>CM048746.1:643066897-644266897 GCA_026315105.1 Locusta migratoria
ATCTTATTCAGATCGTTCTGCAGTTGGTTTTTATCTTCAGATGATTTCACTAGACGGTAAATGACGACGTCATCTGCAAACAACCTAAGAGAGCTACTTAGATTTTCCCTAAAATCGTTTATGTAAATAAGGAACAGCAGAGGACAAATAACACTACCCTGTGGAACGCCCGAAATCACCTCTGTTTTAGTCGATGCCTTACCATCGATTACTACGAACTGTGTCCTCTCTGACAGGAAATCCCCTATTCAATCGCAAATTTGTGGCGATATACCGTAACCACGCAATTTGATTAACGAATATTACATTTAGAGAAGGAATCCAGTAATTGAGTTGCTACAGGACACTTGCCGGCACGTGAATGCAGCGGTGGTGGTTTGGCGGCGAGTATGCTTCCAGCAGACGTTGTCCAGGTGGAGCGCGCTGGACTCCAGCAGGTGATGGCAGCGCGGCCAGGGCTGTGAGTTCCCAGAAGGGCCGCAGGGCGAGTGCGGCGGCGGTCATCTTTATTCATGGCGCTGCCAGCCGCACGGCCCTCACCTGTCGCCAGGGCCGCCAACCTACCCCCGCCAATTTTCTGCACGCTGCCTCCCAAGGACGTCTTGATTGTCTGGGTCACCGCATTAATGGCTGGATTGGACCGACAAACCGAACCGTCTCACACGAAACTCCAGTCCGCGCGCAGCGGAATAATTTGAGCCCGGCTTCTGAGCGAGCTCTCCGTGTGGTCGTGTTCCAACAGTCCGATGGTGATGAAAATTACCTGGAACAAATATTTTCACTGCTGGAACCACCCTAAAAGTGAAGAGTACTTCATCAGTTTACAACACATCACGTCTATGGCTGTTGAATCACATTTGGTTAAGTTATTTACATAGTATTAAAATCAAGTCATAGTGACGTG
Organism: Locusta migratoria; assembly: GCA_026315105.1. Lineage (NCBI taxonomy): Eukaryota > Metazoa > Arthropoda > Insecta > Orthoptera > Acrididae > Locusta > Locusta migratoria. Next base: position 643,067,802 of record CM048746.1, read on the forward strand.
CTTCGTTCAAGACCATGAAGTTTCTGCTCCCAATTTCTTTCTGTGTGAAAGATGAGAATTCCTTGTTAAATTATCTGATGGGTTTCTCTCTCTAATTATTATTATTATTATTTTCGATTATTCCCTTTAAAGAGAGCCATTGGACTTGAGTAATTATGACTTCTTCTTCTTTCTTCGTTCTTCACAAATTCTCTTCATGCGTTCACTGTATTCTCTCTTGCGTGCTTTTGACCACTTTTTTCCTGTTCTGTTCTCCGTGTGTTCTTGTTTATGTTTCTTTATAATGTTCCTGAACTGTTCTCTATTTATATACATGTGGCGTCTGTTCCGAAAGGATAGACGTCACTTGTGATCCTGCAGCTGTTATTATTAATATTCATAGAATATATGACTTCAACTGCGATTGGGCAAAGCTGAAAATGTGTACCCAGCCGGGATTCGAACCCGGGTCTCCTGCTTTCTAGGCAGTTGCGCTGACCCCTACACCACTGGGGACACAGTGATCACCGCACCTGCAAGGACTACCCATGCTCGCCTCCCGTCAGATACAAATTCCCAGCTTCGCCCTGCCCATAGTACTCAAACTCCTTTCGGAACAGACGCCACATGTATATATATAATATGCCGGTGACGGGCAATGATCCTATCGTTAGTGGGGAGGGGTGGGCAAGTTTGAAGCCCTTAACTCTTACGGGAATTAGTTAAACTACGAGTTTGAGTACTATGGGCAGGGCGAAGCTGGGAATTTGTATCTGACGGGAGGCGAGCATGGGTAGTCCTTGCAGGTGCGGTGATCACTGTGTCCCCAGTGGTGTAGGGGTCAGCGCAACTGCCTAGAAAGCAGGAGACCCGAGTTCGAATCCCGGCTGGGTACACATTTTCAGCTTTGCTCAATCGCAGTTGAAGTCATATATTCTATGAATATGTTCTCTATTGTTTATGTTGTCTTGTGTGATTCCCAGTTCTTTAATATCTGTTTCAGTGATCCACTTCGTCTTGTTTTTGCTCTTGTTTGCCTTGTGAGCCTGGTTTCATTCATCCTGCTGATATGTCCATAAAATTTCATCCTTCTCTTTCTGATGGTGTCCGTTATTGTTTCCATGTCTTTGTAAATCTCTCTAGTTGGCCGCTTTATTCAAATTCCTTCCCGAAACTCTGAACCATATATTTTTCTCAAAATTTTTCTTTCCTGTTTTTCAATCTCTCTGATCTTCGTATGACCATGAATCACTGTAGTTTCTGCGGCATAGAGTGCCTCTGGTAGGATTACTGTGTTGTAATGCGTTAGTTTTGCATTGACAGAAATAGATTTCTTATTGTAATGGTTCCAAGTTAGCTTATATCCTCTTTGTAATCTTGAGACCCTTTCTTGATTGGCTATTGAGTTCAGTCCTGATGGTTGGATCATCTCTCCTAGATATCTGAAGTGAGAAACTTGTGCCACTTTTCCATACTGAGTTGTTATTGGGAGACTATCTTGCAGGCTTATTTTCTATGTATTGAGTCTTTTCATAAGATTTGTAACCCAGTTTTCTGTAAGATTTCATGAAGCTTCTCCATTGCGAGTCTCGCTTCTTCTCAGTTGTTTGTTAGAATAGCAAAATCGTCCGCGAAAACCAGACACTTCACCCCGATTCACTGCTCCTTTTTAATTTCAAGTTGAATTCCCTTAATTTCTTTTTCCCATGTCCTCACAATTTTCTCCAGTACCAAGTTATGTTTGTAAATCTATGGGATTTAACTGCCTGGTTATTAGTCCCTAGCTTACAAACTACTTAAACTAAGGTATACTAAACTAAGGACAATACAAACACCCATGCCCGAGGGGGACTCGAACCCCCAACGGCAAACTGCCGCGCGCACCGCAGTACGGCATCTCTGTGAGCACGGCTATTCCGCCACGTCGCTCTCTCTCTCAGTGTATGTCTGTGTGTGTGTGTGTGTGTGTGTTTGTTGGTTTATTTGCGTTTTGTTTGAAATGTTCAAATGTTTGTGCAGCTTATGGGACTTAACTACGGGGTCATCAGTCTCTAAACTTACAAACTACTTATGAACTAGCTGATACTGAGGACGGCACAAATATCCATGCCCGAGGGGGGATTCGAACCTCCGACCGTAGTGGCCGTGCAGACAGAGACTGGCGCGCCGCAGACCCCTCGGCCACCGCGGCCGGCCGTTTTGTTTGTGTTACATGTTGATGACAGAAGGGACAATGATCCGCAGCAGATAGTCATGGTATGTGCAGCCAAAATATCCGTGATTCGTTAATAGGAAATTGCGTTTTTTTTTTTTTTTTTTTTTTTTTTTTAAAGGTCACGTGTCCCCATGTATTCGCGAGGGAGTAACCGCCTTGCTACGGAGAGCGCGACTGCTTCCCGTCGGAGGTTCGAGTCCTCCCTCAGGCATGCGTATGTTTGTTGTCCTTAGCATATGTGAGTCTAAGAAGTTTGTAAGTCTACGGCCTGATGACCAATGCAGTTTGGTCGCACAGCTTTACTAACATTTGGACATCGACATTCTCTCGTCCTTGACACACACACACACATCCGAACTCTAACGACTGCTTTGTTGACGTGGCGTTAATTAATTAATCTTGCTTCGTTCTCACTAAAAATTAAGGTAGCAGAACAAGAAGGAGCTAGTAAATGCACAAGTTACTCTTGAGCTACTCTTTCGACGGGCAGATTATTATCAACAGCGTCGTGTGCTACTACGAACTAGTTGTTTTAGTTCGTCCGCTCCCAGTGACGGCTGAGCGGACTACGGTCGGGGGTTCGAATCCCCCCTCGGGCATGGATATTTGTACCGTCCTTAGTATTAGCTAGTTCATAAGTAGTTTGTAAGTTTAGGGACTGATGACCCTGTAGTTAAGTCCCATAAACTATACAAACATTTGAATTTTGAGCTAACCTCTAAATGGCTCTCATCAGCAGAAGGCAAACACGTGATTTTTAATTCTGCTACGCGCCCTCTCGCTATTGCCCGTCGGTCTTCGGAAAACAATCCAACGAACTAGGAAGCGACATACGTTTGGCATAATCGTCCGCTGCTCCTAGTTCGCCCGCTGCTCCTAGTTCGTCCGCTCTTTTTGGCTTTTGCTGCCGCTACTAAAAGAGCTCTTTTTTATGACAGCTTTTTTATATAATGAATCAGTGTTGCCAAAGCGTGTGCTATTACCCGCATTTTTGGGCTATTTGACATCAAATACTTAAGCAAATAAACCAGTTATTTACACGAATGGGTGATACAATGGTATTCAACTACTTTGCATACTGAGTACTCGTAGTACTTTATTTTTAAAATAGATTTCTTGTAGCAATGAACTGTGAAACTACAGCTGAACTGCATCTCAGTTCGAAATCAAGGTAACTGCCAAAAGGGAATCGAGCGATTCTTCGCGCTCTCGCGTCTTCTCGCTGTTCCCCGTCATTCTTCGGAAACTGAGCGGACGAACTATGAGGCGAGGGATCTTCGAACTATAGGGTGACCGTATTTTCAGATCCGAAAAGCAGGATCTCCCAGTTACGCAACATATGTCGGGTCTATTGAAGCACAAGATACCACCCGTCGGCTTTTACGTCATTTGTCAAAGCCGACGGGTGGTATCCCATGCTTCAATTATGCCAGTGGGTCAGTTGAAGCACGGGATACCACCCGTTGGCTTCGACTCATGGCAACGGCGTGTTGTATAGAAGGCTATTTATTTATTTACTTTATGGTCTGTACAGAAAACTAAGCGAGTCATTCTATTTTGTTCAGATTTCTAAGAATATTAACGCCCTGGAAAATCATATGAGGCCACCATGATTGAAATAAAAACACTAATCAATTGAAACATTGAGTATTTGCAACTGGCTATGTCTGAAATATGGGTTTTCCATTTTGATGACGTCATGGGTCAATGCCAACTGAGGGTAACCTGTGCTTCAGTTATGCTCATAATTTTAACAAATTTACCTCAACTGTTACATTTGATCCGTGAAAACTCTTTTCTATAAGGGTTTAATTTTTTTAACTGTATAACTACTGATATCCCTCGAATAACAATAAACGAATTTCGCAGGATGTTTCGCAGGATTAATATTGAAATGCAGGGTATTTTTAAGATTTTCTGACCTAATCGCGGGTCGCAGGATAAGACTTAAAAAAGCAGGAGTATTCTGCGAAAAGCAGTACATCTGGTCACCCTAGCGAACTAGTTCGCGTAGTTCAGCTGTGAGAGCGCTCTTCCGAAGTAGTCCTTTCGCGAACTACACAAGACTGTTCCTAGCAGCTAAGAAGTGTCGGAATAATGGGAGTGCAGAACTTTTTGTTTTTCCCCCCTGTATGTTCCTAAGTCGTTTTGGGCAGACGACGCTCCTGCAGGCAGTGGAGACTAGGCCTGGAGGTCGCCTCCAGCTCCGGTAATGCAGTAAGAATTCCAGCAGGCAGCCGCGTGTGTGTGAGTGCGGCCTTTGATCTCGCGCCCCTGCCCCCTCCCCCGCTGCAGGCGATCTACTTGCAGACGCGACTGAATCGCCGTGACTTGCATCGCTACGCCGCGGCCATCCGGATCGGCAATTCTGCAGCAGCTGCCGCCGAGGGCTGTGGGGCGAGGCTACAGGAAGGGCGCAGAAGGGGGGGGGGGTAGGAGGCACAGGGCTGGTAGGAGTCCCGCTGACAAAAGTCAGTCGTAATAGTCACGCTTTCTCCCTCGATTCGCTGACAATTTTGTACGGGGGAACTAAAGTAGTGGCAACTATTTATTCACAACCGATAGAAAAGCGTTGCACTTTTGAATTCGTTACTGACCCTCAAAGTAGTCAAAAGAAGAAAACGGCAGTGGATGAAATTCGGGACTACAAACATTTATAAAGCGACTGTAGTTAACGCGTACTTGGGGACGTCGTGTATGTAAATCGATACTTCCATTCTTTTGCAATTATATGTACCGGGGTGATATTCATCGAAGGAACAGGGAAAGCAATAGGTTTGACCTCATCTTGCCGCCATTTTGCATTTACATGTTTTATTTTTATTTTTTTTAACTTTTTTATTTTTTTCAAATGTCTCCATACAAAAACAACCCCCAAGTTTGCAAAATAATGTGTTTGCTTTAAATAATAACGTTCAAAAATGTTCAAATGTTTGTAGACCTTATGAGACTTCACTACGGAGTCATCAGTCCCTAAACTTACAAACTACTTATGAACTAGCTTATACTAACGACGGCACAAACATCCATGCCCGAAGGGGGATTCGAACCCCCGACCGTAGTGGCCGTGCAGACCGTGACTTGCACGCGTCAGACCGCTCGGCCACTGCGGCCGGCTTAATAACGTCTCATGCTGATGTTGTGCACATATAAATACAAAATGATGTTGCGGTTAATTGTGAAGTCAATAGTGTACGCTTTGCCAAGGAACAAAAAAGATATTTTCCACCGGGTGGAATCGAACCCGAGAACCTTTCAATAAAGGTTTACCGCTTTATAAACAGATTCTCTCAGGGGCAGTTGATAAGGCGCATATGGTGATAGATCCACATGAAAATTCCTTTTATTTCCTAAACGCTTAGCCATCTGGAGATCCCACTTGGTGTGCTTTCGTATCCCACCACGCCATACATGTACCATACATTTGGACGAATTCCTCAATGACGAGTAGGCGTCTTCTCCTTGTTGAGTCTATCAGCCCAAGAGCTCGCACCATGACCCGTAATCGAAGCAAGCTGTTATGATACAATTTTGTAACACTTGGCGGGAGACCGTTAGTTCTTACTGTAGGATTCCTAGCCAACTGATCCGTTCAGAAGTAAGTACAGTGATTTTTGTGATGCAACATATGCAGGCACTGGTGCTGTTTTTGCGTTGATTGTAACGGTGACACGAGTCGTGTGTCACGGTATTCGTTCGCTGCGCTCGTTAAGGCCTGCCGGAGAACATTTATTTAATTACGGACCGGCTTCCTGGCCCATCGAGCGCTAACAAGCCGAAAATCGGCTCGCAATTAAATTCGGCAGCAAGGCTCTGCGCCCGAACACTGCGTTTTGGTTTATCAGTACGCTTCACCGAACACCACCGGAAAAGTCTATTAATGCAGCATTTATCAGTTACACGTATTAAAAAAAAATAAAAAAAAATAAAAAAAATAAACGAGCTCCCTTTTAAAGCGCTTCCATATAAATATTAAATTTTTCATTAATCTGCGGTGCTTTTGCTGAGAATGTTTAATTTTTCATCGTTGACAGTTTTCCCCCTAATTGACCATGCGATATTGTAGTCCGAAACACCGCCGGCGTTAATATCGTACCGCGGTTTCGGCGAAATGGTTGGGGGGGGGGGGGGGTGGGCAGTCCGAATATTCAGCTCACACTGTTTACGCTCTGAAACGTGACGGCGTGCGGTCTCCTCCTGTTGACTCGACTGACGCTAATAATGTTGGTTTGGTTTCTGGCTCTTTGCACTATTAGGTTTGCTAATTTGCTTCTCTATTAATTGCTGGTGCGTCGGGTGTTCTTTCAGTCAAGTAACATTCGGAATTTTTCAGTTAAACCCGTTTCCCTTCTTCATGTACTGTCGAAGCGAAGTATAGTGGAGCACCAGCGTCATCAGAGTAGTTTCCAAGAACCTTAGTAATTCTATCAACAATAATTCAATTCCTTGAGACATAAATTGTCTCATCATACCACAGATATTGAAGATAATAATTTCATACGTATTTCACAGGGGAACATCGAGGCAGAATTAAAGTAGCTGTTGTGGAAGGAGACGTGCTCTTACACGGCCGTGAAGCCGAGTTATTCGTAACGCTGTGTTAGATGAACGGTTTAAAACGTCTGCCTAGTAAGCAGGCGGTCTCTGGTTCGAATCCCGGCCAAAGCATAATTAATTCAACGACTCCCCTTATCTTCAATACCATTAGTAATTCTGTTTTACACGTTTGTCATTTTGACTGGGGGCCGATCTGATCTAAATACGAGGCGTGTTTTTTTAAGTAAGTTCCGTTTTGTTGTAGACTAGACTTTCGCATAATTGGTCGCTATCGGGAGCGCTCACTTTAGTTCGCGGCAGAGCCGCGAACTAGTTTGCTCTTTTAGTTCGTCCGCTCCCAGTGACGGCTGAGCGGCGTGATCTGCGCATGCAGGTGGAGGGAGAAGTTCCCCCACCTAGCTGCTTCATGCGCTTGCTGCTTGAGCCACTAACGATATCACGCAAACCAAAAGGAACAGTTTGTGCATAATTTCTCGCGTTTAAGTTTAGAGTTATCTTTATATCTTGGCATTATGGAATTTATTAGTCAGATATTGCAGAGTGCAGAAGACATCAAAACAGGAATTTTGTAGCACTGAACTTTGTAATCTAGCAGGCAGACGATCACCTTGAAATGGCTCTCATCAGCAGAAGGCAAACACGTGATTTTTAATTCTGCTACGCGCCATCTCGGTATTGCTCTTCGGTCTTTGGAAAAGAATGCAACGAACTATGAAGCGACATACGTTTGGCATAATCGTCCGCTGCTCCTAGTTCGTCCGCTCCATCTAATTCGTCAGCTCTTTTTGGCTTTTGCTCTTTTTTATGACAGCTTTTTTATATAATGAATCAGTGTTACCAAAGCGTGTGCTATTACCCGTATTTTTGGGCAATTTGACATCAAATACTTAGGAAAATAAACCAGTTATTTACACGAATGGGTGATACAATGGTATTCAACTACTTTGCATACAGAGTACTCGTAGTACTTCATTTTTAGAATAGATTTCTTGTGTCAGTGAACTATGAAACTACAGTTGAGCTGCATCTCAGCTCGAAATGAAGGTAACTGGCAGAAGGAAATCACGCGATTCTGCGCGCTCTCGCGTCATCTCGCTGTTCCTCGTCAGTCTTCGGAAAAGGAGCGGACGAACTAAGAGGCGAGGGATCTGCGACATTGTTCCGTAGTTCGCCTGTGGGAGCGCTCTTCCGAACTAGTTCGTTCGCGAACTACACAAGACTCTAGTAGTTTGCTCGCATACCGCAAAGAGCGCGTGCGTCGTATACCGGCTTGCCTCGGAAACAACTGTGCTCAGTTTCAGCTCCGTAGCTAACCTGTACGGTTCAGTTCTGTGCTTTCAAAATATTTAAGGCTATTAACTCACACGCCGCGTGTGAGGTTTGCTCAGTGATACGGTTTTTTCCTGAAAATAAATTTACTTTTTTGAAATAATCTTTCGTTGTGTAAAAGTCTACACAGTTTCAGCCGACCAGTTGCATAAAATGGTTTACATGTTATGCAACTGGTCGGCTGAAACTGTGTTGACTTTTGGATCGTGTTCCACCGTTGCTGAATTGCAGCCATGTTTAAAATTTTCGTTGTGTACTTATGTTCAAACGGAACTTACTTACGCCTCGTTCGTACTACACAAAACAGCAACCAAGATAGATAATTCTGTTTTACTAAGCTGAACGGTATCCCCAGCTTATACTGCCATCATTTAATACATCTTCACATACTATTCTTGTTGTTGTTTTGTCCAGTCCGCAGACTGGTTTGATGCAATTCTTGACCCCACCCTATCCTGTGCAAGCCTCTTAATCTCACAATCATAACGAGAACCCTCATCCATTTGAACATCTCACTATATTCGTCTCTCGGTGCCCATCTTTGATTTTTACTACCTACTCCTTCCAATGCTTAAATCACTATTCCTGGATGTCTCAGAATGTGTCCTACCACTCTGTTCCTTACTTTACTCAAATTATACCAGAAATGTCTTTTCTCCCCGATTTCGCGATCTACCCAACTAATTTTCAATGTTGTCTGGGCTACTTATCTTCCACGTTTCACTCCCGTACCAGGCTACACTCCAGACAGATTCCTCCGGAGAAGACTACTCAACAGTTGAATTATTATTACATGTTGACGCCGACCGCGGCGGCCGAGGTGACTGAGGCGCTCCAGTCACGGTCAGCACGGCCACTACGGTCGGGGGTTCGAATCCCCCCTCGGGCATGGATATTTGTGCCGTCCTAGTTCGTAAGTAGTTCATAAGTAGTTTGTAAGTTTAGGGACTGATGACCCCGTAGTTGGGTCCCATAAGCTTAACAAACATTTGATTTGAACATTACATGTTAACAAATTTGTCTTCTTCCAAATGCTCTTCTTCCCATTGCCATTCTACCTTTTATGTCTTCTGTACTCCGACCATCGTTCGTTATTTTAGTGTCCAATTAGCAAAACTCGTTACTGTCTCGTTTCCTAATCCAGTTCCTTCAGCATCCCCTTATTTCCTTAGACATCATTCAATTACCCTTGTTTTGTTCTCGTTTATGTTCACTTTATACTCTCCTTACAAGACAATGTCAATTTCTTTTAATACTCCAGGTCCTTTTCAATCTCCGAATCATAACGTCGGCGGCAAACCGAGAAATTCTTATTTCTACTCCATGAACTTTAAAGCCTTCTCCATTACGTCACAGCTTGCGCATTGTAGACTGAATAAAATTGGAGAAAGGCTACAACCCTAACTTACTCGCTTTTCAACCAAAGCTCTTCGACTCTTATTATTGATGGTCCCTGCACAAATTGTAAATAAGGCGCGGTGGAGTGGCCGAACGCTCTAAGATGCCTTGGTGCGGAGCGCGCGGTTGCTCGCCGTCGGAGATTCGAGTCCTTCCTGGGGCATGGGTGAGTGTGTTGTTTCTATGTTAGTTTTCAGTTCGTTGTTTCCGGTTTTTGAAACATGGTATTTATATGTAATTTATGTGATTCCTTGTTTTTAGCACTTTTAAATGGGACAATGTAGTCTCGAAAAATGTTGTGACGACCAAAATGTTATCATATTGACAACTGGTGTGAGATTGTATGATACAAATTGACAAACAGTTGTGCGACGGCGGCAATTCGGAATATTAGTTTAACTTAGTTTAATTGGTTTGTTAGTCTAGGGACTGATGACCAGTTTGGTTCAAATGTTTGTATAGCTTATGGGACTTAAGTACGGGGTCATCAGTCCCTAAACTTACAAACTACTTCAGAACTAGCTAATACTAAGGACGGCATAAATATCCATGCCCGAGGGGGGATTCGAACCCCCGACCGTAGTGGCCGTGCAGACCGCGACTGGAGCGCCTCAGTCCCCTCGGCCATCGCGGCCGGCACCAGTTTGGTCCAATAGGTTTACAAACATTTGAACATCTTGTAAATAATATTCCGTTCGCTATATTTCACCTCTACTGACATAAAATTTGGACAAGGGTATTCCAGTCAACATTGTCAAAAGCTTTCTCCAACTCTGCGAAAGCTAGAAATGTTGGTTTCCCTTTCCATAATCAGTCTTCTAAGAAAAGTCATACCATCAACGTAGTGATATTAACTGATAGTAAAGAATTTGTTGTAGTAAATTGCTGGGTCTTGTAAACCGATGCAACTCCATCAGCTTCGGTATTCAATCAGATTACCACACTGCCGCAAGAAAGTGGAACTTACAGGGACAGTTTGCAAAACGTAATAAAAGCAATACTCAATTTTGTCAATACTGCAGTATATATTCATGTCTGTTTATCCTATTGTAATCAGAAATTTTTCAGCTGGAGAAATAGCTCTCTTTTTTTCAACGATTGCTGTCAGAGGCTTTTAGGAAAATGAAAGTTTCTAGGATTTATTTGATAAAACCCCGCGAATATATATTCATGTTGAGACAACTCTCGAGAAACTGTCGAGCTATGGTGCAGGGTTGTAAAATTTTGGGGGGTGTACCCAGTGTTTCCTTTATCTTCTCATCGTATCCCTGAGTCAGTAAGCCAGTACGATGTATTCTTCACCTGAGCTGATATTTGTAACAGAAGTATTGAAAATTGTGTTGTCACCAGATTTTTATCGCCCATGTAGCGTCGATTTATTGACTGCTGTTGTTAAGCTTGCTAGCAATATATTGTCGCCATACATATCGCTTATCTTATATCGCCTAAATATGAACGGCGCCCTAGAGAGACTAATAGGTCTGACAGCATGACGTGTACGTGTATGGCGCCGTTCACACTGAAGCGATATAAGATAAGCGATACATCGTACGCGATATACGATACGCGACACGCACGGTCAGGTAAGTGAATACTTGAGGTAGCGACAGAAAAGGTTCACAATAGCGCGTCTGCGCAACATATGCTAAGCGACATATCTCTTAAAGTACCACTTGCTGGTCTCTTGAGCGATAAGTATCGTACGATATATGGAGCTGTGTACGTGACGAGAAGACCAAAGTAGAAAAGTAAGACAGTGTAACCAAGGGCAACATTGCGAGAAATTGTATCAGAAATAAATATTTACACGTATGACCATTAAAATTACTACACCACGAAGATGACGTGCTACAGCGCGAAATTTAACCAACAGGAAGAAGATGGTGTGATATGCAAATCATTAGCTTTTCAGAGCATTCACACAATGTTGGCGCCGGTGGCCGTAAACTTCACAAAATACCTAGGAATTACTATTACTTCAGACGTAAATGAAAAAAAAAAAAAAAAAAAAAAAAAAAAAACACGTAGATAATATCGTGGGAAAGACGAACCAGACACTGTGTTTTATTGGCAGAACCCTTAAAAGATGCAACAGAACTACAGAAGAAACTGCATACACTACGCTTGTCCGTCCTTTTTTGGAGTATTGCTGCCCAGTGTGGTATCCTTATCAGGTGGGTTTGACGGAGGACATCGACAGAGTCCAAAGAAGGGCAGCTCGTTTCGTATTGTCACGATACAGGGGAGACAGCGTTACGGAAATGATACAGGATCTGGGATGGGAATCATTACAACAACGGCGCTTATCGCTGCGGCGTGGGCTACTTGCGAAACTCCAATCGCCAACATTCTCCTCCGAATGACTCCCACTTCCATAGGTAGAAATGATCATCAGAATAAAATACGAGAAGTCAGAGCTCGGATGGAGAGATTCAGGTGTTCTTTCTTCCCGCGCGCTGTTCGAGAATGGAATGGGAGATAAATAGTATAACGGTGGTTCGATGAACCCTCTGGCAGGCACTTAAATGTGCTTTGCAGAGTATCCCATGTAGATGTAGAATACCAGGAGAGGCAAAAATCACTGTGCGCTACTTTGCTACCGTCGGTCGTACCAGAGCGCGGCCGCTGCCGGACAGTGTTCAAAGCTACGGCCTCGCCCTGTGGCTGAAGGGAGCGTTGAGGCCGGTCTCGGGTAGATCATTAGAAGGCTGCCCGCCGCGGCGTCGCGTGTCCGGGGCCGGGGATTTTTAATTAACGGCGGCCCGCGGCAACACGAGCAAGTGTTTCTGGCAAGACGCGTTTAATTAGGCGGGCAGGCCACTGTGCGTCGTTAGCAGCCGGCCCCAGAGGGCGATTGGTTTCACCTGCCGCGGCGCCGCAAAGCCGACCCCGCCGACACTCTTTTTAACATCGCGGCTGCGCTGCGGTTACCGCCCTGAAACATTACTCTGCCCACACAGGGCGCTGCTTCGCTGCAATGTCTGCGGCGCTAACGAGACGAGACTGCGTCGACAGCTCCAGTTAAACGGGACTCCTGTCCATCGTAAGGAGGTGAAACAGGGGATGGAAGGTATTTCAAAGTATGTCCCTATTAAGGTAATTTTGAAGCTAGAACAACGAAAATAGGTGTTTGTAATAATTAAAAAAAATGTGTTTCAGCATCTGGAAATTCAACTGCTAAGTGGGTAAAATGGAAGTTACATTTTATAGGGGATAAAAAGGTTTTTGGTCATAGGGTTTTTCTCACCATAATAACTTATAGCACAGTATCTAGAATGACATTTCTGGCTGCATCTACGTCTACATGGGATACTCTGCAAATCCCATTTAAGTGCCTGCCAGAGGGTTCATCGAACCACCATTTTATCTCTGATTCCATTCTCGAATAGCGCGCGGGAAGAAAGAACCCCTGAATCTCTCCGTTCGATCTCTGATTTCTCGTATTTTATTCTAATGATCCTTTCTACGTATGTAAGTGAGAATCAACAATATGTTTTCGCATTCGGAGGAGAATTTTGGCGACTGGAGTTTCGTAAGTATCCCACGCCGCAGCGATAAGCGCCGTTGTTGTAATGATTCCCATCCCAGATCATGTATCGTTTCCGTGACGCTGTCTCCCCTGTATCGTGACAATACGAAACGAGGTGCCCTTCTTTGGACTCCTCCCTCAAACCCACCTTATAATGATCCCACACTGGGCAGCAATTGGCTCTCGCTATCTTGCGATGCTATCGGTTATTCTCATCTTGCTCCGAGCTCTCCCTAATAGTCTTGTGTAGTTCGCGGACGAAGTAGTTCGGAAGAGCGCTCCCACAAGCGAACTACGTGAACTAGTTCGCAGATCCCTCGCCTCTTAGTTCGTCCGCTCCTTTTCCGAAGACTGACGGGGAACAGCGAGGGGACGGGAGAGCGCGCAGAATCGCGTGATTTCCTCTTGCCGGTCGCCATGATTGCGAGCTGAGATGCAACTTAGCTGTAGTTTTAGTAGCGGTAGCAAAAGCCAAAACGAACACACGAACTAAAAAGACCGACCTACCCCACGGCCGAGCTGCGAACTAAAAGGAGAGCTACGGGTCGCGAACTAAAATATGCGGGATAGATCGCGAACAGAATTAAAAATCACGTGTTTGCCTTCTGCTGATGGGAGCCATTTCGAGGTGAGCGTCTGCCTGCTAGATTACATAGTTCAGTGCTACAAAAATTCTGTTTTGAAGTATTCTGCACCCTCAGTGCGCCTCGGTTGCACAGTGCTAGAGTGCCAGACTACAAATCCAAAGGTCGCGGGTTCGATCCCCGCCAGGTCCTAGGATTTTTATTTGTCACTTTCCACTTCTTTCACCTCTGGCAGTATTGCTCATATGAAAAATACCGAGTAGCACCGTGGTTATAGGTCCCCCTATAACTGGCTGGGTAAGTGAGTTCGGAGGAAGGTAACGGCATACCACCTCCAAACAGGACCATGCCTAGTAAAGCACTGTGGTGTTCAAACCAATCTTCGGATTGTTGACTGCTTTACCTTTTCATTCTCGAATAGCGTGCGGGAAGAAAGAACACCTCAATCTCTCCGTCCGAGCTCTGATTTTATTCTGATGATCACTATGTAAGTGGGAGTCAACAATATATTTTCGCATTCGGAGGAGAATGTTGTCCATTTGAGTTTCGCAAGTAGCCCACGCCGCAGCGATAAGCGGCGTTGTTGTAATGATTTCCATCCCAGATCCTGTATCATTTCCGTAACGCTGTTTCCCCTGTATCGTGACAATACGAAACGAGCTGCCCTTCTCTGGACTCTTTCGATGGCCTCAGTCAAACCCACCTGATAAGGATCCCACACTGGGCAGCAATACTTCCGAAATGGACGGAAAGCGTAGTGTATGCAGTTTCTTTTGTAGTTCTGTTGCATCTTTTAAGGGTTCTGCCTTTCCCACGACATTGTCTACTGTTCTTTCCAGTTCAAGTCTGAAGTAATTGTAATTCGTAGGTATTTTGTGGAGTTTACGGCCTTCACCATTGATTGATATTTCTTGTAAACAAAATTTAACGGATTTCTTTTCGTACTCATGTGGACAACTACAGATTTTTCCCGATCGCGAACTATTACGCTCAACTCTAGTCCCTAACGTGAAGTCCTGCCAACCTTCCCCCCGTGGCGACGGCGCGCGGTTCCTCGGGCGCGGCCGGCGTGGCACCAGCAGGTGGCAGCCCTGCTCCACTGTGCAGCGCCGGCACGCGCGCCAGAGACGCGGCCGTGATGCAATTGTTCCGCACGGCTGGCACAATTTGCGCTCATTACGGGCTAATTACGCGTGGCTGGCTGTGCGGAGCGGCACACGGCGTGATCACAGCGGCCATTAGCGGCCGCCCGTCTGCTGGCCGGCGAGCCGACACTTCTTGCTGCCGGCGGAATCCACTGTCTGCCGAGGCGACTCACTAGGGGTTGGACATGCGACTCTGACGGTAAGGACTCATGCACGGCCAGCCGATTTGTCTCCACTTTGACAACTCGCTGGTGTATAAACTGAAACGTAAGGGCTTCTATGATACACTGGACAAAACACTTTGGGGACTAGTTGAGATACCTAGCTTCTGAAGTACAGTACAAGTCACATAATCTATATCTACATGAGATACTCTGCAAAACACATTTAGTGCCTTATCTGCAAACAAACTAAGAGAGCTTCTTAGTTTTTCTCCCAAGTCGTTTATGTAAAGCCGACCGCGGTGGCCGAGGGGACTGAGGCGCTCCGGTCACGGTCTGCACGGCCACTACGGCCGGGGATTCGAATCCCCCCTCGGGCATGGATATTTGTGCCGTCCTTAGGATAAGCTAGTTGATAAGTAGTTTGTACGTTTAGGGACTGATAACCCCGTAGTTAAGTCACATAAGCTATACAAACATTTTTTTGTTTTGTTTATGTAAATAAGGAACAGCAGAGGACCAATAACACTACCCTGTGGAACGCCCGATATCACCTCTGTTTTAGTCGATGCCTTACCATCGATTACTGCGAAAAAAATGTTCAAATGTTCGTATTGCTTATGGGACTTAACTACGGGGTCATCAGTCCCTAAAGTTACAAACTACTTATGAACTAACTAAGACTAAGGACAGCACAAATATCGATGCCCGAGGGGGGATTCAATCCCCCCAACTGTAGTGGCCGTGTACACCGTGACAGTCCCCTCGGCCACCGCGGCCGACCGATAACTACGAACCCTGTCCTCTCTGACAGGAAATCCCCTATCCAATCGCAAATTTGGAGCGATATACCATAAACACGCCATTTGATTAAAATCCGTTTGTGAGGTACGGTGTCAAAAGCCTTCTGGAAATCAAGAAATACGGAATCGATTGTTATAGAGTGCCGGGGGGGGGGGGGAGAGATTTGTCACATCTCGGACGCAATTTCTCTAAGTTTCTTCAACTGTTCCTTAAGACAAACAAGATTATTTATTTTTCAAATTCAAATATTCAAATGTTTGTAGAGTTTATGGGACTTAACTGCGGGGTCATCAGTCCCTAAACTTACAAACTACTTACGAACTAGCTAATACTAATGACGGCACAAATATCCATCCCCGACGGTGGATTCGAACCCCCGACCGTCGTAGCCATGCACAACGTGACTGGCGCGCTGCAGACCGCTTGGCCACCGCGGCCGGCGTATTTTATTCTGATGGTCATTTCTACCCATGTAAGTGGGAGTCAACAATATATTTTTGCATTCGGAGGAGAATTTTGGCGATTGGAGTTTCGTAAGTAGCCTACGCCGCAGCGATAAGCGCCATTGTTGTAATTATTACCATCCTAGATCCTGTATCATTTCCGTAACGCTGTCTCCCCTGTATCGTGACAATACGAAACGAGCTGCCGTTCTCTGGACTCTTTCGATTTCCTCCGTCAAAGCCACCTGATAAGGATCCCACACTGGGCAGCAATACTCCAAAAATATACGGACAAGCATAGTGTATGCAGTTTCTTTTGTAGTTCTGTTGCATCTTTTAAGGGTTCTGCCAATAAAACACAGTCTCTGGTTCGACTTCCCTACGACATTATCTACGTGTTCTTTCCAATTTAAGTTTGAAGTAATATTAATTACTAGGTATTTTGTGGAGTTTACGGCCTTCACTTTTGATTGATTTATGTTGTAAACAAAATTTAATGAATTTGTTTTCGTACTCATGTGGACGACTTCACATTTCTCATTATTTAGACTCAATTGCACAATTTTTACACGATAGTGATATCTTATTCAGATCGTTCTGCAGTTGCTTTTGATCTTCAGATGATTTTACTAGACGGTAAATGACGGCGTCATCTGCAAACAACCTAATAGAGCTACTGAGATTTTCCCCTAAATCGTTTATGTAGAGGACCAACAACACTACCCTGTGGAACGCGCGATATCACCTCAGTTTCAGTCGTTTTGTTACCATCGATTACTACGAACTGTGTCCTGTCTGACAGGAAATCCCCTATCCAATCGCAAATTTGGGGCGATATACCATAACCACGCAATTTGATTAAAAAGCCGTTTGTGAGGTACGGTATCAAAAGCCGTCTGGATATCAAGAAATAGGGAATCGATTTGCTAACCCTTGTCGATAGCGCCACCACTTCGTGTGAATAAAGAGCTAGTTGTGTTTCGCATGAACAATATTTTCTAAATCCATGTTGACCTTGGGTCAATAGATCATTCTGTTCGAGGTAATTCATAATATTTGAATACAGGATATGTTCCAAAACCGTGCTGCAAATTGACGTCAATGTTCGTATTAAAGAAGCGGTTTACTTACTTTCCAAAAATGCTCATATTTTGTTTCATAACACTGTCTCTTGTGAATTAGCTGCTTATTGTATGGCACTGTATTTTACTTTCCGGCAACACTGTTCCTGGAAAAACTGCTGTGCTCGTTTCAGCTTCGAGGGGAGAGAGAGAGAGAGTATACTGAGGAAGTTACGCGATACGACGCACATTATATGGCCGCCTGATGAAGTAAATACACGGAACGAGGCCGCGAGTTGGCAGGCGGAATTAAAAATGACTCGCCTCTCCCAAATGAGGGGAAACTAATGCATCGCGCAGTCGTACACAGCGGAGAAGATAAACACGAGCTGCGATACACCGCGGCTGGTATTCAGTGTAGGGCCGGCCCGCCAGTCCGAGTGTTTGCCCAACACGGCGGAACACAGCGCGCGCCTCAATGAGTCTGTTTATGAGGGCGCCGTTGTAACGAGAAACCTCTGCGCCGGTCTCTTATTTAAACGGGGGCAGAATTTATGCAAACGGACGTTCGTTAGCAATTTTAATGGCCGCCTATTAGATTAAAATCCCAGATTGCGGTTAACTTTCTGTTACTTGCTGTCGAGCGTTCCTGTTACTCTACCTGCAGTTTTTAGCGGTACTTTTCAGTGTTTTCCTAATATGAAGAAGCCTCAGGGTTGCGTTTATTCAGATGTCTCCTATGTTTGTTTATACTGCTTATTGGGAAATTAATATTTATGTATAGAGAACGGTCTAGAAACAATTTTTTTCCGACTAGTTTCGGTTTTATTTTAGACTATCTTGAGGAAATTTAGCTCTGAAATATATCATAATTGCATTTAGAGGACTTTCAGCAATATACATTAGTGTGAAACTTAAACTAAATTAATAAAGAGAAATAAAACGATGTTATACCCATTGATGGTGTGGAGCTCGCAGGAAATATATTATGATATACGAGGCGTGTCCAGAAAGTAAGTTCCGTTTGGTAGTAAAATGAAACTGTACACAGATACAGAAGAAATATTTATTGCACAAAATTTTACAACTCTTAAACTATTTTTCCACACAACTGCAGAAATTTTGCAAGCATTTGTCATAGCGCGGCGCCAGGTTTTGTATACCTTCTTCATAGAAATCTGCCGCCTGTGTCTTAAACCAGTTAGAAACAGTTTCTTTCAGCTCGTCGTCATTGGTGAAGTGATGACCGCCAATAGGACTAATTGTAAACCTACGGTTTTCCTGGATCTTGTCATCAATCGCGTGAACCAGTTCTTCTGTGACCAAAGGTGGACGACCACTTCGTTCTTCGTCGTGCACATCACTACGCCCGCCATTGGACTGTCGGATCCATCTTCTCACCATCGAATCACTCATCGCAGTTGGTCCGTAAACATCGCAAATTTGCCGATAAATTTCATTTGGTTTCACTTTCCTCGCATTCAGAAACCGAACCACCGACCTGACTTCACAGGCGGCGGGATTTTCAATCAACGCCGACATTTCAAACAAGAACAACAAAGCGTACGTAACTGACAGCGATCTCCAAATGGCGCATGTTCTTCTCTTTGATACACATCGTCTACAGCACATGTGCGGAACTGCAATCGCAGCGCTGCAGCGGAGATAAATTGAAACGGAACTTGCTTTCTGGACGCGCCTCGTATTTCAGAGCTTAATTTCCGGAAGATGGTCTAAAATAAGACCGAAACTAGTCGGGAAAAAAATAAAATAATGTTTGCACTCTAGACTGTTCTTTATACATAAATTTAAATAAGAGTGTTGTTCCCCATAAGTGAAACAAAAATGTTTCCAAAATAAGTGGAAAATTAATAGTTAAGGCAGAAATATAAGGAGTAATCATGAAATTAATCACCTCGAAAAACTGAATTATACTCATATGCATAAAAACAGATCACACTAGTAATAGGCAGTTAATATTCACAGGATATCTGCATGAGATCGAAATATTCTCAGACTTGAAGGAAATGTAATAATCCGTAAACCAAAGAAAGCCGGCACAGACAGGTGTGAAAATTACATCTACATACATACTCGGCAATCGAGCGTAAGGTGCGTGGCAGAGGGTACACTAGGGTACTAGGCATTCACTTTCCTATTCCACTCCCCAATAAAACGAGGAAAAAAAAAGAATGCCCAAACGCCTCCGTACAAGCCCCAATTTCTCTTATCTTGTCTTTGTGATCACTATGCGAAATGTAAGTAGGCGGCAGCAGGATCGTACTACAGTCAGCTTCAAATTCTGGCCCTCTAAATTTCCTCAACAGAAATTCACGAAAAGAACGTCGTCTTCCCTCCAGCGATCCCCAATTGAGTTACCGGAGCATTTCCGTGACACTCGCGCATTGGTCGAACCTACCAGTAACAAACCTAGCTGTTCGCATCTGAACTGCTTCCATGTCTTCCTTTAAACTAATCTGCAGCGAGTCCGAAACACTTGAGCAATCCTCAAGACGTGGCCGTACAAACGTTTTATACGCGGTCTCCTTTGCAGATGTAGTATATCTTCTCAAAATTCTCCCAATAAACCGAAGTCGTCTGTCCGCCTTAGTCACAACTGTCCTTACATATTCGTTCCATCTCATATCGCTCTGCAGTGTTGCGCCCAGATATTTGAACAACTCGACATCATCAAGAAGCTCACTACTAATGCTGTATTCGAACATTATGAGGGTGTTTTTCCTACTCATACGCATCACCTTACATTTTTCTACATTGAGAGCTAGCTGCCATTCTTCGCACCAATTGGAAATTTTGTCTTAAGTCATCCTGTATGCTAGCAGGATGCTACAGTCAGTTAAAGACGACATCCTTCGATACACCACAACATCATCAGCAAACAGTCGCAAATTACAAGATAGTCTGTCCATCAGATCATTTATATCAATAGAAAATAATAGCGGTCCTATCACACTCCCCTGGGGCACGCCTGACGATACACTCGTCTCTGATGAACACTCGCCTTCGAGAACAATGTACTGCGTTGTATTACTTAGGACGTCTTCCAGACAGTCACAAATCTGTGAACCTATCACAGAACCATCGGCTTAATAAGCCGTAGTTGCTAAATTTTAACACGAATCATTTGTATAAGAATGGAAAGTCTCGTGGAAGCTGACCTCGGAGAACATCAGTTTGGATTTAGGAGAAATGTAGGAACACGGGAGGTAAAATTCACCTCGCGACTTATCACTGAATGGACAATGTGTAGAAAGGAGCGTATGAAATAAACATTAGCAAGAGTTAGACAACGGTAACTGATTGCAGTGTAAGAAAATGAGGCGATGCTGAAGACATTAGATAAGGTAACGAAACAATAAAGGTGGTAGATAAATTTTGTTACTTTTGCTATAGAATAACATATAATGATCGCAATATACATTATATAAAATGCAGAATGGCAGCGATAAGAAAACCGTTTTCGAATCAGAGGAATTCGTTAACATTGAATATTAATTTAAGCGTAAGGAATTCGAACTTTATGATCGATTAATTGTGTAATCCACAGATGGGAAAAGATGATATAGTTGTAATTAACGCGAGACTTTAGTTTTGGAACTAGGACATTTCTTTACTCATTTAGGATTATATCTCATGAACATTCATAATTTCAATCAATATTTGAATACGTGGAACAGTAAAACTGAATTTACGTATGTGTATAATTATTACAAATAACATCTTTGACATTGAATTTATCGTATGAGTTACAGAAAGACACTTATTTCAATTTTAAGAGATTCCGAACAGTGTTTACGTTTTAAAGTCAAATTAAGTGTACTTAACTGTACCCAAATGACATATAGATATTTCACTAACGGGGAAATTTAGTGTTGCCGTAAGTACAATTTTAAAGTTCGCGAGACTGTTAGCGCTAGGCAACAGTGTATATTTATTACCTTTGCATTCAACACCTTACGTAAAGACGGAAAAAATGTCAATAAAAACGCTCGAATATAGTAATAACCTGTGAAGTCTCTACAAGAAACCGGGCGTGAACGTGCATTGCATCATTGGTGTGTGTCATTCAAAGACCTTGTAAAAATAACCAGACTCCCTAATGGCGCTGCTGTCGCGGGATAATTTGAACCTTCGGCCGGCCGCCATGATAGTGGAAAGCGTTAAATAAATAGGAGTAATGTTAGCAGAAAGGAATTCCTAACGTTTAACTAATATTGAATGTCAACAAATTTCGCTTCTTCAGAAACTCTTTTTTATATCTTCTTTACTTCGGCCATCAGATGTTATCTTGCTACCCAAATAACAAAACTCATCTACTACTTTTATTGTCTCATTAAATCTAATTCCTTCATCATTGCCTGATTTTCGGACACTACATACCGTTACATACTGTTTGTGACAGAAATACTGTGTCGTCAGCAAACCGCAAGGCTTTTATTCCTTCTCCCTGGACTTTGATTCCCTCTCCAAATTCCTCCTTGCATTTCTTCACAGCTTGCTCTCTGTACAGAGTGAACAACATTGGGAAAGGCCACAACCCTGTCTTACTCCCTACCCAACCCCTGCGACCCTTTCATGCCCCTCAACTCTAATAATTGCTGTCTGGCTTTTGTACAAGTTGAATACAACTCTCCGCTCCCTATATTTTACACCTGCTACATTTAGAATTGGAAAGAGTGTATTCCAATCAACAGTGTCCAAAGCTTTCTCAACATCCACAAATGCTAAAAACGTAGGTTTCCATTTCCTTAATCTAAGATAAGTCGTAATGTGAGTATGGCCTCGCGTGTTCCTATATTTCTCCTAAATCCAAACTAATCTTCCCCAAGGTCGGATTCCACCAGCTTTTCCATTCTTCTGTAAATAATTCGTGTTAGTACCTTGCAACCATGACTTATTAAAGTGATAGTTCTGTAATTTTCGCACTTGGCTACACTTACTGTCTTAGGAATTGGAATCAATGTATTCTTCTTGAAGTCTGAGGGTATTTCCCATGGCTGATACATCTTGCGTACCAGGTAGAACAATTTCTTCATGAATGGCTCTCCTGACGACGGAACATTATCTACTCCAGAAGCCTTGTTTCTACTCAAATCTTTTAGTGCTCTGTCAAATTCTTCTCGCAGTATCGTTTCTCCTATCTCATTTTCCTCTACTTCGTCTTCCATTTCCAGAATACTGCCCTCACGTTTATTTCATTTGTACATGCCTTCTATATATTCGTTCCACCTTTGAGCTTTACCTTATTTGTTTAGTACTGGTTTTCCGTCTGAGTTCTTGATATTCACACCGCTGCTTTTCTTGTCTGCAAATGTCCCTTTCTCATTTCCTGTGTGCGGTATTTTTCTCCTAGTTATACATTCTTCTTCGGCCTTGCATTTCTCCTCTAGCCATTCCTGCTTATCCAATCTGCACTTCTACATCTACTTCCATACTCCGCAAGCCAGCCGACGGTGTGTGGCGGAGGGTACCTTGACTACCACTATCGGTTCTCCCTCCTATTCCAGTCACGTATTATTCGCGAAAGAAAGACTGTCGGTATGCCTCTGTGTGGGCTCTAATCTCTCTGATTTTATCTTCATGATCTCTTCGCGAGATATACGTACGAGGGAGGGGAAAAAAAATAAAAATAAAAGTTCAAATGTTTGTATAGCTTATGGAACTTAACTACGGGGTCATCAGTCCCGAAACTTACAAACTACTTATGAACTAGCTAACACTAAGGACGGCACAAATATCCATGCCCTAGGGGGGATTCGAACCCCCGACCGTAGTGGCCGTGCAGACCGTGACTGGAGCGCCGCAGTCCCCTCGGCCACCGCGACCAGCTAGGATGGAGCAATATACTGCTAGACTCTTCAGTAAATGTATGTTCTCGAAACTTCGACAAAAGCCTGTACCGAGCGACAGAGCGTCTCTCCTGCATAGTCTTCCACTGGAGCTTATCGTTCATCTCCGTAACGCTTTCACGATTACCAAATGATCCTGTAACGAAGCGCGCTGCTCTACGTTGGATCTTGTTTACTTCCTCTTTCAACGCCACCTGTCAACCTCATTTTTCAGACGTTTGTATTCCCTTTTGCCTGCTTCACGTGCTGCATTTATATATTTTCTCCATTCATTAGTTAAGTTCAGTATCTCCTTTGTTATCCAAGGATTTCTATTAGTGCTTGTGTTTCTGCCTATATGATCCTCTGCGGCCTTCACTACTCTATCTTTCAGAGCTATCCATTCTTCTTCTACTGTATTACTTCCCCCGTTTCAACCAATCCTTGCCTAATGCTCCCTCTAAAACTCTCAACCACCTCTGGTTCCTTCAATTTGTACGGATTCCATCTCCCTTAATTTTCTTCCTGTTTGCAGTTTTAACCTACAGTTCATAAGCAATAGGTTACGGTCAGAGTGTATATCTGCCCCTGGACGTGTCTTACCGCTACACTAATTGGTATATATTAATGGTGCCTGCGTCGTCGCCAGTTCCGGTCCCTTTGCCGGCCACCGCACGCACTCGCCCGCGGCGGAGGTGCACGACAAAGGCAGACGGAAGAGCGGCGCCAATTACAGGCGGGGTGGCCAACTTGCCGGCCGGCCCTGTAATCCATCAGGCGTAGCGTCCGCGGCCAACTTGGCCGGCGAGTTGCCGCCGGCAAGTTGGCAGCCCCGGCCGCCACCGTGCGACCCCCGCCGCCATCCATCGCGCCGCCGCGCCGGCTTCTTACCTTGTTAGCCGCGCCGCCACTTAGGGGGCTTTGTGCTGCGCTCTCTTAACAGACACCTCGCCTAAATTAGCTTCGGAACTTGCCGCTACTCGTGAGCCCACACGCTACAGGCTGCCGCCGCTTTTCATTAATAACGTCCAATCCCGGCGCCCGGCCGTCCAGAATAGGGAAGCGAGCTGCCGTGCACAATTCCTCGCGTGTCTCCCACCCCTTCGGACAGCGGCACACGGTGGAGCGAGAAGACGCCAGAGGGAGGTCGCACAGTGGCTGGGCGCAGGGACCGAGTCCGGAAAGAGCGTTGTCGTATCCGGTGTGTCGACTACTGGGGGCTGTAACAGCTACCGGCATGCAAATAATAATGCAGACGGGAGAACATAAATGATACTTCTCCTGGCTAGCAGAGGGTCAGTGACAATGATAATACAAGGAAACTAGTCTTGTGTAGTTCGCGAACGAACTGGTTCGAAAGAGCGCTCCCACAGGCGAACTACGCGAACTAGTTCACAGATTCTTCGCCTTATAGTTCGTCCGCTCCTTTTCCGAAGACTGACGAAGAACAGCGAGAGGACGTGAGAGCGCGCAGCATCGCGTGATTTGTAGGTAATGTTCCTTCAATTAAATAAATAAAGGAATCCATTTTAAAAATAAAATACTACGAGTACTCTGTATCCACAGTAGTTGAATATCATTGTATCACCCATTCGTGTAAATAACTGGTTTATTTGCTTAAGTATTTGATGTCTAATTGCCCAAAAATACGGGTAATAGCACACGCCTGGGCAACACTGATCATTATATGAAAAAGCTATCATAACAAAAGAAAGAGGTCATCTAGTAGCGGTAGCAAAAGCCAGAAACAGTGGACAAACTAAAAAGAGCGACCTGCTTCGCGGCCGAGCTGCGAACTGAACGGAGAGCTACCGGTCGCGAACTAAGATACGCGCCATCGTTCGCAAACTAAAATATGCGCGATCGGTCGCGAACTTGCACGAATATTTCAAGACTAAAATTAGCCAAATCGGTTCAGCCGTTCTGGAGCTTTAGCGAGACTAACGAACAGCAATTCATTTATTTATTATGTTCGTATTTTATGCACTGATATACCGTACAACCAGCATATTGGGTAGATATGCTCTCCCATAGGCCATGTACTTAATTTTGTCCTCATTCATCATGAGACCCATTTTCTTACTTGCTTGACTTAAAGCTATAATAGATTCTTTCATTGCTGGTACTGACCGCCGGCCGCGGTGGCCGAGGGGTCTGAGGCGCTCTAGTCACGGTCTGCACGGCCACTACGGTCGGGGGTTCGAATCCCCCCTCGGGCATGGATATTTGTGCCGTCCTAGTTCGTAAGTAGTTCATAAGTAGTGTGTAAGTTTAGGGACTGATGACCCCGTAGTTAAGTCCCATAGACTTTACAAACGTTTGAACATTTTGGTACTGACCATGCTATGATGTCTACATCATCTGCATATGCTAAAATCTGCACTGACTCGTAGAAGATGGTACCCCTGGTCTGTAGGCCTGATTCCCTGATCACCTTCTTGAGTGCTACATTAAATAATTCAAGGCCTTCTGAGTGACTTCCTTCTGCTGGACTGCAGCTTGTTATGTCAGACATCATCATTTTAACCATTCCCAGAAACTTTCCATATATCCCCATCTCCCGTAAGGCATGGAACAACTGGTTTCTATTGATGCAGTCGTATGCAGTCAATTAAGAGATGATGTGTTCCAATTGTATATTCAAGAGGTTTCTCCAAAATTTGGCTCAGTTTGAAAGTCTTATCTATTGTTGATATGTTCCAGTTTCTTTATCCACCTGTGGGAGTGGCATGTTGCTGCGCCTCCTAAACTCTGACCCCTGGTATTGCTGCGCTGGTTGGTGTGCCGTCGATACCACAGGACTTCACAACATCCTCCTCCCGTCACTCTGATTCTGTTTATATTCACACAGTACGTCAAATAAACACGTCGACGGTGCCACTTCATTTAAAATTTAAAGGCTGAGACGTCTTGGTCGATGTGTAAAATTCCTTTCTGACGTTTAGCCTCCAATTGCAGAAGACATCTACCCAGATCCGCATTCTACTCGGAACATCCGCAGTTGGAAATGAAACGTCGCGAAGCAATTTTATATTCCAACTATGGCCTCTTAGCCTGGATGATTCAGTTGAAGTCAATGGTGGCCTAAAATGATATGATGTATGATAAGATCACAAAAAGCTCACACTCGAAGACTCGTCAGCACAGCATCAACCCACCCCTCCTCCACCCTCTTCAGTGGCCCCAAATCATTTGTCAGTACAACTAGTTTGGACAGTTCCCCGAGATCTTGCAGCGTTTCTTCTTTCGCCAGCTGCCTTTCCTTTCCTGTATCATCTTCTTCTATGCTGGCTCATCCCCATCTTGTTCTCTTCCCTTGCGGCTCTGAGATTTAGTCTAGTGTAGTTCGCGAACGAACTAGTTCGAAAGAGAGCTCCCACAGGCGAACTACGCGAACTAGTTCGCAGATACCCTCGCCTCTTAGTTCGTCCGCTCCTTTTCCGAAGACTGACGGGTAACGGCGAGAGGACGCGAGAGCGCGCAGAATCGCGTGATTCCCTTCTGCCAGTTGCCGTCATTTCGAGCTGAGATGCAGCTCAGCTGTAGTTTTAGTGGCGGTAGCAAAAGCCAAAACGAGCGGACGAACTAAAAAGAACGACCTACTTCGCGGCCGAGCTGCGAACTAAAAGGAGAGCTACCGGTCGCGATCTAAAATATGCGCGATAGGTCGCGAACTAAAATATGCGCGATAGGTCACGGACTACAATATGCGCGATAGGTCGCGAACAGAATTAAAAATCACGTGTTCGCCTTCTGCTGATGAGAGCCATTTCGAGGTTAGCGTCTGCCTGCTAGATTACATAGTTCAGTGCTACAAAATTTCTGCTGTGAAGTATTCTGCACTCTGCAATATCTGAGTAGTAAATTCTATAATGCCTAGATAGATAACTCGAAACTTAAACGCGAGAAATTATACACAAACTGTTTCTTTTGGTTTGCGTGATACCGTTAGCGGCCTAAGCAGCAAGCGCATGAAGCATCTAGGTGGGGGAACTTCTCTCTCCACCTGCATGCGCAGACCAAGCCGCTCAGCCATCATTGGGAGCGGACGAACTAAAGTTAGCGCTCCCGATCGCGAACTATTATGCGCAAGTCTACTGAGATTAGTTCCTGGCCTTTCGTTTGAGGCGATTAAAACGACTGCCACAGACAGTAAAGCTTTGTTTCTCGACTTGGCAAGAGAAACGAATGGCAATTACGAAGTCAGGAACAGACGGACCAATATCTCCAACTGAGATATTTATTTTCGTATTTATTAATACTGCACAACTAATATCGGCGAAATATGTCCCCATTCTCAAATGCCTACATCTTACCTTAAATCATTCCTATAAAGCAATCGCACTGAACGTCTTAAATTGAGATTGTTTGAAAAACAGAAATCTTAAAAGCGGAAATTTACGTTTACCAAAATTAAAAACAAACCTTTGTACGTTTACCGAAATAATAATACATAATTAATTATGTACATCTCCTACCTAATTATGAAAGATAATAATTTCTGCTAGGCCGGGAATCGAACCCGGATTGTTCAAATTTATCGCTAGTGGTCACTGTAACTACTTGAGCTTTGTACGTTCCCCAAACCGAATCATACTTTCACATATCTACATGACTACATCCTAGTGTCAGTCTTACGTACGTCTCCCTCGATTCGTGGTTCGGCACTTTTGCAGCCGGTCTTGACATCCGCATTTGTTGAATAATTTGCAATAATGTTTCGCAGAGATTGCTTGCCGTCAAATTACACGAAAAAGAAGGAAAATATGTTCGAAAAACTTACGTGTATGCTGCCAGGTACCAAAATCGACGACGACCGAAATATCGGCCGTCGTCGATTTTGGTACCTGCCAGCATATCTGTAAGTTTTTCGAAGTTGTTATTCGCCAGGAAAATTAAGGAATCACAAGAAAAATATGGTACGAAATAAAAATAAAAAAATAAACACAACAACAACAACAACCTACTCTCGCAAATGCAGGCGGCAACTGCCGAAAATAACTCCATTTTCCCCTGTCACATGCTCGATTGGTTTATCGTTGTAGAAGTTACTGATGTGCTGCAGACGTTGTATTTTCTTTTCCATTTTATGCCTTGTACAGGGTGTCCAGAAAAGGACTCCGTGATTTCAAAATTAAATATCTCGAAAACAAAGATCGATAAAGGAATGCAGCATCTTACAGCTTTCACAATAAACATACCGTTTACTGCATTCCTCTATCGATCTTTGTTTTCGAGATATTTAATTTTGAAATCAGGGAGCCCTTTTCTGGGCACCCTGTATGTTGTCAGTTGATTGGTACTAGGGGTGGTTGTTGACGACGGAAATCAATTTCATAGTGAATATTCGTGCCAAAAATCGTTTGGTAAATTATGCACATTTATGAAAAACTGAAACAATATCGAAATTTACAACGTCAAAATGCAGTTTGCACGACAAATTGTACACGTTCAAACAGTGCTTAGAAGAGAGGTAATAGCTGCGTTAATTTTGCATTGTCCATTTACTCTCTTTTCATTGCCAAATAATAAGGTAAGATAGTGTATTATCCCGCCCCCAAAACAGCTGCATATCTCACTGTTGAAGAAGTGTTCATTAATGTGTGAAGTATAATGTATCATTTCCTTTCGCCAGGCATTCTAAAATCAAAAGAATTTTTGCCGCTCTTACATACATTCCGTAGTAAAACTTGAAGCAAAAATTTGAAGAGCTTCTGCGACCTTTCCAGAATTCCAAGAGAATGAGAGGCAAGGAATGAAATAAGGATTAAGAAGTCACAGAAGCATAAAATCCAATGAGCTCGGCGAGAATAGGTTAACTTCCGGCGGTAACAGAAGTCAACGTCAAAACTTTCGTCCCGAGAAACCCCGACGAAGGCGTTACGTCCGCTTTTACGGTCTGTGCGAACGGCGCCATTTGGAAGACTTTGTGGATTGTTTTGAAGCCCAGGGCGAATCGATCCCCTAAGTTTCCCCAAATTCTTTCTTCTGAAGGCAGCAGTGGCTGCGTCAACAACGTCACTGTAGTTGTAGTCTTCCATAACATTCCTCAGTTAGAGATATTGTTCTGTCTGTTCTTAACTGTCTAATTGCCATTCGTTTCCGCTGTTTCCGTGCATCTGATCTTCGTGATATGCGCCGTTCATGTTGTGGACATGTTACTTTCCTCAAAGAAAAAAAAAAAATATATATATATATATATTTGTAAACCTGAAGTATCCTGTGAAAGGCAAACAAATAGCATGTAAATTTCATAACGAGGCCTTCTATTTTGACTTACCCAAAATCTGTAGGCATAATTTTGCAATTTTTGGTTCGTTTATTTATTTATTCTTACAACGAAAGTACATGGTCTCGAACAAACATATCTGTATGAAGGTTTGGTTACAGGATCTCTACGTACACCTCATTGTGCTGGTGGGTGTCGTTTGTCTGCAAAGCTCTGCAACCATGCTCTAGATAGCACTGTAGATGTAATTGTAGACGCCATACGTAATGCAGATATCTTAACTATAACTTATGTAATAATCATCGTGCATGTTGTCTACCGAACTGTCATCAAAAGCGGTGATGATAGTTGCAACTTTAACCTTCTTCCCGAAAGACTGTTGGTATTCACTGCCACTGCTTCCATCGCCTCTTCCCGCACTTACCGTAGCACTACCGCTTGCAATGAGTTGTTCGTCATTATCATCCCTATTATCATTATTATGAGTTTGTAACAACAGTATCTAACTTATGCTCATATTTCTGTACCATAACAGATACGAGAAAGCATGCAAATGATTCATTTTCTACACTAATACCATCTTCACGAAGAAGGGTTCTTCGTAACTTCATCTCAATTAATCGCAATACATTAGCAGGATTGATTAGCAATCGCCGCCCCATCTGACGCTTCACCACACAAATAACATCACAAAACGCAACTTCGGAGGCACACTGCACCGTCCCTAATGGCGAACCGACAGGTCAAAGTGCAATGCGGCATGGCACACGCAGAGTTTTGCAGATGCGGGAGTATCATTAGTGCAATAAAGGATCTTTACATTAGCTCTCATAAGATTTTGATGTATATGTGTTTGTTCGAGCCCAAGTTCTTTCCTTGTTTGCGTAGATACTAACTAAAGCTTACGAGACACGATACCAGTCGTCGGCAACTGTGGCGGACTGTGGAAGATTGAGCCGCGGCGGAGTGGCCGAACGCATTGAGGCGCTGTGCTCTGATGAGCGACGCCGTTCCGCGTCGGGGGTTCGAATCCTTCATCGGACATGTGTTGTCTTTAGTATAAGGTAGTTCATAAGTAGTTTGTAAGTTTAGGGACTGATGACCCCACAGTGAAGTCCCATAAGCTTAACAGACATTTCAACATAATATTTTGAAACTATAAATAACGTGTTCAAATTATTGAGTACAATATTTTTCTGCAGATAATAAAGGGTTTGAACGCCTCTCTTATGTTTTTATAGTAATGTACAACCAACTGCTAAATAATTGTAATTCTTAATATTTAGTTATAAGTAAATTTTGGCTGCTGCTGACAACAAAAATAGTTTTCTCGAATGTCTGCAGAAGGCGCCTTGCTGTGGTATAGGACTAGATGAATCATGCTGCATTGTTGATGAAGAAAGTTTCCATTATCGAGCGGTTTTTGGAAACTGAAAGTAAAGAATTTAGGTAAGAACTGGTAACAATATTGCGGTCAAAAGGCAAGATCCGCGGAGACGATATATTCAGAATTTTTGGTGAGTATAGAGTGAAGGCCTTAACGACCGCTTGACATATTTCATAATAAATCTTCTGGGTTCTAATGCCGTCTTCTAATTAACTTGGTGTTTCCTGACGTTTCGTCCGATGCTGCGCCGGACTTCTTCGGAGGTTGTCCGTCTGTTTGAGACTTGCCGAGTCGGCAAGTTTCTTAGAACACGGCCTTACAACCCAGGAGATACATTAACATTTTCGGTGACTTTCTGACAGAATAGAATATCTGGAAAGACACAATGTTGTATCTGTCAACTGACGGGGCTTAGCGATGATCGTAAATGAAAAAGGGCTAGTAAAGAATGTTGGGCTACTATCTTACCAGTGCATAATTCACCAGTCTCTCCATTATGGAAAGCAATTTTTTTATATATACATTTTTTTTCTTAAGAAGGAATTTGCAGCAAGATACCGAGTATTTTCAGACACAAGTAATTTTTCGCGTTGCTTAAAATCGCTTCCAGAAGTTTGACCAACATCAGAATGGATTGATGTGTCTGCCAAGTTGTTTCAAAGCCGTTCCTCGAAATGGAGACAATAAACTTGAAGGAAGATATTTCCTTTCAAAAATATAGATGTGCAATTGCCGAAAATGTTCGTGTTAACATGTCCCTCTTGTTAGGCTTTAATTATAAAGAAAATACAATCCAGTGAAAAATATATAATCTTGTTTGTCTTAAGGACCATTTGAAGAAACATAGCAAATGGCTTCTTGGATATGATAACTCTCTCCCCGTGTCACTCTATAACAATTTCTGGTGGTATCGGTCTATCGGTATGGCACACATTTTTTCTATTCGTCCATTTCCATCGTGTGCTGGGATGTTGTCGTGTCATGGTAGGGAGTGAGATGGACAGGTTTTGACTGAATAGCGCTTAGTTCGATCAGCTAAATCGAAGAGCGATTTTCAGTGGGAGCGACTTTGGCGGACAGACACAGACTGCACTGCACTGGTAAGATAGTAGCCCAGCATTTTTTATTAGTGCGTTTTCTTTGCCGATCATTGCTAAACGCCGTCATTTGATACACCATTTGATCTTCCCTAATATTTGATTACGTCAGGAACTGTGTCCTTTCTGATAGGAAATAGTGAATCCAATCGCACAATTGTGGAGATATTCCATAAGCACGCAATTTGATTAGAAGCCGCTTGTGGGCTACAGTGTCAAAAGCCTTTCGTAAATCCAGAAATATGGAGTCGATTTGAGATGCCTTGTCGATGGCACTTATCACTTCATGTGAATAAACGGCAAGCTGCGTTTCGCAAGAGTGATACTTTCTGAACCCGTATTGACTACTGGTTAATAGGTCGTTCTCTTCGAGGTAGTTCATAATATTCGAACAAATGTTCAAAAATCCTACTGCAAATCGACGTCAATGAGATAGGCCTGTAATTTTGGGGATCACTCCGATTGCCCTTCTTGAATACTGGAGTAACTTGGGCAACTTTCCAGTCTTTGGGTACGGATCTTTTGCTGAGTGATCGGTTGTAAATTATAGCTAAGTACGGAACTATTGCATCAGCATACTCTGAGAGGAATCTAGTTGGTATACAATCTGGCCCGGAAGATTTATTTTTGTTTAGTGACTTAAGTTGTTGTACTACTCCAGGGACATCTACTTCTAAGTTTCGCATGCTGGCAGCTGTTCTTGGATTGACTACTGGAGTGTTCACTTCGTCATGTGAATAAAGGGCAAGCTGTGTATGATATCTCAGCTGATTGTCTTGTGCAGTGTAGTTATTACAGTCGTATGATGATTGTTGGTCCTTTGTCATCATCAGTGACCTTCGCCTCCCCCCTGCCCACTTTCTTGGCTTGCAGACAGGGCGCGGTGCTAGAGTCCCCAGCGCACAGTGGCTGTCAGCAGGAGCAGGTAGCAGGCAGGTAGCAGGTGGCCCTGCGCCGCCTCGCCTCGCGCGCAGAATCCGCCGGCAGCAGCGGCGGCAGGCTGCGTTGTTTCGATCCGGCGCACACATTAGGGGCGTTATTGCGGCTTAGTCCGCAGACGTCGGGCGCCCCTTTAAGTAATGAGCGCCGGAACGGCTGTGAAAGCTCCGGTGATTGATTGTTGCGCGCGCGAGCCGGCGGCATTAACCTGCGGTATCGACTGCTTCCCTGCGCCTACCCCTGCTGGCGTACAGGAGGGCTCCCGCGGGAGCCGGTCGTCGCGGTGGCGGTGGCGCGCCACCTGCCGCGTTATCCGGGCACGAGGCGCCAAACACCGCTCCTTGCAGCCGGCAGCCGGGGTCGATGCTGCCCCACCAGGGCTGGGGGCCGTTCTCTGCCTGCACGCGGGCCGACGTAAGCGCTGGCCCTGCCAACTTTCTGCCGTCGTGTAACTGGACAATTTGTTTTTTACAATTACAAAAACAATTTAGGTCTGTTACCTGGATAACTAAAGCAGACCTTTACAATCAATTATTATACATCACAAATTGTTTAGTAATAAGTTAATGACAACTCTAAGTATAATTCCCGCCTCTTAGCAAGCCTCCTGAAGGGAGGCCAGTACCCATCCCTACAACGTGGACGTGGGCGGAGACTACTTACTAACGTAACCACTGCAAGTCATATTAATTTATCACATTGTTAAATTTACAAAACAAAGTAAATTACACTACTACTACTAGTGGTGCATTGATTTACACTATCCATCTCATTTGCACCACTGGATTTCTAGTCTAGATTGGATTTGGAAGGTAGCGAGGCAGCCAACACCAGAGAACTTATTCCAGTGACGTCTCTCTTATACCTTGCTCCCGCAAGGTGGGAAAGTCGTCCAGCTCTTCACTCCTTGCCTCAACTAACCTTCCGGTCATATTCGGTTCCATCCGTGGTGCCAAACCGACGTTAGCCGGCCAGACGCCAGGGATGGTGATGTCAATCCGGTTTTACGTACGCAGTATATTGCTGCCAATGTATGCCTCATAGAGGCATGCACAGCTTTTCTCTCCTGTTGTTTCGCAGCAGACTATCCTCGATAGATCTGCTGCGCGTGGGTTGATACTTTCTCAGATAGTATAATTAGGATCTCTACTAACTGGACACCCTGTTTGCAAGTCAGGGGGGTGAAAACTCATATAGGGATTTCCGGTAACACGGGTTGGCTGCCAGGCCACATGGAACGCTGCGAGCCTTGCGATTTTTCTTCTCGCTTTCCTATTGGAAGATTTACGCTTTACAGTCCTCCATACTTGTTTTCATTCGTAGGTGGTGTTCTGTGCTGAGGTTCTATAGCAACGTCTTCCCAATTGCGATCTTCTGTGTGCATTTTGTGAGTTTCATAAATTTCATTTATTTGAACTATACAGAATTTCCATTTCATATGACTGAAGATGCGTAAGTAGTAATGAACAGAAATAAAAATAAATTGATTTTTGTAGACATTACAGGAGGCCTACATTCTTGTTATGTGTATATGGCTGTAAAATTATTTATTTGTTTCCTCTTTTGGTCACATGAGTGGATATAATTGTGCCTTAGCGTATGTGAAAACTGAAAAATCATTTACATAGATGCATGCAATATCAGATGATTTTTAGTCTGACATGGGCAAAATCACATTTATTTCCATGTTATAACTCCACATGGCGAAAATCGCAGTGCCGAGTTTTAGAACAAACAATTTTACGGTCAAAAAGATTACCACGACATCATTTACGAAGTTTGGTCGACTGTAAACAACAGCCACAAGCAATTAATGTTTGTTTTTTATTTAAATTTCTCGTATATATTACTTTGCAAGGTCTCAAAAACCTTTCTATGAGGTCCACCCTCAAAGAATAAATGAAAAATATTGTCGTCTAACACCAGTATAACGTTTTCTCATTCGTGTATTTAGAAGTAAACATATGGATTTTCGCGCCACATTTTACGGATTGAAAGTTCGCTGCCTGGCCACTAGTAGCGCTACTGTCGTTCTGTGTTTCCGTGTGATAACATGGTCTTTGCACTTCTAATATTTTTGGTGTTCTGTGTTGCAAGTCTGCTGCTGCACGCTGTACTGCTGTACTGAACATAACACCGTGGCCGGCAGTGCTGGGGGAAGGGAGTAGGGGGAGTGACCAACGACCTATATAAACAACATAGACTGGCTGAGGTGCTGCCATACTTGACGCAAATTGAAAGCTCGGCCGCCATGTTTTACGTCACGTAGTCGTAACCAATCGTCTTGCTATAGCACTAAATCATATCACTTTCACTTTGTGCAATGACTTAACAAACCATTTTCCACTTGCTTATTGTTACTTTTATAGCCAAACTAATATGGATAAACAACAAATGATAGACAACAAGTATGTGGTAGACAAATCTGAAAGTTTAATTACAAATGTCACATACACTGGATCGGCTAAACATTGTCTCATTCATACAAAAACCATGCCATTTCACTGTCCTTTAAACAATTCGTGTACATTTCCCTAATCTGCTTACCTCTTTACTCCGCAGATTTGGCTTTATATAAATGATGTATTCTACAACTGAAGTAATGTTTTACTTTATTAGGCTGAAGTAATGAGATTCTTCCCAGAATTCCGAGGATACCATTAAGTGCTCGTAGTTGGTAAATAAAGTAGGTCTGTTTCCCAACATTCTAAATACATCTACAAACATTCGCAAAAGAAAATTTTTCTTCCCTAATGACGTTTCATGATTCCTCAGAACCGTTTCTGCCATTTCGGAAAGTTTTACATGTTCTTTATAGGGATTGAACAGACTGTCTTTTATACCTTTTAATCCGATTAATCCTGTTTTAATCTCATTTTTAGGAGCAAGGAGAACTTCCAAGCAATCTTAACAATTAACTTTTTACTCACTTGCCTAATGATGCTTCCAGAAATATATTCAACTACTTTTTCGGAATATAATGTCAGCATTTCGTATTCTGGCACAGTCATGGTCAAACTGAATAGGCCTACTGCTCTCTGAATGACTTAAATCATGCTTTGCAATAGGGGAAAAAAAAGAGGTTCCATATCTCCTGCTTGGCTACATGACATATCATCTAATGTAGCTGATTCCGCTATTAGCCAGAAGCCGCTTTGTATCATTTTTTGCTTACATGATTTCTCCTCAAAATGTAATGAACAGATGTAACTGTATGCAGTAGGTTTCTCGCCTCATATTGACTAACCATCGTTTTGTAAGTTATTCATTTCTCAAAGGAAAACTGAATATATAATTACAGCTTACTTTGTTGTTGTTGTTATGGTCTTCAGTCCGGAGACTGGTTTGATGCAGCTCTCCACCCTACTCTATCCTGAGCAAGCCTTTTCATCTCCTCATAAGAACGACACCCCACATCTATTTGAATCTGCTTACTATACGCATCTCTTGGCCTCCCTCTGCGATTTTTACCCCACACACTTCCCTCCAATGCTAAATTTACGATTCCTCGATGTCTAAGAATGTGTCCTACCAAGCGATCCCTTCTTTTAGTCAGGGTATGCCAAAAACTCCTTTTCTCGCCAATTCTGTTCAGTACCTCTTCATTAGTTATGTGATCTACCCACCTAATCTTCAGCATTCTTCTGTAGCACCACATTTCAAAAGCCTCTATTCTCTTCCTGTCCGCACTGCTTATCGTCCATGTTTCACTCCCGTACAAGGCAACACTCCACACAAATGCCTTCAGAAAAGACTTCCTTACACTTAAATTGATATTCGATGTTAGCAAATTTCTCTTTTTCAAAAATGCTTTTCTTCCCATTGCC
The DNA here is from genome assembly GCA_026315105.1 of Locusta migratoria. Classification (NCBI taxonomy): domain Eukaryota; kingdom Metazoa; phylum Arthropoda; class Insecta; order Orthoptera; family Acrididae; genus Locusta; species Locusta migratoria. The sequence continues at coordinate 643,104,335 of CM048746.1, forward strand.
ATTCTGCATTTTATATCCTCTGTACTGCGACCATCGCATGTTATTTTACTACCCAAGTAACAAAACTCATCTACCACCTTCATTGTTTCGTTACCTAATCTAATTCCTTCACCATCACCTGATTTTCTAAGACCGCATTCCATTATTTTTGTTTTGCTCTTGTTAATGTTCATTTTGTACGCTCTCTTCAACACACTGCCCATTCCATTCAACTGCTCTTCCAGGTCGTTCGCTGTCTCTGACAGAATTACAATGTCATCAGCAAAACGCAAGGTTTTTATTTCTTCCCCCTGAACTTTAATCCCTATTCCAAATTTTTCCTTGCTTTCCTTCATCGCCTGCTCAATGTACAAATTGAATAACATCGGAGAAAGGCTACAACCCTGTCTTACTCCCTTCTCAACTGATGCTTCCCTTTCATGCCCTTCGAGTCTAATAACTACGGTCTGGCTTTTGTACAAGTTGCAGATAACTCTCCTTTCCCTGTATTTTACCCCTGCTGACTTCAGAATTTGAAAGAGTGTAGTCCAGTCAACATTGTCAAACGCTTTCTCCAAATCTACAAAGGCTAAAAATGTAGATTTGCCTTTCCTTAATCTATCTTCTAAGATAAGCCGTAAAGTGAGTATTGCCTCCCGTGTTCCTACGTTCCTCCTGAATCCAAACTGATCTTCCCCTAGGTCAGCTTCTACCAGCTTTTCCATTCTCCTGTAGATAATTCGTGTTAAAATTTTGCAACCATGACTTATCAAACTGATGGTTCTGTAATTTTCACACCTGTCTGCACCTGATTTCTTTGGAATGGGGATTATTACATTTTTCTTAAAGTCTGAGGGTATTTCGCCTGTCTCGTACATCCTACACACCAGTTCAAATAGTTTTGTCATGGCTGGCTCTCCCAGAGACTTTAGTAGCTCTGAGGGTATGTCATCTACTCCTGGGGCCTTGTTCCGACCTAGGTCTTTCAGGGCTCTGTCAAATTCATCTCTCAGTATAATATCTCCTATTTCATCTTGATGTACTTCCTCTTCCCTTCCTACAACATCGTCTCTCAGTTCATTTCCTTTGTAGAGCTGCTCTATGTACTCTTTCAATCTTTCAGCCTTCCCTTCTTTGCTGAGAACTGGTTTCCCATCTGAGTTCTTGATATTTGTAGAATTGCTTTTCTTGTCCCCAAATGTCTCTCTGATTTTCCTGTAGGCGGTATCTACTTTTCCCCTTCTTATACATTCTTCTACAGATTTGCATTTGGCTTCTAGCCACTCCTGCTTAGCCATTTTGCACTTCCTATCAATCTCATTTCTTAGTCGTCTGTAATCCATTTTGCCTGTTTCATTTACTGCATTTTTATATTTTCTCCTTTCATCAATTAAATTTAGTATTTCCTGTGTTATCCAAGGATTTTTTGCAGGTCTTGCCTTTCTACCTATTTTGTCCTCTGCTGCCTTCACTATTTCATCTCTCAATGCTACCCATTCCTCTTCTACTGTTTTATTTCCCCCTGTTTCTGTCAATTGTTGCCTAAATCTCCCTCTGAAATTCTCCAGAACTTCACTTTCCTTCAATTTATCTAGGTCCCATCTCCTAATTTTCCTACCTTTCTGCAGTTTTTTCAGTTTCAGCCTACAGTTCATGACTAACAAGTTATGGTCAGAGTCTATATCTGCCCCTGGGTATGTCTTGCAGTTAATAACCTGATTCCGGAATCTATGTTTTACCATTATAAAATCTATCTGATATCTTCCAGTGTCTCCTGGTCTCTTCCACGTATACAACCTTCTTTTGTGATTCTTAAACCACGTGTTTGTTATGATTAAATTATGTTCCGTGCAAAATTCTACCAGGCGACTTCCTCTTTCATTCCTTCTGCCCAGTCCATATTCACCTACTATTTTTCCTTCTCTTCCTTTTCCTACTACCGAATTCCAGTCTCCCATCACAATTAAGTTTTCCTCTCCCTTAATTGTCTGAATAATTTCCTTTAGCTCCTCATATATTTCTTCTATATCCTCATCATCGGCAGAGCTAGTTGGCATATAAACCTGTACTACTGTTGTCGGTGTTGGCTTCGTATCTATCTTGACAATGATAACGCGATCACTGCGCTGCTCATAGTAGTTTACCCGCATTCCTATTTTCTTATTCAATATCAGTCCTACTCCTGTGATACCCCCAACTGATTTTGTATTTATAATCCTGTACTCACCTGACCAGAAATCCCGTTCATCCTGCCACCGAACTTCACTAATCCCCACTATATCTAACTTCAACCTATCCATTTCCCTTTTTAAATTTTCTAATTTTCCTACCCGATTAAGGGATCTAACATTCCACGCTCCGATCCGTAGAATGCCAGTATTGTCTTTCCTGATGATAACATCCTCCTGAGTAGTCCCCGCCCGGAGATCCGAATGGGGGACTATTTTACCTCCGGAATATTTTACCCTAGAGGATGCCATCATCATATTTTCATACAGTAGAGCTGCATGTCCTCGGGAAAAGTAACGGCTGTAGTTTCCCCTTGCTTTCAGCCGTTCGCAGTAACCGTGTGGCAAAGCCACATTAGCTGATGTTACAAGGCCAGCTCAGTCAATCATCCAGACTGTTGCCCCTGTAACTACTGAAAAGGCTGCTGCCCCTCTTCAGGAACCACACGTTTGTCTGGCCTCTCCACAGATACCCCTCCGCTGTGGTTGCACCTACGGTACGGCTATCTGCATCGTTGAGGCACGCAAGCCACCCCACCTCGGCAATGTCTGTGGTTCATGGGGGTGGACAGCTTACTTTAGTTACAGTTAAATACATACACAGCCCATAGGACTATTGTATGCAGAAATGTGGTAAGTACAAAAGACGAGTAAACGAAATGTTAGACACGAAAACATACCAATACAAACTGAAAATACGTTACTCCAACTGTCTCATTACTGTGATTCATACAGTTATATGCTGCGCATACACTCGGCATGATTTCAGCTTAATAAATAACCTTTGAAGCTTACTACGATACCTAATATGTGAAACAAAAACACGTAAATAGCGTCGGTCTAACTTTCGTATTCGGCGCACAAGACGTTGAAAACAATGGCTGCCAGAGTTCCTGCCTGCTGCCACAAGGAGTGCTGTTCACCCAGAGATAGCCACTCTATGTAGTTTATATAGCTCGTTGGGAGTGACCGTCCCGGGCCTCTCGTTCGGTGGGGGTGGGCGCCTGCAAATCTCGAAAGGTTTTTTACGTCATTCTCCGTACTTACCTTAAGGACAACATAGACGCCTATAACCGAAGGATGATTCAACGAAACGGCGTAAAAATATAATTGTGGAAACACTGTTCCAAAGAGCGCGACAGCGATTGCAGTGTACTCTTGTGGCGTCAAATGACCACTAACAGTCTCACGCATGTAAATAAACAGACGATAGCTGAAATGAAACTTGTCACTCTGCAGCGGAGTGTGCGCTGATATGAAACTTCCTGGCAGATTAAAATTGTGTACCCGAACCGGGACTCGAATCTGGGACCTTTGCCATTCGTGGGCAAACTATCTACCGACTAGCACTCCTAAAGTTGTGAGGCGCTGCAGAGTGAAAAGTTTCATTCTGGAAACATCCCTTAGCCTGTGGCTAAGCCATGTCTCCACCATATCCTCTCTTCCAGGACTGCTAGTCTTGCAAGTTTCGCAGAAGAACGTCTGTGAAGTTTGGAAAGTAGGAGGCGAGGTACTGGCGGAAGTAAAGTTGTGAGGCGGCATCGTGAGTCGTGTCGGCATAGCTCAGTCGGTAGAGCGCTTGCCCGCGAAAGGCAAAGGTCCCACGTTCGAGTCCCGGTTCCGGCACACAATTTTAATCTGCCAGGAAGTTTCATAACATGTTGTAATCAAAATTATTTTAACAGTGAAAAGTCCGAATTATTAGACGAGAAAAATAACTTTTGATGTTATTTTACCTTTAGCAACAAAAAAAGTATGAGAAAAAAAGTAAATAGGTTCTATGTATTAAGTTCTGGACATTTACTGATGTGTTTGGAGGTACACATTTTCTTCAGCTCTCATGAATAGAGATTCTACCTCACAGTCTGTGACAAGAACGTCCACTAACTATTTTTCTTTGGTCATTAATAGTCTATTTTCATTGCTTGTTTCTGCGTAAGAAGTACCTTCAAACCTCACTTCGCCATTCCGGTTCGAAATTGCACAACAGACTTCTCTGCGAATTAGGTGCTGCTGCCGTTCAAACGAAAACGACCGCTCGACACAGATAGACTCAGTACGGGGAAAAACACACGCTAGGGACGGTGCAGTAGACCTAGCCGCCTCGAGTAGTCGATTCAGACAAGAAAATCCGTCATGTGAAAGGGGCTTTACAGCTGTCGAGCTTGTCAAAGGATTATCCTTTACTGTATTTAGTATTCCTTCGTCCACTGCAGCAGTTCCGCGGTATCTTTCAATGCTGGAAACACAAAACGTTCCACTCGTACGCAAATCCCAGTGAAGACGCTCGAATCTTTGGCGATACGGCTGACTCAAATCCGGGAATCGCTCTCTGTACCTCCTTTGAGCAGCTTATCCAATGCCAAGTGCAACCTCCTATATGAAACGCATGTCGGCCAGCCCCACATAGCTGAAAAGATAGATGCTGCTCGCGATCCGCCCCGCAAATGATGCATCCAGCTCCCGATGTATCAAATAATGTAGTTCAAGAGATAAGTTCATGCCTCGTAGAAAACAAGTTGATGTTAAATCATAGTAAAACTCAGGTTATACAATTTTTAATACATAATTTGACGAAAGCTGACATTTATTTTATACATAATGGGCATATGATAAGTGAGACTGAGCAATTCAAATTTCTAGGTATTAAGATACACAGTAAGCTGTCGTGGAAAGCCCATGTTCAGGATCTTGTTCCAAAACTAAATTCTGCTCTATTTACCTTTAGATCGATATCTGAAATAAGTGATTTTTCAACACGAAAAGTAGTCTATTTACGCCTACTTTCACTCATGACGTACGGCATTATTTTGTGGGGTGACTCGCCTGATGCAAAAAGGATATTTCTGGTTCAGAAATGGGTGGTTCGAGCAATATGTGGTGTAAGTTCACGAACATCACGTCGACCCCTTTTCAGTAGTCTGGGAATTTTGACACTGGCGTCACACTGGTCCGAACATCTTGGCAAAGATTTTCTATCGTGTTCCTGATGTTGCCAACATAATCACTCGAGGCCGCCTGGATAGAAAGTAAAATTTCACCCTTTACTGCATAATATGGTGACTTCAGAGTAAGTCTGCTGACACTAACAATTAGCGTACTTTTTCTCAATGCCATAAAATATCTCTAGCAATAATTGCCTTTAAACTGTAGGTATGCGTTACTTACAATGCAGTTTTCATATTTCTCATTTCTGGCACGTAAAAATTTGGATTCTTTTTGAAGAATGAAGGTACCATAAATGCATCAACTGAAGGGAGGTTTCGGCCGTTAGCCTTCACAAAATTCTTTTCCATCTTTCCATAAAAACTGTAAAAGCGTTTACATCACGAAAAAACTAAACTTTACGCTGAGAAATTAAGGAAACGCTAATAACGATACAGCTCCGCCTACTAGTCGCCGCCTCCTAGTGGTCTGTGACGTCACCAGTACTTCAGCCAATAACAGAGCGTTTTCGATCACGTGATCTAATCGTGAAATTAAATGATTTTTAACCTTTAATTACGTAATAATTTTAAGAATAATGGGCGAAAATGCTATCTGACCGTTATAATAATTCAGAATAACAACAATGCGAATCATATTTTCTCTCAAATTGAAGTGCATGTCAGAGGGTTCATCGAAACGCTTTTATGATACTTATCTACAGTTCAATTCTCTAATAGCTCGCGGGAAAAAGGAACAACTAAATCTTTCAGTTTTCGATCTGATTTCTCCTATTTTATTATGATAATCATGTGCTAACAATATATCGATCGTGTTGAACTGCAACGTCGTATGTCAGTTTGTTCATGTAAGAACAGCGTTGACAATTTTTATTTAATTTATGGCTTCAAAATTATTTTTCAGTATGTTTTCATGGAAAATTTATTCATGAATAATTTATAGTGATAATCATTGTTTTTTATTTATTTACAATCGAGATAAGTAAAAAAATAATGCTTATTTCATTCCCCAGTGAAACATTTTTTTTTTTTTTTTTTTTTTTTTTTTTTTTTTTTTTTTTTTTTTTACATGCGAGGTTGCTGTTCAATATCGTCGAGTTGACGCATGTGAAAGAAATTTGCTAAATATATCTCGTCGCAACGAATAACGCCTCAATTTTAATAATTTCCACCCCTATTCGTGCATCATGTCTGTGACACTCTCCCACCTATATCGCGATAATACAAAACGAGCTGCCCTTCTCTGAATTTTCTCTACATCGTCCGTCAGTCCCACAAGATGGGGTCCCACAATGCAGAGCAATATTCCAAAATATGACGCACATGTGTGGTGTAGGCAATTCCTTTAGTAGAACTATGGCATCGCCGGCCGCGGTGGCCGAGTAGACTGAGGCGCTCCAGTCACGGTCTGCACGGCCACTACGGTCGGGGGTTCGAATCCCCCCTCGGGCATGGATATTTGTGCCGTCCTAGTTCGTAAGTAGTTCATAAGTAGTTTGTAAGTTTAGGGACTGATGACCCCGTAGTTAAGTCCCATAAACATTACAAACAAACAAAAAAAACTATGGCATCTTCTACGTGTTCTGCCAACGAAATGTAGTCTTTTTTTTCGTCTTCCCTACAATATTTTCTAGGTGTTCTTTCCAATTTAACTTGTTCGTACTTATTACTTCTAGGTATTTACGGCCTATAGTTTTGACTGATTTGTCGTGTAAATGAAGTTTAACGGAATTATTTTAGTGGTCCTATGGATGACTTCACACTTCTCACTATTAAGGGGCAATTGCCAAGTTTTGTACCGTGCAGATATCTTATAAAAATGAACTTGTAGTTGCTTTTGATCTTCTGGTGACTTTACAAACCGGTAAATGGCAGCATCATCCGTAAACAGTCTTAGGATACCTACTCAGATTGTCTCCTAAATAGTTTATAAAAATATAGAACAGTAGGAGACCTATATTATTTTATTTGTTTGTTTGTAAATCTATCGGACCAAACTGCGTGGTCATCAGTCCCTAGCTTACAAACTACTTAAACTTAGGTAAACTAACCTAAGGACAAACACACACACCCATGCCCCAGGGAGGACTCGAACCTCCACGGCGAGCAACCGTGGGCTCTGCAGCGAGACGCTTTAGGCCTCTCGGCTACTCCACCGCGGCCCTATATTATTTCCCAGAGGAACGCCAGCTATCACCTTTGTTTTACTCTATGACTTTCCGTCAATTACAACGTACTGTGTCCTTTCTGACAGAAAATCACGAACTCAAGCACAACTGTGGCGATATTCCATAAGCACGCAGTTCATAGGAACACTGCACCAGAGAATATCGGAAAAAATATCAATACTTTCTCTACTGGAGGATTAGAAATTGTCTTTAAACAGGTAAGTGAATATGTACAGCGAATCATTAGTCCCCCACCCCTTTTTCAAGTTACATAGTGTGACCAATCATAGGATTGTATGGCCAACAATTACACAGCCAACGGCGAGGTGCCAGTGGGCCATACTTTGACTCTGAGCACCGAGACCATGCTAAAGCGTGTTGAGTAGCAGGACGTGTCAGAAACCAAACTCATGAACTAATCAAAAGCTTGCCGGGTTCAGAATTTGAACACACTACCTTGAGATTATGAACGCAGTACGCTTCCCCTACGCCAAGCGAGTATTACACTTAAGGAAATTTGTTTACAAACCTTTATGAAGGGCTTTCTTGCATTTGGTTTGAGGTGCAGAAAATAGTTACTTAACACACAGAGGGGAATAATTCGTTCTTTTCCGTTACTCGTCTTTAAGGGATTTCTCTTGACTGTTCTTAATGATTATGGAATGCTGTTCCTTATTTACATAAACGATTTAGGGGAAAATCTAAGTAGCTCTCTTAGGTTGTTTGCAAATGACGCCGTCATTTACCGTCTGGTAAAATCATCTGAAGATCAAAACCAACTACAGAACGATCTGAATGAGATATCACTACGGTGTAAAAATTGGCAATTTAGTCTAAATAATGAGAAGTGTGAAGTCGTCCACATAAGTACGAAAAGAAATCCGTTAAACGTTGTTTACAAGATAAATCAATCAAAAGTGAAGGCCGTAAACTCTACAAAATACCTAGGAATAAATATTACTTCAGACTTAAACTGGAAAGAACACGTTGATAATGTTGTGGGAAAGGTGAACCAGAGACTGCGTTTTATTGGCAGAACCCTTAAAGGATGCAACAGAGCTACTGAAGAAACTGCATGCACTTCGCTTGTCCGTCCATTTTTGGAGTATTGCAGCCCAGTGTGGGATCCTTATCAGGTGGGTTTGACGGAGGACATCGAAAGAGTCCAAAGAAGGGCAGCTCGTTTCGTATTGTCACAATACAGGGGAGACAGCGTCACGGAAATGATACAGGACCTGGGATAGGAATCATTACAGCAACGGCGCTTATCGCTGCGGCGTGGGCTACTTACCAAACTGTAATCGCCAACATTCTCCTCCGAAATCGAAAATATATTGTTGACTCCCACTTACGAGACGTCAGAACTCGAACGGAGAGATTCAGGTGTTCTTTCTTCCCGCGCGCTATTCGAGAATGGAATGGGAGATGAATAGTATAAAGGTGGTTCGATGAACTCTCTGCCAGGCACTTAAATGTGATTTGCAGAGTATCCCATGTAGATGTAGTTGCACTAAGTATATCATTTTCAAATCACCATTTAATTATAAAAAAGGAGAAGCCGCCAAGTTGTAAACTTTTCGTCACAGACCTACCAACAGCATGTGTGGTGTTGTTAATATCTGTAATTGGAACTGACAGAAGACGTGCAAAAGGGCAGCAGTTCCAGGACCTATAAATAGCTACTCAGTGTAATCGCTGTCGGAAGCATTTAAGGCCCTCTACGGAACAGAAACTGCAGACTGTAGCTATTCACAAGCATATAAAGCCCACTGTGTTTTGTATTAACATGGTGTCCAGGGCTGTCAGCCAATCAGTAGCCGTATCACCCACTCTCTGTACACGTTCTCTAAAGCGCCCCACACAGGATCGACAAATCGCAGCAATCCATCGCATGCGATATCGCTGCAATACGTCGCTCGCCTCCACCTCGCCACACACGAGCGATTTGTCGAGTAATTGCTACGAGAATTACGATCGCATATACGTCGGTGAATTCTGGAGTGTAAAAGGCTCTCTTATTTTTTAACAGCAGTCACAATTGATTTGTGCGTCCCCACGAGTAATATTTTTAAAACAAAAATTTTAAAAATGGGTATTGTAATTAATTAAACTTGTTTTTAATCGACTTTCCTGGGAAGTTTTGGTAACATTACACTTTTAGTGCCTCCAAGTGAGTTATCTACATCTTCCTAGTGTAGTAATACGTTTTGTTTTTCGTTTATTAGTCCTCAGGTCCTTTTTATTTGTTCGCCTTATAGTTTAACTTCAAGTAACTACAGTTTTTTTTCTTCAGAGTGGTCTCACATTTTTCCATTTTATTTCACACAATATCAACAAACAGTGTACACTGTGCGAAATTAATAAGAAATATCCAAATGTTTGTTAAGCTTAAGGGACTTAACTGCGGGGTCATCAGTCCCTAAACTTACAAACTACTTATGAACTACCTTATACTGAAGACGACAGAAATATTTATGACCGAGGGTGGATTCGAACCCCCGACCGTAGCAGCCGTGCAGACTGTGATTAGCGCGCCGCAGACCGCTCGGCCACTGCGGCCGGCAGGAAACATTCAATTTTTCCTGTAGTAATGTAATTTTCGGATCATTATTTCAAATTCTCATTCATTATCGCTTGCTATGCCTCTGCCGCGGCGGAATAGCCGTGCGCACTGAGGCGACTTGCTGCTGTGAGCGCGGCCGTTCGCCGTCGGGGGTTCGAGTCCTCCCTCGGGTATGGGTGTTTGTGTTGTCGTTAGGTTAGTTTACCTTAGTTTAAGTAGTTTTTAAGGTACGCACTAATAACTAATCAGTTACGTCTCATAGATTTACAAACATTTGAACATTTTTGCTATGCCACAACGCAAATCCCGTTGATATTTGTGCCGGCCGCGGTGGCCTAGGGGACTGCGTCGCGCCAGTCACGGTCTGCACGGCCACTACGGTCGGGGTTCGAATCCCCCCTCGGGCAAGGATATTTGTGCCGTCCTAGTTCGTAAGTAGTTCATAAGTAGTTTGTAAGTTTAGGGACTGATGACCCCGTAGTTAAGTCCCATAAGCTATACAAACATTTGAACATTTTTTTGATGATATTTGTCGTAAAATAAACCGAAACAAAATGGTTTACAGAACCAAGCACATTTCATAAAAGCTACTGTCTTGCAAGCGCTCGGAGATTTTAAGAGTGATAAAAAAAAGTTCATTTACATTAACGGAGAGATCTCTTACATCCGTTAACTTTGATGGGAACCATGCGTATTTGATCATCTTCGAAAAAACAGGTTCCCTGAATTGATGCAAAATTAATGAGTGTGGATTTACGACGAATGTCATCCGGATTTCTGTTGTGGCATAGCAAGCGATGCAGGCGATAGTGAGTAAGATTTTGTAATAATGATGTGATAATTAAATTATTTCGGCAAAATGCCAGAAACATGGTTAATGTTAAGTGTCTTACATCGTGCAGTGAACTTCAACGTCAGTTTTCTCGAAACCCAAGGCCCGTCGCCTAAAAGTGACCAGCCTCATAATCAGGGTATGTTCCTCTACAGTCTACAACATATCCAAGACCTATCAAAATCCGTTATTTACACTTGTGATGATTCCCTTGATAGTGTAAGTAAAGACGGTGGTCTCCATTGCTCAGTTCGTGATCCCTGAATAAGTATTCATTCTGACGTAAAGATATTATCGAACGTTGGAAAATTGTAACGAAACAAAACTGCCCAAACACGGGATATTAACTAGAGAAACGAGTCGCAGGCATATTGGCACACATCGTACATTTCTAACATACTAGCTAACATACTAGCTTCGCACGCGTAGACTGGATGGTCTGCATCTGTTGTTTCTACTTCTATATATACATTTTCATTGCTTTAGCTTTAAAAATGCTTTCCTAATTAAATATTTTGTACAATTTGCAACCCCCTATTCACCGTTGACGGCAGAATTCAAAACATCCCGAAATACATTTTTTAAAATTAGAATCATAGTTCCAAACCCAAATTTTCTCATTTCTAGCAACAAAATAGTGTTAGTAGCACACTTGAAAGATTTTCCCTTATTTCACCCGCTCAATGGTTCGATTTCCATAAAAATATCGAAACACGTATTTTTAAAATTCCAATCAAAAATCTAAACACGAAGTTTTGTATTTCTTCTTAAAAATTGCCTTAATAGCAACGTATTTTCGAAAAACCGTTGATCCGCTATTTCACCCTCTTGGCGATGGAAATATCGAAAAATCGCCGATGCCTAGAGTGTAAAATAACATTTACAAATTTCAAGTTTCAGCGCTGTTTTCTGTCTCTTAGAAACGGATTGAGAACGTGAAATTTGTTTCTTACGCTTTGGCATCTTTTTTGGTAGTTTTACTTTTCAGACTGCGATATGCACTTATTTTTCTTTATTCGTACGTTTATTGCAGAAAAAACAACTGAAGAATGTGCATCACGTTTCGCTGTATACAACCTCTTTGCTATTATAGTGTCAAAAGTCATCGTTGGTGTACAGTCCAAGTTTTATATAACCAGACAACTTTCAACTACTATATCATACACCGTCTTATAGCTATCGACACGGAACTGCTAATCAAGTTGTCATTATTTTGATCCTAAACACTACAGTTCTTTCCAGTGTTTATATTGAGATTATTGGTGTATTGCCAGTGTAGTTAGTGTTCAGTTAATGTCTGTCTGTGTTTCCCAGTGTTTTATCTTTGAGCATCTGTCGATCGTCGTATTGCTCCACGTTTTACGGATTTTTGTTCGCCACATTCACTCACGGCGACCAAAACACCATAGTGCACACAGCGAACCTAAAGGCTACTCTCATGCATAACCGCCATTGGTCTGCAGTGAATAATTTTGGCTACCAAGTGAAATATACGGACACACGTCCCACGTTCCATTTTTATATATGTATATTGATTTAGGATCACTCTGAGATAAACCACATACCTGAGGGTGCTTCCGGTTCTCCTTTCTTAAGAAATCCGTTACATCTGCGTTGCTTTAACCTCATTATACTAACCCTGGTGTGAAGTAGTCTCCTAGGTGCATTCTCTTGTTTTCGTAATGCCAGATAACCCACAGTACGTTTTTGCTCTAACTAAAAAAAAGTCTGCAGGCTAAACTCTCGTTAATAATACCTCCAGATGGAGTAGTTTTACTCGTTTGTCTAGTGAGTTCATGAAACATTTAGCGTCCTAGTTCAGAAACTTACATTGCGCTAGTTTGCGACCGCTCGAGGAATAGTTTCCCGCTCTAGCGTTGCCGTCGTTTTAAAAGTTGCTCCCAGTGAAACACGGCACCGCCGGACGGCTTCAGTTTATCGGTTTCGTAAGCGCGTCAGTAGTTAAGCAGTTCACTAAATCTCCAACTTTTGCTAACTAGTTCCGTTTGTTTTGTTTCAGATATCCGGTGGCAAAACCACTCCAAGGTAAGGAGCTGTTTCATTTCATCACTAAATTACAGCAGCAAGCCGTACTTTAATTTTTTCTGTTGTCTTATTTTGCTATTCGCAGGTTTCTTTTCCAGGTCCTCCTCAAGTGTTTCAGTTTTCTGTTTTGTGAAATGCGCTCATTAATTCTATTGACTTCTACAAGCAGCCCGTCTGCACATGCGACGTCTCCATACGCCCTGTCCTCACCAATAATTTCTAGATGGGGTTCAATAGTGATGTCCCAGAAGATGGACCCACAGATCTTCGATCCCTGTGGGTGCCCCTAAGTGATTGTTCTGACCACCCGTCATTCCATTACTGTATTATTAGAATAGTCGATGACACTATTGTAAAGTGTGTAGAGCACCTTCAGTTGTCTTTGCCTTGTAAAGAAAGAAGGCAACCGTAGGTTATTAGATACACCTGCAGTGTCAGTCATAATAGCTATTGCATGTTTGTCGGGCGCCTTTTTGAGTGTGCTTAATGCTTGATTTATTGCCTTGTATGATGATTTTCCTTGTCTGAAGTCGAATTTGCCGACGCATGGTCTGGGGCGCAACGTAGCCGGTTGTGCGGCCGCTCCCACCAGAGGTTCGAGTCCTCCCTCGGGCATGGGTTTGTGTTTTTCTTAGAATAAGTTAGTTTAAAATAGTTTAAGTAGTTTGTAAGTCCATCGACCGATGACTTAGTAATTGGGTTCCACACTGCTATGGTCATCAGTCCCTGGGCTTACAAACTACTTAATGGGAGTTGGTATGCCGCAAAATGGTGGGAAAGTCATATTTTACGTTTTCAAGCTTATAAAGTAATTTGAAGTTTTCTGTTTAAAATTGTGCGAAATTTGTTAAGATATTATAATAGGGAGTATTTTTATTTCATTTTTCACAATTACATCTGCGCCCAGGAGAGGTGCCCGACTAGCGATAGTTACACATTTAAATCTTCATATTTCCGAAAATGTCATGGAAGCAATTAAACCAATAGATAGAGACTGAGCTATCCCGGTACGCTTCAAAATCCGTCCTCACAAGTTTCATTCTGGAAACATCCCTTATGTTGTGGCGAAGCATGTCTCCAAATGTTCAAATGTTTGTATAGTTTATGGGACTTAACTACGGGGTCATCAGTCCCTAAACTTACAAACTACTTATGAACTACTTACGAACTAGGACGGCACAAATATCCATGCCCGAGGGGGGATTCGAACCCCCGACCGTAGTGGCCGTGCAGACCGTGACTGGAGCGCCTCAGTCTCCTCGGCCACCGCGGCCGGCAAGCATGTCTCCACCACACCCTTTCTTCCAGGAATGCTAGTTTCGCAGGAGAGCTTCTGTGAAGTTTGGACATTAGGAGGCGAGGTACTGGCGGAAGTAAAGTTGTGAGGCAGCATTGTGATTCGTGTCGCGATAGCTCAGTGGGTCGAGCGCTTGCCCGCGAACGGCAGAGGTCCCAGGTTCGAGTCCCGTTTCCGGCACACAGTATTAATCTGCCAGGAAGTTTCGTATCAGCGCACACTCCGCTGCAGACTGGAAGGTTCATTGTATAATAAAAGCGGTTCGATGAACCCTTTGCCGTGCACTTCAATGTGACAGCCAGAGTGTTTATGTGGATGTAGATGTGATCGCTAGTCACTGTCCGCTAGAGTTGAGCAACACGATTCTTGTTTAGGAATCGATTGTTTCGATTCAATCCCTCATTGTTAATCGATTCCTACGATTCTTTCGCGATTCTTTAGTCTGCATTGGCACGATTTGTACTTCTACATCATGCTCATAGATGGCATACATGTCTGTGTTATGGATGTTGGGATCTTAGCCTTCTGCATTTTTTCCTACGATTCGTTCACGATTCTTTCTGGTCTGCGACGGCACGAATCTTACAGAATGCGTAAAAGGTGACAATACGGGTATCTGATATTTTTAATATTTTTGGTACGTAAAGTTGAGACTTAAAATAATAATAAGGCAAAGCCATTCGATTCAGCTCTAAAAAATTCTCGAGAAAATAGTCATCGAAGTTTTGCAAGCCGATGTTTAATACATATTAGGTCTACACTACCAACTGTTTGTGCTGTCATCATAGCTCATTTAGTAGCGTTGTACGTTTAGTGAACGTAGGTCATTTATTTCGAATCCTGCTGTAACCTTATAATTTTTTTTTTTTTCGTTCTGTTCGAATACTTCGGCGATTTAAATATAAATTTCATTAAATCTATGGCAATTAACTCATATCTAATCGTTATGAAATACTTATTATGTAAAATCAATTAGTTTAAGGAAACACGTCTATATAAATAAACATTAAAAATAAAAATCCTTCTCTAAATATTAAATTTCTTTCGAGATACAAGAAATACGCGTTTAAAAATGGGTTTCTTTGAGGAAAGAACGTAAAAACCAAAATGGTGAAAAAGATTTTTGAGATGGCTTTAAAAACATTTAAAATCGTGTTTTTATATAAAAAGAATATTTTTGCAAAACTGAGTTTTCACAAAAACTACAACTATGTAGATGAACTCGAAAAGCTCTCTAAACGCAAAATATAATCCAAATCGTTACAGCCATTTCCGGGATACGCGAAATATAAATGTGTAAAGATTGCTAGTTTAAATACATAATATGTAAATTGTTTAAAAGACGTATTTTCGTATGTATTGGAAGCTGTGTATTTCGCTTCGTTTTGTTTCTGTCTCTGTAATTCGTGAGTAGGCTAATAATTAACGGCTCACGATCTTCTTCTGTGCTTCCTTTGTTCGCAAGCTTTCTGGATTTCGTAATTATTCGGCACGATTCGCCACTTGCTTTCGAATCTTGAATCGTTTGATCTTGGAATCGTCACGAGACAGGCGATTGTTTTGAACGACGATTCGTCCGGTTCACGATTCGATTCTTACGATTCTTAATTTTTGTTCGTTCAAACGAACGACTCATTCACGAATCGCCACAACTCTACTGCCCGCGCTACCCCGCTCTGGAGAACCAGAGTCGAACATAAGAGTCGCGAAACTCCCGGAAATTTTTTGCAACTTCGCGACTGCAGCGCTGCCAAGCGGCCGGGTCGTAATAACACTACGAAGCGATTGAGTAATGAATGTGTATTTGGAATGAAGCAGCATTTTCAAAATAACTTCGTATTTACGAGCTTTTGTGACGCTATAAATTGTAGCAACTGTCAAAAATATAATTCGGAAATCTCTCATTTGCAAAGGATGCTCAGAAGTAACAGAATACTGTTATGAATAACAGGTGTTCGTTTACTGTGGTTAGTTATACTTTTAGGCGTAGAAGTAAATCTTTAACAATTCATTCACGTCCAAACTTCTGCTGTTAATGAGAAGCGCAAATACTTGACCACTGTCTCATAATATTACTTCTGAATAAAAGTAATGTATGTATGACTGCTTAGGTTCGTACCTCAGCTTCACAAAAATGTTAACCCTGTATACCAATATATTTTTTCGATTACGTACTAGTTTGATAAAGTGAATACGTAGCTACACATAAATAATATGTCCATGTATCAGCTGTTAATGTTTGCACGTCACATTCTTGAAGATATTCAGTTTGATACCTGCCAAGTAGCTAAAAATAGCGATAGCTACACGAAAGGCACAGAAGCAAGGACGAGGTGAAAAGATGGTTCAAACGACGATGTAGAATCTAGTCCCCTACAATGTGAAAATCGTGTGTATTTTTCAAAACTTTACAATGTCCGAAATTCGCTAAAACAAAACACGTGCAACATGCCAGTACGCATCGAGAATGCCAGCATAATCATAATAAGTTCCTTTTATATACTTCAGCACATCAGGTTGCAATTCATTTCTGATTTCAGGTTTCAGACGATATTAATATGACTCGGGTATTGTGAACTATATGAAATACTGTACAGGATGACCAGCCAGTCTAAAATAGTTTAGGAAAAAAAATTCAAAGATTTATTTCAGAACTTCGCCTAAGTTTGACAAGTGTTCTTCCACTGCGACATACGCCTTGACAACGCGACCAAGCCTGTCCACCTTGCAGGACAGAGCCGGCTAGAAACAGTATTGAATGCTGATTCTAAAATCACACCACCCTTCTGGCGTCCGTGCTGAAACTACTGACGTTTCCATGCTACCGTGGAGCCAATAGCAGACACCCACGTTTGATCACGTGTGCTACTGCAGTCGGACTCAGGTGCGAGTATCAGTTCCTTCGCTCTCTTCAGTTTGAGTTCTCGTACAGATCAGACGTACTCCAGAGGCTCAGCGTCTGTGCGGGGCGAACGGCCGCATGCCGTCCGCTCCCGCCTAGCGGCTGTTCGGCATCAGCCACCAACTGTGTGAGCCATTACCATTACCGTAACCTTCATCTTTTCCGTTTTCTAGTCCATTTAGACTGGCATTCATTCATTGCATCCGACTCGAGGGCGAGTCCTGCCAATTATCCCGTATTTCAGAATATACGAAATATTAAATTCAATTCTTATCTTTTATTTGCCATTCAGCCACCCTTTCCTAGGGCGCCCAGAAGCCTTCACCGCTCCGCCTTCCATCCTGACAACGCTTCCTACCCATTTTATTTATGCAGCACTGGGATGGGTTGTATAATTTTCCTATCACCCGTAGGATAAAGATCAAGCGTTGTACAATACACTGCACTGACAGTTTGTTGAATTAACAGAAGTAGTGATATTATTTTAATGATTTTGTCGTGTTTGTATTACAAAGTTCACAGCAACGTTCAGTGACAAAGAAATAAGAAAGTAACAGCATTAAAAACGGCAACTTCTGATTGGATTCACGATTTCCTATCAGAAAGGACACAGTTCGTTGTAATTGACGGTAAGTCATCGAGTAAAACAGAAGTGAGATCTGGCGTTCCACAAGGAAGCGTTATAGGTCCCCTACTCTTCCTCGTGTTTATAAACGATTTAAGAGATAATCTGATTTGCTCCCTTAGACTGTTCGCGGATGATGCTGTCGTTTATCGGTTAGTGAAGTCAACAGAGTATCAAAAGCAACTGCAAAGCGATTTAGACAAAATTTCTACTTGGTGCGAAAATTGGCAATTGACACTAAATAAAGGAAAGTGTGAAGTAATACACATGACCACTAAAAGAAATCTGCTGAACTTCAATTACGCGATAAATCAGTCAAACCTTAAGGTCGTAAATTCTACCAAATACCTAGGAGTTACAATTACGAACAACTTTGACTGGAGAGAACACATAGAAAATATTGTGGGGAAGGCGAACCAAAGGTTACGTTTCATTGGCAGAACGCTTAGAAGATGCACCAGCTTCACCAAAGAGACTGCATACATCACATTTGTGCGTCCTCTCCTGGAGTACTGTTGCCCCTTGTGGGACCCTCACCAGGTGGTATAAACGGAAGACATTGAGAAAGTTCAGAGAAGGGGAGCTCATTTGGTTCTATCACGTTACGGGGGGGAAAGCGTCACGGAAATGTTGCACGAATTGGGGTGGAAATCATTAAAAGAAAGACGTTATTCATTGCGGCGTGATCTGTTTGCGAAGTTTCAATGACCGACTTTTAGTTCTGAATGTGAAAATATTTTGCTAGCACCCACCTAGTTAGGGAGACCTGACCATCCCAATAAAATAAGAGAAATCAGATCGAAAACGGAACGATTTAGGTGTTCTTTCTTCCCGCGCGCTATTAGAGAATGGAACGGCAGAGAAAAGTTATGAAAGTGGTTAATGAACCCTCTGCCAGGCACTTAAATGTGATTTGCAGAGTATCTATGTAGATGTAGTCTGCATCATGCCATTCTACTGTTATTCCCTGCTGGCCGCTTGGAGCGCTAGTATCGCTTCAGCTGCAATTTTTTTTCCTAGAGAGTTTCGCGACTGTCTGTGATAGACTGTGGGACAACACTGGTCGTCAGCCGAATGCAGAGCTGCTGCCCCCCCGCCCCCCCCCCCCTTGGGCGGCTTTCCCGTAGCCGCGCGGCCAGAGGTCGGCCAACCCACACGCGACGGCCGCGGCATACGCAAGCGGCAAAAAGCGCGAATGAAACGCAACGTAACGGCGCCATCTTCGGCAGAGCGGCGCGCGCCTAATTACAGGCCTCTGTTTTTGCCGCCGCTACGTGCCGCCGCGTCGCTGCCTCCCGCTTTTATCTGCCCGCTCTGGAAACGCGATTCCCGCGCGGTCGCCAAAGGGTGCTGCGACGTGCCTACCAGCCGTAGCCGCCGGCGTACGCTGACGTTTGTAGTTTCCGCTGGCGTGCTGCTGCCAATGATGTACCACCCTCCCGGCCGGGCCCCAAAGGCAGGAAAAACCGGTCGTCAAATGTCCACTGCACAATTACTTTCCACGATGGCGAAACATGTTTGCTCGTATTCAATCCGATACACATTTGCACTAAATATGCTCCGTTCGAATGTTATTGTTATGGTTTTCAGTCCAGAGCTCTCCACACTACTCTATCTTGAGAAAGCCTTTTCATCTCCTCATAAGAACGGCAACCCACATCTACATCTACGTACATACTCCGCAATTCACCGTAATGTGCGTGGCGGAGGGTACACTGTACCACTACTAGGCATTTTCTTTCCTATTCCCCTCCCAAATTGAACAGGGAAAAAAAGAATACCTATATGCCTCCGTACGAGCCCTAATTTCTCTTATCTTGTCTTTGTGATCACCACGCGAAATGTAAGTAGGCGGCAGCGAGATCGTACTACACTCAGCTTCAAATTCCGGCCGTCTAAATTTACTCAACAGACATTCACGAAAAGAACGTCGTCTTTCTTCCAGCGATCCCCAATCGAGTTGCCGGAGCATTTCCGTGACACTCGCGCATTGGTCGAACCTACCGGTAACAAACCTAGCTGCTCGCCTCTGAATTGCCTCTATGTCTTCCTTTAAACTGGTCTGCTGGGGTTCCCAAACACTTGAGCAATACTCAAGACGTGGTCGTACAAACGTTTTATACGCGGCCTCCTTTACAGGAGAAGTACATCTTCCGAATATTCTCCCAATAAATCAAAGTCGGCTGTTCCCCTTACTCACAACTGTCCTTACATGTTCCTTCCATTTCATATCTCTCTGCAGTGTTACGCCTAGATATTTGGACGACGCGGCAACATCAAGAAGCTCACTACTAATGCTGCATTAGAACATTATGGGATTGTTTTTCCTACTCATGCGCTTCACCTTACATTTTTTCTTCATTGAGAGCTAGCTGCCATTCTTCGCACCAACTAGAAATTTTGTCTGTCATCCTGTATGCTATTACAGACAGTCAAAGACGACAGCCTCCCATACACCACAGCATCATCAGCAAACAGCCGCATATTATAACTTACTCTGTCCATGAGATCATTTATATAGATAGAAAATAATAGCGGTCCTATCACACTCCCCTGGGGCGCGCCTGTTGATACACTCGTCTCTGATGAACACGCGCCGTCGAGTACAACGTACTGCGTTCTATTACTTAAGAAGTCTTCCAACCAGTCACAAATCTGTGAACCTATCCCATAACCTCGTATCTTCGCTAGCAGTCTGCAGTGTGGCACCGCACTTGACTCTGCTAACTGTACGCGTCTCTTGGTCTCCCTCTGCGGTTTTTACCCCACACACTTCCCTCCAACGCTAAATTCACAATTCCTTGATGTCTAAGAATGTGTTCTACCAAGCGATCCCCTTTTTTTAGTCAGGGTATACCAAAAATTTCATTTCTCACAAATTCTGTTCAGTACCTTCTCATTAGTTACCCGATCCGCCCACCTGATCTTCACCATTCTTCTGTAGCACCAAATTTCAAAACCCTCTATTCTCTTCCTGTCCGCACTGTTTATCGTCCATGTTTCACTCCATACAAGGCAACACACCACACAAATGACTTCAAGGACGGCTTCCTCACACTTAAATTAATATTTGAGGTTAGCAAATTTCTCTTTTTCAAGAATGCTTTTCTTCCAATTGCCATCCTGCATTATATATCCTCTGTACTGCGATCATCGCATGTTATTTTACTACCCAAGTAACAAAATTCATCTACCACCTCATTGTTTCGTTACCTAATCTAATTCCTTCAGCATCGCCTGATTTTCTAAGACCGCATTCCATTATTTCTGTTTTGCTCTTGTTCAAATAGCATGTATTTTTCCTCTAAATTACACTACTGGCCATTAAAATTGCTACGCCAATAAACGCGTATTCATTGGACAAATATATTATGTTAGAACTGACATGTGATTACATTTTCACGCTATTTGGGTGCATAGACCCTGAGAAATCAGTACCAAGAACAACGACCTCTGGCCGTAATAACGGCCTTGATACGCATTGAGTCAGAGCTAGGATGGCGTGTACAGGTACAGATGCCCATGCAGCTTCAACACGATATCACAGTTCATCAAGAGTAGTAACTGGCGTATTGTGGCGAGCCAGTTGCTCGGCCACCATTGACGTTTTCAGTTGATGAGAGATGTGGAGAATTTGCTGGCCAGAGCAGCAGTCGAACATTTTCGATATCCAGAAAGGCCCGTACAGGACCTGCAACATGCCGGCGGCGGTGGCCGAGGGGACTGCGGCGCGTCAGTCACGGTCTGCAAGGCCACTACGGTCGGGGGTTCGAATGCCCCCTCGGGCATGGATATTTGTGCCATCCTTAGTGTTAGCTAGTTGATAAGTAGTTTGTAAGTTTAGGGACTGATGGCCCTGTAGTTAAGTCCCATAAGCTATACAAACATTTGAACATTTGAATTGCGACATCCAGGTCGTATTTATTTTTTTATTTTTTAAAATAAATATTGCAGCGACGATCATCCTTGACAAGACATGGCCTCCCTTTCGTTGTTGTTATCACTTCCCTCATGTACAAGGGACAGAACAGAAATCACATACAAAAGTGCACGCTGCAAAAGGTGCCGGCGACAACACTGTCTGAGAAACTGTGGCAACACCTGCACCGCAGAACGGTCTCACCGACTGACTTTAGTTTACAGCAAGGACGTCCCCATAAGAAATATACAGAAGGAAATCTCGTTTGAGTATGGGAAAAGGAAAGCGAGCGTTATGTAAATTCGGATAGTTGATGACAAATCTGTGGATGAATATCTTTCGTTTAATGCAAAAATGAAGGAAATCGGTTGAGTAGTTTGCTCTGGCCGACTGACTTTAGTTTTCGTAGCTTTATATATATATATATATATATATATATATATATATATATATATATAGAGAGAGAGAGAGAGAGAGAGAGAGAGAAAGAGAGAGAGAGAGAGATTTAAATTCAGAGGTTGTTCATTTCAACAGCAGTTGCGCGAAATTTGAGTCCACTCGTAGCAAAACTGTCAGGGAGCTTTAGCCATTAGTTAATGCACGTTATTTCATGACAAATATAACAGAACTAAAGTCGCGTTCATATTTAAGCGGATTGTGTTTTCCCACTTTCCAGTCGCAACAAGTGGGACACAGTGCAGCCAACACTACAGTCGAATGTAGGCAAGTGCACCATTAACGTTTTACACGAGCGAAGTCCAATAATGCGAAATGTTTTATGAAACGGTACACGATACCACAGCCGGTGAGTGGGCTGGAGAGCTATTTTGTACCTTAATCACGCTGTAAGCCGCTTATCTACAAATTCCACTTTGTCCTCTTTCGGTATTTCACCAATTACGGTTATTGAATAGTGATGTCAGGTTCTTTGATACGTATAAATGGAGTGTACGGCGTTATTATAATGTTATTGTGAAGCGGAAACGCAAATATAGTTTGCAATATTCTGTTGTGTGTGTGTGTGTAGAGGCTGCAACCATTGGCAAGAGTGCTTTTGATCATACAACATAGGTCAAACAACGTAAGCCAGTATTTACACTGCACGCGATGCAGGTTCTCCTGTGTGATGCGGCGGAACGTTCACACTGCACGCGTTGCGATGCGATTCCAAGCGGATTCCTAGGAACGATCTTGCCTGCGGAGAGTAATAGCTGCTGAACAGTCTTGGAACAATATCGCTTTTCCTCGACCCAGTAAATTCGTTTCTAGTGCTCTTGGCTTACATCGTGATCGCCAATGGAAGACAAAGAAGGAAGATTAAGGTTTAACGTCCCCTCGAAAGCTTGGTCATTAGAGGCAGGATGGTAAATGGCTCCATAAAATTATGGATGTAAGAAAATTTAATCATGAGTAGAGTGAATTGAGAAAAGATGAAGATGAATTTTGGAGTTATGTAGAACTAGCACACAAGACATTTAATTGCATAGTGTTGAGTATTTCAAGAAGATCACGGAACCAAAACAAAAAAAATTTGCGAAGGCCATTACCGCTGAAGGAAAAACTTATAGCTGTCAAAGTGTAACAATACATTAATAAGGTTACAAAAACAGTATGCTTCCAAAGGATAGAGCAAACAGCGCTGCTTCAAGATGAACGAAAAGTACCGAACTACCTTACCAGTCATCAATGCAAAGTTCTCATGAACAATTTATTGAATACTGTAATTGTGCACGCCAATTGTACATAATTCAGTTGTGGTAATGCAACAAACTAATTTTTTAGTTAATTTCTGTTTCATAATTCCTTGATTGGTGTACCAGATATCTGTTGTGATAGTGTTTTCTTATCTCACAACAAAACTTAGCGTGCAAACGTAGGCTTCCGCGGTTGTTGTCACTATCAATAAAATTCTTCTGGGTATGAAACCGCGTCGTCATTTTATAAATTCCACCGACGTTTCGGCCGCTGTTGCAGGCGGCCTTCATCAGGGTCTGTGTCTGACTGCTGAATATACGATATCTTGGGATTTATATAGCTGCGGATGAGGGAAAGGAAGGGGGACGTTGGTTTGCCTTTATTGGTGGTTATATTATTTCACGCCATTGGTGGAAATCGGCAATGATGATTGGTGTTTTAGAGGCTAGTTTTCCATGTGATTGGGGGTTACATTCTTCCCCCTTATTGGTCAAAATGGACGTTTCCGATTGGCTTTTGTATTAGAAGTTGCTATTGGCGGAATGGACCTGAGAGAACGGACGGCGGTTGTGCCGTGCCGCTGTTGACTTGTCGCCTGGCGCAGACGGCGGCGGGCCGGTACTCTGCGTGTTCGCGGCCGCTGTGGTCTCCGGGGCAGTCTGAGCGAGTCATTCCGCGCGCGGTGCCGTCACGTAGCGTTGCAACTGCTGGCAGCCAAGACGCCGGCAGCCTGTAGCCATCCTCCCTGTTCATATTGGCGGGACGCTTCGCTATTTCTATAGCCTCTCTAATTTTCCTCCTCGCTGAGAATGGTTGTTTCGCCAGCACGCGGGCCTCGCTGAAAGATAACTGTTTTCCGCACTGATTGTGATGCTCAGAAACCGCTGACTTCGTGTGCTGTCCAAGCCGTATGTATCTTTCATGTTCTGAAAGCTTCGTGGAGATTGCTCGCCCGGTCTCTCCTATATAAACCAGCCCACACTCGCAGCTTATTTCATACACGCCGGCATTGCTCAGTTTGTCTACTGCGTCCTTAGTTGAACCTACGTTTGCACGCTAAGTTTTGTTGTGAGATAAGAAAACACTATGTCTCTTAAGACGCGATTATGGTGCTTCATCGCTCGGCTCGGCTAGGTTCTGCATCGCATCGAAGGCTGTGTGAATTCAGCCCAATATGACTGAGTGAAGTGTTATGATTAATTTTTTCTACTGCGTAAACTTGCATTTAATTCATTGTGAGTAAATTTCGGAAGTACGGAACCCACAGGGGGCTTATCGTCTTTGTCTTTACTTGCATCCATGAGAATGACTGTAGGTACAGTGTAAAGAACGATCAACGGGTTCCCGTACGAAAGACGGACTATCCAGACTAGGTGTGCCAGTCAGTCAAGATCTCCATGAGCAACAAGGCAATCACACCGCTGAACCGCCAGGTTTAACATAACAGTTTGCTGAAAATAGTGTCCTGTGCACAGGCAAAGCCAGTATATGATTTTGAGAGGGGTTTCCACTGAATTGGTATTTTAACAACGTGCACTCTAAATAGAACTTCAGAGAATTCTAATACTGTGTATATATTTTTTCCCAAAGAACTGCATAATAGAGAGACACCATGGTATAGAAACAAAATTACGTATTCTCCATAGCTACTAATAGCTTCCCAATTAGATAATTTATTGAACCATCGTTTTACGTGATGACAAGAAGACGTGGAATTGGAGATCCCAAATAGTTTCATACAACTGAAAAATACATATGTCGCAGTGGGATTCGAACCACCGACTCTAGGGTTGTGAGGAGAGGAGCTACACCGATATGTGCTGCAACTGCCGGCCGCGGTGCCCGAGGTGACTGAGGCGCTCCAGTCACGGTCAGCACGGCCACTGCGGTCGGGGGTTCGAATCCCCCTCGGGCATGGATATTTGTGCCGTCCTAGTTTGTAAGTAGTTCATAAGTAGTTTGTAAGTTTACGGACTGATGACCCCGTAATTAAGTCCCATAAGCTTAACAAACATTTGAATTTTTTTTGTGCTGCAACTGTTTTAATTATTGTCAGGTGTTCAAAAATGTACAGGTGTTTGTTAAGCTTATGGGACTTAACAGCGGGGTCATCAGTCCCTAAACTTACTAACTATTTATGCAGTAACTTATACTAAAGCCCGAGAGGGGATTCGAACCACCGACGGGGAACGGCCTTGCGCATCGCAGCGTAACGCCTCAATGAGCTCGGCCACTCCGCAGCGGCTTGTCAGGTGCGCCCCAGGGGAGTGTGATAGGACCGCTATTATTTTCTATTTATATAAATGATCTGATGCACAGAGTAACTTGTAATTTACGGCTGTTTGCTGATAATGCTGTGGTTTATGTGCGGGTGTCGTCTTTAATATGCTGTAATAACATGCAGGATGACTCAGACAAAATTTCTAGTTGGTGTGAAGATTGGCAGCTAGCTCTAATTGTAAAAATATGTAAGGTGATGCTCATGAGTAGGAAACACAATCCCACAATGTTCGAATATAGCATTAGTAGTGAGCTTCGTGATGCAGTCGCGTCGTTGAAATATCTAGCCGTAACATTGCAGAGAGATATGAAAAAGAACGTACATGTAAACACAGTTGTAAGGCGGACGGCCGACTACGGTTTATTGGGAGAATTTTGCGAAGAAGTACTTCAGCTGTAAAGGAGACCGCGTATAAATCGCTTGTACGACCACGTCTTGAGTATTGCTGAAGTGTTTGGGACTGGCAGCAAATCAATTTAAAGGAAGACATAGAGGCAGTTCAGAGGCGAGCAGCTAGGTTTGTTACTGGTAGCTACGACCAATGCGCGAGTGTCACGGAAATGCTCCGGCAACTCAATTGGAGATCGCTGGAGGAAAGACGACGTTCTTTTCGTGAATTTCTGTTGAGGAAATTTAGAGGACCGGAATTTGAAGCTGAGTGCAGAACGATGTTGCTGCCGCCTACTTACATTTCGCGTAGAGGTCATAAAGACAAGATAAGAGAAATTAGGGCTCATACGTAGGCATATAGGCATCCTTTTTTCCTCGTTCTGTTTGGGAGTGGAATAGGAAAGGAAATGCCTAGTAGTGGTACAGTGTACCGCCACACACCTTACGGTGGATTGCGGAGTATGCATGTAGCTGTAGATATTAACTATGTTTACGTGCAACACATTTTTCGGAAAACGAACACCGATTTTCGTAAACCGTTTTTCGCTGTCGTGTTTACATGGTACAGCCTGAATCGGATTTCGTAATCCACTTTAGATAAATACACAGATTCCTGTTCAGTGTAATATTCATACTTTTATTTCACATTAGAAAATATCACTCTTTCCATATGTTCCGAAAATTTTTTCCAAAAAAAAAAAAAAAAAAAAAAAAAAAAAAAAAAAAAAAAAAAAAAAAAAACGACAATCTAACAAGCCAAGAACGCTTCAAAAACGGTTGCGTTTACATGGGCACGAAAATCGATAATGGAACTGGAACACCGCTTTAGAGAAGTGGATTTCCAGAATCGATTTTGGAGTGTTTACATGACCAACCAAAAGCGGAATTGAAAAATCGGTGACTCGCTGCGGAGCGCGCGGGTGCCCGCCGTGGAGGTTCGAGTCCTCCCTGGGGCATGGGTGTGTATGTTGTACTTACGTTAGTTTACCTAGGTTTAAGTAGTTTGTAAGCTACGGACTGATGACCACGCAGTTTGGTCCGATAAGATTTACAAACATTTGAACATTTTTGGAAAATCGGTTTACGATATCCGGTTTTGGGAGTCCTTGTAAACGGGGTGATTGGTACTTACGTGTACTTTGCCAAACTTCGAAGTCGATTTTCTCGCGAATTTTTGAGAGTTGGATTTAGCTGATTCTTACTGAAGTTCTTAACTGTACGTCTCCCAAATATAAAGAAATTCTAAAATCGGATACCCAGGTGGTCTCGTTGTCAGTGCTGACACGTACGCAGTGATGCCAGCCTGGAGCGAGCTGCACGGTGTTGTTATTTGGAGCACGCCCCGCGGCTGCAGGTGGCATCCCGGCCAGTGGCGGACGTGTGGCGTCACGCAGCGTGCACGGCCGCCCGCGCGGCGTCAGGTGTGCCGCCGCCGGGCCGGCCATTAATGCCGGGCCGATTCCCGAAAACGGCGGCAGGTGTCGGCTGACTAGCTGGCCCTGGCGCCGCCGTATATCGCGTGCCGGCCGGCTAATTACACGGCGGGGGTTAATAAGAGGCGCAGCTGCCGGCAACGACACCCCACCCCACCCCAGCCACGGGCCGCGCGTTACCTGAGGACGCGCGCAGCAGCCGCAACTAGCCGCCCACACCGCCAGCGGCAGCCACTGTGCAGATCCTCACTGCCAACAGCTGCTCCAGCCGATGCGCAGTCACGCTACCGCCATCACTTGCGAGTCCAGGGCACACTTTAGGTTACGGTAGTAACACTAAAAGTGGGCCTTAGTGATCGTCTTTTGACAGCTCGAACTTTTAATAAAAATAACGGCTTAACCATTCATCTGGCACGAAAATTGAGTAAACTAATTTGTAGAGGAGAAAATTCTCTACAACTTTGCTCTCCTATGTTTTTTTTTTTTTTTGTATCGTTTTAGAAATATTTTCAAAAATAACGGCGATTTTGGGATGTCTGTCTGTCTGTCCGTAACGTGTTCCCTGTTTTTAGGTCGAACCGTTCAACTGATCCGCACCAAATTTTACAGACATAATTGTTGGCTACCAGAGACCAGAACCTCGCTTTTTGAAATATTTCGGACACGAAATACGTTAGTAGTAAAAAAAAAACTGTAATGTAATTTTAATTGCAAATAAACCTTTCATCTGAAGCGAAAATTGAATAATCGAATTTGTAAAGGAGAAAATTCTCTACAAGTTTGGTCCCGTATGTTTTTTTCATATCTCGTATCGTATGAGAGATATTTGATAAAATAACGGAGATTTGACACCCTCCATTGAATTAACGAAAAGCAGCCGTTCGCAGATGTCACGTGACATTCCTCCCCCAGAACCTTCTTTGGAATACGCCATTTTGCTTTGCATATTTGATGATTTTCTTTTTGTAACTTACACGTTGTCATTTCTAAGCAATGGCGCACTGAAGAATTAACAAAAGTACGTCGTTTTTCGTACGATAACTGATAATCTAGTATCTACAAAAGACAGATTAGCGTCAGCTAACAACGGCCATCAATAGACTGTGACACTTAAGGTGAGTGGTTCGGAACCAGCCACTACTTAATTTTTTTCCCCTAAAACGGTTTCAGGCACTCTTATTAGTTAATCTTTTATTATTTAGATTACGATTTTCGTTCAAAATGTCTGCAAAAAATTATAAAACTACAAATGTAAAGTGGGCCGTAAAACACGTCAGTGCGATTTTCTTCACCAGCACCACCTACAGGAAGATAAAGGAGGTATTTGGAGACAAGAAAAGTAGCTGTATGAATATCGAAAACTCAGACGGAAAACAGTACTGAGCAAAGAGGGGAATGCTGCACTGTGGAAGGAATACATAGAGGCCCTATACAAAGGAAATAAACTTGCAGTATTCTAGAAATGGAAGACGCAGTGGAAGATGATGAGTCAGTAGATATGATACTGCGCGAAGCATAAGACAGAGCGCTGAAAGACTTGAGTCCAAACAAGGCTCCTGGAGTAGATGATATTCCGTCTGAACTGCTGATTTCGTTAGGAGAGCCAGTCATGAAAAAACTGTTCAACCTGGTATGCAAGATAAAGAGTCTTGCACAGGATAGGGTAGCGTGGAGAGCTGCATCAAACCAGTCTGCGGACTGAAGACCACAACAACTACAACACTGCCTGAGGTCGAGATTCCACTAATACTCCCTTTAAAAAAAAATCAATTTAAATAACTTATACCTAGCTGCAGATCAAGTACAACATCGAAAACAATGTATGTAACTAAAATAATCAATGGTTTATATAATACTAAATGTAAGTAGCACATAGTAACTGCACATATTCACTTAACTACACTACTGGCTATTAAAATTGCTACACCAAGAAGAAATTCAGATGAGAAACGGGTATTAATTGGACAAATATATTTTACTAGAATGACATGTGATTACATTTTCACGCAGTTGGGTGCATAGATCCTAAGAAATCAGTAGCCAGAACAACCACTTCAGGCCGTAATAACGGCCTTGATACGCCTGGGCATTGAGTCAAACAGAGCTTGAATGGCGTGTACAGGTACAGATGCCCATGCAGCGTCAACACGATAACACAGTTCATCAAGAGTAGTGACTGGCGTAAGGTGTCGAGCCAGTTGCTCGGCCAACATTGACCAGACGTTTTCGATTGGTGAGAGATCTGGAGAATGTGCTGGCCAGGGCAGCAGTTCAAAATTTTTCGTATACAAAATGGCCCCTACAGGACCTGCAACATGCGGTCTGAAAGGGACTGAAGTGTCCAATTGAAAGACTTGCAACATGTCCATGAGACACACGAAATTATTATTATTATTATTATTATTATTATTATTATTATTATTAGCAAACTTCGTTGTGGCGGTATACTTTGAAAAGAAACTTTCAGGGTTTCTCTTCAAAATGATATCTGTATGATATCAGTACAATGTTTCGTTCTTGTGCAATAAATCATTGAAAGTGTTCCACGACTTGATGTATGATTGTATTCACGGTGCACAAACATCAAAAGCTACCTGTCTTCGTTGATATTGTTGATGATGAAAATACCAGTTGGACTTTAAAATGAGAAGTTGGTGGAGCCGTAAATTGACGACGTCTGTGGTTCCGTGAGCTTCCCAACACAGTGACGTAGCCAGCCAGTGTCTTCCAAATTATACGCCGCGAGCACATAAATTCTCTTCCCCCTTCTCCTCGCTCACTCAGTGGCGCAAACACACACACACACACACCCACAAACAAACTCACGCACGCACGCTCACACCGAGCGCCGCAGCTGGGAGGGGCGAGAACGAAATAAAAATAAAAGAAGGGCGTCGGGCGCTCAGCGAGTAAAGACGGCGCTATATCAGCCAGTTAGGGGCGGGTATATAAATATCCGTTATGGTTTTATTTTGGGGGCTGATATAGCGGCCGCCTAGTCGTATATCACGGGTTTTATTCCGGCGGACCGCGGGTAATCCAGGGGAGTACTGCCCCGCCGTGACGAGGCGGCAGCGGGGGTGGTGCCTAATTTAATACGTCACCCCACCTGTCGAGGTAGACCGCGCCTGCGTCGTCAATTTGACGCCGTCAGCTGCGCGCCGTTGACACAACACTGTGTTCCAAACAATTTCCGTAAGGGCACGACCTCTACGGCAACGTGGGCGCGGGTTTTACTCGTGTACCCTCCAAGTGTGGGTTGGAAACACTTACACGGAGTGGCGCTTGCTCGCAGACGGGGCTCTTTGTGGGCTAACCGGCTTTTCTTAGGGACAGGTGCACTAAGGCCGCTGTTAGCCGAGGGCAACTAGCGTCGCCACTAGTGTCTCCGGCGCTTCACGGGGCACTGCGTCTTATGGCGCCTATTAGCAACGCCCCCCCCCCCCCCCCCCCAGATATAAGGTCTGTGAGCTGCGTGCCAAGAGTAGTCATAACACAAGAAAACACTTTGTCGGGTCATCAAATATAGTGTCCGATACCGCTTTGACCAATGACGTCATTTTTTACGTCATTCCGTCCCGCGCGTGATTTCAATACCGGTACTCACTGTTTACGTGTCTGATAGTTTTGAAGACACCCTAACTTTCACTTAAAAAAAAAAAACGGTATCTGTAGCGTAACCCCTCTCCGGTTCAGAAACACTCAATCGATTTACAGTTGTATGTTCGACATAAATATTTCAGGCCGTACAATTTCGAGTGCAAGCTTTCTTTAAAATTACCTAATTATTAAATTTATTTTGAATACGTGGTATCATTAAGTAGATTTGACCTATTTAGTTGAAATCTAATTACCGATAGCGTATTGTGGTAAACATGTGTTCGTAGTATCTCTCTATTATTTATGACGTCATGTGTGACGTCATTGGGCAAAGCGGTATCGGAGACAAGAGTTTATCCCTATTTATCTTACGTAGCGTTGCTACAGGGTGTCTAGAAAAGACTCCCTGATTTCAAAATTAAATATCTCGAAAACAAAGATCGATAGAGGAATGCAGTAAACGGTAGGTTTATTGTGAAAGCTGTAAGAAGTTTATACAGCAGTTTGAAATAATAGTTACAAAAACTGCTAACAGATGGCGCTATAATCGCCATACGTAATGCCTAGTATAAATAGTGATCCAAAGCCCAGAGCGATCAGTTCCACTATTGAAACATGAAAGGAGGTTAGCATACCGAAGGAAAAGATTAAAACCATGTACAACATTGAACAACGCGTTTTTCTGGTGCTAGAGTACCACAGGTTAGGAGAGAGTCCTACGGCAACTAGGCAAAGTTTTCAAGCACGATTTAATGTTCCAAAAGTACCCGATGCGAAAACCATTCGTACGCTCTTCGCAAAATTTCAACCAACAGGCAGCGTAACTGATGATCTAGTGAGGCATGTTGGCCGCAAGCAAACCGCAGTTACGCCTGAAAATATCGCCACAGTTTCTGGAATTATTTAGCGAAATCCAATGTCATCCGTCCGTAGAATTGCATCTGAAACTAGTTTTCAGTGTTCCAGCACGCAGAAAATACTGAGAAAGAGCCTACACATGTTTCCATTCACAATTCAGACGCACCAGGCCATACCCGTACGAGCTGTGCAACAAAGGGTTGCCTTTGCTAATCAGATGCTCACAATGATTGATAGTGAAGGATTTGGTGTTGGCTGCATCTGGTTTACAGATGACGCACACTTCCACCTGAATGGATACGTGAATAAGCTGAACTGGCGATTTTGGGGTTCCGAAAAGCCATATTGGTGTGAAGCGAAACCCCTGTATTCTCCTAAAGTTACTGTGTGGGCTGCAGTATGCAGCAGATGCATTATTGGCCCTTTTTTCATTCGAGAAACGGTCACTGGTGCACGTTACGTTGCAATTTTGGAACAATTTGTCGCCACACAGCAAGTGTTAGAGGATCGACCAGGTACTGAATGGTTTATGCAAGATGGAGCCCGACCACATCGGACCGAGCAGGTGTTTCGCTTTCTTGAGGAATACTTCGGGAATCGAGCCAATCCTTTGGAATATTCCAAATTTACTGGTGCAGGCTTGGATTGACCTCCAAATTCGCCGGATTTGACTCCCTGTGACCTTTTTTGATCGATCTTTGTTTTCGAGATATTTAATATTGAAATCAGAGATCCCTTTTCTGGACAACCTGTATAAGGCCTGTCCTGCCTGCCAAGCGTAGTCATAACACAAGAAAACTATTTGTCTTACATAGAGTTGCGCTGAGTTTGGGAATATGTACGCATTGCACGTTGTCTTTCAGAATGTTTTTCGTGTTATTTATGTGATTTCGTGTAGATTTTTGCTAGTATGAGACAAAACACCTAATATGAATCGTCCGATACCAATATCGCTAAGGACATTAGGCGTCTTCTTTGATTTAACAAAAGCGTTTGATTGTGTTGATCACAAAATATTGTTGCAGAAGTTGGAACATTATGGAATACGGGGAGTAGCTCACAACTGGTTCACCTCTTACTTTAATAATAGGCAACAGAAGGTAATTCTCCGCAGTGTAGAAAATGGCTATGACGTACAATCGCAATGGGGCACAATTAAGTGTGGAGTGCCCCAGGAGTCTGTTTTGGGACCGTTGCTGTTTCTTATTTATATAAATGATAAGCCTTCGAGTATAACAGGTGACTATAAAATAATTATGTTTGCTGATGATACCAGCTTGGTAGTAAAGGATGCTACTTATAATACTGACACAGTATTAAATAATGCAGTTCAAGAGATGAGTTCATGGCTTTTAGAAAACAAGTTGACGTTAAATCACAGTAAAGCTCAGTTTTTACAATTTCTAACACATAATTTGACGAAAGCTGACATTTTGATTACACATAATGGGAATATGATAAGTGCTTCTGAACAGTTCAAATTTCTAGGTGTCCATTTAGACAGTAAGCTGTCATGGAAAGCCCATGTTCAGGAGCTGATTCCAAAAATAATTTCGCTATATTTACCATTAGAACAATATCTGAAATAAGTGATTTTTCAACACTAAAAGTAGTCTATTACGCTTACTTTCACTCACTTATGACGTACGGCATTGTTTTTTGGGGTAACTCGCCTGATGCGATAAAGGATATTTCTGGCTCAAAATCGGGCGGTTCGAGCAATAACTGGTGTAAGTGCGCGAACGTCATGTCGACCCCTTTTCAGTAGTCTGGGAATTTGGCCGGGGTATATGGGATGCAGCCAAGACTGGAGGGCGTCATCTCTCTAGGAAAATTGGCATCAGTATTCCAGGCCGAAATCACTGCCATCAGGGCGTGTGTGGAGGAGAATTTGCGTAGTTGCTACAAAGACAATAGTATCTATATCTATTCAGACAGCCAGGCAGACCTGAGATCACTGGCAGCTCCTGCAACAAGGTCTAAAATTGTTGCAGAATGTCGCAGGGTTCTGGTGGAGCTAGGGGAAAGCAATAGAGTAAATCTATTATGGGTTCCTGGCCACTCGGGGATCAGTGGCAGCGAACATGCCGGGAGATTAGCCAGGAGGGGGGGCAGAGACTCCATTTATTGGACCGGAACCTCTCCTGACAATCTCCAAGGTAATGATCAAATTGGAGCTAAGTAACTGGCTCAGAAAACAGCACGTAGAATATTGGAGCAAAGTCCATCAACAAAAACATGGCAAGGTAATGATGCCAAAGCCATGTTTTAAAAGAAGCTCTGCTATCCTGGGCCTGAACAGGAGAGAGATTGGACTCATGGTTGGATTGCTGACAGGCCATGGGAATTTCAAAAAACACCTACATACAATGGGAATAACAGAAGAGGACCCTAAATGTAGGATCTGTGATGACGGTGATGAAACTGCATCACATCTAATCTTCGAATGCATTGCATTGGAGAGTAAAAGGTACAGAACATTTGGGACAACCAGACCCGAAGAAACTGTGTCTAATAAAGCACTGGTAAAGGGACTACTTGCACTGTTCAAGGGCATTGGTTGGCTTTACTAGATATACAGGGAGCGATACCGCACAAAAAACTTAGTTTCGGTGCGGGCAGTGGCGGGTTAGACCAAGACTGTTTTGGCTTCGCTGAAAGAATCAAATCAAATCAAGGACGGCACAAATATCCATGCCCGAAGGGGATTCAAACCCCAGACGGGGAACGGCCTTGCGCATCAGAGCAAAGCGCCTCAGTGCGGTCGGCCACTCCGCCGCGGCTCGTTAACACTTTTATTTAAAATTTACACTTTACTATGAAGATTTACATCGCATTTAGTTCCCGAACAAAGACTAGGGCCCTCCTTGGGTCATTCAAAGATGATTTAGGACTGAGGAAACCCGGTGTTTATAGAATTCCATGTTATTGTGGTAAACCTTATATCGGACAAACGATACGCACAGTTCAGGGTCGGTGTGTGAAACACAACCATCATACTCGTTTGCTTCAACCTGAAAAGTCAGCTGTTGCTGAACATTGTATGAATGAGGGACACAAGATGAAGCTAAACTGATTGCTCCTGCTTCCCGCTACTGGGAATGTGTTCTTAAAGAATCCACAGAAATTCGTATGGCCGATAATATTATTACTGTAATAGGGACAAGGGCTTCCTTCTAAGTAAAACTTGGAACCCAATCTTATCTGATATTAAGCAACAACGGTCTTCATTTCGACCTGCTGTTTCTTTTAACTAGCCTTGTTTCGACCCATCGTTTTGCCGATTTTCTCCACCGGCGCGCTACTTGTTCTATTGCGCCTAGAGGGCCTCTACTTTGCTTTCGCGCACGCGCGTTGGGTCGTCAGCGGTGTATAAAAGGGCCGATGTTACTGTTCTGCCTCAGTTTCCGGCGAAAATGGCAACCAGCTGATCTGCCGAAATATCGTGTTCAGTTGCCGACGGTATCCGGCTGCACACGCGGGATGAATATTATTATCAAACATGGTCCTAGATAAATGGAGCTCGGGCATATTTTACAGTTTAACGTGGATTCCGAACCACGGTGCTGTTCGGTATTATTCACATTAGCATCACTGCCAGATGTGAAAGAAGTGGAAAGTGACAGATAAAAATCCTAGGACCTGGCGTGGATCGAAACCGCGACCTTTGGATCCATAGTCTGGCACTCTATCACTATGCTACCTAGCCGCACAGCATGAGATAATAATGTTATTGTAACAATCCCATTCGACGAGCTAAGTGGATAATAATAGCAGCATGAGATGATAACATTATTATTCTCCACAGGATGGTTATCGAAAACAGGCATAAATACTGAAAGACTGCGACTCTGTTGGATGACGTGTGGCTGGAGTTGTGGCCGCTTCGCCGGTTGGCGAGCTGGATGGAGCGGTAACTAATGACCGCAGACAGCAGAGACGCGGCCATCAGTGCGGACGCATTGCATCCGCGCTGCAAATTAAGGGCAGCGCGCCAGACGTACGCGGCGCGGCCTTCTAATTACACCAGTCATTTGAGCCTAAACCGCGCATAATTTTCCGGGAAACATCGCGTCACCGGCCCGACGTCACCCAAAGTCGTTTCCGCGTACCGCCGCAGGTGGACAGTGGGCCGCTCTGTTTTTGGGGCGACTGGCAGCGGTTGCGAGGGAGGCGGAGGGTGTAGTAGCACACAGTAGTTAGCAGTAGCGGAAGACGTGGGCTGGGGGCTGGTACACGGGCCGTTCCTGGAAACAGGCAGCAGGGCCTGGGGGGGGGGGGGGGGGGTAGCACAGTGGCGCAGCTCCTACATACTGTACGCGTGATGTGCCTCAGGCAGGCCGTATGCCGCTCAACAAGCACTGTAAGGCTTCTCAACAGCCAACTTATGGTGTTACTGATGCTAGATCCTTCACCGTATTACGATATCGAATTGGCCTATAATGAGTTTCGTAGAAGGAGAACAGAGTAGTACGGATATACAATGGTTAGACAAAATTTCTAGTTGGTGCGGAGAAAAATGTAAGGTAAGGCTCATGAGTAGGAAAAACAATCCTATAAAGTTCGAATACAGCATTACTTGTGAGATTCTTGATACAGTCGCGTCGTTCAAATATCTAGGCGTAACATTGCAGAGCCATATGAAATGCCGCGGTGCAGTAGCCGAGCGGTCTAGCTCGGATTTTTAGGGAAGGATGTGGGAGGAAATCGGCCGTGCCCTTTGAAAGAAACCATCCCGGCATTTGCCTGGAGTGGTTTAGAGAAATCACGGAAAACCTAAATGTGGATGGCCTCCCTCCTATTCCAGTCTCGTATGGTTCGCAAAAAGAGAGATTGTCGGTATGCCTCTGTGTGGGCTCTAATCTCTCTGATTGTATCTTCGTGGTCTCTTCGCGAGATATACGTAGAAGGGAGCAATATACTGCTAGACTCCTCGCTAAACTTCGACAAAAGCGCGTACCGAGCTACAGAGCGTCTCTCCTGCAGAGTCTTCCACTGGAGTTAATCGATTATCTCCGTAACGCTTTCACGATTACGAAATGATCCTGTGACGAAGCGCGCTGCTCTCCGTTGGGTCTTCTCTACCTCCTCTATCAACCCCACCTGTTACGGATCCCACACCGGTGACCAGTATTCAAGTAGTGTACTGTAACCTACTTCCTTTGTTTTCGGACTGCATTTCATTAGGAGTATAACAAAGAATCTCAGTGTGGCATCTGCTTTACCAACGATTAATTATATATGGTCGTTCCATTTTAAATCACTCCTAATGGCTACTCCCAGATAATTTATGGAATTAACTGCTTCCAGTTGCTGACTTGCTATAGTGTAGCTAAATGGTAAAGTATCCTTATTACTATGTATTCGTAGCACATTATACTACTCTTGTGTAGTTCGCGGACGAACTAGTTCGGAAGAGCGCTCCCACAGGCAAACTACGTGAACTAGTTCGCAGATGCCTCGCCTCTTAGTTCGTCCGCTCCTTTTCCGATAACTGACGGGTAACAGCGAGAGGACGCGAGAGCGCGCAGAATCGCGTGATTCCCTTCTGCCAGTTGCCGTCATATCGAGCTGAAATGCAGCTAAGCTGTACTATTAGTATCGGTAACAAAAGCCAAAACGAGCGGACCAACTAGAAAGAGCGACCTACTTTGCGGCCGAGTTGCGAACTAAAATATAAGGGATTGGCCGCGAACTGCAATTAGCACGATAGGCTGCGAACTAAAATATGCGCGATAGGTCGCGAACTAAAATATGCATGATAGGTCGCGAACTAAAATATGGACGATGGGTCGCGAACTAAAATAAGCGTGAGAGGTCGCGAACTAAAATAAGCGTGATAGTTAGCGAACTAAAATATGCGCGATAGGTTGCGAACAGAATTAAAAATCACGTGTTTGCCTTCTGCTGATGAGAAACATTTCGAGGTTAGCGTCTGCCTGCTAGATTACATAGTTCAGTGTTACAAAATTTCTGCGTTGAAGTATTCTGCACTCTACAATATATGACTAATAAATTCCACAATGCCAAGATATAGAGATAATTCTAAACTTAAACGCGAGAAATCATCCACCAACTGTTTCTTGTGGTTTGCGTGATATCGTTAGCGGCTCAAGCAGCAAGCGCATGAAGCAGCTAGGTCTGGGAAGGTTTCCCTCCACCTGCATGCGCAGACCACGCCGCTCAGCCGTCACTGGCAGCGGACGAACCAAAAGAACGAACTAATTCGCGGCCGAGCCGCGAACTAAAGTGAGCGCTACCGATCGCGAACTATTATGCGCAAGTCTAATCCATACCCCACAAGACACCTAATGGTGTGTGGCGCAGGGTACCTCCTCCTATTCCAGGGAAGGAAGGAAAGAAGGAAGCATAGCGTTCAACGTCCCGTCGACAGGATGGTCATTAGAGACCGGGCTTAATCTCGGATTTTCAGAGAAGGATGTGGGAGGAAATCGGCCGTGTCCTTTGAAAGGAACCATCCCGGCATTTGTCTGGTGTGATTTAGATAAATCACGGAAAACCTAAATGTGGATGGCCCCTCATATTGCAGTCTCATATGGTTCGCAGAAAGAGAGATTGTCGATATGCCTTTGTGTGATCTCTCTGATTTTATCCTCGTGGTCTCTTCGCGAGATATACGTGGAAGGTAGCAATATATTGCTAGACTCCTCGCTAAACTTCTACTTACACTACTTTTAATTGGGTAACGTCATGTTTCATATAAAATTATATATTTGCACATAAAATATACTTTCTATGTATTATTAAAATATGTTTATTGGCTAACAATACCAGCCCGTGGCTACCAATCCGACCTGTGAAAAGCGTACATCAGTAGCACTTTCCATTGGCGCAATATTTGCCGTGCAAGTTTCAAGTGATTCGCCCTGTATAAGCACGCATCAGAGCCAAGTTTGTTCGGTGTGCCGTGAATTCCCAAATAAAGGCTCTGCGCAGAACTTGTCGTACGTGTGCAGCTGTGTTACTCGCAGCCAGGCGTCAGTCGGAGTGCCGACCTGTCACGGAGCGCCGCGAGTAATCCCGGGCACAGCGAGGGGGTGGGGAGCAGGTGCGGCGCCTCCGGTGGGCGTGGCCTCAAGTGGCAGGTGGGGGGGGGGGGGCGGCAATCGCCGCGATTGCGTCACTCGGCCTGTCAAGTGACGGCATTGTTTTGCCGTCAGCCGGGGCGGGGCGGGTCGCAGCAGGGCGGGAGGGGGGGGGGGAACCCCCGCTTCACCCGAGCCGCTTGTTAATTAAACGGCGTGCGCCCTGCCGCCTGCCGCCTGTCGGCTGTCGGGATAATCTACTCAGCATAACGCCGCCACTCGTGTTACGCTAAGCCCCGCGACACAGAGATTAACTTGCCGCCTGCCGACTGCCTTCCAGATACTCGCCTCGCCTCGCAGCCGACACCTGCCCCTTCCGCAAGGTGTCTGCCGCTACCCGAAGGGGCTGAAATCTGAACGCCTACCCGTCTGCCAGACACTAGGCGCTGTTCCGGTCCGCTATCTGAAATTACAACCAGACTCTCACTTTCTGAACCTAACCCTACTGAGGAAACGTCGGTTTATTCGCCAGGGACGATAGTGTCGTTGGACACCGCAACTAACCTCGACAATGGCCTGGAAAGAGGGGCCGGAACGACTTTCCCGGTACGTCGCACAGAAATGAAACGCAACTCGTTTATGTGGCCCCTACGGGGGTTGCGAAGGGTTAGGCGCGCCACACTCGTTCCGGTATACCTGTCAGGTAAACCTGTAAATGTCACAAAAGTTCAAATGTCTGTAAATCTATCGGACCAAACTGCGTGGTCATCAGTCCGTAGCTTACAAACTACTTAAACCTAGGTAAACTAACCTACGGACAAACACACACACACGCACACACACACACACATACCCCAGGGAGGACTCGAACCTCCACGGCGAGCAACCGCGCACTCCACAGCGAGGTGCTTTAGACCGCTCGGCTACTCCACCGCGGCTACATGTCACCTGTACAGGTAAACCGGAGCGTGTCTGCCAGTCGCTTCAGGCCAAACTGTACAGGCATAGCGACCTGCGCAGGCGACCGGAGAAGAATCAATTCAGTTCTTTCTACCTGCGCAGGCGTGTAGACCTGAGCGTGTGTGTATGTGACACTCCGACACGCCTCT
This sequence comes from Locusta migratoria, assembly GCA_026315105.1. NCBI lineage: Eukaryota > Metazoa > Arthropoda > Insecta > Orthoptera > Acrididae > Locusta > Locusta migratoria. Next base: position 643,144,251 of record CM048746.1, read on the forward strand.
ACAGGTTTTTGGTTAGCTGGGGCCAGCTCCTCCAGTAGAGAGCACCTGTTGTCTTCGTATTTACGTGCACAACAGTCTTAACTAGTGACTACACGCTCAGTAATGCTCAACTCTTCTAATCCACATGTCAAATTGGAAACGGAACCAAGTGATAGAAGAGTTTATGGAAATGTATCGGTTGGAGCGCCTCGGTTGCACAGTGGTAGAGTGCCAGACTACAAATCCAAAATTCGCGGGTTCGATCCCCGCCAGTTCCTAGGATTTTTATCTGTCACTTTGCACTTCTTTCCCCTCTGGCAGTACTGCTCGTGTGAAAGATATCGAGTAGCACCGTGGTTCGGAACCCACGTTAAACTGTATGTCCCCCTATAACTGGCTGCGTAAGTCAGTTCGAAGGTCTGAGGAAGGCAACGGCATACCACCTCCAAACAGGAGCACTGTGGTGTTCAAAATCTTCGGATTGTTGACTGCTTTACCTTTATCGATTGGAACCTTGTCTGTGGCTGGTGAAAAGTAAAGAGTACCACGACCGGGAAAAGAGAGGTGCAGCCTATGAAAGACTTGTTATTAAATTGGAGGAGTTAAAACCCGACGCTACAAAGCAATCTGTAGCGAAAGAAATGATTTAAGAAGTAATGTACGTAAAGAAAAGAAGAAACGTTACATGTCAATGAAATCTGGAGCTTCAACAGACAACATCTACACACAAAATTGTGGTACTTAGATTTGTTCGATTTTCTTGCGATCAAGATACTCCTGATGCGTCTGTGTCAAAGTTGGATGATGAAGTAATTTATAATACTCATACAATTTAATGTAATCAAACTACATTTTGTATGTACAAATGGGAAGTTTATATTTAGAGGCCATATTTTTTTATTAATATTAATGTAAAGCCGGCCGCGGTGGCCGAGGGGACTGAGGCGCTCCAATCACGGTCTGCACGGCCACTACGGTAGGGGGTTCAAATCCCCCCTTGGGCATGGATATTTGTGCCGTCCTAGTTCGTAAGTAGTTCATAAGTAGTTTGTAAGTTTAGGGACTGATGATCCCGTGATTAAGTCGCATAAGCTCTACAAACATTTGAACTTTTTTTTTTTTTTTTTTTCAGACTTACCTAGCCAGTTCTAGGGGTTGACCTGCAGTTTAACGTCGATTCCGTACTACGGTGCTACTCCATATTTTTCACATCAGCAATATTGCGACAGGTAAAAGTGGTGTAAAGTGTCAGGTAAAAATGCGAGGACCAATCGGGGATTGAAACCGCGACCTTTGAGTTCCTAGTCTGGCTTTCTACCACTGTGCTATCGATCCACACTTTTTTTGAATAAGATCCTAAAAATTTGGTACAGAACGTATGAAAAAAAATCAGTAGGTAGTTACGGTCAGTATTCTATCTGTATGCTTAGTATATGTGCTATAAATGTTTAATCCTTTCGGACCCTCTGGCTACAAATGTGCACATAACTTCTACGGTGTCTAAGATGGTTCAGAAGCATTTTTATGAATGGAAATAACATGTATACGACACCTGACTGTTCAATAATTTCATCATGCACAATTACTGCCACCTGTGGAAGATCACTATAAAAATATTAAGAAGCGAGTGTTGCACTGCGCAGCCGTTTGCGAACTTCGAAGAACGTGGAAATTGTGGGTTACTTGTATTCCACTGTGTAACTGAAAATAGAAGCTCTTATTTTGCGATGTAGTTATTGAACGATCAGTTTATATAGTACAACAGTTGATACTACAAAATTAATTCATTTAGTCCGTAAAAAAGCCTTGTTTTTCGGTATATACCGTGTTGTAGAATGAAAATGGGTAGATAGAATGGCATAAATCTTGCTTCTAAAATCATTGAAAATTTAACTGAAGTGTATTATAGCATTAAAAATAATTTCCTAGATAGAGAAAACAATCAGGTCTGAAAGGGTTAATTTGCGTATTTGCGCGAGACTCACAACAATGAACATAAAATTAAGAGTTTTTTTATTTTTTCAAAAATTTTTATGTGCGCAGTTTTTTTAACTGCGTATTGCTTTAATGCCTGTGTAAATATTTCTTGATTTATAAGTTTGGTTTAAATTGTTCTTTTATAGGTACATCGTTTATAAGTCGAGGGATCTAACAGAAAACCGTCTGTTTCTTTCGTTGACTTCCTGCAGCACAAACCGCTATTGCTAGAAATGGTGCAGAATTCATTTCATTTTATGTAGCAGCGAGAGACAGCAGTGATTTTAAAGCGACCGTATGAATAATGATGTGAAGAACGTGCTCAACGTTTTTGTAACCCTCGTGCTAACGAGGCCTTACCGTCTTCGCTCGGGTGCGCGAGTAACAGCCGCTACTGTGGGTTGCGGGTTGCCTACGTGGGCGGGCGCTGCTTCTTGCGTCTAGCCAGCGGCCGTGATGAAATGTTGATTGCGTTACAGCAGGGTAGTGCATAGCGGGGCGCCGTGCCGTAACGTAACATAGTTCTGCCGTGGCGGCACTTAACGCCGCCGCAGGGGGCGATATAGCCGCGCTGGTCCGTCCTATTACTGGGCTCTGTCTGCTCTATGGGACGGCCCCAGGCCAGCCGTGCTTCTAGCAGAACATAACGCGCTCCCGATACACCCTGTATGCTCTGCACTTCACCTCGCAGATTTCTGCCCAATGCAGTGATGAAAGTGCGAGGGGAAGTAAGTTTCCTCTGTCCACTGTGGGAAGAGTTGTGTATAAAAGGGAAAAAAAGAGGCATTAAGATAAGAAATATCTTTAATATTCTACATAATTTACATTGAGTCATTTGACAAACTGGTTTACAAGCTTAGAAAAGCCTATAAAAATGGGGCATGGCATACGGAAGAAGCTATGGACGAAAGACGACACAGGTGGTGAACTCGAACGTACAAGACACTAGCCTTGTGTAGTTCGCGAACTAACTAGTTTGGAAGATCGCTCCCACAGGCGAGCTACGCGAACTAGTTCGCAGATCTCTCGCCTCTTAGTTCGTCCGCTCCTACTCCGAAAACTGACGGGGAACAGCGAGAAGACGCGAGAGCGCGCAGAATCGCGTGATTCCCTTCTGCCACTTACCTGCATTTCGAGCTGAGATGCAGCTCAGCTGTAGTTTCATAGTTAACTCGCACAAGAACTCTATTTTAAAAATAAAGTATTACGAGTACTCTGTATGCAAAGTAGTTGAATACCATCGTATCATCCATTCGTGTAAATAACTGGTTTATTTGCCTAAGTACGAGGTATGTCCACAAAGTAAGTTCCGTTTGGTTATATAGTTATTTTTTTTATCAACGCAATCCGTGAAACCAAACGTGAACATATACAGAGAAATATTTATTGTATAAAAATCTGCAACTGTTCAACTACTTTTCTACATAACTTCCGAAATTTTGTAGGCTCTTGTCATAGCGTGGCACAAGTTTTTGTAACTGAACACTTCAAAGTTTAAATCAATTTCTTTTATTCTAGTAACATAATTTTTGTCAGCTTACACCGTTTACGCCCTGTAACATGTCAGAAAGAACAGACTCATCTAAAAAAAAAGCAGATTTCACATAGGCATAACAATATTGACAGTGTAGATGGGAGTGAAATAATTTTATATTTACTGCAATAATGGGCTGAAATAATCATGTCGACGTACTAAAATACGTGACTGGGCTGGGATTCGAACCCGGATCCTGCTCGCTCGGCAGTTGCGTTTTACTTGTTTCACGCAGGCACTGCGGACTTCCCTCGAAAGCCTCCCTCCTTACCCGCGTTCCCAGGCGCCGTACATTACCGCACTAATGCACTGCCTCATCCATTTCACCTGCTAAGAGAGCTCCCCTCCTAAAAGAGTTCCTCTTTCGGTGGAAATGCACTTGCAGACCCGACCCCTGCGGATTTCAACAAACTCTCGAGCGGTGGGGAAACTGGATAATTAGGCCGTCACTCCTCTAAATGTCCAAAATACGAGTACTGTTCAAAATTTCCGGAAGTTTGTCCACAAAATTTTCTGCGCTTACCTTTTAGTTGAGGCGCACGGCCTCCTTCAAAATAAGTCTTCTCCGAAATTGATACACCGCTTCCAACTTCCGGAAGCAGTTTTGGTACTCTTCTTGCTGGATCAGGCGAAGCCTCGTCCGAGAATTTTGTTATGTCTCTTGCAAATCTTCATCCATTCAACGGGTTTTTCAACTTTGGAAATAAAAAATAAATAAAAATAAAAATGTCCGTACTGGTCACGTTTGCAGATTAGATTAGATTAGTTGGTTCGTCCCATAGATACGTGTTGACGTGATCCTCGTGGATGTGGAACATGTCAAATTATTATTATTAGGAAGAATGAGGTAGACCCGTTTTTTTATGCAGCAATTACCCACCAACAGGATGAATGTGCAGAAGCTTTGTCATGATTTAAGAGCCATCAGTTATCTTGCCACATTTAAGGACGTTTCCTTCTCACATTTTTTCGCAAAAGTCGCAACACATCCCGTTCCATGCTACTTTCGTCTCTGTGGCACGATTCACGGTGAACTCAGTTTTCTTTGACTTTGTAAAAAAAAAATCAGCATGCCTTTGACGTTTGACCTGACATGACGACCTTTTTCTGTTCTTGGAGAACCTTTTCAGATCCAATGTGAAAATTGAACTTTCGTCTCAACATCATAGCCGTAGACCCGAGTCTCATCACCAGTTTAGATTCTCTTAAGGAGCATCTCATTCTGATTTTTGCGGTCCAAAAGCCCTTCAGATTGCGAGGCGTCGGTGTTTCTAGCCTTTACTGATTGGCGGCAGCACGATACATTCCGAATTGTTATGTCACCATTTCATGCGACTGAAATGTTCCATGCTGATGTAGTCTCTCGGACAGTCAGTCTGTGATTGGCAAGCACAATTTCGTACACGTTTCTCACATGAGCCTCTTCGGTAGGCGTCGAAGAAACTTCTGAACGCGGCAGCCAATCGGTGACGATGGCTCAGTGGTCTGAAATACCGAAAAGTTGGACATAAAGCGAAAAAAAAAAAAAACTGTTGATTTTCAGCGGATGCAATAGTTGTACTGATACACCTACACCTGCTGTGTATCTGTGCCGGCCGCGGTGGCCGAGGGGACTGAGGCGCTCCAGTCACGGTCTGCACGGCCAATACGGTCTGGGGTTCGAATCCCCCCTCGGGCATGGATATTTGTGACGTCCTAGTTCGTAAGTAGTTCATAAGTAGTTTGTAAGTTTAGGGACTGATGACCCCGTAGTTAAGTCCCATAGACTATACAACTATTTGAATTTTTCAGACCACTGTGGGTCGTGCGGAAGTTTTTTACGTCAGTCGAGCGTGGTTGAGTCCAGAAATTTCGGGAGATACCATTAATTTGTTAGAGGCTGCAGCAGTCATCAGCTTTTTAGCAACTTCGCAGACTAAAATTTCTAGCAATATATATATATATATATATATATATATATATATATATATAACTGTGTGATTTTGAGGAATTTCAAATTTAATTCTGTTTTCTTCTTGACATTTCGCTTATTTCATACTGGCTTATCAGATTTATTAGAAGTTCATTCGTGCTCTGTATATGTTAGTAACATTTAAAGAGCATGACCTTTAGATTTCGTTCCTGATAACTTCAGAGCTTACAGTACTGCCTGTTGGTCAGCTGACTGCAGTGCTGTAGAACGTATTATCTTAGCAAATTAATTGCATAACAGCACCTTCAGCTTAGTTCATTTAATACCAAGCTTTACATAGCAAACATTACAGAAAATTGATGTCTGACGCAAGCAGCTATGAACAGCAATTTAAAGTTTGCCTGACTGCGAGTCAGGCTGAAACTATTATCTTAAACTAATTTAATTAATAATTGCGTTCTCTAGCATAACATTACCAGGGGGCAAGTCTGTTTAAACGCACATACTTCGGTGATTGCCTTCACTTCACTGCCTTACGATTCCCACCTACGCTTAAGTCGGAAATTCCAATGCATTCGACGCCCCTTGCTATGTTCTCACATTATTCAGTTTTTTTTCCACTGTGAATGTCACCCTACTTATAATCGAATATACGAGCTCAAAATTATAACGCTAAATCTTTCCCTGAGATGCAGAATGTCCCTCTTCTTTCGTCTTCCATGGGAGGTTATTGAGTATCTCCCTATTTCTCGGCTCCTATTAAACTAAAGTACGCCGGCCGCGGTGGCCGAGGTGACTGAGGCGATCCAGTCACGGTCAGCACGGCCACTACGGTCGGGGGTTCGAATCCCCCCTCGGGCATGGATATTTGTGACGTCCTAGTTCGTAAGTAGTTCATAAGTAGTTTGTAAGTTTAGGGACTGATGACCCCGTAGTTAAGTCCCATAGACTATACAACTATTTGAATTTTTCAGACCACTGTGGGTCGTGCGGAAGTTTTTTACGTCAGTCGAACGTGGTTGAGTCCAGAAATTTCGGCAGATACCATTAATTTGTTAGAGGCTGCAGCAGTCATCAGCTTTTTAGCAACTTCGCAGACTAAAATTTCTAGCAATATATATATATATATATATATATATATATATATATATATATATATATATATAACTGTGTGATTTTGAGGAATTTCAAATTTAATTCTGTTTTCTTCTTGACATTTCGCTTATTTCATACTGGCTTATCAGATTTATTAGAAGTTCATTCGTGCTCTGTATATGTTAGTAACATTTAAAGAGCATGACCTTTAGATTTCGTTCCTGATAACTTCAGAGCTTACAGTACTGCCTGTTGGTCAGCTGACTGCAGTGCTGTAGAACGTATTATCTTAGCAAATTAATTGCATAACAGCACCTTCAGCTTAGTTCATTTAATACCAAGCTTTACATAGCAAACATTACAGAAAATTGATGTCTGACGCAAGCAGCTATGAACAGCAATTTAAAGTTTGCCTGACTGCGAGTCAGGCTGAAACTATTATCTTAAACTAATTTAATTAATAATTGCGTTCTCTAGCATAACATTACCAGGGGGCAAGTCTGTTTAAACGCACATACTTCGGTGATTGCCTTCACTTCACTGCCTTACGATTCCCACCTACGCTTAAGTCGGAAATTCCAATGCATTCGACGCCCCTTGCTATGTTCTCACATTATTCAGTTTTTTTTCCACTGTGAATGTCACCCTACTTATAATCGAATAAACGAGCTCAAAATTATAACGCTAAATCTTTCCCTGAGATGCAGAATGTCCCTCTTCTTTCGTCTTCCATGGGAGGTTATTGAGTATCTCCCTATTTCTCGGCTCCTATTAAACTAAAGTACGCCGGCCGCGGTGGCCGAGGTGACTGAGGCGATCCAGTCACGGTCAGCACGGCCACTACGGTCGGGGGTTCGAATCCCCCCTCGGGCATGGATATTTGTGCCGTCCTAGTTCGTAAGTAGTTCATAAGTAGTTTGTAAGTTTAGGGACTGATGACCCGTAGTTAAGTGCCATAAGCTTAACAAACATTTGAACATTTTTTGAACTAAAGTACGTTTAATCGCGCCATTAGTTTCTCTCTCTCTCTCTCTCTCTCTCTCTCTCTCTCTCTTTCTCTCCTGTTACGTATCAGACTAATGAGTCGGCCTAGCAACTGTTTTGTAAACCGTCTTTTCCTTAGCATTCTTTCAGTTAATCTCAGCCTGCCAGCGGTTCTTTTTAATTTTTGTTTTTTGTTTTTGGGAGGGGGCACTCTTCATCACGCCTCGACGATACGGAAAAAAATGTTTAACACACAAGTATAAATATAAATAAACACCGCTATACGAACGGGGCTTCAAAACCTCATTAATTTCACGTTTGCATGCAGAAGACGCCAGCGTTAATGCTTCATCCTTAGTAGTTTTACACCAAACAGTTGGCAGAAGTGAACGATACCCAAAGGTGTCGGATATCAGCTTCAACAGTGAATAGCAATATACAGATTACCTTATTCTGAAAATTTACCGTGATTGTGCAGAGGACTTTATCAGTACCAATTCGGTTTTTTCCTCTGACGTTGTTTTGCAGCATCTTAGCTACATGTTTTATTCATTTTCACGTGTCGAAATGCCAGAATCTCAACCTTTTCTACAAACCTGCATAAATCCAACCTTGAAATTCATATTCACAGGAGAAGTTCATTAGTATTCGGAAGAAATTGTTAAAATTGCATTAAGTTCCGTTCAGCAAGTATCCTGTTGCCTATAGTCCGCGTCATGTAGGAAGGCGGTCCATTTTTCAGCCCTTCTGCGCATCCCCCTCCACTACCGCAATGACAGCCAATCATGTTCATTCTGTAAGCGCGTGGCTGGCAGTGAGTTATGCAGTGTTTCTCCCGTAGGCTCTGTGTCTCCAAATTGGGGGTATTTTTCCCCATTTTGTGGGGAACTTTGGGGAAACAAAGAACGTGGGGAAATTGGTTGGGAAAAAAATTCTGTACTGGGGTTAAATTTTTATTTTTGGCAGTGGCAGTGTTGTATAGTCATGTTGGCAACGAAATGTTCCATTTACAAGAGTAATTAATTTAGTAAGCAAAAAAGGGTAGATACAAGAACCTGTCAACCACAGAGCAAAATTATTTAATACCTACTTATTGAGATATTTGAGAAACGTGATGAAATACGGTCGTAAGACTGGTTCACTCCTGGTTTGTTCTGTGGGTTTTTGTACCATTAATATAAAAAAAGCATACGCAATAATATTAACATTGTTGCTGTAAAATAAATCATTTTGTTTTATGTACTATAATTTCTGATACATACGATAATTTTATGGCCCTGAACACATAGGCACACCCCTTCAAGTTGCCATTACTGACTATAAATGTTACTTTGAAGAAAAATATAGTTTTAATCTATTTGGGGTAAAGTTGCCAGAATAGTGTCTTTTGGGGAAAATTTTTGTCTGGTATGGGGAAAATTCGAAAACTTAATCTGGAGACACTGCGCAGGCTCCATTGTTAGCGCTCGGCCGTAGCTCCTCCCCTCCACGCTTCCCCTTAGCTCTGCCTCTACGGGCGGAGGTGCATTCCTACATGACGCCAACTATAGTTAGCAAAGGGTCCGTCATAACTTCTTGTTTGTGCGATGACATCAGTGCGTATCAGGTCCTGAATTATAGTAATCCACACTGCATCAACCTGGTTCCAGAGTCCACTTCTGATGACTGGCATTGGTTGACAGCTCTGTATCTGTATTTTCACCGTATCCCACACATTTTTTTCATTGGCGACAAATCTGGTGATCTGGTGGAGCAGGGTAAAATGCTAATGATGCAGAAATGGTGTGGCTAGAGGTTGCAGTATGTCATTCTCGTTTGTTTTGGACCACAAACAGTGCCTCCAGTACAATGCAACTGTTAGTTGTGGTCAGAACAGATTTCTTTGTAGCTTTTGACTGTATGACATCGAAGCTAGCGATTTCACACGAGGGGAAATTCTTGATACTTGTGCGGTGGTTTCAGACACAGCACCAGGCAACTAGAAAACATTGGACTAGTAGATCCAAGACCGTGGCATAAAATCAAAGCCCCTAGAGTCGTAATAGCATAATAAAATATATAAGGATAGTTGGTCGATTAGGACCCCTGTGAGCGCAAAGCCCTACTAAAGTTGACAATAAAGAAATAAATGAAGTAACCCTTTACCTCCATACAGGAAGTACAGCCGCCGAAGGAGGTAGCACTTGGCAACAGAACAAAAAAAAAAAAAAAAAAAAAAAAAAAAAAAAAAAAATCAAATAAATAAATACATCGCACTGACGTGTTTTACGGCCCGCTTTTGATCTGTAGTTTTATACGTTTTTGCAAACATTTTGGACCAAAATAATAATCTAAATAATTAATAAGAGTCTCTGAAACACTTTTTGGAAAAAAAAAATTGTCTCACAGTCCAGCACCTTGCCCACTACGCTACGGCTGTAAATCAAAACAAGGGTTCTTTAATCTCCTACTATTGATGGCCGTTGTTAACTGATGTTAATATGGCGTTTGTAGACATAAGATTATCATTTATCGTGCGAAGAATGATGTGTTTTTGTTAATTCTTCAGTGTGCCGTTGCCTTGAAATGACAACGTTTAATTTACCATAAGAAAATCATAAAATACGCGTGGAATGTCACGTGATATCTCCGAACGGCTGGCTTTTGTTAATTCAATGGAGAGTGTCAAATCTCCGTTATTTTTGCAAATATGTCTCAAGCGATACGAGATATGAAAAAAACATAAGGGAGATAGGTTGTAGAGAATTTTCTCCTCTACCAATTAAGTTATTCAATTTTCGTGTCAGATGAATAGTTAAGCCGTTATTTTCATTTAAATTTCGAGCTGTCAAAAGACGATCGCAAAGTTCCACTTTTAGTATGAAACTTTCGCTCTGCAGCGGAGTGTGCGCTGATATGAAACTTCCTGGCAGATTAAAATAGTGTGCCGGAACCGGAACTCGAACCTGGGACCTTTGCTTTTCGCAGGCAAGCGCTCTACCACTGAGCTTCCCCGACACGACTCACGATGCAGCCCCACAACTTTACTTCCGCCAGTCCCTCGCCTCCTACTTTCCAAACTTCACAGAAGCTCTCCTGCGAAACTTGCAAGACTAGCACTCCTGGAAGAAAGGATATGGTGGAGACATGGCTTAGCCACACAATTTTAATCTGCCAGGAAGTTTCATATCAGCGCACACTCCGCTGCAGAGTGATAGTTTCATTCTGGAAACATCCCTTAGGCTGCGGCTAAGCCATGTCTCCACCATATCCTTTCTTCCAGGAGTGCTAGTCTTGCATGGTTCGCAGGAGAGCTTCTGTGAAGTTTGGAAAGTAAGAGGCGAGGTACTGGCGGAAGTAAAGTTGTGGGGCGGCATCGTGAGTCGTGTCGGGGTAGCTCAGTGGTAGAGCGCTTGCCCGCGAAAGGCAAAGGTCCCAGGTTCGAGTCCCGGTTCCGGCACACAATTTTAATCTGCCAGGAAGTTCGACTTTTAGTGTTACTACCGTAACCTAAAGTGGGCCAAAAAGTAAGATAGATTGGGAATCATTTAATCCTATTCTGCAGAAGCCCACCTTTTCGTCGTTTGTGTAAGGGAAGGGGAGGAGGGATGTCAGTACCAGAGAGGTACTACCGGTGTCTACCTGTTAGTTTACGGCATCGGTTGGCTCCAGCAGCGCGACCCCCCAGATGGGCCTCCCCTGGCCCCTGGTGCTGGTCGGTGGCGCGGCTGAAAGCTGGGAGATGGAATTTCCTCATCGGCCGCTGCCACGCCCCGTCACCTGCAGCGCCGCCATAAATCACGTGGGCAGGCGGCGCCGTCCAGGAACACGGCCCAGCCTGCCGACACTCGGCGCGACAAATTGCTGCGTCCGGTCCGGTCTGGGACACGTCCTACACGCCGGGGCTCCATCTCAAACTCTGATTGTCGCAGTAGCTGCGCCGTCGTATACAGTACCAATTAAACGCTGCTCGTGTGGCAGGTGTTCCGTGCTGCCAAGTTGTCATGCCACTTATAGCAAAGGAAGGAACAGTCTCTCTCTCTGCCCTTCCTTCTTTCGACCACTTTGCTCTTCGACAGGGTATTCATGGTTATTTCTTTCTGTCAGCTGTAATGCCATCCTTCGCAAGCTATTAAGGCTATACCCAAATAAAGAAAAGTCAATGGCAAAACAATATACAATTGATTAAATCAAAGAAACCGGGAAGAGGAAATCAATGTTAGTTACTATTTGGCTGGAGATACGGTAAATCATCGAGTAAAACAAGAAGTTATATTTGGCGTTCCACAGGGAAGCGTTATAGGTCCCCTACTCTTCCTTGTGTTTATAAACGATTTAGGAGACAATCTGAAAAGCTCTTAGACTGTTCGGGAATGATGCTGTTGTTTATCGATTAGTGAAGTCAACAGAGGATCAAAAGCAACTGCAAAGCGATTTACATAAAATATCTACATAGTGCGATACTAAATAGTGTTGACACTAAATAATGAAAAGTGTGAAGTAATACACATGACCACTAAAAGAAATCCGCTGAACTTCGATTAAACGATGAAACGAGTCAAATCTTTAAGGTCGCAAATTCTACCGAATACCTAGGAGTTACAATTACGAACAAATTAGACTGGAGAGAACACACAGAAAATATTGTCGGGTAGGCGAACCGAAGATAACGTTTCACTTCCAGAACGCTTCGAAGATGCACCAGCTCCACCAAAGAGACTGCGTACATCACACTTGTGCGTCCTCTCCTGGAGTACTGTTGCCCCTTGTGGAACCTTCACCAGGTGGGACTGACGGAAGATATTGAGAAGGTTCAGAGAAGCGCAGCTCGTTTTGTTTTATCACGTTACCGGGGGGAAAGCGTCACGGAAATGTTGCACGAATTGGGATGGAAGTCATTAAAAGAAAGACGTTATTCATTGCGGCGTGATCTGTTTGCGAAGTTTCAATAACCGACTTTTACTTCTGAATGTGAAAATATTTTGCTAGCACCCACCTACATAAGGAGACATGACCATCCAAAAAAAAAAAAAAAAAAAAAAAGAGGAAAAGTCAGATCTAAAACGAAACGATGTAGGCGTTCTTTCTTCCCGCGCGCTGTTAGAGAATGGAACGATAGAGAAAGGTTATGAAAGTGGTCACGGGTTTCCAGCAGGATCATTCTGTCATCTGAACACAATATTTCTGCGGTCTAACAGGCCGCCATCATCAGGTGAGGAAGCTAAGCCGCTCTCGTCGTGACTGAGTGAACCTGTGGAACGGCTGGCGCATGCGATAAGTAAAGAGGGCGTGAGTTTACTCGTAGCCGCTGACCCCTGGCGCGAGAGAAGTTGTAGCGCCTCCAGTGGTGGGTAATGCCAAAAACGATAGATCGTTATAGATTGTCGTTCGTTGCTATTTGATGCAGATGCCGACGTTTCTTTCAAAACACAATCCCAGTAATGTGAGCTGTTTTCAACAACTTGTCTCTCCTGGTATAGCATCATGTGTCCCTCTTAGAGATGGAGTTCAGCCACCGCGAGTTCGGACCACCACGTGAACTTGCTGAACACACTTCCAGTTCTGTTGATTTCCTTCCTTATGCTGGTAACGTGTCTGCCAAGATGGGAAGGATATTAAAGAAACACAAAATAAAGTGTATTTTTCGTCCGTCAGCTAAGACTAGAGCACTTCTTGGCTCTGTTAAAGATGATTTAGGCCTAAGAAAGGATGGCGTATATAAAATACCTTGTGAGTGCGGCAAAACATACGTTGGCCAGACTGTTCGCACCGTCAGTGACAGATGTGTTGAACATCAACGCCATACGCCATTGATCCAGCCTGAAAAATCCGCGGTGGCTGACCATTCTCTCAGAGGGACACAGGATGCTATACGACGAGACACAAGTTGTTGCAAACACTTCACATTGCTGGGATTGTGTTTTGAAAGAATCAATTGAAATCAGATTAAGAGATGACACAATTAATCGTGACAGTGGTTATTTTCTGAGTAAATCGTGGAATCCTATGTTATCAGAACTAAAGAAACATCGGCATCTGCATCAAATAGCAACGAATCTATAACGATCTATCGTTTTTGACATTAACCACCACCGGAGGCGCTTCTCTCGCGCCAGGAGTCAGCAGCTACGAGTACTTAGCGCTTGCGCCTTCGTACGTTCGTTGCGTATATAGAGCCAGCCGTTCCACAGTTTCACTGACAAGGAAAGTACTTGGGCTCGAACAAACACATATACACCAAAATCGTATGAGAGATAATGTAAAGATTCCTTATTGCACATGTGATACTCCCGCATCTGCAAAACTCTGCAGTTGTCCGTTAGAGGCCTCTATGTGTGCCTTGCCACATTGCACTTTGACCTGTCGGTTCGCCAGTAGGGACGGTGCAGTGTGCTTCCAAGGTCGCGTTTTGTGACGTTATTTGTCTGGTGAAGCGTTAGATGGAGCGGCGATCGATAATAAATCCTGCAAATGTATTGCGATTGGTCGAGATGAAGTTACGAAGAACAATTCTTCATAAAGATGTTATTAGTGTAGAAGATGAATCATTCGCATGCTTTCTCGTATCTGTTATGGTACAGAAATATGAGCATAAGTTAGATACTATTGTAACACTAAGACATAATGATGATAACAGGGATGATAATGACGAACAACTCATTGCAAGCGGTAGTGCTACGGTAAGTGCGGGAAGAGGCGGTGGAAGCAGTGGCAGTGAATACCAACAGTCTTCCGAGAAGAAGGTTAAAGTTGCAACTATCATCACGGCTTTTGATGACAATTCGCTAGAGAACGTGTACGATGATTATTACATAAGTTATAGTTAAGATATCTGCATTACGTATGGTGTCTACAATTACATCTACAGTGATATCTAGAGCATGGTTGCAGAGCTTTGCAGAAAAAGGACACCCACCAGCACATTGAGGTGTACATAGAGATCCTGTAACCAAACGTTCATACAGATATGTTAGTTCGAGCCCATGTACTTTCCTTGTCAGTCACGGCGAGAGCGGCTTAGCTTCCTCACCTGACGATGACGGCCAGCTGGACCGCAGAAATATTGTGTTCAGATGACAGAATGATCCGGCTGGAAACCCGTGAAGAATCAAATAATACGCCGGGAAAGTCTACATAGCCACACGTTATGAAAGTGTTTAATGAACCCTCTGCCAAACACTTTAATGTGATTTGCAGAGTATCTATGCAGACGATGTAACCGTGCGTGATCTAGAACGCGGCGCCAGTCGGTACCGCGGTCCCGGAGCCCACAGACGGCGGAATCGCTCGAGGAGCGGCTATACTGGGCGGCAGTTAGCCGGGCGCCGGATTAATATGCATGAGCTGGCACGGGGAGGGACACCAGTCCAGCAGTAGTCCGGCAGTAGTCCGGTCCGGTCCACATAGTTGGGCAAGTTTATTCGCGGCCGTCCCAGGTGGCCAATCAATTGCCTGGCCGCGCCGGCAGCCATTAGGGTGGCGGACTTCCGGCGGCGACAAAACCCCGGGCCGTTCCTCACCGGCGCGGCAACTCGCGCTAACTCGCTTATCATTCCATCATCGGCCGCGCAGTGGCGCCGCCGCCGCTATATATATATGTGGGGCCGGATTACGGCGGCGTCGGCCAGGAAGTCCGGCTGCATTGTCCGGCCAGCCGACATTCGGCGCTTCTTCCTCCGAGGGCGTAAACAACCGACCGGCGCCGGCACAGTAGCCAGGGCGTCAGGCTCGTTCCACTCTGCTTCCGCTAAAAGCACTGGCGGCCAGCGTCCTGCGTGTTCGCTTGGTCAGTGAAACCCCGGAAAACAGCTCGTCGTGAAAAAGTAAATAAATTAATTAAATGAACAGTTAAGATTACCTGACATAGTCGGGTTTGGAGGCGATCTGATCGTTTTATAGTTTTCAAAATAAAAATCCAAGATCCCACATTAATAATTTATTAAATGACGACCGGTTTCGGTGCACTGTATCACCATCATCTGGTCTCATACATGCTATGAGCTGGTCATCTTGTTAAAAAAAAATTGGGTATAAAATAATAAGTGCAACAATGCACTTAGTCGCTATATAAAAATACAAAAGTTAATAACATTAGACCTTACGAAGAGATAAATGTCTAATGTAACTAAAAATTTAGTTTTGAAAAATATGTTACAAATTAATTGACTATGAAGGCCGTAAGTGGAAACATGCGGCGACTTGAAAATAGTTGCAATGATACTGGAAATGCAACAAAGCTACACGAAATATGCATTTTTTTTCTGTGAGTGGGATAGTCGTGTCAGAAATTTCCACTTTAAAAGAAAGGTTTGGCCTGAAAGGAGCTGGAAAGTGCGAGAAAAAAAATTACAGGTTGAGAAATTGGTAGCCAGTGAAGATGATCTTCTACCACCTCTCCACATCAAGCGAGGCCTTTTTAAACAGATTGTAAAGGCCATGAATCAATCTGGACAAGGGTCTATGTACCTTTCAAAAAAGTGCCCTCGACTTTTTTCAGTAAAAATAAAGGAAGGGGTGTATGTGGGCCCCCAAAAAAGCATGGATCTCTTTTAAGAACGTAACCGAAAACTTTCTGGGAAGGACAAGATCTGACAACAACGAACAATTAGTTCAAGAAATGATAAATGCATGTAGGGATTTAGGATGTAACATGTCATTGAAAGTGCATTTCATAGATTCACATCTAAACTATTTTCCTGAGAGCTGTAGCAATGTTTCCGTCGAACATGTTGAAAGGTTCCATCTACATCTACATGAGATACTCTGCAAATCACATTTAAGTATCTGGCAGAGGGTTCATCGAACCACGTTTATACTATTTATCTCCCATTCCATTCTCGAATAGCGCGCGGGAAGAAAGAACGCCTGAATCTCTCCATTGGAGCTCTGATTTCTCGTATTTTATTCTGATTATCATTTCTACCTATGTAAGTGGGAGTCAACAATATATTTTCGCATTCGGAGGAGAATGTTGGCGATTGAAGTTGCGTAAGTAGCCCACGCCGCAGCGATAAGCGCCGTTGTTGTAACGATTCCCATCCCAGATCCGGTCATTTCCGTAACGCTGTCTCCCCTGTATCGTGACAATACAAAACGAGCTGCCGTTCTCTGCACTCTTTCGATGTCCTCCGTCAAACCCACCTGATAAGGATCCATCACTGGGCAGCAATACTCCAAAAATGGACGGACAAGCGTAGTGTATGCAGTTTCTTTAATAGTTCTGTTACATCTTTTAAGGGTTCAGCCAACAAAAAGCAGTCTCTGTTTCGACTTTACCACATGTTCTTTCGAGTTTAAGTCTGAAGTAATAGTAATTCCTCGGTATTGAGTGGAGATTACGGCCTTCACTTTTGATTGATTTATTTTGTAAACAAAGTTTAACGGATTTCTTTTCGAACTCATGTGGACGACTTCACGCTTCACATTATTTAGAGTCAATTGCCAATTTTTACACCATAGTGTTATCTTATTTAGATCGTTCTGCAGTTGGTTTTGATCTTCAGATAATTTTACTAAGCGGTAAATGACGGTGTCATCTGCAAAAAACCTTAGAGAGTTACTTAGATTTTCTCTCAAATCGTTTATGTAAATAATGAACAGCAGAGGTTCAATGACACTACCCTGTGGAACGCCCGATATTACCTCTGTTTTAGTCGATGCCTTACTATCGATTACTACAAACTGTGTCCTCTCTGATAGGAAATCCCCTATCCAGTTGCAAATTTGGGGCGATATACCATAACCACCATCAAGACACAATGTTCTTGGAAAAGCTTTATGAAGGAAATGGGTGCCTGCAGTACTTGCCGATTACTGCTGGAACATGATTCGAGAGTACACCATCGTTCAAACCGTAGTACATAACTTTTTATTATCACAGCATAGACATACAAATAGAACATTGTCTATAACTTGAAAACTGTGCCTGACACGGAAAAACTAATTTTAGATTTGAATTTAGGGTGTATGTTTCCATATGAATCACGTGTGAAACTCTCAGTAAAAACGTTTTAATTTTTTTTTATTTTTTTTTTTATTATTATTATTTTTTGTGGTACAGTGTTATTCGTGTTTTGAGTGACATAAAACATCAGCTATACAATACGAACACTTGTCAAAGACTTAGCAATAAAATCTCACTGAGGTGTTTTACATTTGTAGTTTTGTAAGTTTTTGCAAAGATTTTGGTCCAAATAATAATCTAAATAATAAAAAATTAATTAATAAGAGTGTCTGAAACTCTTTTAGGAAATAAAAAAATTTAAGTCGTTGCGAGTTCCGAAACACTGACCTTCAGCGTCATAGTCTAACGCCTTGACCACTACCCTACGACCATCAACCAAAAGTTGTGCCCTCATGCTATTAATGTCGTACCAGAGCTGGGCACCGTTAATCAACAATTTAGATTCGTTAACCATTAATTCGTTACTAAAAAATCGCACAGACCTGTTTTACGACCCTCTTTAGATTTGTAGTTTTATAAGTTTTTGCAAACATTTTGAACCAAAATAATAATGTAAATAATAAAAAATTAATTAATTAATAACAGTGTCTGAAACCGTTGTAGGAAAACAGATTTTAGGTACTTGCAGGTTTCGAACCAATGACTTTCAGCGTCACAGTCCAATACATTGCCCAACACGCTACAGCTAACAGATAGGAATTGCGTTCCTTAATCTCATACTATCGATAGCCGTTGTTAACTGATGCTAATATGGCATTTGTAGACACTAGATTATCATTTATCGTACGAAGAACGATGTGTTTTTGTTAATTCATAAGTGCGCCATTGCTTTGAAATGACAACGTGTAAGTTACAATAAGGAAATCATCAAATACGCAACGCAAGATGGCGTATGCCAGAGAGAGTTCTGGGCGAGGAATGTCACGTGACATCTCTTGAACGGCTGGTTTTCGTTAATTCAATGGAGGGTGTCAAATCTCCGTTATTTTTGCAAATATCTCTCAAACGATTCGAGATATATATTAAAAAACACTAGGGAACAAAGTTGTAGAGAATTTTCTCCCCTATAAATTCCGTTATTCAATTTTCGCGTCGGATGAACGGTTTATTTGCAATTAAAATTACATTACATACGGCTTTTTTGGTATCGTTAACGTATTTCTTGTCCGAAAATTTTGAAAAAAAAGGGGGGTTCTGGTCTCTGGTGGGCTACAATTATGTCTCTAAAATTTGGTGCTGATCGGTTGAACGGTCTTAAAAACAGGGAACACGTTACGGACAGAGAGAAGGACACACAGACAGACATATATCCCAAAAACGCCGTTATTTTTGAAATATCTCTGAAATGATATATATATATATATAAAACACACACACACATAAGAGTGCAAAGTTGTACAGAATTTTCTACTCCACAAATTCGGTTATTCAATTTTCGTGTCAGATGAACGGTTCGTTTGCAATTACAATTATATTACAAACAGCTTTTTTTTGTATTACTACCGTATTTTTTGTCCGAAGAATTTGAGAAAGGGAGGTTCTGGTCTCTGGCGGCCTACAATTATGTCTGTAAGATTTGGTGCTGATCAGTTGAACGGTTAGTGTTAAAAACAGGGAACACGTTACGGACAGACAGGCACCCCAAAATCGCCTTTATTTGTGCAAATATCTGTGAAACGATACGAGATATGAAAAAAATATAAGAGAGCAAAGGTGTAGAGAATTTTCTGCTCTACAAATTCGGTTATTCAATTTTCGCATCGGATGAATAGTTAAGCCGTTATTTTCATTTAAATTTCGAGTTGTGAAAAGACGATCGCAAAGGCCCACTTTTAGTGTTACTACGTAACCTAAAACGGTGACAGGCTTCACTTTTTCAAAAATGTTCAAATGTTTGTAAAGCTATAGGACCAAACTGCGTGGTCATCAGTTCGTAACTTAGAAACTACTTAACCTAAGGTAAACTAACCACCTAAGGACACACACACACACACACACACACACACACACACACACACACACACACTCATGCCCCAGAGAGGAATGGAACGTCCGTGGCGAGCAACCGCGCGCACCGCAGCGAGGCGCGTTAGACCGCTCGGCTACTCCACCGCGGCTTCACTTTTTGGGCGTACGGTCGTCTCCGTCCATTCTAACCTCCTTGGCAGGACCTACACCTACGAGTGTCAGTCAGGGTCAACGGTTCGTCTGTCGCTGGGCGTTTGCGCCAAAGTCGTAGCCGGCGACAGCCGTCGAGAACGCATCGGCGCGCGCGCTGTGGCTCGGTAAATGGAGCCCCGCTGTGTGTTGGCGCAACATCATCTCCATATTTATTGGCGCGCTCCCCGCCTGGCAGGTTGGGCCTAATATATAGGGGCGGCTTCCCGGCACACCGCTATAGGTTATCGCCATAATTTTATTTACGACCGCCGCAATCGCCGGCGCCGGCGCCATTTTAATACGTCTGGCAGAATTAGGCAGAGCAGTGAAGCACCGCCCGCCTGTGGGGAACAAGGCGGGATCCCACCCCGCAGCCGGCGTGCGAGGCCGCTATAAATATCCCGCCGCCGCCAGCCCCTTCCGGAAGGGTCGCGTGGCGATTATCCAGCCGGTGTATTCGTCCTGGCCGCCGCGCCGTAAAAACCCAACCCGCACCTTCCGCAGCCGCCGCGTCTGCTTATCTTGACGCGGGCCGCGCGTACCTCGTATATTTCCCCCAATTTTATCATAGATCGTGACTCATTATTCCGCTGCCGACGAAAAGACATACCGGCCATTAAGTTGAAAAAAGGGGAAGCACGGCCCGAGTTTACTTAGCAGCTCTCAGTGGAGTAGCGGAGGAAGCTGAAGAATGACAACAGTATGGCGGGCTGCGTACGCGGAGTAGAGATCGTTCCTGTCGATGTGGTTGTTTTTCCTTAACCCAGATGATCCTGACGTCCTTCCAGAATGATGGTTTTTCGTTTGTTTAAACATTTAAATTAAATTGTTTCCTTTTAGCACGAAACACGTTCTCCTTTTGGCACAAAACACTCTGTCATAGGACTATTATCTGGATATTGATCATTAACATGCAAATACTAACAATCATAGTTTTAGCACGTTATTCTACGTTAGTCATCTTTGAATATAGGAATTCAGAAGCAACATATGAATTAACTGATGATTTTGGGTCTGTAAGTATTTACCTATCAATTTCATTTTTAATGTTCAGAAACATAGGGATGGCTTCATAATTGAAACGTCATATCTAACATGTAATATTAGTGTTTTCATTTTTACCGCGTTCCAGAATGACGGCCTTTTAAAAATGTTCAAATGTTTGTCAAGCTTACGGGACTTAACTACGGGGTCATCAGTCCCTAAACTTACAAACTACTTATGAACTACTTACGAACTATGACGGCACAAATATCCATGCCCGAGGGGGGATTCGAAACCCCGACCGTAGTGGCCGTGCAGACCGTGACTGGAGCGCCTCAGTCTCCTCGACCACCGCGGCCGGCACAGGGTCAACAGTCCCTAAACTTACAAACTACTTATGAACTACTTACAACTAAGGACGGCACAAATATCCATGCCCGAGGGGGGATTCGAACCCCCGACAGTAGTGGCCGTGCAGACCGTGACTGGAGCGCCTCAGTCCCCTCGGCCACCGCGACGGCGACGGCCTTTTATGCCGAGACCAAGGATACAATTCGTGTAAAATCAATGTTTTAGCGTTTGAAAGATATATTACAGATGTAATAAACTATCTTTTAATCCAGAAGTAACCGGAAAAAATAAATCAGGAACATCTGGGTTAATTATTTTCCACCGAGCGAGGTGTCGCGGCGGCTAGGACATGCCGCCTGCATTCGGCATAAGGCGGTTCAAATCCGCCTTATACATATACATGGGATACTCTGCAAATCACATTTAAGTGCCTGGCAGAGGGTTCATCGAACCACAGTTATACTATGTTATCTCCCACTCCATTCTCGAATAGCTCGCAGGAAGAATGAACACCTGAATCTCTCCGTTCGGGCTCTGATTTCTCGTATTTTATTCTGATGATCATTTCTACCTATGTAAGTGGCAGCCAACTATATATTTTCGCATTCGAAGGAGAATGTTGGCGATTGGAGTTTCGTAAGTAGCTCACGCCGCAGCCATAAAGCGCTGTTGTTGTAATGATTCCCATCCCAGATCCCGTATCATTTCCGTAACGCTGTCTTCCCTGTATCGTGACAATATGAAACGAGCTGTCCTTCTTTGACTCTTTCGATGGCCTCCGTCAAACCCAACTGATAAGGATCCCACACTGGGCAGCAATACTCCATAAAAGGACGGACAAGCGTAGTGTATGCAGTTTCTTTAGTAGTTCTGTTGCATCTTTTAAAGGTTCTGCCAATAAAACGCAGTCTCTGGTTCGCCTTTCCCACCACGTTATCTACGTGTTCTTTCCACTTTAGCCGGCCGCGGTGGCCGAGGTGACTGAGGCGCTCCAGTCACGGTCAGCACGACCACTACGGTCGGGGGTTCGAATCCCCCCTCGGGCATGGATATTTGTGCCGTCCTAGTTCGTAAGTATTTCATAAGAAGTTTGTAAGTTTAGGGACTGATGACCCCGTAGTTAAGTCCCATAAACGTTACAAACATTTGAACATTTTTTTTCCACTTTAAGTGTGAAGTAATAGTAATTCCTAGGTATTTTGTGGGGTTTACGGCCTTCACTTTTGATTGATTTATCTTGTAAACAAAATTTAATGGATTTCTTTTCGTACTCATGTGGACGTCTTCACACTTCTCATTATTTAGAGTCAATTGCTTATTTTTACACCATACTGATATCTTATTCAGAACGTTCTGCAGTTGATCTTCAGATTATTTTACTAGACGGTAAATGATGGCGTCATCTGACAAACAACCTAAATCGTTTATGTAAACAAGGAACAGCAGAGGACCAATAACACCACCCTGTGGAACGCCAGATATCACCTCTGTTTTAGTCGATGCCTTACCATCGACTATTACGAACTGTGTCCTCGCTGACGGAAATTTGGGGCGATATACCGTTACCACGCAATTTTATTGAAAGCCGTTTGTGAGGTACGGTGTCAAAAGCCTTCTGGAAATCAAGGAATACGGAATGAATTTGCGGACCCTTTTCGATAGCACACATCACTTCGTGTGAGTAAAGAGCTAGTTGTGTTTCGCATTAACGATACTTTCTAAATCCATTTTTATGTAGGTTTTTCGTAATTTCGTAACGGAGAATGTTCATGAAAATGACCAAAATTGCGAAAATTTGAATGGTTTTTCGTTTACTATATAGTATTCAAATTTCAATTACCAAATATTAAGTCCCAATTCCGCTTCTAAATGCGGAAGAAAATAATAATTGAGGGTTTTGGCGGAAGAAAAAGGCAGCTCCACTTTTTTGCTCTATTGAGTTGAACATTCTATCACATACGGAAAAATGGGCCCCTTCGTTTGGTGCAAGAAATAGGCAGCTCCACCCACTAGTTTCAGAGAAATCCATCAGATCGTTCATGGATTTCCAGAATTGGGCCACAGCTTTATGCCATGCGTCAAAGCGTTCGGTAATATACATCTACATCTACATCCATACTCCGTCATTCACCTTAAGGTACGTGGCGGAGGGTACACTGTACCACTACTAGGCATTTCCTTTCCTATTCCACACCCAAATAGAACGAGGAAAGAAGGAATGCTTATATGCCTCCGTACGAGCCCTAATTTCTCTTATCTTGTCTTTGTGATCACCACTCGAAATGTAAGTCGGCGGCAGCAAGATCGTACTACACTAAGCTTCAAATACCGGCCCTCTAATTTCCTTAACAGAAATTCACGAAAAGAACGTCGTCTTTCCTCTAGCGATCCCCAATTGAGTTGCCGGAGCATTTCCGTGACACTCGCGCATTGGTCGAACCTACCAGTAACAAACCTAGCTGCTCGCCTCGGAACTGCTTCTATGTCTTCCTTTAAACTGATCTGCTGCGGGTCCCAAACAGTTGAGCAATACTCAATACGTGCTCGTACAAGCGTTTTATACGCGGTCTCCTTTACAGGTGAACTACATATTCCCAAAATTCTCCCAATAAACCGAAGTCGGCTGTCCGCCTTACTCACAACTGTCCTTACACGTTCGTTCCATTTCATATCGCACTGCAATGTTACGTCTAGATATTTGAACGACGCGACAGCATTAAGAAGCTCACTACTAATACTGTATTTGAATATTATGGGATTGTTTTTCCTGCTCAAGCGCATCCACCTTACATTTTTCTACATTGAGAGCTAGCTGCCATTCTTCATACCAACTAGAAATTTTGTCTAAGTCATCCTGTATGCTATTACAGTCAGTTAAAGACGACGCCCTCCCATACACCACAGCATCATCAGCAAACAGCCACAAATTACTACTTTCTCGGCCCATCAGATCATTTATATAGATAGAAAATAATAGCGGTCCTATCACACTCCCCTGGGGCACGCCTGACGATACACTCGTCGTTGATGAACACTCGCCGACGAGAACAACGTACTGCGTTCTATATAGAAAAGTGTTGGAGGAAGACGGAAAGAGTTTTTCTTCCAGTGGACTACGCTCGCATTATCAGAAGAACAAGCCTAAAATGTAATGTCCCTGAAGTGGACCAGAAATTTATGAATAAGTTGTTTATAATCACTGAATCGATGAAAGTCGGCTGTTTTCACATTTATATCACGATTACTTATGTCTCTCGATATTTTACTAATGTTTGCAATGCAAAAATTACAGAAACTATCGGGTTAATTACGTAGAAAAGTAATTACATACATTTCTCTTAGGGCCCTTTGCCCACCACCAGGAGCGCTAGAGTCGCTGCAATTGTCAGTTGGTAACAACTTTCACAGTATTGAGTGTCGCGCGGCTGTGCCCTAAGTATGCACCGTTTAACTCTTGCGATACGAGTGCTGGAAACTTTGCGCGAAGTCTTCCTTTGGGATGGTCTTCAAAAGCATCGTAAAGTTTCGTCGGATGTCAGGAATACCGTGAAATATCTTTACTTTCAAAGTTAGTTTGGGTCGAGGGAATAGAAATAAGTCTGGAGGGTTCAGACCTGGCGAGTATGGTGGATCTTGACGTTGCACGAAACCGCTCGCCCACACACAACCAATATAGTCAAACAGTACCGGGCAAAAAAGGAATGGTGTGTATAGTTTCCAGGAAATGTGTCTCAGAGCTCAGAAGTGGGTATTTATGGGAGGTGACTATTTCGAAAGACCACAAGGTAACTCTAGTTCATAGTTCATCAACGTTAATGTTACACGACTATTCGCCGAACTTCATTGTGAGAGGTCTTATTACGCCAGTGGACGGCAAACTTTAACTTGTTGTTGTTGTGGTCTTCAGTCCGCAGACTGGTTTGATGCAGCTCTCCACGCTACCCTGTCCTGTGCAAGCTTCTTCGTCTGGGAATTCGTTCGGCAACCTACAACCTTTTCAATCTGCTTACTGTATTCGTCCCTAGGTCTCCCTCTACGATTTTTACCCCACACACTTCCCTCTAACGCTAAGTTGACGATTCCTTGATGTCTCAGAATGTGTCCAACCAATCTTCTTAGTCAGGATATGCCAGAAACTCGTTTTCTCCCCGATTCGGTTAAGCACCTCCTCGTTAATTTTCGTTTGTAGCACAACATTTCAAAAGCTTCTATCATCTTTTTATCTGAACTCCTTATCGTCCACGTTTCACTCCCATACAACGCTACACTCCAGGCAAATGCTTTCAGAAAGGACTTCCTAACATTTAACTTAATATTGGATGTTAAGTTTCGCTTCCACCTCCATGAACCACAGACATTGCCGAGGTGGGGTGGCTTGCGTGCCTCAACGATGCAGATAGCCGTACCGTAGGTGCAACCACAGCGGAGGGGTATCTGTGGAGAGGCCAGACAAACGTGTGGTTCCTGAAGAGGGGCAGCAGCCTTTTCAGTAGTTACAGGGGCAACAGTCTGGATGATTGACTGAGCTGGCCTTGTAATATCAGCAAGTGTGGCTTTGCCACACAGCTACTGCGGACGGCTGAAAGCAAGGGGAAACTACAGCCGTTACTTTTCCCGAGGACATGCAGCTCTACTGTATGAACATATGATGATGGCATCCTCTCGGGTAAAATATTCCGGAGGTAAAATAGTCCCCCATTCGGATCTCCGGGCGGGGACTACTCTGGAGGATGTGATCATCAGGAAAGACAATAGTGGCATTCTACGGGTCGGAGCGTGGAATGTTAGATCCCTTAATCGAGTAGGAAAATTAGAAAATTTAAAAAGGGAAATGGATAGGTTGAAGTTAGATATAGTGGGGATTAGTGAAGTTCGGTGGCAGGATGAACAGGATTTCTGGTCAGGTGAGTACAGGATTATAAATACAAAATCAGTTGGGGGTATCACAGGAGTAGGACTGATAATGAATAAGAAAATAGGAATGCGGGTAAACTACTATGAGCAGCACAGTGATCGCATTATCATTGCCAAGATAGATACGCAGCCAACACCGACAACAGTAGTACAGGTTTATATGCCAACTAGCTCTGCCGATGATGAGGAAATCGAAGAAATATATGAGGAGCTAAAGGAAATTATTCAGACAGTTAAGGGAGAGGAAAACTTAATTGTCATGGGAGACTGGAATTCGGTAGTAGGAAAAGGAAGAGAAGGAAAAATAGTAGGTGAATATGGATTGGGAAGAAGGAATGAAAGAGGAAATCGCCTGGTAGAATTTTGCACGGAACATGATTTAATCGTAACAAACACGTGGTTTAAGGATCACAAAAGAAGGTTGTATACGTGGAAGAGACCAGGAGACAACGGAAGGTATCAGATAGATTTTATAATGGTAAGACATAGGTACCGGAACCAGGTTACAAACTGCAGGACATACCCAGGGGCAGATATAGACTCTGACCATAACTTGTTAGTCATGAACTGTAGGCTGAAGCTGAAAAAACTGCAGAAAGGTAGGAAAACAAGGAGATGGGACTTAGATAGATTGAAGGAAAGTGAAGTTCTGGAGAATTTCAGAGGGAGATTTAGGCAACAATTAACAGAAACAGGGGGAAATAAAACAGTAGAAGAGGAATGGGTAGCATTGAGAGACGAAATTGTGAAGGCAGCGGAGGACAAAATAGGTAGAAAGGCAAGACCTACAAAAAAATCCATGGATATCACAGGAAATACTACAGTTAATTGATGAAAGGAGAAAATATAAAAATGCAGTAAATGAAACAGGCAAAATGGAATACAGACGACTAAAAAATGAGATTGACAGGAAGTGCAAAATGGCTAAGCAGGAGTGGCTAGAAGCCAAATGTAAATCTGTAGAAGAATGTATAGCAAGGGGAAAAGTAGATACTGCCTACAGGAAAATAAAAGAGACATTTGGGGACAAGAAAGGCACCTCTACGAATATCAAGAACTCAGATGGGAAACCGGTTCTCAGCAAAGAAGGGAAAGCTGAAAGGTGGAAAGAGTACATAGAGGAGCTCTACAAAGGAAATGAACTTAGAGACGATGTTGTAGGAAGGGAAGAGGAAGTCGATCAAGATGAAATAGGAGATACTATAGTGAGAGATGAATTTGACAGAGCCTTGAAAGACCTAGGTCGGAACAAGGCCCCAGGAGTAGATGACATACCCTCAGAGCTACTAAAGTCTCTGGGAGAGCCAGCCATGACGACTATTTGAACTGGTGTGTAGGATGTTCGAGACAGGCGAAATGCCCTCATACTGTAAGAAAATTGTAATAATCCCCATTCCAAAGAAATCAGGTGCAGACAGGTGTGAAAATTACAGAACCATCAGTTTGATAAGTCATGGTTGCAAAATTTTAACACGAATTATCTACAGGAGAATGGAAAAGCTGGTAGAAGCTGACCTCGGGGAAGATCAGTTGGATTCAGGAGGAACATAGGAACCCGGGAGGCAATACTCACTTTACGTCTTATCTTAGAAGATAGATTAAGAAAAGGCAAACCTACATTTTTAGCTTTTGTAGATTTGGAGAAAGCATTTGACAATGTTGACTGGAATACACTCTTTCAAATTCTGAAGTCAGCAGGGATAAAATACAGGGAAAGGAGAGTTATTTACAACTTGTACAAAAGCCAGACCGCAGTTATTAGACTCGAAGGGCATGAAAGGGAAGCATCAGTTGGGAAGGGAGTAAGACAGGGTTGTAGCCTTTCTCCAATGTTATTCAATTTGTATATCGAGCAGGCGGTGAAGGAAAGTAAGGAAAAATTTGGAATAGGGATTAAAGTTCAGGGGGAAGAAATAAAAACATTGTGTTTTGCTTATGACATTGTAATTCTGTCAGAGACAGCGAAGGACCTGGAAGAGCAGTTGAATGGAATGGACAGGGTGTTGAAGAGAGCGTATAAAATGAACATTAACAAGAGCAAAACAAAAATAATGGATTGCGGTCTTAGAAAGTCGGGCGATGCTGAAGGAATTAGATTAGGTAACGAAACAATGAAGGTGGTAGATGAGTTTTGTTACTTGGGTAGTAAAATAACATGCGATGGTCGCAGTACAGAGGATATAAAATGCAGAATGGCAATGGGAAGAAAAGCATTTTTGAAAAAGAGAAATTTGCTAACATCGAATATTAATTTAAGGGTAAGGAAGTCTTTTCTGAAGGCATTTGTGTGGAGTGTTGCCTTGTACGGGAGTGAAACATGGACGATAAGCAGTGCGGACAGGAAGAGAATAGAGGCTTTTGAAATGTGGTGCTACAGAAGAATGCTGAAGATTAGGTGGGTAGATCGCATAACTAATGAAGAGGTACTGAATAGAATTGGTGAGAAAAGGAATTTTTGGCATACCCTGACTAAAAGAAGGGATCGCTTGGTAGGACACATTCTTAGACATCGAGGAATCGTAAATTTAGCATTGGAGGGAAGTGTGTGGGGTAAAAATCGCAGAGGGAGGCCAAGAGACGCGTATAGTAAACAGATTCAAGTGGATGTGGGTTGCCGTTCTTATGAGGAGATGAAAAGGCTTGCTCAGGATAGAGTGGGGTGGAGAGCTGCATCAAACCAGTCTCCGGACTGAAGACCATAACAACAACAACAAGTTTCGCTTCTTTAGAAACGCTTTTCTCCCCATAGCCATTCTGCATTTTATATCTTCTTTACTTCGTCCATTGGAACTAATCTTGCTACCCAAATAACAAAATTCATCTACTACTTTTATTGTCACATTACCTAATCTAATTCCCTAAGCATCGTCTGATTTTCTGACATTGCATTCCATAACCTTCGTTTTACTCTTGTTAATGTTCATCTTATATCTTCCTTTCAAGACACTGTCCATTTCATTTATTTGCTCTTCCAGATCCTTTGCGGTCTCTCACATAATTACTATGTCATCGGCAAACCGCAATGTTTTTATTTCTTCTCACTGCACTTGAATATCCTCTCGAAATTTCTCCTTCCATTCCTTCACTGCCTGCTCAATGTACAGATTAAACAACATTGGGGAAAGGCTACAACCGTGTCTTACTCCCTTCCCAACCTCTGCGTCCCTTTCTTGCCCTTCGACTCTAATAACCACTGTCTGTTTTTTCTATAGGTTGAATATAACTCGTCGCTCCCTATATTTTACCCCTGCTACCTTCAGAATATGGAAGAGTGTATTCCAGTCGACATTGTCAAAAGCTTTCTCCAAATCGACAAACGCTAAAAACGTAGGTTTTGCTTTCCTTAGCCTATCTTCAATGATAAGTCTTAATGTGAGTATTGTCTCCCGTGTTCCTACATTTGTCCTAAATCCAAACTGATCTTCCCCGATGTCGGATACCACAAGTTTTTCCATTGGTCTGTAAATAATTCTTAAACTACCCCTAAATTGAAATCACGCCAAGTGGTAAAGGGTAAGTATCGATTGACTTACTGGATTCAATGCATTGAAAAGAATGGGCCGTTACGACAGAATCGTTGAGGATCAACTGGCATGAATTAAATGTTTAGAAACAGGGACTGCCGATCGCTGTTGGCAGGCGGGGTGCACTCAGCCCTTCGACTGAGGAGCTTCTCGGCTGAGGTGTGGGCCGCAGACCGAGACCCCCTCTATACCGCATTCGTTGGCACCTTCTGGTGGAGGATGACATGACGACCGGTCGGTACCTGTTGAGCCTGTGGAGGCCTGCAGGAGTATAGGAAAGATCGTTATCCCGCACTGGCAAACTAATGGTTAAGAAACCAGGTTTTCTACCGAATAGTACTGCAGTTGATTGGAATACACTATTTCAAATTCTGAAATCAGCAGGAGTAAAACATAGAGAACGAAAGGTTATTTACAACTTGTACAAAAACCAGACACCGATTATCAGAGTTGAAGGGCATGAAAGGGATGCAGAGGTTGGGAAGAGAGTGAGACAGGATTGTAGCCTTTCTCCAATGCTATTTAATTTGTACATTGAGCAAGCTATAAAAGAAAGCAAGAAGAAATTTGGAGTAGGAATTAAAGTTAAGGGTGAAAAAATATAAAACATTGCGTTTTGCCTTTGACATTGTAATTATGTCATAGACTGCAAAAGACCTGGAAGAGCAGTTGAACGGAATGGACAGTGTGCTGAAAGGTGCGTATAAAAGGAACATTAACAAGAGCAAAACTAGGGTAATGGAGTGCAACCTAAAAAAATCAATGCTGAAGGAATTAGATTAGATAACGAAACAATAAAGGTGGTAGATGAGTTTTGTTACTTGGGCACTAAAATAACACATGAAGGTCGCAGTACAGAGTATACAAAATGAAGAATGGCAATGAAAAGAAACGCGTCTTTGAAAAAGAGAAATTTGTTAACATCGAATATTTATTTAAGTGCAAGGAAGTCATTTCTGAAGGCATTTGTGTGGAGTGTGGCCTTGTATGGGAGCGAAACATGGACGATAAACAATGTGGATAGGAACAGGATAAAGGCTTTTGAAATGTGGTGCTGTAGAAGAATGCTGAAAATTAGGTGCGTAGATCGCGTAACTAATGAAGAGGTACTGAACAGAATTGAAGAGAAAAGGAATTTCTGGCATACCTTTAGTAAAAGAAAGGGATAGATTGGTAGGACACATACTTAAGACATCAAGGAGTAGTAAATTTAGCATTGAAGGGAAGTGTGTGGGGTAAAAATCGCAGAGGGACACCAAGAGATGAATACAGTAAGCAGATTCAAATGGATGTAGGTTGCAGGTCGTATGAGGGATGAAGAGGCTTATTCAGGATAGGGTATTGTAGAGAGCTGCATCAAACCAGTCTCCGGACTGAAGACCAGTACTGCAGATTATATGATCCGTTCTCTCCTACTACATTGCTCGTGGCAATTTGTTTCTGCTCGGGCCTTCAAGGTTGCTTTTCTCTGAGGTTGTGATTCATCTCCAGTTTAGATTCTTCTTCACTTTTCAATAGAGCTTATACAATGTGCGATGTGAAGTCAGTTTGATTTATATTAGGATATGATTCTCACGAGTATGAAAAACTTTCCACACGTTTTTTGAGCCCTTCCACCTAAACCGAGTTTTCATTAGTTTTCCGTGAAGCTCCATCATAAAGAAAAAACTCGTAGTTACCTTCTCGCTAATAGTAAAGGTGTACATCACACACTGAATTAATCTCTCGCTCGTCGCGTGGTGAAGTGACCGAGCGTTCTAAGGTACCTTGCTGCGGAGCGCGCGGTTGCTCGAAGTCGGAGGTTCGAGCCCACTCTTGGGCATAGATGTGTCTGTTGTTCTTCGCATAAGTTAGTTTAAGCACTTTGTAAGCCTAGGAATTGATAACCGCAGCAGTTACGCCCCTTAGATTTAAAAATATTTTAATATTTGATTTGAATATCTTCCTGCTTCTATCGTATCAACAACTTTGCAAAATGATATAAAAAGACACAAAAACACCAATTCACAAACATTTCTGAAATTTCGAAAGGTGTGCAGAAAAGTTCATTAGCAACGACCATTCAGTTATTATTATTATTATTATTATTATTATTATTATTATTATCACCTGTCCGACTGAACATGCGTCGATGTAACACAAAATATATAAATATTCATTGTTGTTTATAAAGTATAGTATGTTCCTTAAAAAAATCAGAAATATCTACGTAAATTTAGAACCAAATACTTTACTACTTGAAATAAAATGTTGAGAAATATTGAGTAAACATGTTTTCGGAATTTTTAATGATGGTTTTCACTAATAGTGAAACATACACACACACACACACACATACACACACACACACACAGACACACACGAGACAGAGAGAGAGAATGCCTTTTAAGACATGAATGTGCTTTTTGTATAATAAATTCATTTAGAAGTTGAGTTACACGTTGCGTGTACGGTATATTACGAAATAACAAGTAAGTATCGTGCAACAAATTGAAAAGGAAAATGTAATCTCATGCTTAACCCGATACACGTCTACTGTTGAGTGAAGTCATTAGAAGGCAATAACGATGCTACTACAAACACGCTAGATTGTAATAACGCTGTCAGTTTACATTATCGTCTTCATTAACTAATTTCATCGTAATGCGTGTCTCCGATTGTTCTATATGGATGACTGGACGTTACAGCATAATTTGCGTCTTTATTTTTTATTTATTTTTTGTTTTCTCTCGTGACACGCAAGATCACAATCAGATCTAATTATCCCGTGAATGGAACTCGTTTGGGAAGTTACTTATAGGTATATCATTAAGCTGTGACTATATTTCCAACGGCTCAAATACAGAACTGAATGTTATGGAAGACACAGCATCGTAGAATATAAACTTTTCCCAGCGCTAGCGATGTATAACAAGTTTAGATGAAAACCATAAAGGATCCACTACACATTGTACTTTTCGAACGATAAAATTTCGTGTAAAAAGTTGATTACAATATATTACGTTGCCCTCTCTTTTATATAAGTGCAGTATAGAAACCAGGTGATTACCCGAAGGAAATAATACATTATAGTGTTTTGGACTAACATTTTACAATTAAGTCAATATACATTTCTAGCACTGTGGACCCAAGATATAATAAGCTCTTGGAATTTTTTTGAAGGCTTGGAAAGGAAGTTTTCCAATTTTTTGCTAATTACCGACATGCGCGGTCCGTTAAGCGAACCACTGCACAGTAACCTTCACGATACGGACGACCATAATATACAGCAGAATGGAAACTAATTAAGAAGGAAGCGGATGGTTTGACGCCCCTTCATCCCGCCGACGTATCACTACTTCGCTACTAGAAGTGACTGCTAGCTCAGGTGTGGAAGAACACGTCCGAGATATGAACTTCGCTGCCTGTATACTGACATTAATTCATTGTTGACGTTTCCACATTTCGAGCTCTTACTCCGATATTCGCAGAGTGGAAATATCCTCGTCAGTCATGTTTCAGCAATGATAGTTCATCAGGACAGAAAATTAATTCGCCACACATTTGCTAACGACGAATTTGCGAAACTGAAGTCCTTCAGGACATAAATACATTCGCGCGCGAATATGCCTCGCCCTACTAGAACTGTTCCGAGAGTTGAGTTGAAATGTACTTTCTGAGAAGTACCTTGGCCGTTCGGATTTCTGCGAAACGTATTTTAAGTTGAATGGATGGGTGGGGCCCAAGGGCGTGCTCAAATATTCCACCGGTCAAAGCTCACAAAGAGGAGAACTGTTACGGCATAAATTATCCGTTACCAGAGCGTATTTAATAAATTACGGGTTTTACCGTTTACGTCAGACCTTTTGCAGACAAACGTTACGGCCACTGTGGAAGGCCCGAGCGCTCTAAGGCACATTGTTGCGGAGTGAGCGGTTGCTCCCCGTCGGATGTTCAAGCGCTCCCTCGATTATGAGCGTGTGTGTTGTCGTTAAGTTAGTTTAACTATTCTGTCAGACTAGGGAGTGATATCCATGGTACAGTCATCTGCCGCGGTGGAATGGCCAAGCGCTCTGAGTTAAGTCCCATAGATTTACAAACATTCGACCATTTTGGGCAAACGTTACGGAAAACATTACTTGTTATCTTAACTAGGAGAAAGCCTTGTGATCCATCTACATCTACGTCTACATACATACTCCGCAATTCACCGTAAGGTGCGTGGCGGAGCGTACACTGTACCACTACTAGGCATTTCCTTTCCTATTCCACTCCCAAATAGAACGAGGAAAAAAAAAATAACTATATGCCTCTGTACGAGCCCTAATTTCTCTTATCTTGTCTTTGTGATCACCATGCGAAATATAAGTAGGCGGCAGCAAGATCGTACAACAATCAGCTTCATATTCCGTCCCTCTAAATTTCCTAAACAGAAATTCACTAAAAGAACGTCGTCTTTCATCCAGCGATCCCCAATTGAGTTGCCGGAGCATTTCCGTGACACTCGCGCATTGGTCGAACCTACCGGTAACAAACCTAGCTGCTCGCCTCTGAACGGTCTCTATGTCTTCCTTTAAACTGATCTGCTACGGATCCCAAACACTTGAGCAATACTCAAGACGTGTTCGTACAAGCGTTTTATACGCGATCTCCTTTACAGGTGAAGTACATCTTCCCAAAATTCTCCCAATAAGCCGATGTCGGCTGTCCGCCTTACTCACAACTGACGTTACATGTTCGTTCCATTTCATATCGCTCTGCAATGTTACGCCTACATATTTGAACGACGCGACAGCATCAAGAAGCTCACTACTAATGCTGTATTCGAACATTATGGGATTGTTTTTCTTACTCATGCGCTTCACCTTACATTTTTCTACATTGAGAGCTAGCAGCCATTCTTCGCACCAACTAGAATTTTGTCTAAGTCATCCTGTATGCTATTACAGTCAGTTAAAGACGATACCATCCCATACACCACAGCATCATCAGCAAACAGCCGCAAATTACCAGTTACTCTGTCCATCAGATCATTTATATAGATAGAAAATAATAGCGGTCCTATCACACTCCTCTGGGGTACGCCTGATGAACACTCGCCGTCGAGAACAACGTTCTCTTGAAGTCTTCCAGCCAGTCACAAATCTGTGAACCTATTCCATAAGCTCGTATCGTCGTTAGCAGTCTGCAGTGTGGCACCGCGTCGAACGCCTTTTTGAAGTCGAGAAAAACACAATCCGCCTGTTGCTCTTCATCCATGGCTCGCAAGATGGCATGTGAGAAAAGGGCAAGCTGAGTTTCACATGATGTTTCCTAATGCCGTGCTGATTCATAGAAAGAAGCTTTTCCCTTTCAAGGAAATTTACTATATTCGATCTGAGAATAAGCTCCCAGATTCAACATGAAACCGATGTCAACGATATTGGCCTGTAATTGTGTGGGTCAGCTCTGTTTCCTTTCTTATAAACGGGAGTCACCTGCGCTTTTTTCCAATCACTAGGAAGTGTTAAGGGGAGCGTCGAAACGGGCTTTACAAAATACGAATCGGGGGTCTGAATCGTTTCTGGGAAACGAGATGGTTTCGCGCAGATACCGCCGTTGTCGCATCAATCACCCCCCATGAGCGAGCCCCCGGCGCGTTGACGGCTTCCCTTTTCCTCGCCGATGATTCCGCCCAATCTCGCAGACGGCGCTGCGTCAGCGACTCAGCGCGAGGGGCATTAGTTACCCAATGGTCAGGCACGGCCGTCGGCCGTCGCGGTAATCCGCCGCCCGCAACTTGGACGGCCCGGGTAATATATTTTCTGCCGGCGGCGGCTCATACTTGATTACATTAGGTAGATGGCCGCTCTGCGTCAGACGGCGGGGTTGGCTGCACTGGCTCGAGCTGGTCGTGTGGTGGCAGCACTGTCGCCAGCAGTATGGGGCAGGATTAATGGCCGACGCGTCTTCTGCCACTGTGATAATTCCGCGGCAGTTAATGGCATCGACCTGCCGACTGGTTGGTGCCGTCCTACCTGAAAGTTACACACGGCAAACGTTTCTTCTCGTAGTTCCCTGCCTTTACTTTGAGTTAGAACAGGGTGACCAGAAAAGGACTGCCTGATTTCAAAATTAAATATCTCGAAAACAAAGATCAATAGAGGAATGTAGTAAACGGTATGTTTATTGTGAAAAGTGTAAGAAGTTTATACAGCAGTTTGAAATAATAGTTACAAAAGTTGTTAACAGATGGCGCTGTAATCGTCTTACGTAATGCCTAGTATAAATAGTGATTCGAAGCCCAGAGCGATCAGTTCCACTATTGAAACGTGAAAGGAGGTTAGCGTACCGAAAGAAGAGATTAAAACCATGTACTCCATTGAACAACGCGTTTTTCTGGCGCTAGAGTACCACATGTTAGAAGAGACTCCTACGGCAACAAGGCGAAGTTTTCAAGCACGATTAAAGTTCCAAAAGGACCCGTCGACAGCTTGGTCATTAGAGACGGAGCTCACGCTCGGAGTTTGTGGGCAAGGATGGGGAAGGAAATCGGCTGTGCCCTTTGAAAGGAACCATCCCGGCATTTGGCTGGAGTGATTTAGGGAAATCACGGAAAACCTGAATCTGGAAGGCCGGAGGTGGATTTGAACCACCATTCTTCCGAATGCGAGTCCAGTGCGTTACCACTGTGCCACCTCGCACGGTGGGCTCTAGAAGAATCGTTTAAAGTGGGCACTATATATATATATATATAGTGCCCACTTGAAACAATTCCGGCATGCGATCCAGCTCTCATTGAGATTGGAGTAATAAAAGAAGTGACATTCAGACTCGTGTCCATGTGATAGTCTCGCCTCCGGTATCTTGTTTGATAATCTGTATGTTTTGTGTACACATTAACTTTCTAGTTTTACTTTTCTCACAAAGTTTTCGCAGCTTACTTTCCTGTTTTGACATTTCTGATCTCTCTGCACTAGAGTTGCGCATAATAGTTCGCGATCG
Source organism: Locusta migratoria (assembly GCA_026315105.1). NCBI lineage: Eukaryota > Metazoa > Arthropoda > Insecta > Orthoptera > Acrididae > Locusta > Locusta migratoria. The sequence continues at coordinate 643,180,571 of CM048746.1, forward strand.
GGAGCGCTCACTTTAGTTCGCGACTCTGCCGCGAACTAGTTCGTTCTTTTAGTTCGTCCGCTCCCAGTGACGGCTGAGCGGCGTGGTCTCCGCATGCAAGTGGAGGGAGAAGTTCCCCCACCTAGCTACTTCATGCGCTTGCTGCTTGAGCCGCTAACGATATTACGCGAACCAAAAGTAACAGTTTGTGGATAATTTCTCGCATTTAAGTTTAGAGTTATCTCTATATCTTGGCATTGCAGAATTTCTTAGTCAGATATTGCAGAGTGCAGAATACTTCAAAATAGAAATTTTATAGCACTGAACTATGTAATCTAGCAGCCAGGCGCTAAACTCGAAATGGCTCTCATCAGCAGAAGGCAAACACGTGGCGTATCGCGCATATCTTAGTTCGCAGCTCGGTCGCGAAGTAGGTCGCTCTTTTTAGTTCGTCAGATCGTTTTGTCTTTTGCTACCGCTACGAAAACTACAGCTGAGCTGCACCTCAGCTCGAAATGACGGCAACTGGCAAGAGGGAATCACGCGATTCTGCGCGCTCTCGCGTCCTCTTGCTGTTACCCTTCAGTCTTCCGAAAAGAAGGGGACGAACTAAGAGGCGAGGGATCTGCGAACTAGTTCCCCTGTGCGAGCGCTCTTCCGAACTAGTTCGTTCGCGAACTGCACAAGACTACTCTGCACCCTTTTATTACTCGTGACATCGTCCTGTTGTTCGTTCTTATAAGGAGAATCCCTTTATAAGAAAGTGTTTTCTTCTTCTAGTCCACTATTTAATTCTGGTCCGACCCGTATCGCGGCTAGAGCCCATTAGAAGTTAACATCATTAATGGGGCGTAATAATTGAAGGATTTAAAATCATTAAATAACACATAACAAATGGCATGTAGTTTAGGGAAATGTGTTGTTTAATAGTGTGCATTAACAATCAACAGCTAATTTTGTATTGAAATCCATCAAAACGATATAAAAATAAAAATGTAGAAGGACAACAAGTCACTAACAGCTCACTCCTCAAACGAAGTCAAAATACTGTAAGTAATGACGTTTTCCTACAATATGTTATAGCACTGTCGAGACCAGAAACCGTGAAAATCCGGTTGAACCCCGCAATCCCTTTATCCGTTCCGTAAGTTTTTGACGTCACTTTTTTTGACGTGCGTGCCCTGTTCTACCACAGTTAACAATCTGGGGAAAGCGGACTTCCAGTTAATCTTCTAATATATGAAGCAGAGTGTCCGTATGTTTGTACGTGTTGCATACAAATCTACAGTTTTGTTTCAACATTTATGAAATTTTGTACACGTAAGCTTCAATCCATGAGGACGGTCGCCGTAAGTATAAGAATCACATACGATATACAGTTCATGAGATATGACGTTATAAACAACGAGATGCGCGAAAAACTGCTGCATTTTCTCCTAAACCATTGGACCGATTTCAACCGAAAGTGGTACACACATTCCTTACCGTGAGGTAACAATTGCTGCTTGGTTAAGAATCACATACGGCACATGGTTCAAAAGATATTACGTCATAACCAATATAAATCGTAAGAAATGCCATTTAATGTGGCGAGACTTTCGAAATACACTGTATGAGAATGACAGTACTTAGCGACTTGCAACAAACTTTAAACATAATTTCAAACCTTTATTAAACTTTTTCTCGCTGTCAACCACAGTAAAATGATGAAAGGAAAAAAAGTTTCTCGCTTACTACGTTTCCGCTGTTTACGGCGTAAAACTACGGCTCTCGGTATGACGTTACAATTTATAATTTGTACGCTACAAATTGTAGGCGCAGGAAATTTTACAAACAGTATACTGGCATAAAGTTTAGTGTACCTTCGAAACTGTATCACAGTACGAGACGTAGTTCATGAGATATGAGGTCATAAACAGTAACGTTCATGAAAAACTGCCCCATCACCCACCAAGATTTAATCTATTACTTCTTTACTACTAATTGTATTCCCAAGAGATTTTACAAAGATACATCTCTTATACAAATAAATATATACCTGAAAAATGGCAAGAATAAATAGATAAATAGCCGGGCAACGCCGGATTTTCAGCTAGTTTTACATATTTAAGAAATATCTAGGTTATTTATATTTCAAAATTGAGTCTTTAGAGACTTTAGTCAGGAATGAGGTGGTGATCCTACATATAATGAGCAGCTCTATAAATTCGTTTGTAAGAATGGCTGTCGCAGTTAAACGTCTTGAACGGTCGCGAAAATCGATACACGGTGTCTGTCATTTTTCGGTACAGTGAGCAAACATCAAAACGACGTCACTTTTAACCAGTGGCGGCTAGTTCGTTAGATTCATGAAAAACCGCCACGTCACGCACCAAGTTTTAATCTATTACTTATTTAGTACTGATGGTATTTCTAAGAGAGTTTAAAGACATATAGCTCTTACACAAATGAATATATAACTGAAAAAATGGCAGGAATAAATAAATATATACCCGAGCAACGCCGGGTTTTCAGGTAGTAGTGGATACCGAAGCACGCGTCATTTCTGACGACTCGACACATCGTCGGAGTTTGTGACACTTGCGGGGAAAGGGAATGTGTAGACACTTGCGGGGAGACCCGAACGCTGCAGGTAGTGAACAGGGTGTTCCAGAAGTAGGGATACACCACCCCTACTCCACGCCCTCCAGCCGCTACCTTTGCCGTATTCTTCACATAGACTTCTTGAGGAGGAGAGTGATATGGTTATCTGATTGTAAACCACTGCCTATTACTTTAGACCTTTTTGACTGTACTGAACAGTAGTTCCACGTATTCCGTAATTTATATATATTCCGTAATTTATATTTATACAGTTAACAGGCCATGTAATTTATAAATTTAATGTAATTTATAACCAACTATTGGCTGCCAATTTCGCTTCATTTTTCCTGGAAGTCTTGCAACTTGTTTCTCCCTGTTGGTTTATGCCGTGTTCGGAGTAAAAATGGTTCTATATGACGGTGATAGAAAATAGAATTTATCTTTAGCATTTTTCGGTGTGAGACATTCCCTTACACATTTCATACATTTCTTAGATGTATTTATAATTCGAATACAGCCAAATCGTTTTGGGGTCTACGAATAAACGCTTCAAGTATGTAAAATACTCATTGACTTATTAACGTTTTTTAGTTGAAGGTTTAAGGTTGCGTCTCCTATTAAAAAGCATAGTAGCTATTTTTAAAGAGATGGAAGTTGCATGATAGTGGGGTTAACTACATAGCGGTCAATTACATCAACGTATATGTGCAGGACGCCTAATATATTTATTGCTTGCGCAGGTGTCTTGATATGCTTAGTGTTCTGAATAATATGCTTTTAGGAGGTAAGACTGTGGGAAGTCATCATCTTGTACTAGCAGAGAATGTCTTAATAACTCTCCAAACATTATCACTATTAAAATACCTATTTGTTTTCAGGAGGAACACTCAACGAATTAATATGTAGTTAGAACAAGTTACTATATTGCTCTTCAGCTTGCAAAGGGTTGTGCAATTTCACTGAGTTTCGTGTTGACAGTGTGGAAACTTGACGACAGCAGTTCCAGACTTCTTGGTATGCCTGTACCCAGGAAAAGCCATTAGCCGCCCCAAGGGCCCCGGGTTCCCCGCAAGTGTGACTCCCCGCAAGCACAGAGTAACATATACAGAGAAGCAGCGTACCCTAAACCACTGTCCTACGCTCCCCTCGTAGTTCCGTAATATGCTAGCTAGCAGGTGTCAGGCGGTTCGCTGGCTTGGGGTGCCTCTCGCACTTCAGAGGGTAGCGTGGAGGGGAGGCTGAGGGGAGAGCTCGTGCCGCCTGCACAGACAAATATATACAGACGGGAAACCTCCGTAAGGGCCCGGTCCTACGCTCCGGGGTGTGGGGAAGGAGGGTTTCCAGCAGTTCCGTAAGATGTCCCATGATGGCGCTGAGGTCAGAAGCAGAGCTTTAAAACTGGCCAGAGCAGGCGGCAGGTAGCGGCTGCCCCCACCACCACCTCCCCTCAAACGCCGGCACGCCGGACACAGCTGTAGCCTCATGGCAGGCGGCATGAGCTCTCCCCTCATCCTCCCCTCCACGCCGGCCGCGGTGGCCGAGGTGACTGAGGCGCTCCAGTCACGGTCAGCACGGACACTACAGTCGGGGGTTCGAATCCCCCCTCGGGCATGGATATTTGTGCCGTCCTAGTTTGTAAGTAGTTCATAAGTAGTTTGTAAGTTTAGGGACTGATGACCCCGTAGTTAAGTCCCATAAGCTTAACAAACATTTGAACATTTGATTCCCCTCCACGCTACCCTCTGACGTGCGAGAGGCACCCTAAGCCAGCGAACCGCCTGACACCTGCTAGCATCTTATGGAACTACGAGGGGAGCGTAGGACAGTGGTTTAGGGCGGCCTGCTACTCTGTATATGTTACTCTGTGCCGCCTGCCACGAGGCCACGGTTGTGTCCGGCTTGCTGGCGTTTGAGGTTGAGGTGGTGGTGGGGACAGCCGCTACCTGCCGCCTGCTCTGGCCAGTTTAAAGGGCTGCTTCTGACTGCAGCGCCATCATGGGACATCTTATGGAACTGCTGGAAACCCTCCCTCCCCACACACCGGAGCGTAGGACCGGGCCACAGAGTAACATATAAAGAGAAGCAGCCCGCCCTAAACCACTGTCCTACGCTCCCCTCGTAGTTCCGTAAGATGCTAGCAGGTGTCAGGCGGTTCGCTGGCTTAGGGTGCGTCTCGCACGTCAGAGGGTAGCGTGGAGGGGAGGCTGAAGGGAGAGCTAGTGCCGCCTGCCACGAGGCCACGGCTGTGTCCGGCTTGCTGGTGTTTGAGGGGAGGTGGTAGTGGGGGCAGCCGCTGCCGCCTGCTCTGGTCAGTTTTAAAGCTCTGCTTCTGACCTCAGCGCCATCATGGGACATCTTACAGAACTGCTGGAAACCCTCCCTCCCCGCACCCCAGAGCCGCCTGCTCTGGCCAGTTTTAAAGCTCTGCTTCTGACCTCGGCGCCACCATGGGACATCTTACGGAACTGCTGGAAACCCTCCCTCCCCGCACCCCAGAGCGTAGGACCGGGCCCTTACGGGGGTTTCCCGTCTGTATATATTTGTCTGTGACCGGGCCCTTACGGGGGTTTCCCGTCTGTATATATTTGTCTGTGACCGGGCCCTTACGGAGGTTTCCCGTCTGTATATATTTGTCTGTGCCGCAAGTGTCACTCCCCACAAGTGTTCCAACCCCCATCGTCGCGGGCTTAAAGCGCAGCCTGGGAAAAAATTCGGTGATCCGACCGGCTTTCGAACTCGCTTTATTTCTGCTTCAGTGGAGCGCTGTACTACTTGACAACCAGGCTCAACACGTACAGACGGGCCCCCGGTCGTGTGAACAGCCCTGCGCCGCTGCCGCGCTGTGGAGCGTCTGTCTGCTGACGCCGGCCTAGGCGGGGCTCGGCTGGGCTGGGCTAGAGCAGGCCGGACTAGGCGGCGCGCGTGGCGACGCTGTGTGCCGTCAGCGGCTCTAATGCGGCATTAGCGCCAGAAATTGCTTGTCCGTCCGTCTCGGCGGCGGCCGGAATAATTCACGCGTCTGCATTAAAGATGAGCCCGCCGGCAGCGCGGCCGGATTACCGCACTGTGCTCGGCGCTAGCTTGCGAGGCCCGGCCTGGCTGGCTGGCAACACATCGGCAGGTGCCCCGCTGATCACGAGGATCTCTGTCACCGCGTGCGGAGGTCAGCCTTATTTCAATACCGAGCGTTCTGAATAAACCAAAAGGGCGGGATCGGCGTCGACATATTACACCCTGTCCCAGAGCGCATTGTTGTACGCCAGTGCAGTGGAATCCGTCAAGCAGGGCGTACGTTCGCGTCTGGATAGCTGTAGAGATTTTCGTCACTGACGTGTGCCGACCGCGGTGGCCGAGGGGACTGAGGCGTTCCAGTCACGGTCTGCACGGCCACTACGGTCGGGGGTTCGAATCCCCCCTCGGGCATGAATATTTGTTACGTCCTTAGTATAAGGTAGTTGATAAATAGTTTGTAACTTTAGGAACTGATGACCCCGTAGTTAAGTCCCAAAACCTTAACAAATATTTGAACATTTTTTGTTTGTTTGTATAGTGTATGGGACTTAACTACGGGGATATCAGTCCCTAAACTTACAAACTACTTATGAACTACTTACGAACTAGGATGGCACAAAGGATTCGAAACCCCGACCGTAGTGGCCGAGCAGACCGTCACTGGAGCGCCTCAGTCTCCTCGGCCACCGTGCCGGGCGAACATTTTTTCAACACTGACGTATGCCAGACCATAGCCCGCTTGGATGCTGGAACAGCCGGCCGCGGTGGCCGAGGGGACTGAGGCGCTTCAGTCACGGTCTGCACGGCCACTACGGTCGGGGATGCGAATCCCCCCTCGGACATGGATATTTGTGCCGTCCTTAGTGTTCGCTAGTACATAGTACATAAGTAGTTTGTAAGTTTAGCGACTGATGACCCGTAGTTATGTCCCATAAGCCATACAAACATTTGAACATTTTGCTGGAACAGCCGCGGCGTTTGCCGGGATCAAATGGGGTTGAGAGTGTGGCAGTGGGGGCTGGTGCTTCAGGTGACTGGGAGTTCACACCTTTCACTGCCGGATCTTGATAGTGGCGTCCTCCCCCCCCCCCTTTAAAGAGCAATTTAGCACACCTCTACGAGTGGCGCCGGGGAAAAGACACCCTTCCCCCATTCTACATCTACATGGGATACTCTGAAAATCACATTTAAGTGTCTCGCAGAGGGTTCATCGAACTGCCATTATACTATTTATCTCCCATTCCATTCTCGAATAGCGCGCGGGAAGAAAGAACACCTGAATCTCTCCGTTCGAGCTCTGATCTCTCGTATTTTATTCTGATGATCATTTCTACCCATGTAAGTGGGAGTCAACAATATATTTTCGCATTCGGAGGAGAATCTTGGCGATTGAAGTTTCGTAAGTAGCCCACGACGCAACGATAAGTGCCGTTGTTGTAATGATTCCCATCCCAGATCCCGTATCATTTCCGTAACGCTGTCTCCCCTGTATCGCGACATTGCGAAACGAACTGCCCTTCTTTGGACTCTTTCGATGTACTCCGTCAAACCCACCTGATAAGGATCCCACACTGGGCTGCAATACTCCAAAAATGGACGGACAAGCGTAGTGTATGCAGTTTCTTTTGTAGTTCTGTTGCATCTTTTAAGGGTTCTGCCAATGAAACGCAGTATCTGGTTCGCCTTTTCCACGACATTATCTACGTGTTCTTTACAATTTAAGTCTGAAGTAATATTTTGTGGAGTTTACGGCCTTCACTTTTGATTGATTTATCTTATAAACAAAGTTTAACGGATTTCTTTTCGTACTGATGTGGACGACTTCACACTTCTCATTATTTAGAGTCAATTGCCAATTTTTACACCATACTGATATCTTATTCAGATCGTTCTGCAGTTGGTTTTGATCTTCAGATGATTTTACTAGACGGTAAATGACGGCGTCATCTGCAAACAACCTAAGAGAGCTACTTAGATTTTCCCCTTAATCGTTTATGTAAATAAGGAGCAGCAGTGGACCAATAACATTACCCTGTGGAACGCCCGATATCACCTCTGTTTTAGTCGATGCCTTACCATCGATTACTACGAACTGTGTCCTCTCTGACATAAATCTCCTATCCAATCTCAAATTTGGAGCGATATACCATAACCACGCAATTTTATTAAAAGCTGTTTGTGAGGTACTGTGTCAAAAGCCTTCTGGAAATCAAGAAATACGGGGTCGATTCGCGAACCCTTGTCGATAGCACCCGTCACTTCGTGTGAATAAAGAGCTAGTTGTGTTTCGCATGATCGATATTTTCTAAATCAGTGTTGACATTGGGTCAATAGATCGTTCTGTTCGAGATAATTCATAATATTGAATAGAGGATATGTTCCAATAGATATATATTTTTGTTAAAAGATCTGCAGAATGCGTTACCTCGGCTTATTTGCGCTAGCTTCAACTGGAGCTGAGGCGTCGGCCTATCAAGCTTCTTTATTTCAGACTTTTGTTCCAAGTTTAAAGCCGAGTAATCTCTATCTATATAAAAGCGAAAGGACACTCAATCACACACTCACTCACCTACTCACTGACTAAACGCGAAATCTCGAAAACTACTTCACCTATGAAGATGTAATTTGGCAGGAATGTATTTTATAGGGAGAAGACGTCAGCAAAGAAAGTATTTTACGATAGGGCCGATAATTCAGGAGACAACAAATTCGTTACGAAGGGTTGCTTGTGCCCGGCAAAGAGTTCAAATGTTTGTATAGCTTAAGGGACTTAACTACGGGGTCATCAATCCCTAAACTAAAAAACTGCTTATGAACTAGCTAATACTAAGGACGGCACAAATATCCATGCCCGAGGGGAGATTCGAACCCCCGACCGTAGAGGTCGTGCAGACCGTGACTGGCGCGTCGCAGTCCTCTCGGCCACCGCGGCCGGCGGCCGATGTTATTGTCCAACACCGCGTTGCACAGTAGCCGCTTCTCGAATATTGTGGAACACGCCATCGTGCCTACGCACGCGTGGAGCGGTTCTGGCGAAAGGCCCTCCGACCTCTATGGGTAGTTTTCATTCACGAGTGATTCAGGCGCCACGCTTGAAGACCGCCAGTCCTGCTTGCACTTGAGCGTAACGGTGAAACGCTGCATTCCGCGACCGTACAGCGCTATTAAACGCCAGCGCTTAGATCGCGGCGTAAACAAACAGTCGGTGCGCGAGCTGATCCTCAGTGTAATTCCGAGCAGCCGGCCTAGGCTGGAGTGAGTGTGTGACGTCACTGCACACACAGTGGCTGCCGGGATTGATTCGGCTCGCTCGTCAGAACAGCCCTGGCAGTTCAGCCGTCAACGACCGCGTCCGAGAATGTGTGCTTCGCTGCTTGTGTACTGGCGTTAATTCACTGTTGACCTTTTCACTCGACGTTCGCGCACTTACGTTGCTATTCGCAGAGCTGAAATATCCTCATCAGTCGAGTGTCACTACTCGCCGTGCGTCGGGACAGAAAATTAAATTCGCCACGCGTTTGCCGAGAACGAATTTGCGGAAATGCGGTTGTTCGGGACGTAAGTCCATTCGCGCGCGAATATGCCACGACGCACGATGAGCGTTTGCAGAGGTGAACTGAAATGTACTTGTTCACAAGTACCTCTGCTGTTCGCATTACTGCGAAACAAGCAGGGTGTTTCAGTTCAAATGTTTGCCTCTGTAGCTGTCAGAATAGTGGATGACGGAGAACAGTTTAGAGGTAGTAATACATACGTAATGCTACACTTTTTTGCGGAGCTACGAACATAGTTTGTGTTATTTTCGAGGCCGAGAAAAAAGCTCAAGCTGTTGAGGTAATCGGTCCCTACACTTACAAACTACGGGCTGCATTTTCATACCTTGCTTTCGGTGCACATTACTCTTGATCTACAATGCGGAAGAAGTTTCGATTTTGTACCAACACTAAATGACGTCAACTAAAGCTGTAATAGGAATTTATTGAAATATCTGTTATAGTTCAAGAATTAATAGATGTTTTTATAATACAAGTTCGCATTTTGGAACCATTTTCTGGTAATCATCAGTCTAAAAACAATAGTATTTTTATGTGATGAACTACAATCATTTGCCGCGGTGGAATGGCCGAGCGCTCTAAGGCGCTTTGCTGCAGAGCGCGCTGTTGCTCCCCGTCGGAGGTTCGAGTCCTCCCTCGGGCGTGCGCGCGAGCGCGCGCGCGCCTGTGTGTGTGTGTGTGTGTGTGTGTGTGTGTGTGTGTGTGTGTGTGTGTGTGTGTTTTGGTCTTAGGTTAGTTTAAGTAGTTTGTAAGCGTAGAGATTGATAACAGCAGTAGTTAAGCCCCTTTGAACATTTGTTCAATCATTTAAACAACCTTTTTACACCGAGTGAGGTGGAGCAGTGGTAACACATTAGACTCGTATTCGGAAGGATTGTGGTTCAAATAAATTTAAATAAGAGTGCTGTTATCCCAAAAAGTGAAACAAAAATGTTTCCAAAAATATATTTTGTGATGGACAGTTGTCCTGTTCACTTACAAGAGTCATTGCCATTCTCATAAATATATTTTGGCCCACCATTTGGATAAAATTGCAGTGTGTACTCGTTTGTCAGCAGGTTAATATCATGTTACTTTACATCCTTTTTTTTTTTATTTATTTTTTTTTTACAAAAAAAAAGACTACATCTGTTGAAATTTAATGAAGAGTTAAAAATCGTAAAATTGTGTTGCTGATAATACTTCATGTTTGTTTCACAGAGTAGGGCCTATATGCATTATTTATTCAATTAAATCGCTTTCAAAATTTAAATAAAGTAGTGGTATATCGAACTTCAAGAGTCAAAATACTGTATTTAACAAGTGGCCTAATCAGTATATATATATAAAAAGATTGTTTGTCTTACCCAAAGCATAGGCTCGTCGATAGACACAAAAAACACAAATGAAAACACACAAACAAACATTCAAGTTTTCGCAACCTAGTTGCTTCTTCAGGCAGAGTAGGGAAGGAGAGGGAAAAGGAAAGGATAAGGGTTTTAAGGGAGTGGGTAAGGAGTCATTCCAATCCCGGGAGAGGAAAGACTTAACTTGGGGTAAAAAAAAAAAAAAAAAAAAAAAAAAAAAAAAAAAAAAAAAAAAAAAAAAAAAAAAGAGGGTAAACAAATACACACACAACCACACATATATATACACGCAAACACACCTAGGCAGAAATATTGTAGATATTTCCTCCAAGGTCTCTCCTCTCCCGGGATTGGAATGGCTCCTTACCCACTCCCTTAAAACCCTCATCATTTCCTTTTCCCTCTCCTTCCCTACTCTGTCTGAAGAAGCAACTAGGTTGCGAAAGCTTGAATGTTTGTTTGTGTGTGTGTGTTTTCATTTGTTTTTTGTGTATATCGGCGAGCCTATGCTTTGGGTAAGTCAAACAATATATAATCTGGATGTCAGAAAGAAGACCATGCGGTACTCGCCACCAACGCGACGATTCTACGAAAAGTTGTCCGTCTCTTGTCAGTATGGAACGAAAGGAGAATTCAATGTCGCAGAACTATTGCCATATGCCTGAAAATTCTAATCATTTTAAGCAACGTCAACAGAATTATGACACAAACCTCCTGTTTGGAATAACGACAGGAATAATTTAATGATTTCACTTTTCCTTATATATCTTGAATATAAATTACTCTACTTCTTGGTATGATAAAACAAATAGAAAATTTATATAAGTTTACACTCATACTTTATTTCCGTTTTTTTCTAACAGTATTCTTATCTGTTTGTTTCAGAAACCTTGGCGGTACGGCAGTTAATTGGAGGTAAGAAGAAAACCACTATCAGATACATCTTAAAAACGCATAATATTCTGTCAGTACACATATGCATCTGGATATCTATACGAATGTTTTTGCATAGTTTCCTAACTGAAAGTAATGTATGTTATGTTACAGGTATTACGGTTACAGTGTGTAGGATCCTAAGGCAGTAAGCTGCTATGTCCGAAGTATTACAGTTGTTGTTTGTGAATTTACTGATTTGTAATGGCGTAGAACGTACGTGAAAATGTGTTGTCCAGCTCTGACTTATGTCATAGTGTTCTCTTTACAAATCAATATGTCTTTTGCAGCATGTAATTTATTTTCAGGGCGAGGCTTAACGAGGAAAGTTCGACTTGAGGAGATTATCTCTCTTTATTTTTCAGAGCTTTTAAACTTGTACCGTTGTTTGCTGTTTTGTATTATACATCTCTTATGTGTACTACAAGTTGGCCGTCATTTTAATTTCGAAACTCGGACCATGTAGTTGTTAACACTGAACAGCACATGAGATAATACAACTGCTGTTGTTATTACCACCCGAATTTTTAACATACGTTGGAATTCTGCATCAGAGAGTCTTCCGTAGCTCGACACTTCATGAACGTGGGCAGTTGCGTGCAATAAGAGTCACCAAAAGATAACTTCACAAATTCAGGTAATATCAGTAGAAAATGTAGAATGGGTTAACTACTGAATAAGACGGTGTATTTATTAGTTTAGGGGTTTGGAATAAAAACAATTTTATATGCAGTGGGTGTGCAGAACTGGGCGATCTCTCACCACGTGTGACTTCAAGTTTTTGAAGGCTATATTTACAGAATTTTACCCAGTATGTTATTCAACTGGAAATAATGAGACGGTAATGAATGTTACTAATATAATTACCCAATGGCAACATTCCAAATAAACTAAAGTCCAGGAAATGGATCTTACAGAAGGGGATAAAAAAGGTATCACACGATGAATTTTACAATTTCTTCGTATTTCGAAGAGACCTCATAACGTTTTCCTTTTATTACTTTACAACCTTTGTACGTTAAGCAAATTCTATATAGATGATAACAGTGAAAGTATCCTGTTACACAGAAAAATCCGTATTATACTGTGCAGTAATATAGAGTGATGCAATGTCAGTTTACTTCAGAGGCAGAGTTTTATGTTTTCCTCTATTCGCTTTGGAAACACCTATGTTGCTCTTTCAGCACTAACTACTGTGGCAAATAGGCACTTATGGAATGCAGATTGGAATAAAATAAAATCGATTACATAAAACTTTAGTCGAAATAAATCTGTACTGATAAGTATAAAGGATTTTAGTCGATATTCTTGATTTTTTTACGAGCCGAAAAGAAGTTCAAAAATTATGTATAAAAACTTATCCGTTCAATATAGTTTTAACCATGGTATTATCTCAATGTACAATTTTGTTAATAAAGTCCTTAAGTAGTTAATAGCAATCGATTAAGAATTGGTTTCTGAGTCTATGTTCTTAAATTCAAGATTTTTTTGGACTTTATACTTATTAGTACATAAATAACGGTATCGATCTGACAAGAGCTACGTAAAGTGTTGTTTGACAGTAGTGAATCTTTTGTTACCTTCCACGAACGCAAAGTAGCTAAACGCTGTAACAATGAACGAATCTAGTCATCGCTATTATTGGTTTTTTATTTTAGAAAGTACACAGTGTATAGTATTTTTTCATGTATTTCTAACATATATTAGCTTTGGCACTACAGTTAGCGACATGACTACATATTGTAAAAAAAATGTTCAAATGTTTGTAAAGCTTATGGGACTTAACTACGGGGTCATCAGTCCCTAAACTTACAAACTACTTATGAACTACTTACGAACTAGGACGGCACAAATATCCATGCCCGAGGGAGGATTCGAACCTCCGACCGTAGTGACCGTGCAGACCGTGACTGAAGCGCCTCAGTCCCCTCGGCCACCGCGGCCGGCTACATATTGTAGCCGGATAACGGTGATCCTCCGCAACTTCATCGGTGCCCAAAAATTGTTGACAGTTTTGTAGTCGACAATCTTCTGCGTGCAGTTCTGTGTATACATTTCTGTACTATTTGATAGTGATGGTGGATCTACTTCTGAAATTGAAGAACGACTAGCTCTGGTCAATTTCCTTGGGCAAGCGGAGAACGCGAAAGCGTAAATTCGTGGAGTTATGAAACCTCTACGAAGAATTTCTTATCAATATATGTTTCTGGTGAATACAACAGGAACCAAATATCAAGGAAAGGGCCTCTCCGCCACGTACTGTTGATCTGACCCCGCTGTGCGCTGTGCAGGGTGAATCTCTGAGAATGCCAGCCACTTATGCCGGATAAATGTCAGCTACACAGGTGGACAGAAGCATTCACACATTGTCTTGTTTGTGGTAGATCATGCCTTGATAATGAAGGTGATGAACTGTCGATTTTGTTATCTCCATTATTCACGCCACGTATCCCAAATGTTTGCGGATACACAAATGTATTTAAATCCAAAGCACTGGTAATAATAATAATAATTAAAAAAAATAATTTCGTGTGGCTCAATGGCCTGGTGCAAGTGTTTCAATTGGACGCCACTTCGGCGACTTGCGTGTCTCCAGCCTACCCCAGTTATCCAGTGGGGGAAAGGAGACCCACAGTTTAACGTGGAATCCGAACCACGTGTCGTTTCTGGTGACTCATCACATCGCTGACGGATGGGTTAAAATGCAACTGAAAATATCCGAGCTCCGACCGAGTTTTGAACTCGCGATCCTTCGGTTTCCAGTCGAACACTTCACCCGAAGACCACCGGACCCGACAAACCATTGGTTTGAAGCCAGGAATCAAAACACTGATAGCTGTTGTACTTGGCGCAGACTGAAGTATTCACACACCAGCTGTACGATGTAAATCCATCGCTACAGTTGCAAGCCGAATGTTGCTGAGTGAAGACAGCAGCAAGATCAGTGTGTCGAGCCGGCCGCGGTGGCCGCGGGAACTGAGGCGCTCCAGTGACGGTCTGCACGGCCACTACGGTCGGGGGTTCGAATCCCCCCTCGCGCATGGATATTTGTGCCGTCCTTAGTATAAGGTAGTTCGTAAGTAGTTTGTAAGTTTAGGGACTGATGACCCCGAACATGCAAATACGTCAGTGACAAGAACATAGGTAGAAAGGGAAAGTAAACACCTCCAGAAGATAGGAAGATAATGGTAACGTTACGTGAAGAGAGCAACGATCATTACGAGAAGCCGTTATACAGTGTTGTAAACAGGCAAAAGAAATGATAAATGTCATTGTGTTGGAAGACCACGTCACGTTTCAGAAAGAGAAGAGAGGCACATTGTAAGAATTGTTAAGAAAAAACCTGAAATAAGTTCATCAGAGATTGCTGCACAAATACACGAGCTTTGTCGGAAACAAGTTCACCGAAAGACTGTTCGGAGGATGTTTCATCGAACCGGCTACAAAGCTCGAGTTCCAAGAAAGAATCCCTATACAAGCAAGGCAAATAGGGATAAAAGGTTGCAACTTTCAAATAAAAATGTGACTAAGGACTCAGAGTAATTTTTTTTCTTTTTTTACGAGAGCAAGTTCAACCTTTTACATCACAATGGACATATTTTAGTTGGAGAAGATGAAATACCGAGTTGGATCCTGCTGATAAGGCTTGTAGTGTCAAATATGTTGGTGGCGGTATCATGGTCTGAGGGATCACGACTGCGTCATGTATGTGGGAGTTGCATTTATTTATGGAACTATGGTATAGTATGTGAATCTGGATATTTTAAAGAGAAATTTGAAATTCAATGCTGAAAAACTAGGTTTGAATATGGCTGACAATTCTAACGAAAAAATGATCCTAAACATACAACATACAATGTACGTTTGTGAATTCTGTATAATAACCCCCACACTCTACAAACACCACCGCAGTCCTCAGAACATGTGTGGGATGAGATAGAAAGAAGAATCAGAGAACAACATATTTCCAGTAAAACACAATGGAAGAAAATGATTGTTCAAGAATAGGGGAAGATTGACGCAACAGTAATAAGAAAGATTGTACATTCAATGCAGGACAGGCTGAAGGCTGTTATTGGAAGCAAGGGAATGAATACACGATATTAGACGTAAGCAGCTAAATAAAACATTGTAACATAAGTAGCTATGTGAAAAAAAATGTTCAAATGTTTGTATAGTCTATGGGACTTAACTACGAGGTCATCAGTTCCTAAACTTACAAACTACTTACGAACTAACTAAGACTAAGGACGGCACAAATATCCATGCCCGAGGGGGGGATTCGAACCCCCGACCGTAGTGGCTGTGCAGACCGAGACTGGAGCGCCTCAGCCCCTTCGGCCACCGCGGCCGGCAGCTATGTGAATACTTATGACCGTCCAATATCACAATAAAGCAAAGACCTTTTTTTCGGAACAGTATTAATGATTATTTATGTGCCAGTGTTGTTAACCAGATATACATTAAGAATAGATTCAATTTGGTCGCTTGTATTCACATTTGTTATAAGTAATCTAAACATTGAAAGTACGTATGATATATGGTGATGTCTGAATACTCCTGTCTACCAAAGTAAATTCGACCTAAGATGGGGTGACGAAATCAGCAGGCAATACGACAATATATCAATGCCGCGAATAATTCTAATGAAAGCAAGTGAAATAAAACTCAGGTACTGTACTTTCAACAATACCAAGTGGTTTTCAAAAGCATTCCTCGAACTTCCTGATTCGTCAATCGTCATTCGTCATGCGCGTTTTGCCGGAATATTCCTCCAACCAATTGCAGGTCACACATTCAAACGGTGGTGCATCTTGTTTGCCACTTCGAGAACTGGCGCACGAAAGCGTCCTTTTGTCCATGAGGATGAGCTGATTTTCTTGCGGTATAGCGTCAGAGTTGAAGGGCATGAAAGGGATGTAGTGGTTGGAAAGGGAGTAAGACAGGGTTGTAGCCTTTCTCCAATGTTATTTAATTTGTAAATTGAGCAAGCTATAAAGGAAAGCAAGGAGAAATTTGGTGAAGGAATTAAAGTTCAGGGGGAAGAATTAAAAACATTGCGTTTTGCCGACGCCGGCCGCGGTGGCCGAGGAGACTGAGGCGCTCCAGTCACGGTCTGCACGGCCACTACGGTCGGGGGTTCGAATCCCCCCTTGGGCATGGATATTTGTGCCGTCCTAGTTCGTAAGTAGTTCATAAGTAGTTTGTAAGTTTAGGGACTGATGACCCCGTAGTTAAGTCCCATAAGCTTTACAAACATTGGAACATTTTTTGTTTTGCCGACGACATAGTAATTCTGTCAGAGACAGCAAAGGACCTGGAAGAGCAGTTGAACGGAATGGAAACTGTGCTGAAAGGTGCATATAAGATGAAGATTAACAAGAGCAAAACTAGGGTAATGGAGTGCAGTCTAACAAAAGCAGGTGATGCTGAAGGAATCGGATTTGGTAACGAAACAATAAAGGTGGTAGATGAGTTTTGTTACTTGGGCAGTAAAATAACACATGATGGTCGCAGTACAGAGTATATAAAATGCAGAATGGCAATGAGAAGGAACGCGTTTTTGAAAAAGAGAAATTTTGTTAACATCCAATATTTATCTAAGTGTAAGGAAGTCATTTCTGAAGGCATTTGTGTGGAGTGTGGCCTTGTATGGGAGCGAAACATGGACGATAAACAGTGCGGACAGGAAGAGGATTGAGGCTTTTGAAATGTGGTGCTACAGAAGAATGCTGAAGATTGGGTGGGCGGATCGCGTAACTAATGAGGTGGTACGGAACAGAATTGGGGAGAAAAGAAATTTCTGGCATACCTTGACTAAAAGAAGGGATAGATTGGTAGGGCACATTCTTAGACATCAAGGAATTGTGAATTTAGCTTTGGAGGGAAGTGTGTGGGGTAAAAACCAGAGAAGAAGACCAAGAGATGGATACAGTAAGCAGGTTCAGGCAGATGTAGGTTGCCGTTCTTATGTGGAGAGGAAGAGGCTTGCTCAGCATAGGGTATTGTGGAGAGCTGCATCAAACCAGTCTCCGGACTGGAGAACACAACAACAACAACAACAACAGCGGCGGGTTTGTCCGTGAGTAAACTGTGAGTGCTCCTACCTGGCTCCACGCGGTGGTTGCAGCGAGCGTGCGTACTCCAGGCCCGTTCGGCGGTCGCACACGACTGCTTCTCCTGCGGGTCTGCTGCTCCGGCTTTATCTGACGTTATCTCGTTGTTGGCTACCGCCATCCGGAAGCGCCTGATTTCAAATGACGTTTCCGACCAGGGTCCACGCTGGCCTTGCTCGACAAGTGCTTTGTTCGAACTGATACCCTCGCCAGTAGCGGCAGTCAGCGACAAAAATATTTACGGCCCTCCTTGATTTTTCAGTCAGAAAATGAAGTGATAAATTAAATAAGATGAATTTTACTTCAACAATAATTATACTCAAATTTTAATTTCATTTCATTTGGGCCTGCAGCATTGTGTATGTCTTTTAAGGACATATTGTTAATTTATGAAATGCCAAAATGCTGCTTCACTTTATAGATGTTAAAAAACTGTTTATTATTATCGCAATAGGCCTATTTCGGCTCTGTGGCCACCATCAGGCTATTTCCATATAGCATCGTGGAGGTATAATTGATTATAATGACTGCAATGATTGCAGTATACATGTTCTTTAGATGGTATATATATTGCGTTAATCAGGTCTTAATTCTTTACAGCTAATCTGTCAGTTTGACATATCCTCCAGCGATGCTCTATGGTTACGAACTTGTTGTAAGTGAACTTGTTGTAACCATAGAGCATCGCTGGAGGATATGTCAAACTGACAGATTAGCTGTAAAGAATTAAGACCTGATTAACGCAATATATATACCATCTAAAGAACATGTATACTGCAATCATTGCAGTCATTATAATCAATTATACCTCCACGATGTTATATGGAAATAGCCTGATGGTGGCCACAGAGCCGAAATAGGCCTATTGCGATAATAATAAACAGTTTTTTAACATCTATAAAGTGAAGCAGCATTTTGGCATTTCATAAATTAACAATACTCAAATTTTATTAGAATGCTATCCAAGAATTATTTCAACGCCAAAAATTAGATAAACAAACACACATATGCCTTTTTGCCCCCTCATAACTTTTTTAAGTGCGACAGTTCTCGAAGTGCCAAAGAAGATGCACCACCGTTTGAAGTGTGACTTGCAACTGGTTGGAGGAATATTAAGGCAAAACGCACATGACGAATGACGAATCACGAAGTTCGAGGGATGTTTTTGAAAACCACTTGGTATTGTTCAAAGTACAGTACGTGAGTTTTATTTCACTTGCTTTCTTTAGAATTATTCGCGGCATTGATATGCTGTCGTATTGCCTGCTGATTTCGTCACCCCATCTTCGGTCGAATTTACTTTGGTAGACAGGAGTATTCAGACATCACCATATATCATACGTACATTAAATGTTTAGATTACTTATAACAAATTTGAATACAAGCGACCAAATTGAATCTATTCTTAATGTATATCTGGTTAACAACACTGACACATGAATAATCATTAATACTGTTCCGAAAAAAAAAAAAGGTCTTTGCTTTACTGTGATAGTGGACGGTCATAAGTATTCACATAGCTACTTATGTTACAATGTTTTATTTAGCTGTAGACGCCTAATATCGTGAATTCATTCCCTTGCTTCATAATTAATGTCATCCGCTATTTCCGTTTCAGTCGATAGTGCTGACAACAGAGCTCATTGTGCTTTTCAAATACACATTATTGAATTTTAGTTCTGAGAAGCTTCTCTCGTCTGATGCTGTACTGGCTGGAACAGTGAGCACGATTCCATAAAAAATTAAATACTCCTGTGGAACATCGCTTGAAATATCTTTGTCACTGACATAAAATGGATTGCTTCATCCCACACCGTTCCTTGAGCCATTACACCATAATCGATATCTATAAATGTGAATGTCTGTTCGGTGTACGTTTATTACGTCTGTACCACAAGACATAAAGAAACTAAAAATTTGTACAGTTACTAATGTGTACCCGGGGTAGGCTTTAGGCACGGTTTTATGGCGATCGGACAGCTATTTACCTATATATATTAATGTGAATGTCTGTACGATGTACGCTTATCACGTCCGAACGACAAGACGCAGATACTTAAATATTTGTACAGTTACCAATTTATACCTCAAGAAAGTTTTAGGCACGGTTTTATAGCAATCTGAAAGATATTTAATAATTTCACGAGTATAACGCGAAATGCGAAAAATAATTACTCTTTGAAAATTATATTTACTCTTTAAAAATAGTTTTATTGGTTGCATTGTTGCTTGAGGGTTGATAATGATAAAGGAGTGGAGTATATTGGGATGGAAAGTTATCGGTGTATATGAATTTCTACGTGTGTGTGTGTTACTATTTCGCTCTGCAGCGAAAGCTACAGAAACGTTAACCAATGGTCTGTGTCTAATTGTTGTCCGAAGTCTCCCGTTGTACACCATAGCAGTTCCATGGCGATAGGTATAAGGGGGTGGAAGATATGGTGGTTGAAAGTCGTCAAATTATTAAAAAAATTCCGACTGAAGGCCAGCGATGACGTTTGCGACTTTATAGCAAGGAGGTTACATACAGCGAAATGTGATGCCACAGACCATATCTTTGGCCTATGCGTGCTACAATGTCTTTAGCTCTTTCTCGGTAAGGATAAGCATAAGAATAAGGAAATATAACAATAAATAAATAAACAAATACCCGCGCAACGCCGGGTTTTCAGCTAGTAATTTGATATACCCAAAACTATTGTCGAATGGTGCCCGAAGATCACAGAATATAGTGGTATTTAAACGTTCTATCATTTAAATAGATGCTTATTACATGTCTACTAACATTTTCAATATAGCTCTTAAGAAATCGAAATTGTGTTTTCTTATGTTAGCCGTAATCCTGTAATCAAATAAACGTGCGATTTAAAATCTCTAAAATTTGTGAGAATGTTGTTGTAAGTGACAATGTGCGGAAATTTGATGATGTATGCTCACCTCATTTTTGTAGTGTTGAGTTTCGTGGTCTAATAGTAAAGTACGAGCCTGGAGGCCCTAAGGTCGTGGGATCGAAGCTCGGTCAGACCCTTGAACTTTTCACTTTGCCCTCACGCTAAGCCCTCACCTCTCAACGTCAGAATATGCCAGGAACAGCACGTCTTTTCGCATTAAGCCGCAGGTCCACTTCCCCGGTGTGATTACTGTATTGGTTAGGTGCGCGCAAGTTGCCAAAGTAGTTTCAGATTGCAAGAACTTGTGAAAAGTCGGCTCAACATAGTAGCTCTTGTGCGGCCCCAAACAACTTATAACATGCAATTTTCGTTTACCTTATATGCGGCTTAGTCTCAGAATGTTAAAGTCATTGGGGAAATATTAAATTGATAAATGATTGGTTACATACATAACTGATGATGATATTGACTTCAGAACAACCTATAATTAACTGTTTGTTGTAATGAATGATTCGATTTTAAATATCTTGTAATAATCAAAATTTGTTCCGGTTTACGGCGGGTCTAATCCGTATCACCGCAGTTGCTTCAGGTAGTTCATACCATGTTGCCATCTGCGGTTAATTTTTCAAGTCATAACATTTACAACTTCTACAAAAACCAGACATCAGTTTCCAGAGTTGAAGGGTATGAAAGGGATGCTGAGCTTGGGAAGGGAGTAAGACAAGGTTGTAGCCTTTCTCCAGTGTTATTCAATTTGTACATTGAGCAAGCTATACCGGAAAGCAAGAAGAAATTTGGAAAACTAATTAAAGTTCAGGGTGAAGAAATAAGAACATTGCGTCTCGCCGACGACATTGTAATTCAGTCAGGACAGCAAAGGACCTGGAAGAGCAGTTGAACGGGATGGACAATGTGTCGAAAGGTGCATATAAGATAAACATTAACAAGAGCAAAACAAGGTTATTGGAGTGCAGGCTAAGAAAATCAGGCGATGCTGAAAATATTAGATTTGGTAACGAAACAGTAAAGGTGGTAGATGACTTTTGTTACTTGGGCAGTTACATAATACACGATGATCGCAGTACAGAGGATATAAAATGCAGAATGGCAATGGGAAGGAAAGCGATTTGAAAAAGAGAAATTTGTTAATATCGAATGTTAATTTTAACATCAGGAAGTCCTTTTTAAGGCATTTGTGTGGAGTGTTGCATGTATGGGAGTGAAACATGGAGGATAAATAGTGCGGACAGGAAGAGGATAGAGGATTTTGAAATGTGGTGTTAAAGAAGAATGCTAAAGATTAGGTGGGTGGACCGCATAGCTAATGAGGAGGTACTGAACAGAAATTGGGAGAAAAGGAATTTCTGACATACCTTGACTAAAAGAAGCGATCGATTAGTAGGACACATTCTTAGGCATCAAGGAATCGTGAATTTATCGTTGGGAGGAAATGTCTGGGGTAAAAATCGCAATGGGAGACCAAGAGAAGAAAACAGGAAGCAGATTCAAATGGGTGTAGGTTTCCGTTCTGATGAGGAGATGAAAATGCTTGCTCAGCATAGAGTAGGTTGGAGAGCTGCATCAAACCAGTCTCCGGACTGAAGACCACAACAACATTTTGCCGCCTTTCTATTGAAGAGAACACTCGGCAACAAACTCAATAATTTTAAGAGTTGTTGTGATGCAGTTTTTAACTTACAAAATACACTGCATGCGCTTTAGAGGACAGGACACATCCATTTCCCAGTGCTCCATTAGCTTGCTTTTTTGTCTTTCAAATATTTGGTGGAATGTCGATTTATAATATCCGCACGTTCAGTAAAACAGTAGAAGTTAACGTTTATTTGGTCTTGTGATTTCGCTGTTCTCTATCTTGCTTTCTCTCGTAGTGGATGGAGTTGGTAAAAACTCGTTGCCTGGCAATGGACGCCTTCTTTTTGTTACGGGAGGTTCGATCCGGTCTTCAAATATACACGACGCCATTGCAGTAAACGCGGGTAAATATAACGCCACTTTTTCTTCATTTGTCATGATGTTTTTAACTCATGGTAGTAATCGGCTGAAAATTAAAATTCGACTGCCTGATTCACTGCGTTGCCGATCTGAATAATTTATTCTATCGCCCGTTTCCCTGGATGGAGCGTATTTGTTAAAACAGCATTCGCTTTGGCATTAAACAGTGAATAGCAGTTCTTGTTGGCGCAGCGTTTTAAATTTAACTCCGCAGCGCGACCAAATAAATCTTGTTGAGCCCTTGACTCCCTTTTACATGACTCATTTAACAGCGGCCTTATTATTATTATTTTTTTCCTGCCGTTCTGCAGTCACGAATGACAGGCAACAGAAATACTCGTGGCAGTAAATCAAGTGGCCTGTGTTGTAGGCTTTGAAATATTGCCGGCAGAAACATACTTCTGTCTGATCCTATCTGACGAAATAACTGGATAGATCTTGTACTATAACGTAACAGGTTTTTCCCTTTTTTCCCCTTTTGTTTTAGGGGTAACCTAAGGTAAACAGATCTCATTTACCCAAGGTGAGAGGATCAGGGGGGGGGGGGGGGTAGCGGGAATCAGTCTGGTGTACACGTCGGTATTCTTATGAGTGCAGCGCTACCATCTTGTGTGTTTACTCACAATTAATTTTGCAGAAGACGAAATCTAATTTGGAACTTCGAATGCAATGTTCTATTCTGCAGTTACATGTTAAGCCTGAAGCAGTTTTTCTAAGCCGTTCAATGGTAGTTTCCGAGTGTTTTATTCTTCCCGCATTATAGAAAAAAATGGTTGAACATTACTACAGTCAAACACGTCGAACACCAACAATGGCTAGAAATATTCTGAATGGGTAAATACGCTGAGCCGCGGTGGAGTAGCCGAGCGGTCTAAAGCGTCTCGCTGCGGAGCGCGCGGTTGCTCGCCGTGGAGGTGCGAGTCCTCCCTGGGCATGGGTGTGTGTGTTGTCCTTAGGTTAGTTTACCTAGGTTTAAGTAGTTTGTAAGATATGGACTGATGACCACGCAGTTTGGTCCGATAGATTTACAAACATTTGAACATTTTTGAAATACGTTGCCAGAAATTACAAGGGATAAAGACATTGGTAGTAAGTCTGGCATAAGTTGGGTTTCGACGCAGTTTTGAAAATGTTTGCTACCCCTTTCTGAGTGATAGTCCTACGTTTCTATTTTTGAGCCATGAAACACCTGTCTCCGCCTGCATGAACAACAATCTCTAACTGGCACTTTTGTTTGACAATACTACTCGCACACTACCACTTTGCCAACATTTATTTACTGTGTAATGCGTGTGAATCCATGTTTCATCTAAGTAAACTACTGGTCGCTTTGATTCTGATGAAAACCTGAAAAAAGTATGGTCTTTTAGCAACAATGCCCTCTCGTCCGCACAAAACAAATCGTTAATTTTGACACCTTCTAAAACGAAAATCCATAGACAGAACATTGCTTCTAAGGGTTACCTTACTAGCTTTGAAGTTCATTTCTGTTTGACGAAATTTGTGCAGTTTTCGCAGTTCGTATTTCTTTCCATTGTTCGTAATGCCATAGAAATTGGTGCCTGATGATACATTTATCCATATCATCGGTCACATACTGTGAGCTTCTTGTTTCTTCTTCTTGGGCGCTAGTTTAACCGTAGCCTCGCTGTACCTCGTCACGTTACCTAGTTCATGCCACTGCCGCGTCACCACTTTGCCTTTCCAGGCAATTGGTATTGTTGTGTTCTCTACAACGAAAACTACAGAATTCGTTTCGATAGTCGGCCGAGGGAGTCAAGATTGGTCAGAAGCACTTTTCTGCTTTTCTTAAGAACAGAATGATTGGTGCAACTTGGGATGCAATAGTAAGTCTTTTTCATATAACGTACAATTAGTATTGCGCATGCACGTTATTCATAAGTTAGAATTTTTCTCCTTTAAGAGTGCAAAGTAAGAATATTTATTTTTCTTATGATCTGTTACTTAAAACACTCAGTGCCCAAAACCTAAGTAGATCTGAAAAGTAAAAACAAAAATTGCGATTGATTGCTGACATTTCCTACAGATTTATTCAAATAAAATTCCACAAACGTTTTGAAAATAATAATAATCTCTATATATAAAAGGAAGTGTCCCGATTGACTGACTGATTGACTGACTGACTGACTCATCATCGCCCAACCCAAACCACTGAAGATAGAAACTTGAAATTTATAGAGGGTGTTGATCTTACTTTGCAGGCGTCATTTAAGAAGCGATTTTTCGATATTCCGTCCGTAAGGGGGTGAAATAGGGGATGAAACGTTTTTTGAAAATACGTAGCTATTTACGCAATTTTGAAGCTAGAACTACAAAATTTCGGATTTTAATTCAGGGATCGAATTTAAAAGACATGTGTTTCGGTATTTTTTGATATTCGACAAATAAGGGGGTAAAATAGGTGACGCAAAAAATTGATTTTCAAAAATAGGTTGCTGTTAACTCAAATTTGAAGCTACAACTACGAAACTTCGGATATGAAATCTTGGTCAGGATTAAAAATCCATGATTTTTAGTATTTTTGGAATTCAACAAGTAAGAGGGTTAAATAGAGGATCAAAAATTATTTTTGAAAACACGTTGCTATTGATACAATTTTGAAGCTAGAGCTGCAAACATTGACATTTGTATAGTTGGTTAGACGTTAAAAAATACGTGTTTCGGTATTTTTGGAAATTCAACCATCAACGGGGTTAAATTGGAGAGGGGGTGTTTTTCGAAAATATATTGCTATTTAGGTAATTTTGAAGTTAGAACTAAAAATTTTCGGATTTGGATTCGGAGCTCGAATTTAAATGGCACGTGTTTCGGTAGTTTTGGAAATTCGAGGAATAAGGGGGTTAAATACGAGATGCAAAAATCGATTTTCAAAAATATGGTGCTGTTAACTTAAATTTCAAGCTATAACTACGAAACTTAAGATATGGATTCTTCATCAGGATTAACAAGAAACAACAGGTGCAGTCCAACCAGCCTACGCATGCGAAGCAGTGGGGCTTCAACTAGTAATAAATAAATAATAAAAAAAATAAAATAAAACGTGTTGGGCGGCAATTTAGTAGCTCGCAAGGGGAGCAGTTGGGCTTGCGCCGGCCCTGGCTGAGGTAAAGAATTTTTCAAAATGTTCAAATGTTTGTAGAGCTTATGGGACTCAACTACGGGGTCATCAGTCCTAAATTTACAAACTACTTATGAAGTACTTAATACTAAGGACGGCACAAATATCCATGCCCGAGGGGGGATTCGAACCCCCGACCGTAGTGGCCGTGCAGACCATGACTGGCGCGCCTCAGTCAGCTCGGCCACCGCGGCAGGCGAGAATTTTTCCCCTTGTAAGCGTCTCATATAAAAAAGTAACTCTGAAACTTGGGTGCAACACCCAGCTTTAGGTACCATCGGCCGCCACTGACGCGCATACACACACACACACGCACACACAGCGAGGAGAAGGGTGCAAAGAGTGCAATGCGAGGAGGCGTCTGTAGCCGGCGGTCGGTGTGGGGACACCGTTTTGCCTTCTGAGAGGCGAGACGAGTGCCAGTGCCTGCTACGCTTCTTTCACAGAGCAGACTACAGGCGGCTACGCCGTCCACCGTAAATGGATGCCGAGTCGCACGAAAGGTTTTGAGACCGGCGCGCGCGCGCGCGCATAATACGCGGATTTGCTCTCTGTGTGTCGGGAGGCGGGCCTGAAGGGTGGAAGGGCGGAAGGGCGAAGGGCGGGCGAGGGGTGCCGGGGCGAGGGACGCCTCCTGAGGGGTGTCGGCGACGCTTTGTTCCGCGATGCCGCTAAAGACCGCTGATCTCTCTGCGCGCGCTGCGTTCGCGACGCGGCCGCGGCAGGTACAAAGTGGGAGCGGCCGGAAAATATCGCCGTAATCCCGCCATTCAGCGCCGGCCCGCCAAATCTCGCCCGCTGCCCGAGCGGGAATAAAACGAAATAAAACGTCCGCTGTTTACTTTGAAGCGGCCGTTCGTTTCGCTGAAAGGCCGCGACCTCCCGAGTCACTCGTAAACGAGCCGCTGTTTCGCTTGTAGAGCTTTTTTTTTTCCTCTTTCCGTGCAAATAACTGGGTGTTTAGTCAGGTCGTACAGATGGGTCTAATCTGCTTAATGGTCGGCGAAAGTAAGGAATAACTGCTCGACTCTTTCTGTGCGTATCAGGAAACGTGTATTCGGCGACCGTACGAAAGCAGTGCCGAGTGACTTGGAGTAAGAACCTTAAGTCTCTCGTGCGTCGCGTCGTTAAATGAAGACAAATTCCGGCTCGTTACAGTTCTCTTCGACATCTGAGGTGACCGTACAAGCGCAGGTATCTCATACAGGGTATCCAGAAAAGGACTCCCTTATTTCAAAATTAAATATCTCAAAAACAAAGATAGATAGAGGAATGCAGTAAACGCTATATTTATTGTGAAAGCTGTAAGAAGTTTATACAGCAGTATAAAATAATAGTTACAAAACTTGCTAACAGATGGCGCTGTAATCTCCATACGTAATGCCTAGTATAAACAGTGATCCGAAGCCCAGAGCTATCAGTTCCACTATTGAAACGTTAAAGGAGGTTACCATACCGAAGGAAGAGATTAAAACCATGTACTCCATTGAACAGCGCGTTTTTCTGGTGCTAGAGTACCACAGGTTAGAGGAGAGTCCTACGGCAACAAGGCGAAGTTTTCAAGCACGATTTAGCCGGCCGCGGTGGCTGAGGGAATGAAGCGCTCCAGTCACGGTCTGCACGGCCATTACGGTCGGGGGTTCGAATCCCCCTTCGGGCATGGATATTTGTGCCATCCTTAGTATTAACTAGCTCATAAGTAGTTTGTAAGCTTAGGGACTGATGACCCCGTAGTTAAGTCCCATAAGTTCTACAAACATTTGAACATTTGATCTTTAATTCCGCGTGTTGTGTCAGTCTTTGTTTATGTCTATGTAGACGTCGTCGTGTAAAACGTTGGTTGAGTAGATCTGCTGCTTGGAAAGCCATTAGCAGCAATAGAGATGACTTTCCAAATACAGTGTTGTAGCTCTTCACAAACTGAACAATGAAAAACTACCGTCGTCAACTAATAGTGTAAAAAAAAGCAGTGCTAGTCTTGCATGTTTCGCAGGAGAGCTTTTGTGAAGTTTGGATAGTAGGAGGCGAGGTACTGGCGGAAGTAAAGTTGTGAGGCGGCATCGTGAATCGTGTCGGGATAGCTCAGTCGGTAGAGCGCTTGCCCGCGACAGGCAAAGGTCCCAGCTTCGAGTCCCGGGTCCGGCACACAATTTTAATCTGCCAGGAAGTTTCATATTAGTTCATAAGTAGTTTGTAAGTATTGAGACTGATGGCCCCACAGTCAAGTCCTATAAGCTTTACAAACATTTGTATGTAGCTGTAGTACGTACCAAATATTTGCACTCAAATCTATTGCACTGATGCTGCATTTACGAAACGTTTGTCTCCCGTATTTACATTTCGTTCCAAAAAAAAAAAAAAAAAAAAAAAAAAAAAAAACGGACCAAACTGCGTGGTTATCAGTCCGTAGCTTACAAACTACTTAAACTTAGGTAAACTAATCTAAGGACAAACACACACACCGATGCCCCAGGGAGGACTCGAACCTCCACGGCGAGGAACCGCGCGCTCCGCAGCGAGACGCTTTAGACCGCTCGGCTACTCCACCGCGGCTTACATTTTGTGAATGCGGTCACCGTAGTTTAGAGTAACTGGAAGCAGGGTGAGTGGAATTGTGAGTCGGTGCCCGCAGGCCCTGGGGAGCAGGTGAGTATGGTTCGGCTGCTGGGAGGCGCAGCATATTCTGCCGGTGGCGGGGGCGGCGGCGGCGGCGGCAGTAAAGTAGCTGCGGCCCCCGGGGGCGGCGGCTCGCGCCTCTTTATGCCGCCTGGCCGGCAGGGGCGCTGCGGTCGGCCCAACACCTGCCGGCGGCTGCCTCTGGGGAGCCCGTCTCACCCAGCAAAGTGTCCAGGTGGCGGGCGTACTCCGCAGGGAGCGGCAACTGTCGAGCGGAATGAGATGGCGCCATCTCGAGCTCGCGTCGTGTTCGGTGTCGATCGTAATCTTTCTTTAATAACTGCAGCGTTGATTGCTACAACACTACGAGACATACCTACAACACTAGGAGAAAGGGTGGTATTCACTATTCAAGTTTAAAACTAACTTTGGCACAGAAACGGGTGAATTGTGTTGCCAAACACGTCTTCGGTCACTTACCAAGTAGTAGTTTTGTGTAGTTCAAGAACTAGT
The DNA here is from genome assembly GCA_026315105.1 of Locusta migratoria. Taxonomy (NCBI): domain Eukaryota; kingdom Metazoa; phylum Arthropoda; class Insecta; order Orthoptera; family Acrididae; genus Locusta; species Locusta migratoria. The sequence goes on from CM048746.1 coordinate 643,209,269, forward strand.
TCGGAAGAGCGCTCCGGCCGGCCGCGCTGGCCGAGGGGACTGAGGCGCTCCAGTCACGGTCTGCACGGCCACTACGGTCAGAGGTTCCAATCCCCCTTCGGGCATGGATATTTGTGCCGTCCTTAGTTGTAGCTAGTTCATAAGTAGTTTGTAAGTTTAGGGACTGATGACCCCGTAGTTAAGTCCCACAAGCTGTACAAACATTTGAACATTTTGAAGAACGCTCCCACAGGCGAACTACGCGAAGTAGTTCGCAGATCCCTCGCCTCTTAGTTCGTCCGCTCCTTTTCCGAAGACTGACGGCTAACAGCAAGAGGACGCGAGAGCGCGCAGAATAGCGTGATTCCCTTCTGCCAGTTGCCGTCATTTCGAGCTGAGACGCAGCTCAGCTGTAGTTTTAGTAGCGGTAGCAAAAGCCAAAACGAGCGGACAAACTATAAAAAGAGCGACCTACTTCGCGGCCGAGCTGCGAACTAAAAGGAGAACTACAGGTCGCGAACTAAAAGATGCGCAATAGGTCGCGAACTGAAATATGCGCGATAGGTCGCGAACAGAATTAAAAATCACGTATTTGCCTTCTGCTGATGAGAGCTATTTCGAGGAAGCATGTGCCTGCTAGATTATATACTTCAGTGCTACAAAATGTCTGCTTTGAAGTATTCTGCGCTCTGCAATATCTGACTAATAAATTACATAATGCCAAGATATAGAGATAACTCTAAAATTAAACGCGAGAAATTATCCACAACTGTTTCTTTTGGTTTGCGTGATATCGTTAGCGGTTCAAGCAGCAAGCGCATGAAGCAGCTAGGTAGGGGAACTTCTCCCTCCACCTGCATGCGCAGACCACGCCGATCAGCCGTCACTGGCAGCGGACGAACTAGAAGAACGAACTGGTTCGCGGCAGAGCCGCGAACTAAAGTGAGCGCTTCCAATCGCGAACTAGTATGCGCAAGTCTACCAAGTAGCACCAAAACGCTGACAGCCAACTAGTATTTAAAACGAAATTAAAAGAATTTGTGAATGGCAACTTCTTCTACACTCTAGATCGATTTTTAGATAAAACTTAGAAATTTCGCTAAAAGTACATAAGAATCGAAACAAAATAAAAAATGTATATAAAAAGTCATCAACATGTCGAGTGTCATGTATAGCTACCATTTATTAAACTGAAATGTTCCAAATCATTGCGAAATGACGTATTAATCTTAACTAATGTAAAGTTAACTGAGAACACCGCCACATCTGAACTGACTGGGAGACCACATGCGTATCGCGTGTTACAATTTTGTTATATTTATGGTACATGAAGTTCACAACACAAATAACATTCAGCCAAAGCCATTCGACGCAACTATCAAAAATTCTCGAGAAAATCCACTTTGAAGTTTTGCAAGTACACGTAAATACCAATAATTAAAGCAGCTGTAGCGTCTGTCGGTGTAGTTCAGTTAGTATCGGTGTGGCCTCACAACCATTGGGTCGATGGTTCGAATTCCGAAATGACATATTTTTAAGTGTTTCGTTGTCTTCTAATACTTAAAAAATTTTAATATCCGATGGTAATTTTTATGAAAAATGCACAATTTTTTTTTTAAATAGAAATTTACAAACCCTGTGACTTTTTCGTCTCGAACATATTGAAGACATTAAATGTAAAGGTGAAGTATTGAATTAAAATTTGTAATGCGGCCAGGTATACGTGGTAAGACGTCTACAAAGTAAGCATGGAGGTCCGGGTTCGATTCCTGGCCGCATCACAAATTTTAATTCAGTGCTTCAACTTTATCTTTAACACACACATTTTTGTTTATTCGTAATTTCCTACAGCTTATAAAACAATGATGGTTTCAAAAACACGTTACACTTTTTACAGTATTGGTTTTTCTATTAGTTGGTTATGGTATCGTTTAGTTTGTGAAGAGCGACGAAGCTGTTTTTGGAAAGTCATCTCTATCGTTGCTAATGGCTTTCCAAGCCGCTAATCTACTTAACCATCGGTTTAGGTGACGACAAGGTGTTCTGATCATCTATATACACATAAAAAAAGTCTGACACAACACATGGAATTAGAGATCCCAAAGAGTTTCAGATAACCGAATTCGCAAACGACGGGGAAAAAAAGATAAAATTATCGCCATGGCGGGATTCGAACCACCGAACAGATGACTGTCAGTGTAGAACAATAGCACCTGCGCTGGGCAGACAGATACCGTAACTGTTTTAATTATTTCTACTTACGTGTACTTGCAAAACTTCAAAGTTGATTTTCCCGAGAATTTTTGAGAGTTGCGTCGAATGGCTTTGGTTGATTGTTATTTAAGTTATGAATTTCGCGTACCACAAATACAGAGAAATTCTAAAACCCTACACCTATGTGGTCTCCTTATGATACCTGCCGCGGTGGAGTGTTCGAGCGTTGTAAAGGCACCCAGGTGCTAAGCGCGCGGTTGCTTGCCGTCGGATGTCTACTGACTGATAACCATAGCAGTACGGCCCAAATAGATTTATAAACATTTGAACTGACATCTGTAGTACGTTTTCTGAATGGTGAGATCGTTTAATACGGTGACATTCGGCGACAAATCAGCGGTGGAGTGTTCGAGCGTTGTAAAGGCACCCAGCTGCTAAGCGCGCGGTTGCTTGCCGTCGGATGTCTACTGACTGATAACCATAGCAGTACGGCCCAAATAGATTTATAAACATTTGAACTGACATCTGTAGTACGTTTTCTGAATGGTGAGATCGTTTAATACGATGACATTCGGCGACAAATCAGCGGTGGAGTGTTCGAGCGTTGTAAAGGCACCCAGCTGCTAAGCGCGCGGTTGCTTGCCGTCGGATGTCTACTGACTGATAACCATAGCAGTACGGCCCAAATAGATTTATAAACATTTGAACTGACATCTGTAGTACGTTTTCTGAATGGTGAGATCGTTTAATACGGTGACATTCGGCGACAAATCAGCGGTGGAGTGTTCGAGCGTTGTAAAGGCACCCAGCTGCTAAGCGCGCGGTTGCTTGCCGTCGGATGTCTACTGACTGATAACCATAGCAGTACGGCCCAAATAGATTTATAAACATTTGAACTGACATCTGTAGTACGTTTTCTGAATGGTGAGATCGTTTAATACGGTGACATTCGGCGACAAATCAGCGGTGGAGTGTTCGAGCGTTGTAAAGGCACCCAGGTGCTAAGCGCGCGGTTGCTTGCCGTCGGATGTCTACTGACTGATAACCATAGCAGTACGGCCCAAATAGATTTATAAACATTTGAACTGACATCTGTAGTACGTTTTCTGAATGGTGAGATCGTTTAATACGATGACATTCGGCGACAAATCAGCGAAGTTTACGGAGAAACTGGAACCTATGCTTTGCTGGCCAGAAGATGGGCCCCACAGTTTGAGGAAGGGCTCTCAAAAGGATTGGTTTTCATTCAGGACAACGCCCGGGCACACACTGCGTATTTGTCGAAACATCTCCTTTACAGATTTGCCTCTGACATATTTAACCATCCTCTATTCAGGTCCGAAGAACAGAATTGATATCTGGCGTTCCCCAGGAAACTGTTATAGAGCCCCTTACTGTTCCTGATTTTTATAAACTACTAGCTAAACCCGGCCACGCTTCGCTGTGGCTCACTCTCATATGAAATAAATAGAAAAGGAAATACTGTAACGTTGGCGTCGTTTAAGAAGCGATGAGTCGAGTCGGGATAGCTCAGTCGGTAGAGCGCTTGCCTGCGAAATGCAAAGGTCCCAGGATAGAGTACCGGTTCCGGAACACAATTTTAATCTGCCAGGAAGTTTCTTATCAAATTTTCTCCTTTAATCGCGAGTATCCCGATTGTCAAATCTAAGACACCGCATGGTGAATATGAAACGTTTTATATTCAATACGAAACGAAAATTAATACCAGCCCCATTAGTTCCCCACAGGTCTTCTAAGCTTTGTCTGTTACTTTTGTCCACATCATCCAAAAATAAGATTCCAATGAAGGCTCGTAATTCAATAACATCTACTAGTTTTACCCCTCCCTCCCTCCCTCCCCCCCCCTCTCTCTCTCTCTCACACACACACACACACACTCACTCGTTGAAAACAAGAATTTTTTTTTTTTTTACAGTTTCCAAAATGACAAGCCAAGATCGCACACGAACAATTTATTTAAATGACGACCGGTTTCGGTGCACTGTGTCACCATCATCTTGTCACATATGTGTTATAATCTGGTCATCTTGTTTCTTTAACAAGATGACCAGATTATAACATATATGTGACCAGATTATAACATATGTGTGACCAGATGATGGTGACACAGTGCACCGAAACCGGTCGTCATTTAAATAAATTATTAGTGTGCGATCTTGGTTTGTCATTTTGAAAAATATAAAACGACTAGATCGCCTCCAGACCCGACTATGTCAGGTAATCATAATAATGTTTTACGTGGAAGGGGGTCAAAATTTTTGCTTTGAAGCGGGTCGCGTATTCGAAGAGGTTGAAAAGCACTGGTGTAGCGTATTATTGCAACGCGTTTGGTCCGCAGCGGACCGCTGGTACGTGGTCCTCAAGTTGTTGTTGTTATGTCGCGCGGTTAAATAAATAATGGGAAGGCACACGGTGTCGGCGGAGCGGGAGGTGGGACCGGTGTTTACAAGCACAGAGGGTGGCGCGATCGGAGCGGCCTTTTACGAGTTGTGGACAAAGTTGTGTGTCGGCGCGCGCGGCGCAAACTTTGCACTTAGCGTGTAAGTCGCCGGTGGCAGCAGCGGCAGCGGGGCGTCATTACGCCGCGGTGGCTGTGGAGGGGGCAACAGGTGCGCAGCGCCGCCTGCGTCACGTGACGGCCTCGTAAATACCGCGCCTGCCTGCCTGAGGACAGCTTTTTGCTACGGAGAAATTTGCTCGCGGCCGACATCATGTTATCCAGTGGTCGGGGGCGCCGATAAAAGTTCAAGGCGCCGTGTTGTGGCCGTGTTCCGAGAACCTGCGTGTTTGAGTGAATGTCTGCAACGCAGAGCCTCTAGCGCTGCGTTTTGTCACAGAGTAACATATACAGAGGAGAAGCCCCCCCTAAACCACTGTCCTATGCTCCCCTCGTAGTTCCGTAAGGTGCTAGCAGGTGTCAGGCCGTTCCCTGGCTTAGGGTGCCTCTCGCACGTCAGAGGGTAGCGTGGAGGGGAGGCTGAGGGGAGAGCTCATGCCGCCTGCCACGAGGGAGGCCACGGCTGTGTCCGGTGTGCCAGCGTTTGAGGGGAGGTGGAGGTGGTGGCAGCCGCTACCTGCCACCTGCTTTGGCCAGTTTAAAGAGCTGCTTCTGACTGCAGCGCCATCGTGCGACATCTTATGGAACTACTGGAAACCCTCCTTCCCCGCACCCCTGAGCGTAGGACCGGGCCCTTACAGAGGTTTCCCGTCTGTATATATTTGTCTGTGGTTTTGTCAACCTGTGGGTAGCGACGCCTAGGGGGTTCGCAAAAGGCCGCTACCACAGACAAATATATACAGACGGGAAACCTCCGTAAGGGCCCGGTCCTACGCTCAGGGGTGCGGGGAGGTAGGGTTTCCAGCAGTTGTGTAAGGTGTCCCATGATGGCGCTGTGGTCAGAAGCAGCTCTTTAAACTGGCCAGAGCAAGCGGCAGGTAGCGGTTGCCCGCACCACCACCTCCCCTCAAACGCCGGCACACCATACACAGCCGTGGCCTAGTGGCAGGCGGCACGAGCTCTCCCCTCAGCTTCCCCTCCACGCTACCCTCTGACATGCGAGAGGCACCCTAAGCCAGGGAACAGGCTGACACCTGCTAGCATCTTACGGAACTACGAGGGGAGCGTAGGACAGTGGTTTAGGGGGGGGGGCTTCTCCTCTGTATATGTTACTCGATGTCGCTACGATTTACTGTCAGACAACAAGCTGTCCAACAAACCAACAAATTCATAGCAGCCTATACATGTTTTGACCGACTGAATCAGCGATTGTAGTGCCTCGCTGTTCTGGTGTCTGTTCTAATGAATCGATGTGAATCTACGCTCTTCAATGGACTGATTTTGTTTTCGCGTGTTCGCTAGGTAGTCTGCAGATGATTGCAGCCATGAAGTTGGTCGGGTAGCGCTACACATGGTACAATTTGTAGGGTGGAGTGGCGGTGGGGGCGATGGGGGGAGGGGCGGCGGATGTCGGTCTGTCAGGCCCGACCAACCATCCGACAAGCGAAGTTGGTCGACAAGCGCCTCCACACGTCCAATTTATCGGGCTGGCGATAATTTGGTCTCGACAAATCAGAACGTGTGTAGGGGCCTAAAGTGTTGTTTAACTTGACCTTACACACAGACCCGCCACTACGGCTCCACCTCCGAATATTAACGAAGGTTGTCGAACTGCTTCGAAGCCGACGATTCGGGATTGCCATACTCCATTTTGTTTTGTGTATTTGATCATTTTTCTTACTACAACTCAGCCGTTGTTATTTCGAAGCAATGGTGCACTGAAGAATTCTCAAAACACGTCTTTCTTAGTACGATTAATTACAATCTGGTGTTTGAAGGCGGCACATTAGCAAATAACATTTGCCTTGTCTGACAAGAGTTTTTTAAACGGCTAAAGACAAGTGTCCGGCATAGCATAGTGGATAGCGCGTTAGAAAAATGTTCAAATGTTTGTATTTTTCTATAACCTAAATGTGATTTGCAGAGTATCCCATGTAGATGCAGATGGTTCACAGAGGGAAAATTTTCAGGTATGCTTCCGTGTGGGCTATTTTTTTTTTTTTTTTCTCTCCAATGTTTTCCAGTGTCGGAGACTCTGCTGAGAGGACGAAGAAATGCAACGATAGCAGTGGCGGACTAAAGCTGTTCGAGGTCCGGGGTGGCGGCAAAACAAACTGTGGTCCCTCTGTCCACTTATATATTACTATAAAAAAGAATTGGAGGGTGTAAAAAAAGCTTTTGAGATTTGGAGGCACCAGCAAAACGAGATGCCATGCGCGCTATTAAAAAAAAAAAAAAAAAAAAAACTTGATTTCAGATATTTGGAAGCCCAGAGCGGTCCGCCTCTGCCCCCCTCCCCCGTCTAGTCCGCCACTGAACGGTAGGCAAGACAAAACAAAATTTGTCATACGGTCCTTTGTGTAATCCAGCAAGAAGCGTACCAACATTACTTCTGCAAGTGGAAACGGCTTTGGGCGTGGTGTATCAATTGTGAAGGAGGCTATTTAAAAGAGATCATGAACAAAAAGTGAACGGTAAACATAAAAAAAAAATCGTAGGCGAAGTTCTGGAATTTTTTGAACAAACTTCGTATATTGCAAGGTAACGATGAAGACTTTCTACATCATTTGTGCAGTGCGGTCACGTCTCGGTTGTAGCTTTGTGTGTACTGCTGCCGACTTGCAACAAGATGTACTTTACTGGTAGCCTGGCGTTTGCAACAAGATCTAGTTCACTGCACCAGCTGACACCCTGGTGTATCCCGGCTGCTTGTTTATTCCAATCTTAATTTAGTCCCTCTCTCCTCCCCTTTACCCTCTCTCTCCATCTTCTCTTTCCTTCTGTCTCTCTCTCCATCTCGTCCTTCCTCTCTCTTCGCACATTTCCTCTCTCTGTCCATCTCCTCCCGCCCCTGTTTCTGCCCATTTTCATGTCCCCCCTTTTCTACTACTCAGTACTTCGTCTCTCCGTCGAACTGCTCCTCCACCTCCTGCCTCGGTGAAAAATTTTGTAACATTTTCATGTCCCCCATTTTTTACCACTCAGTAGTCGTCTCTCCGTCTAACTGCTTCTCCACCTCCTATATCGGAGAAAAATTTTATAACTTTTTTTTTCCACGGTAATTGGATCCTTTACAACGGCATACGCATTTAGTGAAGTTAACGAGTATTGTGTTGCGTGTGAAAAATCAGGTGTTAGTGAGAATTTTACGTATTTTCATTGTTATATTGAATTCGAGGACGAGAACAAGATTGCATTTCTTACTGATTACACACGGAAAATATGTACTAGTTTTGATTCCCAGCGATGTAGGTCTAAGAAAAGTTGTTTGAAGTATTTAACCAAGGAAGATGTAGATGCTTCTTTCAATTTTTCTGTTAGTTGTTTGTCTTTCTTCTTGCAGTTATGTTACTATAGTCATAATGATACAGTTTGTCGAGTGTCAGAGCCTTTTATGGTGGAGAATCATAATCGGTATCGTTTTATTCAGGCGTACCATACTCAGTTTTGTGAAAATAAAAAGGTTTTGCCTGAACTTCAAGTATTTTCTAGAGTGTACCGCGGTTGGGCGCAGAAAGTTATTGACTGATGGGATGGTGGTATTGAGAATGGTTTCATTAAGACTTTATATTTGGTGCGGACAGGAAGAGGATTGTGGCTTTTGAAATATGGTGCTACAAAAGAATGCTGAAGATTAGTTGGGTGGATCGCGTAACTAATGAGGAGGTACTGAACAGAATTGGAGAGAAAAGAAATTTCTGGCGTACCTGGACTAAAAGAAGGTATAGATTGGCAGGGCACATTCTTAAAAAAAAGTTCAAATGTCTGTAAATCTATCGGACGAAACTGCGTGGTCATCAGTCCGTAGCTTACAAACTACTTAAACCTAGGTAAACTAAACTACGGACAAACACACACACCCATGCCTCAGAGAGGACTCGAACCTCCACGGCGAGCAACCGCGCGCTCCGCAGCGAGACGCTTTAGACCGCTCGGCACATTCTTAGACATCAAGGAATTGTGAATTTAGCGTTGGAGGGAAGTGTGTGGGGTAAAATCCGTAGAGGAAGACCAAGAGATGGATACAGTAAGCAGATTCAGACAGATGTAGGTTGCCGTTCTTATGTGGAGATGAAGAGGCTTGCTCAGGATAGGGTATTGTGGAGAGCTGCATCAAACCAGTCTCCGGACTGAAGACAACAACAACAACAACATTTGTTTTAAACCATCGACAGATTAACGTTCCTCACCGGGGTCAGGGAGCACTAACTGCTTCTCCACCTCCTCCATCGGTGAAATATTTTCTAACTTAGTTTTCACGGTAATTGGTTAAGTGGTGTCTTATTGCAAGGTACCCTCCGCCATCCACCGTATGATGCTCCTCTTGAAGGGTTGGTGCTAGTATTATTTCGGCCGGCCCGCCCCCTGTTGAAGAGGAAGCAGGCAGTGGTACCCGCAGTACGAGATATTTCCGCCGTTGCTCCTTTTGTGGAATCGAAGAGCCCGCAGCGGCACTTGATGGTGCTCGGAGTACTGGTAAGAAGAGCGAGGAGGTCATTGCGCCGCGCCCGGCAGCTCGCCTCAGAGGCTGGCGCGGGTAATGAAGTGGCTCATTACGTGCCGAGAGCGCACCCTGCCTGCCCTGTCCCTCCTCTCCCCCCACCCCTCGAATAATGCCGCTCCCCGTGCGTTCGTTTAGCTGCCCTCCTCTCAGAGACATCCGCGGTTTGCTGCGCCTTTTCATCTGCAGGGGCTGGCTCTCGGTAAATGCCCCTTATTATTTCCGATACTTACGGCGCCACTCGACGATATGCCGCGAAGAAACCTCCCGCTGAACCGCTAAATTACCTTGAGGCAGCACTCAGGACGAAACCCCTTCTTTCTCGTTCTTAATGCATTGCATTAACGCGTCCTCTTTTTTGTTTTTAAAGAAATGTGTCATGATTAATTAATTCTACATTTACGTATCATTTCATCAAAGGATCGAGGATTTTAGGAGGACCTGTCATTTTTATTTTCAACGTAAAGAAATCTATATCTATAAATGTGAATGTCTGTTCGGTGTACGTTTATCACGTCTGAACGACAAGGCATACAAAGCTAAAAATTTGTACAGTTACTAATGTCTACCCGGGGAAGGCTTTAGGCACGGTTTTATGGCGCTCGGATAGCTAATGTCTGTTCGATGTACGCTTATCATGTCCAAACGACAAGACGCAGATACTTAAATATTTGTACAGTTACTAATTTGTACCTGAGGAATGTTTTAGGCACGGTTTAACAGCGATCTGATAGATATTTAGTAATTTGAAGAACATAACGCGAAATGCAGAACAATAAATACTCTTTGAAAATGGGTTTATTGGTTGCATTGTTGGTTGACGGTTGATAATGATAAAAGGGTGGAATATATTGGGATGGAAAGTTATCAGTGTATATAAAATTCTACGTGTCTGTGTCTGTGTGTGTGTGTGTGTTAATATTTCGATCTGCAGCGAAAAATACAGAACGCAAACGAAGGTCTGTGTGTAATTGTTGTCCGATGTCTCCCGTTGCACATCATAGCAGTTCCATGCCGCCGGCCGCGGTGGCCGAGGGGACTGAGGCGCTCCAGTCACGGTCTGCACGGCCACTACGGTCGGGGGTTCGAATCCCCCCTCGGGCATGGATATTTGTTCTACAAACATTTGAAGTTCCATGCCGGTAGCTATAAGGGGGTGGAAGATATGGTGGTTTAAAGTCGTCAAATTATAAAAAAATTTAGACTGAAGGCCTGCGATGACGTTTGCGACTCTATAGCAAGGAGGTTACATACAGCGAAACGTGATGCCACAGACCATATCTTTGATCTATGTGTGGTACATTGTCTGTAAGGATAATCATACGAATAAGGAAATATAAGAATAAATAAATAAAGCAGTAAAAAAGAAAAATCTTTTAATACATCTCTTTAGAAAATCGATTTCACATTTCGCGCATTACATCAAGTGATCGACCTGTGATATTATTACAATCATGATTATTGAATTTCGTGATTGGATTCTTCGAAACGAGTGCATTTTTACGTGTGATTTCTTATTTTTTTTATATATATTCTCTGATAAATGTAACATGTTTTTAGAAAGAAGGAGATGGACAGAGAGAGAGTGGATAGGAAAAGTAACAACTCAATGCTCGAATAAATAAACAAATACCCGGGCAACGTAGCTAGTTTACTATATTTCTCATAAATTATTTCGGACATAACTGAAACAACAGACCCACATTAAAGTATTATGTTTGCTTCCAACACGCAAATGACACTTTCCTGATCGGATGCACAAGTACGCCCGGTGCCTCGCGGGAATGTCGTTAATGTAGCGAGAAGCGGGAAATGTACGCAGGAGGCACTAAAATCGTGATGTGTGATAAGTTGACAAATTCATTATAGCGGGAAGCGTGTCTGGGTAGCGTAATTGGTTAAGCCGCGCTGCTCGATGCGGGAAAACTGGGTTCGAATCCTGGTCCCACACAAATTTTCCACTTCACCGCTGAATTAATATCAGTGCGAAGTAACAGTCGAGATGTTTGAATATTTCAAATTCGGGGATAAAATGTTATTAATGCATCGCAAGACATGGCACTTTAATTATACGAGGCGCCTCCAAAAAGTAAGTTCCGTTTCAATTTATCTCCGCTGCAGTGCTGCGATTGCAGTTCCGCACATGCGCTGTAGATGATGTGTATCAAGGAGAAGAACGTGCGCCATTTGGAGATCGCTGTCAGTTACGTACGCTTTGTTGTGCTTGTTTGAAATGTCGGCGTTGATTGAAAATCCCGCCGCCTGTGAAATCAGGTCGGTGATTCGGTTTCTGAATGCGAGGAACGTGAAACCAAGTGAAATTTATCGGCAAATTTGCGATGTTTACGGATCAAATGCGATGAGTGATTCGATGGTGAGAAGATGGGTTCGACAGTTCAATGGCGGGCGTAGTGATGTGCACGATGAAGAACGAAGTGGGCGTCCACCTTTGGTTACAGAAGAACTGGTTCACGCGATAGATGACAAGATCCAGGAAAACCGTAGGTTTACAATTGGTGCTCCCGCTATGGACGACGAGCTGAAAGAAACTGTTTCCAACTGTTGAAGACACAGGAGGCAGATTTCTATGAAGAAGGTATACAAAATCTGGTGTCACGCTATGACAAATGCCTGCAAAATTTCGGCAGTTATGTGGAAAAGTAGTTTAAGAGTTGTAGAATTTTGTGCAATAAAAATTTCTTCTGTATCTGTGTACAATTTCATTTTATTACTTATTACGGAACTTACTTTCTGGACGCGCCTCGTAGATGACGTGATATCTCTGGCTATGTTGTAGCTGGTTCTTACCTCATCAATGGTTGTTGTCTAATAGTAAGTGATATGTGTACCAAGTTTGGAGGGGGCATGGAAAACACACACGCACATTTCATAACTATTACTTTTAGGAACAAATTACTCAGCTTTAAAAAGCGAAGAAAAGTGTGAAATAAAGAAGCCTGGTGTGCGGAATCGTCAGCTTGAGTTGAAACAAGCGCAAACAAGCAGAGGTAAGACATTCTGCTGATCTTTTAACGATAATAATCTAAGGGGGAGGTGGGGCAAACGGGGTCGCTTACCCGGGCCACTCGCAGTAGTCTTGTGTAGTTCGCGAACGAAATAGTTCGGGAGAGCGCTCCCACAGGCGAACTACGCGAGCTATTTCGCACATCCCTCGCCTCCTAGTTCGTCCTCTCCTTTTCCGAAGACCGACGGGGAACAGCAAAGGGCCGCGAGAGTGTGCAGAATCGCGTTATTCCCTTCTGCCAGTCACCGTCATTTCGAGCTGAGATGCAGCTGTAGTTTTATAGCCATTGTCCAGAAATGCGGGTAATAGCACATTCTTGGGCAACACTGATCATTACATAAAAAAGCTGTCATAACAAAAGAAAGTGCTGTTTTAGTAGCGGTATCAAAAGCCAAAAAGAGCGAATGAACTAAAACGAGCGAGCTGCGAAGTAAAAGGACAGCTCCGTCGCGAACTAAAAGATGCGTGATCGGTCGCGAACTAAAATATGCGCGATTGGTCGCGAACTAAAATATGTATAATTGGTCGCGAACTATTATGCCAAACGTATCTCCTTCTTAGTTCGTTGGATTCTTTCCCGAAGACCGACGGGCAAGAGCGAGAGGGCGCGCAGAGAATTAAAAATCACCTGTTTGCCTTCTGCCGATTAGACATTTCGAGGTGAGCGTCTGCCTGCTAGATTACATAGTTCAGTGTTACAAAATTTGTGTTTTGATGTGTTCTGCACTCTGCAATATCTGACTAATAAATTCCATAATACCAAGATATAAAGATAACTCTAAACTTAAACGCGAGGTATTATTCACAAACTGTTTGTTTGGTTTGCGTGTTATCGTTAGCGTCTGAAGCAGCAAGCGCATGAAGCAGCTAGGTGGGGGAACTTCTCCAGACCACGCCACTCAGCCGTCACTGGGAGCGGACGAACTAAAAGAACAAACTAGTTCGCAGCAGAGCCGCGAGCTAAAGTGAGCGCTCCTGATCGCGAACTAGTGTGCGCAAGTCTAACTCGTAGAGGTGCCCCAAATTGTGTCATTGGACGTCGAGGCGGGGTTGGCACCACTGTCAAAATCAAGCACTGAAAGAAGTGAACCCCCAGTCATCTGAAACACTAGCCGCCACTGGATGGAGTCGATCGAATCGTCGTCTGCCGTACAGTTTCCCGAGAACCTCCGTAACATCTCACTTCTCTCTGTAGTACGAAATGTTAAATGTGTGTGAAAGAAAATTGTGCGTCGGACCACAGGTTGGGGTGCAGTCTCGTCTGCTAGCCGCCCGCGCCCGCCGAGTGCTCGGTTGTGAAGCCGCTGTTGATCGGCCACTCGAAGCGAGGAGGTGCTGGCTGGGATTAAACAGCACTGGTGGGGTAGGGGCGCTGCTGCGCGGGACGTGTTGACGCCGGCAGAATGGCGGCACTTGTTTTGGCGGTGACGGCGCCATTGTGGGCCGCGGCAGCGCGAGGTCGAGGGCCGGCTTTGTCCGGCTGTTCTGCAGCCGCTGCCGGTGGAGGGCCGCGTCCAAGCCACGCCACGCCACTACTTCCGAGTCCGCGTCTGACCGCCGCCTCTCCAGCACCGACGGCCGAGCACCGCTCCAAATCAAGCGCCAGACACCACTTCACACTGTGCACAGGCGGGCCAACCTTTTACCAACACATCTGCTGCACCTCTCGTCACCTGTTTCTGGGAGCCAACTGTTGTTGTTGTGGTCCTCTGACCGCAGACTGGTTTGATGCAGCACTCCACGCTAACCTGTCCTGTGCAAGTCTCTTCATCTGAGAATACGTTCGGCAAGCTACATCCTTTTCAATCTGCTTACTATATTCGTCCCTCGGTGTCCCTCTACGATTTTTACCCCACACGCTTCCTTCTAATGCCAAGTTGACAATTCCTTGATGTCTCAGTATATGTCCAACCAATCTATCCCTTCTCTTGTTCAGGATATGCCAGAAACTCCTTTTCTCTCAATTCGGTTAAGAACATCCTCATTAGTTACGTGATCTACCCATCTAATTTTTATCATTCGTCTGTAGCACCACATTTCAAAAGCTTCTATCATATTTTTATCTGAACTCCTTATCGTCCACGTTTCACTGCCATACAATGCTACACTCCAGACAAATGCTTTCAGAAAGGACTTCCTAACATTTAAATTAATATTGTTAACAAGTTTCGCTTCTTCAAAACGCTTTTCTTCCCATAGCCATTCTTCATTTAGTATCTTTATTACTTCACCCATCAGAAGTTATCTTGCTACCCAAATAACAAAATTCATCTCCTACTTTTATTGTCTCATTACCTAATCTAATTCCTTCAGCATCGTTTTACTCTTGTTAATGTTCATCTTATATCTTCCTTTCAAGGCACTGTCAATTCAATTCAATTGCTCTTCCATATCTTTTGCGGTCTCTGACAGAATTACTATGTCATCGGCAAACCGCAATGTTTTTATTTCTTCTCCCTGCATTTTAATGCCCTCTCCAAATTTCTCCTTCCATTCCTTTACTGCCTGTTCAGATTGAACAACATTGGGGAAAGTCTACAACCCTGTCTTACTCCCTTCCCAACCTCTGCGTTTCTTTGTTGCCATTCGACTCTAATAACCGCAGTGCGGTTATTGTATAAGTTGAATATAACTCTTCGCACCCTATATTTTACCCCTGCTACCTTCAGAATTTGGAAGAGTGTATCCCAGTCGAACTACACTGCTAGAAAAAAATAAATTTCTACACCTATCTTTCTATTTTTGTGGTTTTAGGGCGCAGAATTGGTCAGGTGATTAGCGTCCGAAGCCGAACATGGATTTGCTGAAAAAAATCGAAGAGTTAAGAAACTGCCAATGAGGATGATACCAGGGGATTGTTAAAAAAAAGGGCAAAAAACATCAAGTTGTTCATCTCATAAGAACGGCAACCTACATCCGTTTGAATCTGATTACTGTATTCATCGCTTGGTCTCCCTCTGTGATTTTTACCACCACCAAGTTCAAATGTTCGTATAGATTATGGGACTTAACTACGGGGTCATCAGTCCCTAAACTTACAAACTACTTATCAACTAGCTTATCCTAAGGACGGCACAAATATCCACGCCCGAGGGGGGATTCGAACCCTCGATCGTCGTGGCCGTGCAGACCGTGACTCGAGCGCCTCAGTCCCCTCGGCCACCGCGTCTGGTCACCTTTCAACACCCTGCCCATTCTGTTCAACTTTCATTCCAGGTCCTTTGCTGTCTCTGACAGAATGACAATGTCATCGGCAAAACCCAATGTTTTTATTTCTTTATCCTGAATTCTAATTTCTTCGTCAAATTTCTCCTTGCTTTTCTTTGTATCTTACTCAGTGTACACATTGAATAACATCGGAGAAATTAATGAAAACCCCAAAATGGGCCCAAATTTTCCTAACTGAATCCTTCTGAGACAGGGGTAATACCCTCCGACTTCCAATTCCAAAGGAAGCAAGTGCAGACAAGTGTGAAAATTACAGAACTATCAGTTTAATAAGTCATGGGTGCAAAATACTAACACGAATTATTTACAGACGAATGGAAAAACTTCCAACCTCGGGGAAGATCAGTTTGGATTTAGGAGAAATGTAGGAACACGGGAGGCAGTACTCACATCACGACCTATCTTAGAAGATAGGCTAAGGAAAGGGAAACCTACGTTTTTAGCGTTTGTCGATTTGGAGAAAGCTTTTGACAATGTCGACTGGAATACACTCTTCCAAATTCTGAAGGTATCAGGGGTAAAATATAGGGATCGAAGAGTTATATTCAATCTATACAAAAACCAGACGGCGTTTATTAGAGTCGAAGGGTACGAAAGGGACGCAGAGGTTGGGAAGGGAGTAAGACAGGGTTGTAGCCTTTCCCCAATGTTGTTCAATCAGTACATTGAGCAGGCAGTAAAGGAATGGAAGGAGAAAATTGGAGAGGGCATTAAAGTGCAGGGAGAAGAAATAAAAACATTGCGGTTTGTAATTCTGTCAGAGACCGCAAAAGATCTGGAAAGAGCAATTGAATGAGATGGGCAGTGTCTAGAAAGGAAGATAAAAGATGAACATTAACAAGAGTAAAACTAAGGTAATGGAAATGCAATGTCAGAAAATCAGGCGATACTGAAGGAATTAATAGTAGACGAATTTTGTTATTTGGGCAGCAAGATAACTTCTGATGACCGAAGTAAAGAAGATATAAAATGCAGAATGGCTATGGGAAGAAAAGCGTTTCTAAAGAAGCGAAACTTGTTAACATCCAATATTGATTTAAATGTTAGGAAGTCCTTTCTGAAAGCATTTGTCTGGAGTGTAGCATTGTATGGGAGTGAAACGTTGACGATTAGGAGTTCAGATAAAAAGATAATAGAAGCTTTTGAAATGTGGTGCTACAGACTAATGATGAAAATTAGATGGTTAGATCACGTAACTAATGAGGAGGTGCTTAACCGAAAGGGGGAGAAAAAGAGTGTCTGGCATATCCTGACTAAGAGAAGGGATAGATTGGTTGGACACATTCTGAGACATCAAGGAATTGTCAACTTAGTATTAGAAGGAAACGTGTGGGGTAAAAATCGTAGATGGAGACAGAGGGACGTATATAGTAAGCAGATTCAAAAGGATGTAGGTTGCCAAACGTATTCTCAGATGAAGAGACTTGCACAGGACAGGGTAGCGTGGAGAGCTGCATCAAACCAGTCTGCGGACTGAAGACCACAACAACAACAACATCCTTCTGAGCTTCGCTCAGATACTAAATTAATGCCATCCGTTTGTGTATTATGAAAATTCAGCCTAAATTATTTGTCAATACTTGATTTGTACATCATCATTTGATAGTGCCCCAGCTAGATACGGTAACTCAGCTTACCGGTATACTATGGACTCTCGCGGGCAGTAGCTCGCCGACAGCAAAAAAGTAGATATAGATCTTGCAATGAGACTAATGGAAGGCCAGCGCCCTGCACGCGTGCTCACAGCTTCACTGGTGGAAGGGCTCGAGAGCGCACATTTCTCTCAGATGGCGGGGTCAACAGGGTGGAGAGGGCCGGGGGGAGGGGTGAACCAGTCACAGGGACTCGAGCGATTAAGAGGGCGCGAAAGATGGAAAGAGTTGGCGGCGGCGGCGAGTGCATAAAGGGCGGCCGCGGAGTGGGTTGGCAGGCCTGGGTGTGGGGTGGCAGGCCTGGGCGTGGGACTCCCCGGGCCAGCTGGCAGCTGGCGGGCGCGGCGCAGCTGGCGCGACGCCAGCGCCGCGTGTTCCGCGCGCCGCCGCACCTCTCCTCACCTAGCAACCGGTACCAGGCTGCCATGCGACGCCGCGCGCACCTGCGCTCCTGAATCTCCCTCCCCAACCCCCCCTCCACCCGCCAGCACAGTGTCACGTGACGTGTTGGCCAGACCGCCCGCCTGTCGTCGCCGTAGCCTCCCGCTCTATTCACCCCGTCCTCTGCTGGTGCGCCAGCGTGGGAATTATCGTGGGGAGGGCCGATTTCGCATTCAATTGATAGGTAAGGGAGAGGAAAACTGGATTTTGGTGTGGGGGAGGGGGGGGGGGGAGCACTGGGACTCAGTATCAGTGGCGGCCGGTGGTACCTGAAGCTGGCTGTTGCACTCAAGATGACTCAAAAACTTGCCAGGCTAAACACCACAACGTACAGGCTACCCACACAAACACTACGTACATACCACATAGCCCTCTTCCAGTCAGTAATCTGCTTCGCGGCTAGTTCGTGGGCACAGCGTCTGGCACTCAAATGTTCAAATGTTTGTAGAACTTATGGGACTTAACTACGGGGTCATCATTCCCTAAGCTTACAAACTACTTATGAACTAGCTAAGACCAAGGACGGCCAAATATCCATGCCCGAGGGGGGATTGGAACCCCCGACCGTAGTGGCCGTGCAGACCGTGACTGTAGCGCCTCAGTCCCCTCGGCCACCGCGGCCGGCCGTTTGGCAATACAGACTAACATTGCCACTGTTAGGAAAGGTCAAAGAAGTGTCCTATTAAGGCTAACTGGAGCCTTCAACACTACCTCAGACGAAGCACTCTGCGTGGTACTGGGAATATCACCAATAGATCTTACCATTCGACAAAGAGCTGCTATGTACTGGCTGAAGGCGGGGAAATACGACAAGGTCCACGAACTTGTTGGATAAGAGATAACAGAACGGGGCAAGTAATTAAATGGAGAAGGGACACATGGAAAACGGAATGGGAAAACTGCGAGAAAGTAAGACGTGTCTATGACTTTTCCCGAATATAAGGGAACGTCTTCGAATGGGTCATATCAATCCCAGCCGGGGTATGATCCACTTCCTAACGGGACACGGCCCCTACCCCACACACCTCACACGTGTGGGTCTCAGTGACAATCCATGCTGTACGTGTGGAGAAATTGGGACCCCAGAACACACTGTCATACACTGTCAGCTCTACAAAACACACACACACACACACTTACATATGTAGAAATGATCATCAGAATAAAATACGAGAAATCAGAGCCCGAACGGGGAGATTCAGGTGTTCATTCTTCCCGCGCGCTATTCGAGAATGGAATGGGAGATAAAATAGTATAGCGGTAGTTCATGGAACCCTCTGCCAGGCACTTAAATGTGATTTGCAGAGTATCCCATGTAGGTGTAGACCCGGGTTCGAATCCCGGCTGGGTACACATTTTCAGCTTTGACCATTCACAGTTGATATCATATATTCTGTGAATATGAGAAAAATCTTTATCTCCGCACCTGGCCTCTTGACATTTGTCATGACACAAACATCCCTAGAATTTTTGGTGTATTAAGTCCACGAAATTCAATTTTAGCAAATCCGTTTTACTTTAAAGTGGAAGTGCCACTTACTTCTTTGATCTGCCTTCGTAGATACTACTTACATTACTGAACTTGTGGCGTGTGTTGAGATCGTCACATGCCACAAGTTCAATAATTTCACCGTAGCTTAGAATGATATAAAATGAAATATGTAACCTGTTTATCTGTCTACAATTGTAAATTAGAAGGCATCTACCACACAACACCAACAAACATTTGACAACTCCAACTGATGTCATAAGCAAAGAACTGAAGTTATGGTGTGTTGTATCTTTAATTAACATGTTTCCAACATAAGCAGTAGTGTTTTTGTGGACGACTGTCAAATGTTTACCTGGAGATGGCCTAATAAGCATTTATACACAATATGTAAAAACACAAATTAGTAGAACAAAACAGACTGTTTGTTTTCAACCCTAAATATGGAATTGACGAAGAATCAATTTATAATCCGTATGATGTGTTATCTCACAGGATAGCAACATGGTTAAAGAACTTGAATCAAGGAGTAGCAAAATGAATGCTGTGAGTGCTCAGGAACGAGGATAGCTTCCGGTCTGGGAAATTCAGTTTGGGTTAAGACTTCGCGAGTTACAAGTATACGTCATGGGCGTCCAGTCATAGAAGTTTTAAAGCGCACTATACACAAAATTAAGAGAACAGGGGCAAAAAAGTTTTAAGCGCAGCAGATATACAACATGTGTACTGTCGAATGCCGAACGCGTAGTAAATATTCAAATGTTTGTACGGCTTAAGGGACTTAATTGCGGGGTCATCAGTCCGTAAACTTACAAACTACTTATGAACTACCTCATACTAAAGACGACACAAACATCCATGTCCGAGGGGGGATTCGAACCCCCGACGGCGGACTGCCGCGTTCCTGCACGCGCGGCTAATCCGCTGCGGCAATGCATAGTAGTCTGGCGAAATAGTTCATGCAATAACGTGCCAAATCATTATGCAAATGAGCAGGGTTCGCTCCTGTTTGTGGGAGACGTTTTATTTTTATTACTTAAAAAATTACAACGTTTTTTAAATAAACTGCTGCGTTTATTAAGTTTTTTATTGACTGCGCTACCGCTTTCAAGCTTTGCTCATTTTATCAGTGCATAAATCTACATAAAATATGCAAATGTAATATTTGGCCACTCTTTCCGCAGAGGGACATAATTTTGAACATCTACTGTAAATAAAGGTAAGATTAGGTTACTCAGATGGCAATGTTTTATAGACTTTAAGTCAGTGTATGCGCCCGCGGCACAATAGAGTCCGAGAATCGGGCGCTGCCGTGGCCGGCGGATGCGGTGGCGGCGGCCGGGAGCCGTACCGCGCGATCCGCGGACGCCTGGCAGGCGTCTTTCGTGAGACACCGTGTAGTTTTTACTTACGCAGTAGGATAGTAAATTTTCACTACAGTTACGTGCATCACAAAGAATGGTCTTTTACTCTTGGAATGATGGTTGCTGCTAATTAAAATTATATTAGAACCTTCTTTTAAAAAAATTAGTATTCCCATTACAATTTTAGTACAAAATTAGACGAAACTGTAACCTGTGGAATGATTATAAATATTGGTTGTCAATTCGAGGAACCGATTTCTTCACGGAAAAGCAGAGTCTAGCTATTGTCCAACTGTATGTATAGAAATATGCAGACGGTCATGAATTTTTAAAATTAAATGTTTAATCTAGGTAGGATCGAACCGCAGCCATCTGCATGATATGCTTGAACTATTTCGCGACCAAAGCAGAATAGCCGTGTGCACTAAGGCGCTCAGCTGCAGTGCGGGCTGCCGTTCGCCGTCGGCGGTTAGAATCCTACCTCGGGCATGGGTGTTTGTGTTGTCCTTAGCGTAACTTACTGTAAGTTAGTGTAAGTAGTTTGTAAGCTTAGGTACTGATGTCTAACGTATTTAAGTCTCTTAGATTTACAAACATATGAACACTAGCAGTGCACCGTTTCACCTTTCGAGCAATGTTGTTATGTGGGAGTGAAAGCTAGGTGGATAGAGGTTACTTTATTGACAATGTTGAGGTTACAGATATGAAAGGTACTAATTGATGAGAACATTGGAAGGAGAGTGTCCATAATGAGTTAATCAAAGAAAAACTGGGAACGAACAATGTAGATGAAGCAGTTAGAGTGAACAAGCGGAGATGGTGAGGTCATGTTGCACGCATGAGAGAAGCAAGGTTACCTAAGAGACTCACAGGTTCAGCAGTAGAGGGTAAGAGGAGTTATACCAAGGAAAAAGTACTCTTTGGTAAAGAAAAATAAAGTGTTTGTTGCGTAAATACGATAGTTTCCTTGTTCACACGTGACTCGTTTCGCTTCTTCTAGCCATGTTCGGGGGTTCTGGTGAAATTGCATAGTACTTTAAAAAGGAGAAATTGACTAAAATATGTAACATCGTCCATATGTAAGATATACTTATTACAGGTAAGGTGGAAGCCAGCTGAACTACAGGTCACATGTCCACAATCACGTTTGAGGGGGAGGTGTGGGATAAAAAAAATGAAATATAACCACTGAAAACTGTGGTTGAACAAATAAAATACCTGTTACTCAGGCAGCAAGGTGTCAAAGAGTTCAAATACTTTAACTAGCTTCCACCTTCCCTATAAAAAGTATATTCTATATATCAGTGGCGTAACTAGGACTTGGCTTTGGCCGGCCGCGGTGGCCGAGGTGACTGAGGCGCTCCACTCACGGTCAGCACGGCCACTACGGTCGGGGGTTCGAATCCCCCCACGGGCATGGATATTTGTGCCGTCCTAGTTCGTAAGTAGTTCATAAGTAGTTTGTAAGTTTAGGGACTGATGACCTCGTAGTTAAGTCCCATAAGTTTAACAAACATTTGAACTTGGCTTTGGGGGGAGTGGGGGGAGGGGGGGTAGATCTGCTTGTTGAGCAAAATGTTAGTCAGTTTCCAGACAGACTACCATCTACCACTCCCGTTGAAAATTAATTCACTCCCATCCAATGAAAGCTTTTTTGTTAAGGGTTCTGGGGGGGGGGGGGATTCTATCCCCCTCATCCCCCCTCCCTTAGTTACGCCACTGCTATATATGAAAGATTTTTCATATTTTTAAGTCAATTGCTGTTTTTTAAACACGTTTGAAATTTCCCCAGAACATCTGCGGGTAGCTGCCCTTTTTTTTTTTTTTTTTTTTTTTTTTTTTTTTTTTTTTTTTTTTTTTTTTTTTTTTTTTTTTTTTTATTCACGCACAAATAAGGTCAATGGCACTATGCCTCTTTTGAAAAGGGCATTACAAAGCACGGATTATGACATCTAACAAGTTTTTACATCAATCTGAGATACGGAATTTCTATGAGTTTAGCCCTCTCCACTCCAGACCGACGTCGTGGATTCGCCATTCGCTATTGAACAGGCTTAACCCTCGCATGGTATCAGCTCTAGAAAAACGTATTGTATGCCTGGGGTCTTTTTTGTCCCCCAAGTGATTCAAGCGACTTTATGGAGATGAAGATTGAAATATGTCTATAAAAGTAAATATAATTTATTGAGAAACATATGCAGTTGATATTACAACTTCACAATTTCTTCATATAATTAAGTTACTACATTTGTTTCAAATAGGAATACATGTTTTGTTTAGTTATTTTAACACAAAATATTCATAACCCACAGACTATGTACTAATGCTGTAATTTGTTAGTATTATGTGTAATATCATTTACATGGAATTTTATTAGAAATACACTCCTACTCGGTCTCAGTGTCAATCCAGTGCAATCCAGGGTTCAAGAATTGGGAACATACTTTTATTATCTTTTGCATGATTATTGTAATGCATTACTATTACATTCTGCACGTGATTGGTGATAACAATACTGAAATAGTCTGGCCTTTTCTGTAATTGTGGTCTAAGGTGACGTGGAATATGCGCAGTTTCACGTATTACATTCCATGAAACTTGCTTGCGCACATTAGGTGGTACTGTGTTATATGTTATCGGTTCATTTCTAGACACAAAAGTAGAAGCACTAGTTACCTGAATGCCGTTATCATCTTTTTCACACTCACACACATTCACTTCATTTACGACCTGTACATCTTCCTCTATCATATCTCCATCACAATCACTGTCATCCTCGATTTCAAAAAATGATCCATTACCACTGTCAGTCTTCTGTAAATCTGCCAAAGACTGTTTGAGACTGTAGCCCCTCGCAAAACGTATATCACCATCCATTATGAATAAACTATAACACGTCTTCTTTGCACAGAGCTCAATTCCAAACTGTGAATTTGTCGTAACAGTACACGTAGTTGTATTTTCTATTCATTGTTTACAACAATGTACAAATGAATGTCGCTTTATAAGTTACATTGTTGGCAAGATTTATTTTCGTAACAAAACTTATATATGACACTTTTTTTTTTTTATTTATTCGTGTCAGAAGCATCTTGTACAAACATAACAGGAAACACAAAAACAAAAATGAAGATCAATGAATATAAATACAAATTAGCTATTAATAGTACACATATTTACAAGTAACAGTGATAGTTGAATAAATAAAACATTTTGGCCCAAGGACCAGAAGGTGGCTAGTTGAAATGATGAACAGCTGTAACAGATGTAAAATCCCAAAAATATGGAGAAAGTCCAAAGTCATAGCCACCTTGAAACCGGGCAAAATACCATATGACCCTAAGAATTATAGACCGATCTCTCTGTTGTGCCCCCTGTTTAAGATTTTCGAAAGAATGATACTCCACAGGCTCTCCGACACAGTCGACCAGCTTCTAATCCCGCAATAAGCCGGCTTCCGACCAGGAAAGAGCTACACAGCACAAGTGCTGAGACTAACGCAACATATTGAAGATGGTTTTGAGAACAAATTGATAACGGGAGCAGTCTTCATAGACCTATCAGCAGCCTACGACACAGTTAATCACCGGTGACTGCTAACCAAACTATATGACATATGCAAGGACTACAACCTAACATGTATGATAGGCAATCTTCTCCAAAACCGGAGATTTTTCGTGGAATTCCAGGGACAGAAAAGCCGATGGGGAAATCAAAAACAAGGTCTTCCACACGGTAGCCCCTATGTTCTTCAATATACACACCAATGACCAGCCCCTTCTTCGAGATACGCAGAACGTCGTATATGCAGACGACCGTGCTATGACCGCCCAAGCAAACAATTTTGAGAGTGTAGAAGAAAAGCTATCACGAGCCCTCGAAGAGCTCACAGCATATTATAGGAAAAACCAACTCAAACCCGATCCTTCAAAAACTCAAACCTCTGCTTTCCACCTGAAGAACAAGAAGGCGTGAAGGCCCCTACAGATAAACTGGGAAGGTATTTCACTAAAACACAACGCCACCCCTAAATATCTGGGTGTGACTCTTGAGCGAACGCTTACCTACAAAGAACACTGCATGAACACCAAATGCAAAGTAGCTGCTAGAAATAATTTATGACACTGAAAATCACGTATTGTATACCTGGGGTATACCTGACCCCACTGCAAATATTTCGAATTGTTGTACTGCAACCATAAATATTTTACCCAGTTATGATAAAAAGTCCGTGGATAGCATATCTGAAGAATGATTTGTCTACACCCACATTAAAACTGTTTATTTATAGTTTAATGAGCCTTGGGGTCTAAATAGACCCCAGGCATCATGAGAGGGTTAACACAAGGCGTGGCATCAATGTTGGCATTGAAGAAGGATTCGTGGAGGAATTTTATTAGGGAGTCTACGCTCCACACTGAACGCTGAAAGGCATAATCAGTCTGCAACCGTGAAGATGATTGGAATTACGTTTGGAAATCCCAGGGACTGCTGGGAGTGAAGGTTTGCGAATGGCAAACTGAGGGCCTCCTTTGACGGACATGGCGCGCGCTGTTCCCGGATTATTCAGAGGCCCGCGGGTCGGGCACGTGATGTTTAATTAATTTCCAGCAGAGCACGGCGTGGGCTTCGCCGGTCGCGACCGAGCGCGGACGTCAATCACGACGTTTCAGCGCCAGCCGCTGCGTCACTCACCGGCCGCTTTTTGCCGTCGTGCCCCGCTAGCGCGCGGATGCGCCGCGGGCTGGCTTTGGGCCTGCGCGCCCGGGTTCGACTCCCGGCCGGGCTTTTCCCTTTGTGGCGGCGGCGGCTTTGTCTGCCGCTGCAGCAGCCACCTGCAACCTGCACAGTGGTAAGCCGCCGCCGGCCCAGAGCTGCTACCATTGTTGCCGGGATTATACGGCCGGCAAGTCACGCGCTTAATCCCGGCATTAATAGCGACACACAAAAATGGGAATTTGCCGCCCGAAGAGGTCAATATTTATCCCCAACAATAATTCAATCTATTGTCGCGCGGGGGCCGTTTCATTCGCAGCACAGTGTTGCTTTTTTTTCGGAGCCAAAACGTCGGAACGACACGGTGATATTCTGCTGGCAACAAAGATCTTTTGTCCGACATTTTCAGCGTCGCGTGACAATGGACATCGCGAAACGAATCTGCTTCCGCAACCTGTTTTCGACGCGACTGTTATTCGGTTTGGACACAGTTCTATCTCCATCTGCGAGATAAAATACGATTTTCGATCCTCCTGTCTCTCACCTGTGTTTACGGCGCGTGGAACTTCTGATAATCCCCTCCCCCTCTAGCGATCATTGATGACTCTCATTCATTTTCGCGTTTTTTGACTGCCCTTCTCCCATGGTGAGATGTCTACGTCTACTACATCTACATGGTATACTCTGCAGATAACATTTAAGCGACTCATAGAGGGTCCATCGAACCATTTTTATACTATTTATCTCCAATACCATTCTCGAATAGCGCATGTAAAGAAAGAACACCTGAATCGCTCCATTCGCGCTCTGATTTCTCGTATTTTATTCTGATGATCTTTTCTACCTATGTAAGTGGCAGTCAATAATATATTTTCGCATTCGGAGGAGAATGTTGGCGATTGGACTTTCGTAAGTAGCCCACGCCGCAGCCATAAGCGCCGTTGTTGTAGTGATTTCCATCCCAGATCCTGTATCATTTCCGTAACGCAGTCTCCCCTGTATCGTGACAATAAGAAACGAGCTGCCCTGCTCTGAACTCTTTTGATGTCCTCCATCAATCCCACCTGATAAAAGATCCTACACTGGGCAGCAATACTCCAAAAAAAAAAAGGACGGACAAGCGTAGTGCATGCAGTTTCTTTTGTAGTTCTGTTGCATCTTTTAAGGGTTCTGCCAATAAAACGCAGTCTCTGGTTCGCCTTTCCCACGACATTATCTACGTGTTCTTTCCAATTTACGTCTCAAGTAATAGTAATTCCTAGGTATTTTGTGAACTTTACGGCCTTCACGTTTGATTGATTTATCTTGTAAACAAAGTTTAACGGATTTCTTTTCGTACTCATGGGGACGACTTCACACTTCTCATTATTTAGAGTCAATTGCCAATTTTTACACCATACTGATATCTTATTCAGATCGTTATGCAGTTGGTTTTGATCTTCAGATGATTTTACTAGACGGTAAATGACGGCGTCATCTGCAAACAACCTAAGAGAGCAACTTAGATTTTCCCCTAAATCGTTTATGTAAATAAGGAACAGCAGAGGACCCATGACACTACCACATGGAACGCCCGATATCACTTCTGTTTTAGTCGATGCCTTACCGTCGATTACTACGAACTGTGTCCTCTCTGACAGGAAATTCCCTATCCAATCACAAATTTTGGGCGATGTACCATAACCATGGAATTTGATTAAAAGCCGTTTGTGAGGTACGGTGTCTAAAACCTTCTGGAAATCATAAAATACGGAATCGATTTGCGAACCCTTGTCGATAGCACCCATCGCTTCGTGTGAATAAGGAGCTACATATGTTTCGCTTGAACGATATTTTCAAAATCCGTGTTTACCTTGGGTCAATAGATCGTACTGTTGGAGATAATTCATAATATTGTCACTTTGCAATGGAAGTAGGCTTGACTTCGAAGGCAACTAAACACAGCACTTATACTGAAAGCACGTTTATTACGAACTCAACATACACGCAGCACTGACTGACTCTCAGGCAGAGTGCTCTGCTATTTATACACAGACAGAATTTACTAGAAATTAGAAGAACAGTTAACATAAGAAACAAGTAGAACCTTCTGGAATTGTAAATTACAAAGAAATAAATTTTTGTCGGTGGGCGGGATTGAACCGGCGACCTTCTGCCCCGCAGTCCGTGACGCTGTCCGCTGCGCCACGCCGGCGGTTGGTTTTCGTGGTCTCTCGCGGCAATATTTGAATACAGGACATGTTCCAAAACCCTGCTGCAAATTTTACTATTAAAAGGACTATGTGAGGACTAGCAGAACTGTATATTAGGTAGGACTTTGCACCATCAAAACCACATCCAAGTTGAGTAATACTCTCAGGTGTAATAAAAGTATATGTGATCTAATCAACCGATATAGTTGCAGTCCTTGTCCATATCCTTGCTAGTCACTGGCTACCTGCCAAACCTACAGCATCCCGAGGTCACAACAGTTAGATTTAATGCTGCCACATGGCTACACATTCTAATAAATTAATACAGTTTTTATGGCGTAGACAATTTTATTCATATTGCCTTCGGTACACGGTGTATAGACATGGAAAACTATCTGACCATCCATTTCACACTCACATTAAATTTTGTGTGAAGCGGTAACTATTTTGGCTTAGTTCGCTTTTTCATACTTTAGAAAGACTGCTGATAACGTCTGCAGTCGTAGTCTGCCACTCGAGGTAGCACAGACACCTTTGTGGTGACCCGTAATAATTCACGAACGTTGGCAATACAAAAGCGAGCTTTATCGCGGGAAGCACCGCTTGGAAAGGAGATGTAATATCTGGCTGAATTATGCAGGTATCTCTGTTCATCAGGCGGCAAATTAAATTTAGTGGTCCGATGTGATCTTTAATTAACACCCTTTTTACATATCATCACGTCAGCCGCGCGCGCCTAATTGCAATTAGCGACGTGGCCGCTTTGTTCTGCTCGCCCTCCAGCCTGCTGTTGGCTCTCGTTCGGCAGTTCCTAATCGTGCCATGGCAACGCTGCACTAACCCTACAAGAACACCTTAATTTGCCTCCTTAATTTACCTTTGTTCTGAAAGCCTTGTTCGGAACAGCTTAGTTTTACAAGGTACATTCGCAACCGACAGATACTAAATAGGACAGGCGTTGAAAAAAATTTACGCTGCGACCTGGATTCGAACACGGGACCTTCTGCTTACTAGGCAGCCGCTTAACTCACTTTTTTTTTTTTTTCCTTTTTTTTGCCTTTAACGAAATATTTCTTGAAAATGAAGTAAAGTTGCTGCTTCTGTATATTATCCGTTGCCGTGTTTGTTATTCCGGTATTGTAAACCGTTTTTTCCGAACTCCATCAAAAGTGTTGTAAAATGAATGTAAAACGTTGTAAAATAAATCTCTCTCTCTTTTATCTTTTCGTGTTTATCAAGAGCAAAATAAAGATTTCTTCCAGCCACGGAAATTGACTTTAAGTAACTAAATAAGTCTTCTTTGAAAAGGACATAATGTATGTACATATACATACATTATGTAATTGTAACATCTTAACTGAATGCAATATTAACATAAATGCCTTTTTCGGCAAACAGTACGCCCCTTAATTTTTTTGGTTCTTGTTATTGTAAAAAAAGGCAAAAGCTGTAACGTTAACAAAATAAAGAAATATCTACCATGTATATTCATTATTGTTTAAACTTTCTGTATATATTACATTATAGTTAGGAAGTTGGCATAATGCTCCTTGTATTTCTTCTTTCTTCGTATCTGGTCGTGTTGCATTATCAGGTAGTGTATGTATCCACTCAGATACCGCAGCCTTACGGATGCTACAACTAGAATGACTGTCGTAAAAGCACGTCTCCCGCCAGAAACACAAAATTTAATTCTGCCTCAGTATCCCCCTATGTAATACGTATCAATGTTGTTGAGGCTATCCAATACCGGTAAAGCAACCCTGCAATAAACGTTAATGGATATCGGAGAGCCTGGAAAACATTGATGGAAACTTCGAGGTAGACGTATTAACAATGTGTGGGTGGTCGCAACTTCCATAAGGCTGCAATAGCTGAGTGACTGAAGTGCCTTTCCTCGTAAGGACTAGGTCCCGGGTTCGAATCCCGGCCGCACCATAAATTTTAATTCAACGCCTCTCCTTCTATTCAGTATTTTTTGATATTTCAGACGTTAAAATGTCAGAGCTAGGTTGGGAAGTGGTACGATACTGGTACCCAAATAACCAAACAAACTACTGTGCGATGGTTTATTAATATAGCAAGTATCTGAGAAAACAAATTACAGAGATTAGTTCTTAAGTCAGTTTTACCAGTACTTAACTAATGCAACTATATATATTATTGAATAAACATTCCTTTTATTTAGTAGGTAGCTGTGAGAGCAATATACAAATATACCTTTGTTTCAGGTAAAATTAAGACATTATAATCAAATAGTTAGACAATAATACGTGTTAAGACAACTTGAAAGACACTAATAGTTAAACATCTTAACACTATTATAAAATATGATCTAGATGCCACTCACATCGTCATCACAACAAATAGATATTACGTTATTTACGATAATAAAATACTTTATTTTTTCAAATATGAAGGCACTAAATTTACATCATCAGTAGTGGTGCTAATTGACCATTAACAGTTCAATTTAACACCTTCCTAAACGGATACATAAGAGGCGGGAATTATCACAAATTACAGTTATTTCTGCAGGTTTGCACCAAATATCTTCAAAGCCTTTCGAACTGAAGAATAGCGTAAGGACTTAGAAAATAATATACCTTGCATCTGCATGGAACCGTACCATGTGTGATTGGTTTCGAAGTTGAAACTTACTTAGATAACAACATCCACGCCTACGCTATGTGAAGTTTCTTGTATTTAGAGTAATGTGGCCTTAACTGAAACACAGACCGCTCACCAATTACTAATTGCTCTGGGAATGTCACATATACATTAGAAATTCCTAAGGCGTGGAAATTGGCAACTGCTTGACCTATATCTTACATACTGAAACCTTCATTCAGCAGACACAATAGAGACAGAAAAATTCGGCAGGTTCAGTGCTACGACTCAGTTGCCCATGGACCTTCAACACGATACCAAGTTCATCAATAGAAGAGACTGGCATATTGTGACGAACCAGTTGCTCGGCCACCATTGACCAGACGTTTTCCATTGGTGAGAGATGTGGAGAATGTGCTACCCAGGGCAGCAGTCGAACATTTTCCGTATCCAGAAAGGCCCGTACAGGACCTACAACATGCGGTCGTGCATTATCCTGCTGAAATGTAGGGTTTTGCAGGGATCGAATGAAGGGTAGAGCCACGGGCCGTAACACATGTAAAATGTAACGGCCACGGTTCAAAGTGCCGTCGATGTGAACAAGAGGTGACCGAGACGTGTAACCAGTGGCACTCCATACCATCACACCGGGTGATACGCTTGTATGGCGGCGGCGAATACACGTTTCCAATGAGCGTTCATCGCGATGTCGCCAAACACGGATACGTCCATCATGATGCTGTAAACATAACCTGGATTCATCTGAAAAAATGACGTTTTCCTATTCGTACACCAAAATTCGTCGTTGTGTACACTCCTGTCTGAGATGCAGCGTCATGGGTAATTGCAGCCAAGGTCTGCGAGGTGATAATCCATGCTGCTGCAAATTTCAAATGTTCAAATGTTTGTAAAGCTTATGGGATTTAACTACGGGGTCATCAGTCCCTAAACTTACAAACTACTTACGAACTAACTTACACTATGGACGGCACAAATATCCATGCCCGAGGGGGATTCGAACCCCCGACCGTAGTGGCCGTGCAGACCGTGACTGAAGCGCCTCAGTCCCCCCGGCCACCGCGGCCGGGTGCAAATGTCGTCGAACTGTTTGTGCAGATGGTTGTTGTCTTGCATACGTCCCCATCTGTTGACTCAGGAATCGAGACGTGGCTGCACGATCCGTTAGTCATGCAGATAAGACGCCTGTCATCTCGACTGCTAGTGATACGAGGCCGTTGGGATCCAGCACTGCGTTCCGTATTGCGCTGCTGAACCCACCGATTCCATATTCTGCTAACAGTCATTGGATCGCGACCAACGCGAGCAGCAATGTGGCGATACGATAAACCGCAATCGCGATAGGCTACAATCCGACGTTTATCAAAGTCGGAAACGTGATGGTACGCATTTCTCCTCCTTACACGAGGCATCACAACAACGTTTCACCATGCAAAGCCAGTCAACTGCTATTTGTTTATGAGAAATCGGTTGGAAACTTTCCTCATGTCAGCGCGTTGTAGTTGTCGCCAGCCTTGAGTGAATGCTCTTAAATCCTAATCATTCACATATCACAGCATCTTCTTCCTGTCGGTTGAATTTTGCATCTGTAGCATGTCATCTTCGTGGTGTAGCAATTGTAATGGCCAGGAGTGTAAGTCTGTTTTTGCTACACAGTTGTACTTTTTGAATGATGGTATTCCCTAGCCGCCATAGTCTCTGAGGATTTATAATAACCGGAGATGTGTTCGGTCTAGCTGAAGGCTGACCACTGGTTTGTTGCCCCTCCAAAATTAATGAAATAGTCTGAAGAGCCAAATAAACAGGAACACCTGCTTAATTTCTCCTCCTTACACGAGGCATCGCACAAACATTTCACTAGGCAACGCCGGTCAATTGCTGTTTGTGCATGAGAAATCGGTTGGAAACTTTCGTCATGTCAGCACGTTGTTGGTGTCGCCACCGACGTCAACCTTGTGTGAATGCTCTGAAAAGCTAATTATATGCGTATCACAGAATTTTCTTCCTGTCGGATAAATTTCGCTTCTATAGCACGTCACCTCCGTTGAGTAGTAATTTATGGCCAGGAGTGTATAATGAGGAGCACGTTTGGCGTGCTGCTTTAGTACGTTTCTACCTTGCAAGAGTCTTGCTATACAACCACTTCCGGTGTTCAGGAACTGGTTCAGTGTGATGAGTGCTTAAAGTAATTTTGGACAGACTTAACAGCTCCAGGAACAACCTACTAGCTGCAAGTCTAATGCCATCGGAAAAACGCGCCTTGCCGAATCGGTGTGCCCGTGGGAAAAGGCGGCGCAGTGAATTGTGGAGACGGATGGGCGCCTGTCAGCAGGGGACGCGTGCGGCGCGCGGGCTGCCCGGCACGCGCCTAATGACGGCCGATGGCGGCGGCAAACGGCCGGGAGCGAAGGCGCCGTGATATAGGGGCCTAGCGCATGCGGGGGCATTGTGGACGCCCCATTGTGGCGAGCCTTCAGTCGCGTGCCGCCAATTTCCGACCCGCGGGCTGGGCGCTCGCCGATTCCCAGATACACTGGCGACCGCGCCAGGACCGCACACCTTGCGTCCTCCAGACCACTTACAAGGTCAACACCAGCCACAGCTTCTTCATTTAAAACTTCCGGGCTGATAAGCCGTGGTCGATTTATAAAACTTTCCCCTAACGTTTCATCTTCGGCTGCGGAAGACATCTTCAGAGGTAGAGTGGCGAACTGCAGATGTCTTCCACAGCCGAAGATGAAACGTTAGGGGAAAGTTTTATAAATCGACCACGGCTTATCAGCCCGGAAGTTTTAAATGAAGTTGACGCCGGCCGTGAAAGTTTGCATTGTATAACCAGCCACAGTATTTGTTACGTAGTACTTTTAGGATGACTCTAGCACGAATAAAGAATAAAGTGTAGCAATAATATTCAATATGTCTTTTACATTGCAGAGCATTAATGCAATGAATAAAAACCCTCGCACTAAAGTTTCCGATCCAGTTGTCACAATGTCACGACATGTTTCAGCCCTACATTAGCCCGTTCTCAAGTTCTTGAATTCTAAAACATATCTGCCCTTAAGGCAACGTCAAGCGTAAAATATTCACGGCATATGCGCAATATCAACAGATAAACATTCCTCACCGTATAACATGTTGCTAGTTTGAGGCACAGTTGTGGACTGCTAAGTATCTGCTCTGCTATATCAGAGATAGTCCAAACGCTACC
Source organism: Locusta migratoria (assembly GCA_026315105.1). Classification (NCBI taxonomy): domain Eukaryota; kingdom Metazoa; phylum Arthropoda; class Insecta; order Orthoptera; family Acrididae; genus Locusta; species Locusta migratoria. The sequence goes on from CM048746.1 coordinate 643,242,487, forward strand.
CACTACCAAAAATAAATATACCGTATTGCTACTATCGAAAGTAAACCCGTCTAAAAACACAATTTAAAATGTATCAAAAAAACTTCTAACAATAAATCAACCAAACCCAACCCAAAGGAACCAAATGCGAGGGGAACTTTCACTGTTTATCGAGAAGGACATTACCAAAATGAGACCAGAAATGTCCTTTAGACAATTCCGTCTGTTCATTATATATTCTATTCGGTTCTTTTCTTAATGCACAAAAAATTTCAACCTCCTCCAGGTTAGACAGGAACCATCCCTTATCCTCATATTGTATTGGCCTCATACTGTTATTAATATTGCCCAACGAATGCCGTTCATTTTTTAGATGCTTCGCCAACGCCGTAGAACCATTCTCAACGTTGTTATGCTCTTTAAATCGAATTTTAAAATTCCTACCAGTCTGTCCCACGTATTTCATTTCACAATCTAACATTACTGTTATAAGTTTTTTGGATACATTTTAAATTGTGTTTTTAGACGGGTTTACTTTCGATAATAGCAATATGGTATGTTTATCTTTGGTAGTGGGTAGCGTTTGGACTATCTCTGACATAGCAGAGCAGATAGTTAGCAGTCCACAAGTGTGCCTCCAACTAGCAACATGTTATACTGCGAGGAATGTTTATGTGCTGTTATTGGGCATATGCCGCAAATATTTTACGTTTGACGTTGCCTTAGGGCAGATATGTTTTAGAATTCAAGAACTTGAGAATGGGCTAATGTAGGCCCGAAACATTTCGTTCGGACATTTTTACATTGTGACAAGTGGAGTGGAAACTTTAGTGCGATAGTTCATACAGTTGTGAGATAGCATCCAAACAAACGAATAAAAACTCTGTTATTGTAGTTAGTTTTTGTAAATTACAAAAGGAAAATAACTATACGTGGTGTTGTTGACCGGTCCTATATAATTTTCCTTCCTCCTCCATGTTGCCATGGATGACACAGAGTTTGCATTTGTACCACAATAACAGTGTACACGAGGGTTGTAGTTACTCCCCACTGCACTGTGTGAAGAGTAGACATTCTAAAGTTCACCAACCTGATGTTTTCTATACCTAAGATTACCTGACATAGTCGGGTTTGGAGGCGATCTGATCCTTTTATGGTTATCAAAATGAAAAGCTAAGATCGCACATTAATAATTTATTAAATGACGACCGGTTTCGATGCACTGTGTCACCATCATCTGGTCACATAGGTGTTATAATCTGGTCATTTTGTTTAAAAAATGGGTATAAAATAACAAGTGCAACATTGCATTTAGTCATTATATAAAAAAAGTTTTTTTTTTTTTTTTTTTTTTTTTTTTTTTTTTTTTTTTTTTTTTTTTGAAGACAGCATATTTAATGTAAAAAATAATATGTCCTATTAAGATCATAATTGATGATAACAAGGAATTACGTAATTTTAGTGTAAAATGAATTTTACTTTTCTTGGACAATTTTGGTATTCCGGAACCCCTAGTACCCAGACATGCACTGGATTGGTTGTATTGTGGTCGAAATACTTCCTCTTTTAAATACAAGCCCCGTAACAAGACTTTGCGACCTTGCTGTGGATTGCGACCCACTGGTTGAAAGACACTGTACTAAGCTTCATGCGCAAAAACCCCCATTGAACTTTCGAAGTTACCTACGAGATCCTTTATATGACATGCCTGTTACCTACCGTGTCGCCAAAGTGACCTTTTGAGTGTGCTCCCTTGTTTGGCGGCGGTGTATTATTTCGTGATCCTGCGCAGAGTGGCGGTAGGTGTGGAACAGTGCAGGTGGGCAATTCCAGGCGGATTCCGCGCACAGTAGAAGCCGCAGGAGCAGCTCGCCTACTCGAGCGCCGACGACGTTTAGGCCATAAAAAACGGGCGGCGCGGCGCGGCGATCCAGGAGGGGCAACCGCAATCCCGCGGCGAGTTAAAAAGGCGGGCGCGCGCGCGCGGCCGCAGAGGTTGGCACACCTGAGCCGCGGCGCGGCACGTGACGCCATGACGGCAGGACGTGCCGCAGCCTTATTACAGCCGCGCGCGAGTGAGACGTCGCCGCCGCCGCGCAAATCCCCCCACCTCTACCTGCCGGCCGCTGCTGCCAACCTCTCGCCATTACACTCGACACCCACCTCTGCCGGCGCCGTTCCAGGTAGCGAGCCATTTCTGCCGTATTATACTCGCCCCTTCGTAGCAACTGGGGCCTGCCATTTAATTGTTATTTCATACCTTGTTCGCCCCATATATGCCGAGGGAGGGGTGAGGGTTCGTGGCAGTGTACAGAGGTAGACACGGGTCTGCCCGTTACGAGCGGCTACAGACTGAAAGTGTTGCAGCTTACATTTGGCGCCCTGCTCCGTTCAGTAGGAAGCAAGGAATCTTAGGGTTTAACGTCCCGTCGACAGCGTGGTCATCAGAGACGGATTTTTGGGTAAGGATGAGGGAAGGAAATCGGCCGTTCCCTTTGACAGGAACCATCCCGGCATTTGCCTGGAGTGATTTAGAGAAATCACGGAAAACTTAAATTTGGATGGTCGGAGGTGGATTTGAACCACCATCCTTCCGAATACGAGTCCAGTACACACTGCGCCACCTCGCTCGGTACCGTTCGGTAGAAATAGGAAATCGGTAACGTGACATCCATCGCCCAATATATCTCTTTGACATACGCCATGTTGCCCACTGTATTTAAGATTTTCTTATTAGAACTCAGGTGTTGTCATTTCAAAGAAATTGAACACTGAAGAATTGGCAAAAACACGTCGTTCTTAGTACGATAAATTATAATTTAGTAGCAAATTAATAAGCAGCCAACCAGTTGCAGTAATAGTTGTTTAATAAACTTTTGACCACGGTTTCGACAGATATAAACCCGTCTTCTTCAGAAAGACATGTAAACCTATAGACAATGTAACATCATAAATTAAAATTTCTAATCGTTATGCCTGAAATATGCCAAGCCTATTGTCTAAAACATTGTGAAATACAAATCATAATAATACTATTACTTACTTTACTTGCATATCACAGGAATTTGACTTCCCTATGATCTAGGGAATGTGGTTTAGACTGAAAGATGCGTCAGCGTATCTGCAGACATTCACACTTACTGATTTGAAGCAAGGAGCGTGCATACCAGGACCGGTGGCGCAAACGCCGTGGAACTTTCAGTGGGTTACGTAGCTATTGGCAGAATGTACATTGAATTTATAACGATGTCAATAAGTGGAATATTGGATAAAAAGAGGGTGAGAAGTTTTAGGGAAGCTGTGGCAATAAATATTACAAAGGTCAATTGTAAAAATATGCTGACTAACAAATACTGTTGAAATACATTGCGAAAACGAACAATAATAATAGAAGAGTGTACCTCTCAGATGAATAAAATGAACTGGATTAGTACGTGGCTTATACTATGGTGACGCAAATGAAATAAAATGGCTGTCATGTCAATTACAAAAGAAAATTACAAACGTAAGCAGGTTTTAGATTTTTGAGGAAATGAACAAATCGCAAAGGCTACCGGTACCACATTTCCTAGATTATAGGGATGTCAAATTCCTGCGATATGCAAGTATAGTAAGTAACAGTCTATTTATGATTTGTATTTCACAAAGTTTTAGACATTAGGCTTGGTATGACGCATATTTCAGGCATAACGATTAGAAATTTTAATTTATGATGTTACATTGTCTATAGGTTTACATGTATTTCTGAAGAAGACGGGTTTATATCTGTCGAAACGGTGGTCAAAAGTTAATTAAACAACTATTACTGCAACTGGTTGGATGCTTATTAATTTGGTATCCTATAACCGTTGCTTAGACGCAGTCATGTTTAAAATATTATAATTTAGTGACATCGGACACTTTTTCCAGATTTAACACTTCCAGTTTCAGCTAACAGATGGACAATGCTGCATTGCAGGAAGAACATTCTTATCACGGAACTCCTATCATTTAAAGAAGGCGTTATTCGTAGTGGCGAGATCTATTTGCAAAATTTCTTACACCAATTTCCTCTTCCAAATGCGAACATATTTTGTTAGCACCCACGTACATATAGAGACTTGATCATCATTTATTTTATTATGATAACGCATCTCTATGTAGGTGGGTGCTAACAAAATACGTTCGCATTGGGAAGAGAAAGTTCACGAAAGAAATTTCGCTAATAGATCTCGCCGCAACGAATAACGCCTTTCTTTTAAAGACTTCCACCCGAACTCGTACACCATTTCCGTGACACTCTCTCCTCTATATCGCGATAATACATAACGAGCTGTCTTTCTCTGAACGTTCTCTAAATCGTCCGTCAGTCCCAACTGGTGCGGATCCCACAATGCGCGGCAATACTCCAAAATAGGTCGCGCAAGTGTAGTGTAGGACAGTTTCTTTAGTAGAAGTGTAGTATCTTCTAAGCGTTCGCCATAACGTTTTCTGTTCTCTCCAATTCAAGTTGTTCGTAATTTTATTCCTAAGTATTTAGTTGAATTGACGGCCTGTAGATTCTACCGATTTATCGTGTAAATGGAGTTTAACGGATGTCTTTTAGTGTTCACACGTATTATTAAAGTTCAGTTGCCAATTTTTCTACTATGCAGATCGAAAATGGAAAGATTTAGGCGTTCAGTTTTCCCGCAAGCTATTAGAGAATGGAAGTGTAGAGAAATATCTTAAATGCGGTTCGATGAATCCTCTGCCATGTGACTTGCAGAGTATCTATGTAGATGTAGATGGAAAATCAATAGTTAAGTATGCGACCCCGCGCTAGCGGGGAAAAGAGTTGATAAAGAACAAGAATATCATGAAAAAAATCTGCAAGTAAAAAGAGGTTTTCTCACCTTAAGCAGTGCCGTAGCCAGGATATTGTCAAAGACGAGGTCCGAATGGTTAAAGAGAAATTTACAAAGGCTCATTTTTTCATTTATTCTAAAAACAAACTTAGGCTAACACATTTTTTTATATTTTATGCACATAGTTTGCGTTTGTGAGACCTACTTATAAATACTGCAATATTTTATATACAATATGGAGGAAAACATTTCTTAAAAATTGTTTAAATATACGCCACCAGTACTTTCAGTTGTTGTTCCAAACGAAGTCAGATTATCAGATTCAGAAGTGTTTGTTTGTATTTGAACACTGGCAACGACACGGTTGCATGTCACCAAGCTCGCTGCCTATCAGCCACGTCATTAGCTTGGTGTTTCGCAAAATCTGCATTAATTTTTGCATCGGTATAAATACCTTGCTTACTGATTTAGGAAGCGTAAGTCTATACTTTTATGTCCAAGATTATTGGTTCTTTTACTGTTATTCGCATTGCAACGTATCCATCCTCTAGATAAAATGTTACTCTTAAACCTAACTTTAAAAAGTAGTACACATACTGAATGAGGTGCCTTATGATATACTGACATATTGCCACTCCCAATAACGACTCCACTGTTGTAAATAGATAAATAAGCTACTATAGCAGTACGTATTTTAACTTACCATAACGCTAGTGGACAAATTAAAGTCGGTTTTCTCTTTTTTTCTTGTTATGAACTTACTCATAATTGGAAACTTATCTTAACAGCACAAAAGAAATAAACGTCAGCAGCAGCATTCCACTGTAGTGCTTAACATAACAATAATGGAGTAAGGCCAACAATGGACAACGGCTAAAGGAGGACTGGCCAACAGCCGATGTTGTTATCGATGTATCGATAATTAAAAACTATAGATGGCTTTGTTGACTGTCGATAGTGCGTTTCCCTTTTTCGGCGTATGACTGATAACAATATCATTCATTTTCACTACACGGTAGCTAGGTCGTGTCTTATTTCATTTAGTTCCTTCGGAGGTTCGAGTCCACCATCGAGCATGTGCATGTGTATGTGTGTGTGTGTGTGTGTGTGTGTGTGTTGTCGTTAGCATGATAGGTGATAGGGGGGTCCGGACCCCCACAACCCCCCCCCCCTTTGGCTACGTCCTTACCTTAAGGCAATAAATAAATAAAGATAGGTAAAAAAATAAAGTTGTGACAGACGGCACGCTTAGAAACACAACTCCTGAAGAGCTTGGTACAAACAATTCAAGAGTAACTGAAGAACACTTGAAAAACTTCAACAATACTGCAACACGAACACGACAACACGTACTCATCTTAATACGAAGTAATTTCAGTAAAGTGTTGCTTCCTGCCAGATGATGGTTTGTTTGGCGAAACTGTTTGTAAAATTGGTGGACCGGCGTCACCTGTGACCCCAGTTTCGGATACACTGCAGTTGTGGATCGGCTCTTGCAGAACTCCTCGAAGGAATATGGCTCCTCTGATGGTATGGCAGCCACATAGCTGAAGACCACTGTAACAAATAAATGAAATAAAAAAAATTTTCAGGTGTTGTTACTTGCTTAAAAGTAATCTTGTAGTAATTTACATCAACAGAAACAGTCGTAAAATGTCTTGCATGTTTATAGGTCATTTTCGAAAGCATTCAACGTAGTACTCGGACAACAATCTACATCTATACATATACGGTACTTAGTACCATTACTAGTTACTTGCTTTCCTGTTCCACCCCCCCCCCCCCCCAATATTGAGCGAGGGAAAAACGAATGCTTGGTTGCATCCGCACGAGCCCTAATCTCTCCATCTTGTTTTTACACAAAATGTAGGTTGGCGGCAGTAGAATCGTTCTGCAGTCTGCCTCAAATTCCGACCCTCTAAATTTCATCAACAGTGTTTCTCGAAAAGAATGACGCTTGCCCTCCAGAGACTCACATATGAGTTCGCGAAGCATTCAGTAACTCTCGCGCATTCCTGTTGCAAATTTCGATGGGTCTTACAGGAGAGGGAGTACATATTTTGAAAAGGATCTCAGTCCGAAAATATCATCCATTGATCCTATGAGCTTTTCATTTCCCCCCCTCTGTGAAGCGAACCCATTCTGCTATTTCAAATTTTTGTAAATCTATCGGACCAAACTGCGTGGTCATCAGTCCATAGCTTACAAACTATTAAACCTAGGTAAACTAACCTAAGGACAAACACACACACCCATGCCCCAGGGAGGACTCGAACCTCCACGGCGAGCAACCGTACGCTCCGCAGCGAGACGCATTAGACCGCTCGGCTACTACACCGCGGCATTTTCTGCTATTTTCTTTCCGTAGTTTTGGAGGAGGTAGCGTGAACCAAGGAAAGAAAAAAATTATCTAATAAACATAGACTCTACTTTGACTACCTTAAGAGCTATGAACAGTTGATCAGTAGAAGAGACGTGTAAACAGAATACAACCGAATATGAAGACGTGGTCAGTGCACTAACGGATGCATTCTAGAGTCCACCGTCTCCAGACACTTTGTTATTGTTTTGATGTATATTACATCATTCTAAAATATGGAAAGCAAAGAGCTTGCAGTAGTATAGATTTGTTAGACAGTGTCAAAAATTAAAGAAATGCTCAAAGCGTCAATGGATGACATTCTCGGTGTTCGTTTTCAAATTATTATGTATTCATTTCCCTGTACAAGTGCTCAAAGTTTGTAACAGGAATTTCCAAATACCCTGTATGTAAGAGTAGTTACCAGAAATTTGGAAAAGTTGTTGATCTATGTCGAATTTTTAGAAGATCCTTTACTGAACATTCTGTCAGAAATAGAATAGGTTGGGGATAGGAGATCATGCACACTGGGGTGAGGGAAGGAGGATGCGAATGTTGAAAGAGGGAGGGAGTGGATGAGAAGATGGGTGGAAACAGTGTCGCTGGAGATACTCCAGATTAGATTAAATTAGATTAATACTTGTTCCATAGATCATGAATACGACACTTCGTAATGATGTGGAACGTGTCAGTTAAATGAAGTGTGTCTATACATAATATTACATGACACTCAATATTTGATTTTTTTTATTTATTTTTTTTTATTTTTTTTATTTTTATTTTTTAAGTTTTTCCTAAATTACTAACTTTTATCTAGAAATTCATCTAATGTGTAGAAGGAATTGCCATTCAGAAATTCTCTTAATTTATTTTTAAATGCTAGTTGGCTATCTGTCAGAATTTTGATACTACTTGGTAAGTGACCAAAGACTTTTGTTAGAATAATTAACCCCTTTCTGTGACAGAGCTAAATTTAACCTTGAATAGTGTATGTCACCCTTTCTCCTAGTGTTTTAGCTATGCACACTGCTGTTACATTTGAATTCAGCCAAGAGGCTGTATTCCACATTGATTGTACAATTAAATTTGCTTTACAGGTTTTGTCCGCCTTGAGCAAACACAAATGTTTTTTAATTTTTCCCAGACATGTTTCGCTGGCGTTGCAGCATCATCAGTGGGATGTTTATTATCTGTCAAATTAACAGTAGAATGATTATTACTTTTTACATTAACAGTGAAAACTACAGATAATTGTGAGACTACAATACATAGTTTATTATTTTCATAGGTATGCTAGGCCTACCTTAATACCACATGTTGCTATGTTTGTGGTTTTTCCACTCACAAAATGTCTCTGATAGGTTTTGACAGTTTCTCATCTGCAAACCAAAACGTGTGTATTTAATGAGGTGAATAGTTCAATTGTAAATATCGGGATTTTTACGAAAATACTGGGCGTAGTTTTTGTGTTTTGGTTTGATTTTATTGTACAAGTAGGGGAGACCAGGGTAACGGCGCCACCCCAGTTTTATAACGAACGGTTTGCAGGAAGAGAACGCTAGCCAGTGTTCCATCTCCGTTTACCTACCGCGGAACTAATTCCTGTGGTCGCCGTCCGTGATTGTTGACAGGTATTAATCGTGTGAAAGAAATTGTTGTATTCGACGTTTTGGATCTAATTTTCGAGCCAGTATTTTATTGAAATAAATACCTCTAGAGGCTGCCAGTGCTTTTTAATACTCGTATTAACGTAATCTGTAGATATTTAGCTTCTATTTCGTGTCTCTAAACTAATTGTTTTGCAAAATCTTTGGCTTTAAATTGACGTTCTTAGCCATATTTTTCAACTGGGGCAATGACGCCCTGGTGGAGAATTTTGGCAAAATGAAGAGTAATACAGATGCACACAATTTTGTGAAATGGGCACTTGCAGAATGTAGTAGGTTTGAAGTGCTAAAAACTATACCGGTATGTCTGATTTTTTCAGTGTCGTGATCAAGCCTACATTATAAAATTTATTCTTATTCCAATTTTACATCGACAAGTACTTGAAGCCCTCTAAATGTCTAATACAGAAGAGTGTAAAGTATAAATTACAACGGTTGTAACACTTATTTGCTACTACTCACTTATTGTGTAGGTTTATCATTGATTTTCAAATGTATGGCGTCATTACCCTGGAACCCAGGGTAATGGCGCCACTGTGTATACTGTCACAATATATTTTTAACAATAAAATTTAACAAAATACATGTCTGAAAAAAATTATAATAAAGTAGTATTAGGTGGCGAAGCTGTAGTATTATTCTTTACGAAAAAGACACACCTTTAATAAGGTAAAAAAAAAAAAAAAAAAACAACGGGTTTAAGGTGGCGCCATTCCCCTGCTCTCCCCTACTTATCTGTCGTGAACAACGCGGCATTGGATAGAATGGTTCTTATAAAAATAAAGGTAACATTGGAATAAGTAGTTGTTGTCAGGTAGCTAGCGACCACAAAAACACCACAATGTCTACTCGTAAAACAGAATCACAACATTCCCGTCCCCTTCCCTTCTACGCCTCGTCCAGCAGGTTCTGCCAGACCTGCCACTGTCTTCCGCCGCCCCTCTCTCGAACAGTCGACAAATGGTGCAGTTTCCGAAATGCCCGTACCCAGAGTAACATATACAGAGAAGAAACCTCTAAATCTCTGTCCTACGCTCCCCTCGTAGTTCCGTAAGAAGCCAGCAGATATCAGGCGGTTCCCCGGCTTAGTACCGGTAGATCACACTAGAGGCGCTTCTGAGGTTGCCTCTCGAAGTATGGCCATCCTTTTCCGCGCCGCTTGCCGCCTTCTGCAGCTCGTGATTGGCTGAAATCGAGTCACATGGCTCTTTCCGCCATCTTGGTCCTATACGTTGCTGGGCTGCCGTGAGAAGCATTGTGAATACTCGTATGTTTTGGTTTGAATGACGCCACAGTGTTGTACTTTTGGGTGTTTTTAAGAAACGAAGAAGGGAGGTAAACTTTATAGTACTTCCATTAGATATCTGAAATATAGGAAGATGAAGTCTGGCTGATGAAAGTCGTCAGAGAAAACTAGGAGCCCAGAAGCGAACTTCGGTTATTGTGCTGTGATGGTTTTAATTCATAATGTAAATTAATAGATAAAAAATGGATCACGCAACGGATACCTATATATTTTTAACTTGAATAAATTTGTGAAGAAAATTCTGCATAATGTCGTGAGGTTAAATTGTTCGCGCGTTATTTGCAGATAGTTGCCGAAAATACACAATTTTTGAGATATTTGTGAGTGGACTAGATTCCCGTTTAGATATGAATATGCAGTTCCTGAAACAAGCTTTTCTCATTCGTTTTCATGTGTTACTGTGTATCATTACAAGAAACAAAGAATTGAAACAAGACAAATATTAGACATTCAAATGTAATTGGCGTTTTAAAGGCAACTTTAATTTCTGTTGCTGGTAAAAGTCACGTAGTGGGTATCTCCTTCCATTTTTCGTAGTTCATGTAAGATATAAGTACACAATACGAAAGAAAATACTCATCGAAGACTTATCCATGATCTCAATTGTTTTCTTAATTTACACTCTGCTCCCATGACGACATGTTCGCCGTATATTGGAATATTTGGCTACGGTACAGCTCAATCTGAATTTATAGGTGAACTCTTTAGATATGGAGCCACAAACCAAACAGTTTTCTTAAAATTGGACGATAAATATTCCGTAGAGCAGCCAGGTCCGCATGGACGGAACTATGCGAAGTTCCCGCATCTGTCCGTCGGATATAACACTCTGTATCTCGAGAACGAAAAGAGTTATCGTTCTGCTCTCAACCTTTAATAAAATTTCGATATCATAGCTACATTTCGTCCGCAACATTGTGTGTGCTAAAATCAACCATACGCAAAGTCTACGCAATGCGATTTTTCATCTGCAAACTCTTAAAAATTTTGCGCAGTAGTTTACTTAATTTGATGTAGCACGGAAACTATAAGTAATAATGAATAGAAATTGAGATCATTGTCGAGCGAATATATCACACTATAACACCTGAAAAAATTATTTTTTTTTCAATGAATGCTTTTCTCAAAATCGGTTGATAAGTATTGTTAAGCGCTGGGAACGTTGTAGCGGTCGGCGTGCAAGCAGCAGCGGAATAGGACCAGCATGGCTGGCCATACTTTCCCTATACAGAGCTTTATGCCTCTCGCTCATCAGAGGGTAGCGTGGAGGGGTGGCCGAGGGGAGAGCTCGTGCCGCCTGCCACGAGGCCACTGCTGTGCCCCTCGTGCCGGCGTTTGAGGGGAGGTGGTGGTGGGGGCAGCCGCTACCTGCCGCCTGCTCTGGCCAGTTTCAAAGGGATGCTTCTGACCTCAGCGCCATCACGGGACATCTTACGGAACCCTCGCTCCCCGCACCCCTGCGCGTATGACCGGGCCCTTAAGCCAGGTCCACAAGCTACGATCTGTCTGTGCACACCTCGCAAATCGTTGCGTCTGGACAGCACATTTGCGCAATATGAGATGTGCGCAAACCTGGAAGTTGGAGTTGGAGGTTTGAGCAAAACTACTCAAATCTATGGGTTGAAATCACACCTGCGCAGACAAGTTGGAACGTGTGGACAGGAAATCGTTGCAAATCTGTCTCAGTGTATACTTTTTCGTGTGTTTACTTTGTTGACAGTGGATGGAAATGGCTGAGAAACGAAAATTCCGACTGGGAAACAAAGTTAGCCGCAGATTATTGGCCACATATATTATGTAAAGTGAAGTAGCCGTACAGTGTTTCAACATATCTAAAACTCTGACAGTTTTATTTGTATACTTGTAGAAGGTAGGCCTACTTTACTTGCCTTCACGAAACAATTCTACAGGGCAGCGTAAATAGCTTCACAAGTGTTGGGGATGATTTAACTCAATGCTTGATTAGAAATAGCTGTTGGAAATTCGTATGTCTTTGTATGTCCTTCCTGTGGCCAGGAATGTTAATGTAACTTTCAGCCGATCATACTGTGTCATACAAGTGTCTTTACGTATTATGCGAGGAGTTACCAGTGTCAGAATATAATTGTAAGTTTCCACATCCATTCACAAATAATTACGCCAGTCATCAGGTTTGCACTCCAACTCACGATGTGTGTGACAACTGCCTTCTTTTAAGCAGCCAATGCCTAGACCATTTCTGTTTATTGCGGTTTGTTTGCATATTTTTTTCAAGACACTTTGCAAATAGTGACCGTAACAAGATTTCCTCCATCACTGACAAAAATAAATTTGAAAAAAAAAAAAAAAAAAAAAAAAAAAAAAGCTTATCGTATTCGTTTGGCCGTCCGAGTGCAGTCTGTACTACCTAGTTTTTTTGTTTTTGTTTTTTGTCGGGCGCGAGAATTTGCAGCGATGTGAACACCCGTTCACACACAACGATTGGTGGGCGCAGACATTTGCACAGACAGATCGTTGCGTGTGGACCAGGCTTTACGGAGGTTTCCCGTCTGTATATCTTCGTCTGTGCTACGGGCCCATCACAGTCTTTCCTCGGTCAATCTCGGACTGACCGCCTGCCGTTCCCGTTCTATACACAGACAGCTCGGTCACTACGTCGATCGTGCGTTGTTCCGACTAGCAGTGATTCCTCTTCAGATGAACGCTGCTGTCGACAGGACGGTTTTGTATACATACCTGCCAACCTACAAAATGTAAAAATCAGGAGATCCAGTTTAAAAAATCGGGAGATTCTTCAAAAAAATCAGGAGATACGTTCTATCAAAACCTGCGGCGCACTTTACTATAAACCTTAAGATAAATGATTATAGTCTTTTCCTATAATCTCATGACACTACATAATGGCTACAAAAAACACTCGCGTTAATCCAAATGTTGATTACATCCTTATATTTTGTAGCCAATCAAGGTAAAGTGATTGATTTTTTGATTAAAACAAAAACGTTCACAGCTGTATATTTGTGCTATACTGCTATTTGGAACATGTTATGGAAATGAGCCACATAGTCATCGGATTTAATTGGTAATCCGTACTCTACAATAAACAATGTAAATAAGCACTCTGCATGTATCACTTTCACTTTGCTCAGCAATTTGTCTTTCATTGTCACTCACACACTTTTTATTTTCTTTGCATGTTCTGTATTTCGGTACATCACTTTTCCGCTATGTGATGTGGAAATATCACATCGACAGATTTCAAAATACAGAAAATTTTCCGAAAACTGCTTAATAATTGATTATATTTTTTGCCATACTGGAACACACATCACCTAATTGAAATCCCATAATCACATAAAATAGCTGTTTACACGAAAGTTGCGTTTCTGCAATTCGCGTATGAAACTGATGCTCCTAACTACCTAATCAAAAGGTTACCAGCGATTAAAAAACCACTGAAATCATTTCACTTACGTACAATGACAACACATCACATTCAAAAACAGCACGACATCGAAACACTTCGTGTGTATTTGCAAATACGTGCAAAGAGCAGAAACAATCATTATATACGTCAAGCGCAACTCCTAGCCGGCCGCGGTGGCCGAAGGACTGAGGCGCTTCAGTCACGGTCTGCACGGCGACTACGGTCGGGGGGTTCGAATCCGCCCTCGGGCATGGATATTTGTGCCGTCCTTAGGATAAGCTAGTTGATAAGTAGTTTGTAAGTTTGGGGACTGATGACCCCGTAGTTAAGTCCCATAAGCTTATACAAACAAAACAACGCAACTCATAATTTCTATGAATTTCGATACATATTGATTTTTAACGGATACATGAACAAAGGACTTTAGACCATTGGCGGAAAAACGAATCTTGGGTTTCAGGACAAACGCTAAAAATCGGGAGAAATAATGGCTAAATCAGGAGGCGGGAGAAAAAGCGAAAAATCAGGAGACTCCTGCCTAAATCGGGTTCGAATCCCGGCTGGGTACACATTTTCAGCTTTGCCCAATCGCAGTTGATGTCATATATTCTATGAATGTTGAATAATAACAACTGCAGGATCAGAAGTGACATCTGTTCTCTCGGAACAGACGCCACATGTATATATATATAATATGCCGGTGACGGGCAATGATCCTATCGTTAGTGGGGAGCGGTGGGCAAAGTTTGAAGCCCTTACTCTTACGGGAATTAGTTCATAACTACGAGTTTGAGTACTGTGGGCAGGGCGAAGCTGGGAATTTGTATCTGACGGGAGGCGTACTTAGGTAGTCCTTGCAGGTCCGGTGATCACTGTGTCCCCAGTGGTGTAGGCGTCAGCGCAACTGCCTAGAAAGCAGGAGACCCGGTTTCGAATCCCGGCTGGGTACACATTTTCAGCTTTGCCCAATCGCAGTCGATGTCATATATTCTATGAATGTTGAATAATAACAACTGCAGGATCAGAAGTGATCTCTGTTCTCTCGGAACAGACGCCACATGTATATAAATCGGGAGAGTTGGCAGGTATATGAATAGATCGTAGCTAGGGTGGTAATAAAGTTCTGGCTGACGAGTGTGTACAGACTGAGCCTTCCGCAGCCGCAGTTCGTCGAATCCTCCAGGTGGCCGATGCTCGTCCACGTGGACCGGACCGTCCACGCCCCCCAGCTGCAGTGGGTGACTGGGTGTCAGTTCGCGCGCGCGCGCGCGCGCGCAGCCGTTTCCCGCCTCGCGCGTGCCTTTGTGTGCAGCTGTGGAGCACCCCCTTTGTCCGGCAGGTAGCCAGCCAGTCAGTCCGCTCAGTCGCTTCCTGGCCGCCAGCCTGAGGAATGCCGAACCTCCGCTAGTCTAGCGTCGTCCGCCCAGTGCTCGTGGGCAGTACAGACTACAGCGTAGCGGCGTCGCTCGTTCCGCCGCCTGTCAGGTAATCGTCAATCGCATGTAGTTTGACGTCCCGTATTTCACGTGATCGTCCCTTAAGGCCCCTACACACGCTCTGATTTATCGGCCGACCCGGCAACTGACCAACGAGCCAACCAAAGTTGTAGTGGCCTACACACGTTCGGACGGGTAGCGTTCGTTTCACACTTCCATTTGTAATCGTGGCGTAGCAGTGGTGTGAAGGCGACCACAAAGGAAGCTATCGATCTGTCGATCGCTATATCATCGAGATCGAGACTGTTCACGAGTATACGTGCATACCTGCCAACTTTTACGGTTTGTCCGTAAAATTTACGAAAATTGCACCATTTAACGATTTTACGGATGGTCGGTGTTATTTCACGACTTGCACGAAATATTTAAACGTTAACGTTCGATAATCACACCACATATGTTCAGTCGATTGTTTGTGTGGGTCGAAGATACGTCTACGATAGTCGAAAATTTATTCATTGATATGACTGGTACTTTTAACTCTGACGTTGGTGACGCCGTGTCCTGTGGTGACGCCATTGGAATTGAATTTAAAGGCGTGATAACAGTTCTTCAAGTTTTATGCGAATCTCAGGTGTCGACAGGCTCTGCTCTGCAAATTCAAAGAAGTGCTGATGAGTCAGTTATTAGCATTCAGACCTAGACCATAATTATTGATCTTCAGGATACAGATAAATATCATTTATTTCCATCAATGAGGAAGTACTTCTTTACGTACCACCTGTGACTAAATAATTACGTTTGCAGTCAAGGTGATACAAAATTGAAGATGCACAGTTTTTTTCCATTACTTTTTTCTTCGTAAAGTTTTCCTTTTATGCAAGAGAGAAAATTAGGCTATAGTCGAACTAGCATATCATTTGCAATGTGTGTTATTATTTCTTACCTTTAAACAGGTTGTATTGTGTAAAACCTTTTTCAGCTATATCATATCAGCTTAATTTATCAAGGAAGTCCGTTTTTGTATGCTCTAAACCAATATTCACCGTACTTACTGCTATTTAACGCGGATTTCTTCTTGATTGTTATATCCGCTTGAACAATGGCCTATCACGTATCTATATACGATTACATTATTGTATTTTGTGACCCTGAAAAAATCATTATTTTCGTCAAGCCGGAATATGTGGAAGTTATTTCCCAGATTTTTTTGCGGCACGTGAGTTTTACTGAAAACCCTTTTCAAAGGTTGGCAGGTATGTATACGGAAACAGTCGTAACGAGAACTTTTTAAGGTCAATTCACTCACTGTCCGTCAGAACATTCCACGATGTATTTCTAATGACGGCGTTCACACTGTCCATCACCGGACCGTCAGGTCACGTCAAGCTTTCTCGAGAAGAATGTTTTGTCGGAACAGACGTCTGCTAACATCGGAAGTCAACCTATTTTCGTCACGCGATTTTCATGTTATAGTCAATGTTGACTGGAATACACTCTTTCAAATTCTGAAGTCAGCAGGGATAAAATACAGGGAAAGGAGAGTTATTTACAACTTGTACAAAAGCCAGACCGCAGTTATTAGACTCGAAGGGCATGAAAGGGAAGCATCAGTTGGGAAGGGAGTAAGACAGGGCTGTAGCCTTTCTCCTATGTTATTCAATTTGTACATAGAGCAGGCGGTGAAGGAAAGTAAGGAACAATTTGGAATAGGGATTAAAGTTCAGGGGGAAGAAATAAAAACATTGCGTTTTGCTGATGACATTGTAATTCTGTCAGAGACAGCAAAGGACCTGGAAGAGCAGTTGAATGGAATGGACAGCGTGTTGAAGAGAGCATATAAAATGAACATTAACAAGAGCAAAACAAAAATAATGGAATGCGGTCTTAGAAAATCAGGCGATGCTGAAGGAATTAGATTAGGTAACGAAACAATGAAGGTGGTAGATGAGTTTTGTTACTTGGGTAGTAAAATAACATGCGATGGTCGCAGTACAGAGGATATAAAATGCAGAATGGCAATGGGAAGAAAAGCATTTTTGAAAAAGAGAAATTTGCTAACATCGAATATTAATTTAAGAGTAAGGAAGTCTTTTCTGATGTCATTTGTGTGGAGTGTTGCCTTGTACGGGAGTGAAACATGGACGATAAGCAGTGCGGACAGGAAGAGAATAGAGGCTTTTGAAATGTGGTGCTACAGAAGAATGCTGAAGATTAGGTGGGTAGATTGCATAAGTAATGAAGAGGTACTGAACAGAATTGGTGAGAAAAGGAATTTTTGGCATACCCTGACTAAAAGAAGGGATCGCTTGGTAGGACACATTCTTAGACATCGGGGAATCGTAAATTTAGCATTGGAGGGAAGTGTGTGGGGTAAAAACCGCAGAGGGAGACCAAGAGACGCGTATAGTAAGCAGATTCAAGTGGATGTGGGTTGCCGTTCTTATGAGGAGATGAAAAGGCTTGCTCAGGATAGAGTAGGGTGGAGAGCTGCATCAAACCAGTCTCCGGACTGAAGACCATAACAACAACAGTCGATGTATCTTATTCATATTTATTTTATTGTTTACTTTATTTTAGCGGTAAATTCCAAATGTTTCGTTACGACGTAAATATTTTTCTCAACTGAGTGTCCTCCTAAAGACGAGGTCAGATGTCTGAAACCGAACAATGGTTTACGTTTCGTAATATTGGAACAGAAAAGACTGAAGCAAACTGTTTGTTTGAATAACATTGTAATTTGATGACGTATTTATCATTAAATAACATTTTATATGAAAAAGTCAGTTGCAATGGAAGACAAAAAATCCAGTTGTTTACGACGGTATTAACAATGTCAGTGGATATAGTAAACAGGCTCTGTTTATGCTCTTGTAAATATTGACGTGTTCATATGTTTATTTTTTTTCGCTTGAAAATAGATGTCGATGCTTTGAAATGCTATTTCAATAACCAGCACTTTACCACACTAAGTTCGCAAAAAAACATACATCGTAAATTTTTCTTTGGCCGTCAATAACACTTAGCGTTGTCGTTCCGCCAATTCAAATATTAAACTATGACTTTCTGCATAACAGATCGCAACTCATAACTTCATTTTCACCATCGGGTTTTGGGATAGACGAATTGACGAGAAGGACAGTGTGAATACAACTTGACGTATCGGTGCCCATAAATTAAAGGCAAAATCTGTACACATTTTTCTGTTAGTGCATGCTGATTTTTCTCTCTTTTATTTTTTTTTTCTCAGCTGCGAAGGTGGTAAGTTCTACCACACTCTGTTTAAAAGTACTTTGATTTTCTGCTACTTAAACCTGTGAGCGTATACTACTTTTATATATCTAGTGCTATAACTACGCACGCCATTTCTCTACCTGATTCTGTCAGTATTCCTGTAATATTGCCTGGAATAGCTTTTTATAAGCATCTACTTCCCGGTCAGCACACATGATCGGACAATGGCACACACACGACAAAGAAAATTAATAACCGAATTCGTGCAGTCCACGCCGAGTCACTCAAAGGCGCTCGCAAAAGTCGATAGTCGAAAGCCCACCAGTGGCAGTCCCCTTACGTCACAATTACAAATGGCAGTGTGAAACGAACGCTACCCCGTTCGGACCAATTGCACGCAGCGATTGCAGCGCCTCTGTGTTGTGGTGTCTGTCTGTCGAACTGTTTTTGTTTTTGCATCTTCGCTGAACAGACG
Source organism: Locusta migratoria (assembly GCA_026315105.1). Lineage (NCBI taxonomy): Eukaryota > Metazoa > Arthropoda > Insecta > Orthoptera > Acrididae > Locusta > Locusta migratoria. The sequence goes on from CM048746.1 coordinate 643,261,175, forward strand.
ATCGCAGGCAGGAAGTTGGTCGGGTAGCGTTGGGTGGAATGGTGGCGGGTGGCGGGTAGGATGTCGCACAGACAGGCCCGACCAACCATCCGACTAGCAAAGTTGGTCGGGAAGCGCAATTTATCGCACCACCGATAAATTAGTCCCGATAAATCGGAACGTGTAAGGGGCCGTAAGTGTTCCGTTGTACAGATAAATACGGGACGTATATTGTCCCGTATCTTACTAACTCATGTATTTTGAAATAGCGTGTTTCAAAGTAATGTACAGCGTACCCAAATAGAGATCAGATGTGGTATTTATCAATCAATAAACTAAATACACTTTAAAGAAATTGAGTAAGGCACGAGTTTTGAATGTTTTTGGCTGGTACTACATTATGCTTTCGCATGGCATATGCACCTTTTCCGAATTTAAAAATCCAGTCATTAATTAGCTCATTTCTAGAAGACAGCGTGCTAAAATAATCTGAATTCTTGGACGTTTGAAGTTCGTTTCACGAAGCGTTAATTGATTATATCGCGAAATGGACTTACCGATTTCATGTGCACTGGGTGCAATTCAAAAATGCTCTTCTTTGGAAGTATGCTAAGTAATGTTCTGAAACTTGACCAGTTTTTCATGAAAATATTATTAAAGAATCATGTGAAGTTCAGAAAGTGAACGATGTTAAAAATCTACATCTTACATGGGATGCTCTGCAAATTACATTTAAGTGCCTGCCAGAGGGTTTATCGAACCATTTTTATACTATTCATCTCCCATTCCATTATAGAATATCGCACGGAAGGAAAGAACACGTGAATCTACATACTCTGCAAATCACATTTAAGTTCCTGTCATAGATTTCATCGAACCTCCATTATACTATTTATCTCCCATTCCATTCTCGACTAGCGTGCGGGAAGAAAGAACACCTGAATCTCTCCTTTAGAGCTCTGATTTCTCGTATTTTATTCTGATGGTCATTGCTACCTATGTATGTAGGAGCCAACAATGTATTTCATTCGGAGGAGAATGTTGGCGATTGGAGTTTCGTAAGTAGCCCACGCCGCAGCGATAAGCGCCGTTGCTGTAATGATTCCCAGCCCAGATCCTGTATCATTTCCGTAACGCTGTCTCCCCTGTATCGTGACAATGCGAAACGAGCTGCCCTTCTCTGGACTCTTTCGATGTCCTCCGTCAAACCCACCTACTTCAAAAAAGGACGGACAAGCATAGTGCACGTACTCTCTGTAACTGTATCTGCGGAGAGAAATGTTTTAATTCAGAACTGTGAAGGGAGCTGGTGAAGTCTGCTCGCACATTTTCAACTAACATGTGATACCCAAAACGATTAGCTTTTCAGAGCATTCACACAAGGTTGGCGCCGGTGGTAACAGCTACAATGCGATGACATGAGGAAAGTTTCCAACCGATTTCTCAAGCATAAAGCAGTTGACCGGCGTTGCCTGGTGAAACGTTGTTGTGATGCCTCGTGTAAGGAGAGAGGGAAATGCGCACCATCACGTTTCTGAATTTGATAAAGGTCGGATTGTAGCATATTGCGATTGCGGTTTATGGTATCGCGACATTGCTGCTCGCGTTGTTCGCGATCCAATAACTGTTAGCAGAATATGGAATCGGTGGGTTCAGGAGGGCGATACGGAACGCCGTGCTGGATCCCAACGGCCTCGTATCACTAGCAGTCGAGACGACAGGCATCATATCCACATGTCTGTAACGGATAGTGCAGCCACATTCGATCCCTGAGTCAACAGATGGGGACGTTTGCAAGACAACAATGATCTGTACCAACAGTTTGACGACGTTTGCAGCAGCATGGACTATCAGCTCGGAGACCATGGCTGCGGTTACCCTTGACGCTGCATCACAGACAGGAGTGCCTGCGATAGTGTACGCAACGACAAACCTGGCTGCACGAATGGCAAAGCCGGCCGCGGTGGCCGAGGGGACTGAGGCGCTTCAGTCACGGTCTGCTCGGCCACTACGGTCGGGGGTTCGAATCCCCCCTCGGGCATGGATATTTGTGCCGTCCTTAGTAGTAGCTAGTTCATAAGTAGTTTTTGAATGGCAAAACGTCATTTTTTCTGATGAATGCAGGTGCTGTTTACAACATCATGATGGTCACATCCGCGTTTGACGACATCGCGGTGAACGCACATTGGAAGCGTGTATTCGTCATCGCCACACTGGCGTATCACCCGGCATGATGGTATGGGGTGCCATTGATTACACGTCTCGGTCACCTCTTGTTCGCATCGACGGCACTTTGAACAGTGGCCGTAACATTTCAGATGTGTTACGACCCGTGGCTCTACCCTTCATTACCTGCGAAACCCTACATTTCTGGATACGGAACATGTGGTGTCGCACAAGTCTAAAGTGCGCGCCATGTACTTTCGCCGCGCGCAGCCATGCAGGCACGGTGCGGCGTTCTTACGACGTCAGCCACGAGCGCCCTCTGCTGCAACTCCGCTCGTGGTCACGACTGCTGCATCGGCCACTTGAGAATCAGATAGGCACCAGTTAAGTCTTGGCTATCGGATAGGCACTAGGACTCATCAGTAGGCAGGCCTCTCTCTAGTTTAACTATGTATCAGCGTTCTGCAGTCTTGAACTTTGTAAAAGATAAGTATTATCTTATTTCTACGAAATATACAACTTATTCTAATTTAGCCTAGTGTTTCTAGTTTCTGCTGTCCCACTGGCTGGTCACCTCCGTACCTGCACACGCGTGCATCTTATTTCCCTGTGTCGGTCTCTCTTTACTCGGTCACCGACACCCAGGACAACCGGCGGAAACGAGACACTAAAGTGGCGACGAGGATGGGATTCAAAAGAACATGTTCGACTGTTGCCCTGGCCAGCACATTCTCCAGATCTCTCACCAACTGAAAACGTCTGGTCGATGGTAACCGAGCAACTGGCTCATCAAAATACGGCAGACACTACTGCTCATGAACTGTGGAATCGTGATGAAGCTGCATGGGCTGTACACGCCATCCAAGCTCTGTTTGGCTGAATGCCCAGGCGTATCAAGGCTGTTATTACGGTCAGAGGTGATTGTTCTGGGTACTGATTTCTCAGGATCTGTGCACCCAAATTGCGTAAAAATGTAATCATATGTCAGTTGTAGGATAATATATTTGTCCAATAAATTCCCGTTTATCATCGGCTTTTCTTCTTGGTTTAGCAATTTTAATGGCCTGTAGTGTATTTTACCAATGCAACTATCGATTAAAGGTCATCAGGGCGTTCTCCATAATGGATCACATCTGCAGTAGGAGTACAACAGAAGGAACAATCACGCCCAACGCCGATATACTGCACAGATTTCAGATGAACGCTTCAGAAAGCTACCCACCGCACATGGGACTACGAATGGCACGCCTCACAGAAATTTAGGTTGGCTGCCAGCCAGCCAACCAACCTCGGATATGGTTCGCTTCAGTGATCTCTATACTACCTGGATGTTGAACTTCAGCTGTCCGAGCGTACCTGTCGTACATGTTGATATTTCGTTTCTTGACAAATTCAAATATGGCAGCCATGAAGTATTATAAGAAAACTAAAAGAAAATACGTTTCGATTCCGCTCCCATATCAGCCGATTACATCACATATTGACTTAAATTGCAAATCAAGAGGTAAGCAACAATTCTTTGTCACGTAATAACTGATGCAAACTCGTTTTCCAGATTTAAACGTGGCGGAAAATGCGAAATCCTGTGGAAAGCATATGAATGTGCAGGGACGCTGCAGTTCTGTGCTCAGAGACCAGAGTTAGACATCCAGTTTGTATCGAGATCACTGGTTCGCTTCCATGGCGATCGGTAGACGTTACATGAATTCTACCATTCACATGGTACATTTCTTAACCAGACACGGACCTTATCCCACGTATTTAAACCGCGTGAGTCTGAATCAGACACAGACACGCACGCAACAATACGCCAGTCACTAGTCTTGATGAATTGTGGTATCGCGTTGAAGCTGCTTGGGCATCTGTACCTGTACACGCTATCCGAGCCCATGCGTACCAAATGTTCAAATGTTTGTTAAGCTTAAGGGACTTATCTACGGGGTCATCAGTCCCTAAACTTACAAACTACTTTATGAACTACCTACAACTAAGGACGGCACAAATATCCATGCCCGAGGGGGGATTCGAACCCCCGACCGTAGTGACCGTGCAGACCGTGACTGGAGCTCCTTAGTCCCCTCGGCCACCGCGGCCGGCGCCATGCGTACCAAGGCCGTTATTACGGCCAGAGATGGTTGTTCTGGGTACTGATTTTTCACGATCTATGCATCCGAATTGCTTGAAAATGTAAACACACGTCAGTTGCTTGTCATCTGTATTTCTTCTTGGTATAACAGTTTTAATGGGCAGTAGTGTATTTCTCTGTTCTCTCTGACGTCGCCATTAAACTTCATTGGGGACAGACGAGGCCGCCCGTGACCAGTACGGCGCCGACGCCAGCGCGGCGAGCGTCGAGTGGAGCGGCTGGTGGCTGCCGCGGCCGCGGTCCGGCGGCAGAGGGGCGTGTCCCGGGCCAGAGGGTCCGGAATGGCGCACTCAGCGGCCGCGCGCCGGCTAATGGGCTGGAAGAGCCGCTAAAGGATGCGCCGCGCCTTTTAGGGGCCTTCCGCCGCGCCAGTAAAAGCCACCGCGCCACAGCGCGGGCCAGCGCCGCTGCACCCCCACCCCCATCCCCCAACACTTCCCTGCCCTGCCCTGCCAGCACGCCCCCGCTGTTCCACCGGTCGCTCTTCGCCACTGCCCACTGCTCCTGAAACCGCAGCTCCGCGACGCCGGCGCACAGCCAGCTGTCACCTTCACCATAACGAATTTCCGGCGTCTGCTATCTAGTGCCAGTGCCGGCTCGTGTTTACCTTCACTGCTGGGACCTGATTTATGATACTAGAAACACCAATTGTAAATATGGTAATTGTGCAAATCAAATGTCTGTAAATCTATCGGACCAAACTGCGTGGTCATCAGTCTGTAGCTTACAAACTACTTAAACCTAGGTAAACTAACCTACGGACAAAGACACACACACACACACACACACACACACACACACACACACACACACCCATGCCCCAGGGAGGACTCGAACCTCCACGGCGAGCAACCGCGCGCTCCGCAGCGAGGTGCTTTAGACCGCTCGGCTACTCCACCGCGGCAGGTAATTTTGCAGTATTTCGAATAATAAGTAATATTTCAATAGAGGAAAATAGGGAAAAAATGGAATTTTTTTTATTAAGTAGCTACATATATGTGCAACATTTTACAGAAGAATCAAAGTCTTTGCATTATTGGTACTGTTAACAATTGGATACAAACTAGACTCATACATGCATACGCAATTTTGCAGTAAGGTAAAGCAGTCAACAATCGGAAAATTGGGCAGGGGTGGCAAGGTTTGAAGCCCTTACTCTTACGAGAATTAGTTCATAACTACGAGTTTGAGTACTGTGGGCAGGTTAAAGCTGGGAATTTGTATCTGACGGGAGGCATGCTTCGGTAGTCCTTGCAGGTGCGCTGATCACTGTGTCCCCAGTGGTGTAGGGGTCAGCGCAACTGCCTAGAAAGCAGGAGACCCGGGTTCGAATCCCGGCTGGGTACACATTTTCAGCTTTGCCCAATCGCAGTTGATGTCATACATTCTATGAATGTTGAATCGGATGATTTGTTTGAACACCACAGTGCTTTACTAGGCATGGTCCTCTTTGGAGGTGGTATGGCGTTGCCTTCCTCCGACCTTCGAACTGACTTACCCAGCCAGTTATAGAGGGACCTACAGTTTAACGTGGGTTCCGAACCACGGTGCTACTCGGTATTTTTCACATGAGCAATACTGCCGGAGGTGAAAGAAGTGGAAAGTGACAGATAAAAATCCTAGGACCTGGCGGGGATCGAACCCGCGACCTTTGGATTTGTAGTCTAGCACTCTACCATTGTGCAACCGAGGCGCAGTAGGTAAGGTTATTTGATCAGATTGTTGCCAGCATGATACTGAAGTACCTGGGAAGCAGGTTGCTAGCCTTACTTTTCCAGGGCACCTCTAGTTTTACCCCTAACGATTGACGGACTAATCGGTGGATTTGGTAGTTTTTGCCGTCTGAGCACAAAGGTGGCAACGACTGAGAATATGTCCGAGATGCCCAACCTTATTCCAAAGTAAGTGGTATCCCGTCAGGACCACTTACTTGGCCACTCATACGTTGCCCGTGGTTCATGAACTAGGTCATGATTACAGGATGATGATGATGATGATTGGCGTTTTAGGGCGCTTAACAGCGAGGTTATCAGCGCCCGATGATTACAGGAACCCACACCCTGAACCACCAATACCATAGATGAAGCAGTTAGGGTGCCTAATTTATGATACTAGAAACACCACAAAATTGTAAATATGGTGATTGTACACTGCTCAAAACAATTACGGTATCATAATAACATGTAGGCATTCACGGCTGGCGTTGTCCTTCAATAAAACTTAGGGGCTAAATTGCCGAGCTCTACATCTACATGGGATACTCTGCAAATCACATTTAAGTGCCTGGCAGAGGGTTCGTCGTACCACAATTTTACTATTTATCTCCCATTCCATTCTCGAATAGCGCGCGGGAAGAAAGAACACCTGAATCTCTCCGTTCGAGCTCACGTAGTTTATTCTGATGATCAGTTATACCTATGTAAGTGGGAGTCAACAATATATTTTCCCATTCGGAGGAGAATGTTGGCGATTTTAGTTTCGTAAGTAGCCAAGCCGCAGCGATAATCGCCGTTGTTGTAATGATTCCCATCCCAGATCCTGTATCATTTCCGTAACGCTGTCTCCCCTGTATCGTGACAATACGAAACGAGCTACCCTTCTTTCGACTCTTTGGATGTCCTCCGTCAAAGCCAGCTGACAAGGATCCCACACTGGGCTGCAATACTCCAAATGATGACGAACAACCGAAGTGTACGCCGTCTCTTTAGTAGTTCTGTTGCATCTTTTAAGGGTTCTGCCAATGAAACGCAGTCTCCGGTTCTTTTCTACGACATTATATACGTGTTCGTTCCAGTTTAAGTCTGAAGTGATAGGAATTCCTAGATATTTTATGAAGTTTACGGCCATCACTTTGGATTGATTTATCTTGTAAACAAAGTTTAACGGATTTCTTTTCGTACTGATGTGGACGACTTCACACTTCTCATTATTTAGAATCAATTGCCAATTTTTAGACTATAGTGATATCTTATTCAGATCGTTCTGCAGTTGGTTTTGATCTTCAGATGATTTTACTAGACGGTAAAAGACGCCGTCATCTGCAAACATCCTAACAGAGCTACTTACATTTTTCCCTAAATCGTTTATGTAAACAACGAACAACAGAGGACCAATAACACGACCTTGTGTAACGCCCGATATCACTTCTGTTTTAGTCGATGGCTTACCAACGATTACTACGAACTGTGTTCTCTCTGACAGGAAATCCCTATCCAGTCGCAAATTTGGGGCGATATACCATATACTATATATACCACAGAACATAAAGTATGCACAAGCGCGTAAATAAGTGAGTTAATAGGGGTAAAGCAGGAATTCCACTCTTTTGATTTCGTAAACAGTGTGATTCCAGAACCTGATGCCGCCGACATATCACTGGAGCGCGCTGCGGTCGCTTGCAGCTCGTATGCTCAAGTCGCGCCGTCTCCTAGCGTTCAGCCGCACGTTGGACTCGGCACGTTGGCCACACACGTTGAGACGCACGCTCCGTGTGCCGACGGCTTAAGGCGCCGAATCACGGACTGCTCCGACGTTCCCGCCAGGAAAAGAGGGCCTATCGCAAAGAGATGACGAGTTCTCACATCGTTGAAAGGTGTAGGCTGGGTTACAACATGCGACTAGGTTGTTATCCCGCGACCCCTCTGTTCCTGGCGAGTGCTTCACCCAGAGATCACCAGGGTCGACATTTTACGAAATTTTGGAGTCTGTTGATCAATACCAGCTCCGGCCGGTCGGAGAGGATCGGTGGGGAGATGTTGTTAGCGCATAAATCCGTCCCGCCAGGGAGAGAGTTTGGGGGCAGGTGGAGTGGTCTGGTGTGGTGTGGGGTAAGTTTGGACGCGATCGGAATCGGCGGCTGCCCCCAGCGGCCGACGCCCCTGGTGAGCGGTAGCTGCTGGCCTCTCGCACAGCACAGCTGCTGCTGCTGCTGGGGATGCGGTGTCCATTATTTAGTAGGCGAGCTTTTACCGCCCCGCACATTAGCCGCGCCCAGCGGTCCAAACGCACCCCCTCCCCCACCTCAACCCCATCGGTCAGCTCTGCGGCATTCCCTGGCGGCGGTGCGCGACTCGTCCCGGCCCTGATGCATTTGCCTGCTCCGATCGTGTGCAGCTCACGCCGTAGGCACACGTCCGGATCTAGGGGACTACGATGGGAGGCGGCTGGTGGTCTCCAAGGCAAGGTGATGCTGTCTAATTGCTTCCCTGATGGAGCTATATGACGTATGATAAAGGATAGTTTTCGCTTTTTTATCTGTGTTGTACGCCTCGGTAGCACAGTGGTAGAGTACCAGACTACAAATCCAAAGGTTGCGGGTTCGATCCCCGCCAGGTCATAGGATTTTTATCTGTCACTTTCCACTTCTTTCACCTCTGGCAGTATTGCTCACGTGAGAAATGCCGAGTAGCATTGTGGTTCGGACCCACGGTTAACTGTAGGTCCCTCTATGACTGGCTGGGTAAGTCAGTTCGAAGGTCGGAGGAAGGCAACGGCATACCACCTCCAAACAGGACCATACCTAGTAAAGAACTGTGGTGTTCAAACCAATCTTCGGATTGTTGACTGCTTTATCTTATAGGGTGTTAGAAAAAGGTACGGCCATACTTTCCTGAAACATTCCTCACACACTAAGAAAAAAGTATGTCATGTCGACATGACTCCGGAAACGCTTAATTTCCATGTTAGAGCTCATTTTAGTATGAATGAGGCTTCATTCCAACGTGATCAAATTGTAAATTTTCACAATGAACATGTGTGGGCTGACGAGCGTGTACAGGTACACATGCCCATGCAGCTTCAACACGATACCACAGTTCATCGAGAGAAGTGACTGTCGTATTGTGACGAGCCAGTTGCTCGGCCACCACTGACCAGACGTTTTCAGTTGGTGGGAAATCTGGAGAATGTGCTGACCAGGGCAGCAGCCGAACATTTTCCGTATCCAGAAACGCCCGTACGGTACCTGCAACTTGTGGTCGTGTATTATCCTTCTGAAATGTACGGTGTCGGAAGGATCGAATGAAGGGTACAGCCACGGGTCGTAACACATCTGAAATGTAACGGCCACTTTTCAAAGAGAAGTGAACAAGAGGTGACCGAGACTTGTAACCAATGGCACCCCAATACCATCATGCCGGGTGATACGCCAGTATGGCGATGACAAATACACGCTTCCAATGTGGGTTCACCGCAATGTCGCGAAACACAGATGCGACCATCATGATGCTGTAAATAGAACCTGGAACATCCGAAAAAATTACTTTTGCCATTCGTTCACCCAGGTTCGTCGTTGCGTACACCATCGCAGGCGCTCCTGTCTGTGATGCAGCGTTAAGGGTAACCGCAGTTATGGTCTGCGAGCTGATAGTCCATGCTGCTGCAAACGTCATCGAACCGTTCGTGCAGATGGTTGTTGTCTTGCGAACGTCACCATATGTTTACTCAGGGATCGAGACGGGGCTGCACGATCCGTTACAGCCATGCGGATAAGATGCATGTCATCTCGACTGCTAGTGATACGAGGCCGTTGGGATCCAGTACGGCGTTCCGTATTGCCCCCCTGAACCTTGAACCGATTCCATATTCTGCTAACAGTCATTGCATCGCGATAGAGTACAATCCGACCTTTATCAAAGTTGGACACGTGATGGTACGCATTTCTCCTCCTTAGAAGCATCACAACGACGTTTCACCAGGCAACGCCGGTTAAGTGCTGTTTGCGTATGAGAAGTCGGTTAGAAACTTTCCTCATGTCAGCTCCTTGTTCGTGTCGCCAACGGCGCCAACCTTGTGTGAATGCTCTGAAAAGCTAATCATGTGCATTTCACAGCTTCTTCTTGCTGTCGGTTAAATTTCGCGTCTGTTGCACGCCATCTTCGTGGTGTAGCAATTTTAATGGCCAGTTGAGTAGGTTTGCAGGGAAGCGATAAAATTTCTAGCGATGGTGTCTCCTATTATTTGAGCAGTTCGGAGCAGCACAGCCAACCAAACAATAAAATCATCTCGAAGTATTCATAGATTCACTTCGCTACACCACACAAAGCATGCAGCACTGTCGTCGGACTGGGATACAAACCGGCGGATTGTTGAGCTCGGTGTACCTAGCGCATCAGCCCGGTGTTCGGCGCTGGGGCTCGCGGCTGCTCATTTCCTGTGGGTCGGCCGCTGTCACGTCGGGCATCCATCACGCATCGCGCCCCACCCCAGCACGGCCGCGTAATTACGCCGGCCTTATCTGCACACCAGAAGTATCGCCGCCGGACACCGCCTGACCGCCCCAAAACACCGAGGGGCGCCGCATGCACTGTGCCACAACACCAGCCCCTAGAGAGGGCACAGTGGCATATTCCTCCACACTGCGAACCAGTCCTCACTGAAAATTCGTACACGTCTCGGCGGTAGACTTGCACAGAATAAAAATTTTAAACATGGCTGCGTGCAGTAACGGTAATTCAAAGCAGTAAAATAACAGCCAACCAACTGCAAATTAAAGTTCAATATACTTTACCGCGGTTTCAATTGATATAGATCAATCTTCTCCAGAAGATACATGGACCTACAGTGAATAAGAAAGTAACAATCAAGCTATGTACAACAGTAATATTCACAGAATATATGACATCAAATGCGATTGGGCAAAGGTGAAAATGTGTACCCAGCTGGGATTCGAACCCGGGTCTCCTGCTTTCTAGGCAGTTGTTCTGACCCCTACACCACTGGGGACACAGTGATCACCGCACCTGCAAGGACTACCTAAACACAGTACTGTGGGCAGGGCGAAGCTGGGAATTTGTATGTGACGGGAGGCGTGCTTAGGTAGTCCTTGCAGGTGCGGTGATCACTGTGTCCCCAGTGGTGTAGGGGTCAGCGCAACTGCCTAGAAAGCAGGAGACCCGGGTTCGAATCTCGGCTGGGAACACATTTTTGGCTTTGCCCAATCGCAATTGATGTCATACATTCTGTGAATATTAAATAATAGCAACTGCAGGATCAGAAGTGACGTCTGTTCTTTCGGAACAGACTCCACATGTATATATGTACAACAGTATTAAAACCATAGATTGTTTACCTATAAAATTACAACAAAGTTTAGTCTACAGGAAACAAGTACTTACACTACATTCTAACTATGGAAACGTTGCACGCGTCAATCGTTGTACACATAATGTAGCCCTTTAGATAAAGGCACGTCAAACATATAAAATGATAACATATGCTGTGTAACGTAGCAGATTGCGCGGCCTGCTAACCGCCGACTGACCGTCTGAGTAAGACGTGGGCGCCAGGTAAACATTACACGTGGCGCATGCGTACTCATGTGGACGACTTCACACTTCTCATTATTTAGAGTCAATTGCCAATTTTTACACCATAGTGATATATTATTCAGATCGTTCTGCAGTTGGTTTTGACCTTCAGATGATTTTACTGGACGGTAAATGACGGCGTCGCCGGCCGCGGTGGCCGAGGTGACTGAGGCGCTCCAGTCACGATCTGCGCGTTCACTACGGTCGGGGGTTCGAATCCCCCCTCGGGCATGGATATTTGTGCCGTCTTTAGTATAAGTAAGTTTATAAGTAGTTTGTAAGTTTAGGGACTGATGACCCCGTAGTTAAGTCCCATAAGCTGTACAAACATTTGAACATTTTTTCTCCTACATCGTTTATGTAAATAAGGAACAGCAGAGGACCAATAACAGTACCCTGCGGAACGCCCGATATCATCTCCGTTTTAGTCGATGCTTTACCTTCGATTACTACGAACTGTGCCCTGTCTGACAGGAAATCCCCTATGTAGTAACATATTTGGGGCGACATACCATAACCATGTATTTTGATTAAAAGCCGTTTGTGTGGTACCATTACGATTGAATCGTCAAGGTTGGCAGCTCTTGATCTGGGGCACAGATGCAAGCTGACGACCGGCCAGGGTGTTGGCGCGGCCGCACGTCCGATGGCCGGGTCACACGGGCGTAACAGAAGCGCCTGGTGGCGTTACGGCGGCCGACACGTGCGTTAGACGGCCGTTAGCGCTGGAGCCGTATCCGCGGCCCAGCACGTCGCCCCCAACGACCTGCCGGCGCGGCGGTGAATCACCGCGGGATTTCGCGGCCGTCCCCCGTGGCCGGCGCTGTTTGCCGGCCGGGGACCTCGCCGTCAGGCGTACCACACGTCCGCCACGCGGCGCTTCTCTGCAGCGCCGCACCGGCGGCTCTCGCTGCGACCGGAGCTGTTGGCAGGCCTGGTGGAGTAGTGCTCCACGGCAGTGGTGGCAGGTGGTATCTGAAGCCGGGTGTTACACCCGAGTTTCCGTGTTACCTTTTCACATTACAAGCTTACAAGAGACAAAATTACTTATCTCAGCGTCCGGGCAATTAACTTTTTTCGTGATATAAAGATCCCTATAGTCCATTGACCGAGAGCTGGGACGAAACGTAAACCGTGTCACGTGAGCGACTACGATCGTTTCCAGAGAAAGCATTCGGCGTTCAAGTGATACGAAGGGGTGTACAAAATCACTGGCGCACGCTTTGCAGCTGGTGGCGTCGGATGGCTGCCGATCTGACGTCATAACGGACCCTGAGAAACTTGGGCAACAATGCAACGAAATAAAGCACGACATGCAAGATTCAAAGCCAGTTACAATAATGTTAAAAGTACGATGAGACTGAGATCATTCTGTCAAAACAGATTTGTTTTCATACAGGTTGCTAACAAAACGCTCCATTAATACAAAATTTTTAGTAACATTACCAGTAATAATAATGCTAAAGGACGGCGAAACAAGGTTCATTCTGTCAAACTTGAGCTGTTTTCATTGACGGTTATACCAAACTGCTCCTCTACAATTTCCACATTTCACTTTCAGCTAAAAATACGACACAGAGGACGCACTTGTTCCAAACTTCTGCAGTCACTGTTTTCACTGCTTCTTCTTTAACTTCCGGAATTTTGAAAGTTTTGTCTTTCGCTGCAACATAGCCTTTTATTTTGGCCCACAGTTACTCGATGGTGTTTAATTCACAGTGGTGCGAAGGAATTCTAAGAACAGTTTTCCCTACATTTCATCTATCGCGTATTCGTTGTGCGTTGTTCTGTAATTCTGAAATACATCTAAAACGGTGGCATCGTCTGGCTGGCGAGCTGACGCCATAGCGGACCCTGAGAAACCTGGATAACAATGTAACGAAATGAAGCACAACATGGTTGTGCATTGTTTTGAAATATATCTAAAAGTTATTTCTTCAACACACCGTCTTCAAAATCAAGGTTTTTAGATATTAGCCACTCTGATATTTCGTGCTTATTGGAATTCTCACTAGGAAATTTTTCTTTTCTACGATAATGGTACGGGGTTTTATCAACAAGCCGAGGAAGAACATCTTAAAACCACTTCTCGAAGGTTCAACTAGTCTTTCAAGCGTCTTTAAAGATGGACTTGAGAGATCCTGAAATCGCCGCTGTACAGCGCGCAGTAACGAGCTCACACCTGCAATGGAGACGGCCACGCCGACTGCGCCCCTGCCTTGTATACCCCTCAACGGCAGCGCTGTGGTCACGCGCCTTGCAGTGTTCACAGTACGTCTCTCGTTTCGGTGAATGAAGTATAGAATTCCTATTCTATAAAGGTCACAAAATTCAATTTTTGCAAATCCAATTTACGATCCTGTGAAAGACACAGAAAAGTATCTGTGACAGAGTCAATAATCAAACACACTTTCAGCCAAGATCGCTAGTTTAGTTATTGTTTTTTTACCGGTTTCGATGAACTACGTCATCATCTTCAGAAACAACTTTTTATAACAATTTTCTCTTATTTTCAATAAAACAGTTACTTGTGAAAATGAAATATAAGAAAACGAACATTGTCAAACGATTGTCAATAACCCCATACCGCAGTGGCGACTGGTGACCAGAAAAGATGGTAATGCACTTTTTCGCCAATAAAAAGTTCGGCCTTTCCAGTGTGGCAGCTCAACGCATTAGGAAAAAATGCTGTTAAGTCAAGATATCATAGATGTATACGGATGAGAAACAATCACTCGACCGCAGACACAATATCTACCCGAGGCATTTAAGAAAAATGAATTGACGACTTTTCGTTTTAACTGTCTGTGAAATAGTCAAACTTGGAATCGGTCTACCTAGCCACTTGATTTATAATTTCTCTTCAAACTTGCGTAAATTGAAGGTTTCAGAAAGCAAGGAAATTACCTGATTCGTTACTTTACTTGTTTCTTGAGACTCAAAATTAGCTATAAAGCATGCTAAACAACGGATACAACGCACAGTTACTTCGTTCGCAGCTACACGTGAACTGGTCAGAAGGCGCGAAAAGCCCGCTTTTTTTAAGGGCCGACGACTCGGGTTGTGAGTGTTTATACACTCAAGGCGCCTATAGGTGAACACTGTTGCCAAGCGTTGCCCCCGCACCCCGCACACCCCCTGAGACACCCTGGTCGGCGTTTGCAGGCCGGCTGCAAACCCAGCCGCTGTCGGCGAAGTTCGGTCCACTCGGGAGCGGTCGGTGCGTAACAGCCCGGGCGTTTCGAAAGAGATGAATGGAGTGCTACTTCTCCCATTTCATAGAATCTTTAACAGTAAATTGAGTTTAAGAATATTGTTATTCCTGGGGGTAGCGCAAACCTGCAAACGTATGCAGGAGCTGCCCCTGTCATACCTAATGAAAAATGCTGCATTTCAAATTATCTATCGATCTCTCCAATTTTGACTCGATTCCTCGTCATAACCTTTAGGGGTGATTTTCTCAAAAAACGCGCAGGTGGTGACCCAAAATATCGTAGATTCCTTCGTTTTAGGTTGTACACAAGCGACCTGCCAAATTTGAGCCGAATCGGTTGGCCGTGTCTCAGGCCTTCCCCTTGTCAGCGGTTAGTTTTGAAAGTGTCCCATGCCCCTTTCTCCAGTCTGAAGCAAATATGCGTGTGCTTTTGCTTGGCGACTTTCCACTTGCTCTTTCAACACTGATCTAGTTGCTCTCTGTGCCGGCATGTACGGCTTTTTAGTTACCGTGTGACGTAATGTCGCCACAGCGAGTTCTTGCTGTACGCTCGCTGTCCGGCTCTCTACTGCCAGTTTCTATCAAAATTACTTATTGCTAATTCTAGACCCTTTACAGAACGCTAGGGGAAGTCTCTGTGGAGCGGTGCCACCTAGAGAAGCGCTGGGAACTGCTGTTGGACTAGCAGTTTGCAGGCAGTCCGCAACACCGCAGCCTACGGGAAAGACAGGCCCCAGCGCAAACGTCATGCCCGTAAGCAAGGTAGTTCCGAGTCGGTGCGATCGCTAGTCGATTGGCTGGCCGCTGGGGCACTGCCCACTTCGTCATAGCTGGCAGCCACTGAGCTAGCGATCGCTCCGGCTCGGAACTACCTTGCTTACGTGGCATGACGTCTGCGCATAGAGGCCTGTCTTTCTCTCCGGCCACAGGTAGTTCCGAGCCGGCGCGATTGTTAGCCCACTTCGTCATAGCGGGCAGCCACTGAGCTAGCGATCGCTCCGGCTCGGAACTACCTTGCTTCCGTGCCATGACGTCTGCGCTGGGGCCTGTCTTTCTCGTTGGCCTCGAGTGCGTGTTACGGGGTGCCGCGGTGAGGCCTGGGACTGGCCGCTGCCTTTAACGGCCAGTTTAGGTTTAACGGGCCGAGCTGTCTGCCACGGAGGACTGCAAACTACTTTGCTTCTCACGAGGCCGGCGACATTTTTCAGCGCATTACCGGGCAACGGGACGTTTTACGACCAAAAGTAATTGATTATTACATATTTCATTGTATAGCCTAAGCTTCCTAAACAAAGAAATACATACGAAAAGCTGACATACATAGTTCTAAAAAATTACGAGTAGTGCAACACTGCAAGAATATCATGCGCCGCCTGCCACTACTCTAATGAGCTTATGCCACGTGAAAGCAAATACCGACATGAATAACCAACCACCACAACCTACAGTTAAGCCCCTGTGTAGGCGCTCTAATTGTATCTTGTCGTGAGTGATGTTCTTGAGGAAGTAACCCTTGTGCACGATGTGTCCTCCGTCCCCACAAGGTGAGGTGGCTTGCAGGCTACAGTGGTAGACATAGAAATGGCGAGAAACAGCGGCGGCCGCAGGTAGGCGGCTGGCGTCCTCCGTGGTGCGGGCCCCTCGGCCAGATAAGACGGTCGTCGTCGTCTAACGAGCGCCCAGGCCGGCCGTTCGCCGCCGTCTCCTGCGATAAGCGGCGACTTAGCGCTGGCCAGCCGGGCCGCGACCTAGCAGAGCAATTCTACTGGCCGCGCAGCCACTGCAGGTAGCCGCGACCGGCCAGTTCTGCGGCACCGTCGCCTGCCGTCAGCAAAACTGTACACGTCACGCGGAAACTACCGAGGGCGCCCAGTGCGGGTGACGGGTGACAGATGCACGGTCGACCACTGACAGCCGAGGTAAATGTGTCGTGTCGTACTGTACTCCATTCAGCGAAACGAGAGACGTACTGTAAACACGGCAAGGCGGAGCGATCGCTAGCTCAGTGGCTGCCCGCTATGACGCAGTGGGGTGTGCCCCAGCGGCCGGCCAATCGGCTAGCGATCGCGGCGGCTCGGAACTACCTTGCTTACGTGGCATCATGTGTGTGCTAAGGCCTGTCTTTCTCACTGGCCACGTCGCAACCGCCGATGACGTCACTGGAGTTCACGTCGTGGCCGGCAAGAAAGACAGCCCTGGGCACTCAGCCAGGTGAAGTGGGAATTGTAGTGCTGCGCCGACGCGATCGTGGATTTGACTGGCTAGCCGCTGGGGCACGGCCCACTGCCTCTTAGCGGCTAACCAATCAAGTGCGCGATTTCTGGACCTCTCAAGTTCATCTTTAAAGACGCTTGAAAGACTAGTTGAACCTTCGAGAAGTGGTTCTAAGGTGTTCTTCCTCGGCTTGCAGTTATTGTTGTTGATAAAGCGCCGTACCATTTTCGTAGAAAAGAAAAAGTTCCCAGTGCGAATTCCAATAAGCACGAAATATCAGAGTGGCTAAAATCTAAAAACCTCGATTTTGAAAACGGTATGGTTGAAGAAATAACTTTTAGATATATTTCAAAATTACAGAACAGCGCACAACGAATACGCGATAGATGAAATGGCGAAGAATGCAGGGAAAACTGGTCTTAGAATTCCACCGTACCGCTGTGAATTAAACGCCATCCAATAAGTGTGGTCAGAATCAGAGGCTATGTTGCAGCGAAAGACAAAACATACAAAATGCAGGAAGTTGAAAAACTGCAAGAAGAAGCAGTAAAAACAGTGACTGCAGAAGTCTGGAACAAGTGCGTTCACCGTGTCGTATTTTTAGTTGAAAGTGAAATGTGGAAATTGTAGAGGAGAGAGAGAGAGAGAGAGAGAGAGAGAGAGAGAGAGAGAGAGAGAGAGAGAGAGAGGAGCGGTTTGGTATAAATCTCAATGAAAACAGTTCAAGTTTGACAGAATGCAACTTGCTTCGCCGTCCTTTACCATTATTATTACTGGTAATGTTATTAAAAATTATGTATGAATGGAGCGTTTGGTAAGCAACCTGTATGAAAACAAATCTGTTTTGACAGAATGAACTCAGTTTCATCGTACTTTTAACATTATTGTAACTGGCTTTGAATCTTCGATTTCGTGCTTTATTTCGTTACGTTGTTGTCCAGGTTTCTCAGGGTCCGCTATGACGTCAGCTCGGCAGCCAGCCGACGCCACCAGCTGCAAAGCGTGCGCCAAGCAATTTGTACACCCCTTCGTATCACGTGAACACCGAATGCTTTCTCTGGAAACGATCGTAGTCGCTCACGTGACACTGTTTACGTTTCGTCCCAGCTCTCGGTGAACGGACTATAGGCGCCCAGACAGCCACAGGTGGAGTACATCCGTCTGCATCCAACACATCTTCCGCAACACAAAACTGTTTTTCACTGCCGTGTTTACATGCTATAGATTGCAGCGGATTACCTAGCCCCCTGACAATATTACTCCTACGTCATAATAGGCAAATGAATGCGTAGAAGCGTTTCTGATGCTAATTACAATTCATAAATTCTCCTATTAGTATATTTACAGAACATCTAAAGATTGCAATATTCCGAAATGTGATATACAGGCTGAAGCGAAATTCGCGCACTGGTGCTTCGCGGCGCGGCCTCTCACATGTCAGCAATAAATAAAACAAAATAATAATAAAAAAAAAGTTTGTCGCAGAAGTTTCGTCGCATAAAAATGTTCATATCTTAGTAAATCTATGGGACTTAAGTACCCTGGTCATCAGTCCCTAGGCTTACAAACTACTTAAACTAACTTATACTAAGGGCAACAAATACATCCATGCCCAAGAGAGGACTCGAACCTCCAACGTGGAGCAGACGATTTGGAACGCTCGGCCACTCCCCCGCGGCTCCTGCGCGTATTTGCGGCGTTAAATAAACGTCGGAGACTAAGATGGGTGTGTGTGTGTACCATGCATCTGTCTGTTTCGATCTTACTTGCTTTGTCGCCCAAGTCTGAAGTGCGCGCCACGTACTTTCGCCGCGCGCCGCCTTGCAAGCACGGCGCGGCGTTCTTACGACGTCAGCCATGAGCGCCCTCTGCTGCAACTCCTCTCGTGGCCACCACTGAACTGCATCGGTCACTTGGCAATAAGACAGACACTAGAACTCTCCTCAGTAGGCAGGCCTCTACCTAGTTAACTATGTATCTGCATTCCACTAGTCTTCAGTCGACAAAGTTAAGTACTATTTCTTCGAAATATATATCTTGTCCTAATCTAGCTTAGTGTTTCTAGTTTCTGCTGTCCCACTGGCTGGTCACCTCAGACTCTGTACCTGCACATGCGTGCATCCTATTTCCCTGTGTCGGTCTCTCTCTACTCGGCCACCGACACCTAGGACAACTGGCGGCGACGAGACACAAAAGTGGGACGAGACGCAAAAGTGGCGACGAGGATGGGATTCAAAGCGAAGCACATGTAATAAAAATGAGATTAACAATAAAGTTCGCAAAATTTTATAGAATTTATTTGATATGGTGACCGGTTTCGATGTCCTCTCAGACCATCATCTGAGCGATTCACTGTTCAATATGAGTAGTCGCCACATGCTCATCGCCTCCGTATCAACGGCGAGACGAATCAGCCTGATGATGGTTGGTGAGAGGAAATCGAAACTGTTCACCCTATTAAATAAATTTTAAAACATTTTGCGAACTTGAGTGTTATTCTCATTTTTACCATATGCCAGTTGGCTGTTTTCCCAAATAGGAAACTGTTTTCCTGGCTTAAAATCAAATGTTTGTATAGCTTATGGGACTTAACTACAGGGTCATCAGTCTCTAAATTTACAAACTAGCTAATACTAAGGACGGCACAAATATGCATGCTCGAGGGGGGATTCGAACCCCTGACCGTAGTGGCCGTGCAGACCGTGACTGGCGCGTTTCAGTCCCCTCGGCCACCGCGGTCGGCTTTCCATGCTTATATACAATATACATTTCACTTATAAACACACTACTGACAAAGCACACTTGCGCATTATCCTCATCGGTATCAATACTTCGCCGAATCCATTGAAATGGAGCACAGTGTGCAGCCAAACGGAAGATCACATGTGGTGTCTGACTGTCATGGACTGGGCGAATTGCGGAGACTAATGAGAATAACAGACGTGCGAAGTCAGTAGTGTGAGGATGGAAAGAGAATTACTGATTACAGGTGCAATTTGCGAATCTGCAACCACAACAAATTCGAGGCGGTGGAGTCCAACACGAGCCCTGCAGATGACTTTGTCGGGCAGGTAGAGTGTGCGCAAACAGGGCCCGGGGCGTGCTCGGACGGCTCTGCTCGGCGGCTGATGAATGGCGAGCTTAAGGCGGCCGAGGCGGCCGCACCTGCCGAAGCGCGCCGGCTGAGCCCGCTAAGCCATCGCGACGGCGCCCTGCCGGATTAAAGAAATTACTGCGCATAATTTAACGCGCGCCCGCTACCTAGCTGCCGGCGAGGAGCTGCGGAGGCTGGCCTGCGGTCGGCGCGAGAAGCGTGCAGCCGGCCGCGGTGGCCGAGGGGACTGAGGCGCTCCAGTCACGGTCTGCACGGCCACTACGGTCGGGGGTTCGAATCCCCCCTCGGGCATGGATATTTGTGCCGTCCTAGTTCGTAAGTAGTTCATAAGTAGTTTGTAAGTTTAGGAACTGATGACCCCGTAGTTAAGTCCCATAAGTGCTACAAACTTTTGAACATTTTTAGAAGCGTGCAGTGGGGCTCTTCCGGGAGTGACTGTGAGTGGGAGGCGACAACGCGGATGTCTCAGCACACCAGACTCCCTACTGTTGGTTCACAGATTTGTGACTGGCTGCAATACTTCCTAAATAATAGAACGCACTACGTTGTTCTCGACGACGAGTGGTCATATTTACAGAACATCTAAATATAGCAATATTCCGAAATGTCATATACAGGCTGAAGCGAAATTCGCGCCCTGGGGCTTCGCAGCTCGGCATCTCACATGTCAGCAATTAAAAAATTAAAAAAATGTTTCTCGTAGAAGTTTCTTCGCTAAAAAAATGTTCATATCTTTGTAACTTCTGGATGACTTTCTGCAAGGGAGAAGATTCTTCATACAGATAGATGGACAAAGATCAGCAATGAAAATTCAAGAGGAAGGAATACCCAAAGGAAGTGTGCTTTCGCCGACATTATTCAGCATTTACGTAAATGATCTACCCAAGCTTCAACACACACTATTAGCAAAATTCGAGGACGATACCGTGTTACTAACAACTGGATGACAACTAGATACGGTCATTACCAGACTTTAACGACAAGTCCATATACTGGAACTATGGGCAGCTGATAACAAGATAAAAATCAACGCCAATAAGACAAAGGCAGTACTTATCACACGTCGCAGACCCATACTCAACAAATTACTTATTGCTAATTCTAGTCCCTTTACAGAACGCTGGGAGAAGTCTCTGTAGAGCGGTGCCACCAAGCGGAGCGCTGGGAACTGCTGCCGGACAAGGAGTAGCAGGAAGCCCACAACCCCGCGGCCTACGGGAAAGACAGGCCTCAGCGCAAACGTCATGCCACGTAAGCAAGGTAGTTCCGAGCCGGAGTAATCGCTAGCTTAGTGGCTGCCCGCTATGGGGAAGTGGGCCGTGCCCCAGCGGCAGACGAGTGTATCGTCAGGCGTGCCCCAGGGGAGTCTCTAGGACCGCTATTATTTTCTATCTCGACTTCAAAAAGGCGTTCGATGCGGTGCCACTGCAGACTGCTAACGAAGATACGATCTTATGGAATAGGTTCACAGATTTGTGACTGGCTGGAAGACTTCAAGAGTAATAGAACGCAGTACGTTGTTCTCGACGGCGAGTGTTTATCAGAAACGAGTGTATCGTCAGGCGTGCCCCAGGGGAGTGTGATAGGACCGCTATTATTTTCTATCTATATAAATGATCTTATGGACAGAATAACTTGTAATTTGCTGATGATGCTGTGGTGTTTGGGAGGGTGTCGTCTATAATTGACTGTAATAGCTTACAGGATGACTTAGACAAAATTTCTAGTTGGTGCGAAGAATGGCAGCTAGCTCTCAATGTAGAAAAATGTAAGGTGATGCGCATGAGTAGGAAAAACAATCCCATAATGTTCAAATACAGCATTAGTTGTGTGAGTTTCTTGAAGCTGTCGCGTCGTTCAAATATTTAGGCGTAGCATTGCAGAGCGATTTGAAATGTAACGAACATGTAAGGACAGTTCTGAGTAAGGCGGACAGCCGACTTCGGTTTATTGGGAGAATTTTGGGAAGATGTACTTCACCTGTAAAGGAGACCGCGTATAAAACGCTTGTACTGCCACGTCTTGAGTATTGCTCAAGTGTTTGGGACCCGCAGCAGATCAGTTTAAAGGAAGACATAGAGGCAGTTCAGATGCGAGCAGCTAGGTTTGTTACTGGTAGGTTCGACCAATGCGCGAGTGTCACGGAAATGCTCCGGCAACTCAATCGGGGATCGCTGGAGGAAAGACGACGTTCTTTTCGTGAAATTCTGTTGAGGAAATGTAGAGGGCTGGAATTTGAAGCTTACATTTCGCGTAGTGATCACAAAAACAAGATAAGAGAAATTAGGGCTCGTATGGAGGGACATAGGCATTCTGTTTTTCCTCGTTCTATTTGGGATTGCAATAGGATAGGAAATGCCTAGTATTGTTACAGTGTACTCTCCGCCACGCACCTTGCGGTGGATTGCGGAGTACGTATGTAGATGTAGGCTAACCAGATGCACGTGGACACAATACGATATACACTCCCCAGTAGACGCTCATGGGATAGTGTTATCCACATATGCAGTGGGCGATAGTATAAAAGGGCTGTGGTTCAATGCGCGCGGCCGTTCGACGTTCGGGGTTCGATTTCCCCCCTCGGATATAGGTGTTTGTGTTGTCCTTATGTTAGTTTACCTCAGTTTAAGTAGCTTGTAAGCTACGGACTATTAACCACGCAGCTGAGTCCGATATTTACAAACATCTGAACATTTTATAAAAACAGCTGTCCATCACCAGAGATGCCATTTGTACTCCAGTGATCCAAGTATAGAAGTTAGTCAAGTTAGCAATTTTTAACACTTTAACACTTGGACCGAGTGAGGTGGCGCAGTGGTAACGTAATGGACTCGCATTCGATAGGATTATGGTTCAAATCCACCTCCGACCATCCAGATTAAGGTTTTTCTCGATTTCCTTAATCACTCCAGGCAAATGCCAGGATGGTTCCTTTCAAAGAGCATGCCGCTTTCCTTCCCCATCCTTAACAAAACTCCCTGCGTTAGTTCCGTTTCTAATGACCAAGCTGTCGACGGGACGTTAAAGCTTAAATTTCCTTCCTCCTTCCTTGGCTCAATAGACGGACAGATTTAACACGTGGTTTATTAGATATTGTCTGGAAGGAACTGATAAATGGTAATTTCGCTTATAGGACGTTTGGAACTATATAGTGACAGCACTGCTGTGGAGACACTATGCAATGGAGTCTATTATTGTCAGTGATACCAACATACCTATATCACCTCCAAGAAAATGAAGTCGCCTGTCGAACGTCACGGTCGTGCGCACAATCGAAGGAAACAGTCAGTTGAGGGAGCGGTCTAACGTAACGGTGTAAATAACGTACGTAACGTACGTTTAGTTCAAATATTCAAATGTTTGTAAATCTATCGAACCAAACTGCGTGGTCATCAGTCCGTAGCTTACAAACTACTTAAACTAAAGTAAACTAACCTAAGGACAACACACACACACACACACACACCCATACCCAAGGGAGGACTCGAACCTCCGACGGTGAGAAACCGCGTGCTCTGCAGCGAGGCGCCTTAGACCGCTCGGCTACTCCACCGCGGCTACGTTTAGTTCCAGTCATATTATTTTAACTATTTGTTTGGTGTTGCTTGTTCACCGCTAGGATTTTCTTTCCCTTTTTATCTTTAAGTATTTCAGGATGTTCTCCACAGTGATGCGACACGCCATAGTAACTCTTTTCGCTCTCTACTGCCCGCGGTGTAAAACGTGTGTTTGACATGATTTTACTAGCATTGTTACCCAACTATGTACAGTGTGCCGACAAAAACACACTTACATTTTATTTGGTTATAAAATGAGGAAGTAATCGGATCAAAATAGACGTAATCTTTCCAAGTGCACCAATCATTTTTCCCGTCATTGTGTGTCTATGAAAAAGTTTGCTCGTTTCTCTGATTTTATACTTAACATCGATTATATTACCCGCACATAAACAATTAAAAACTTTAGTCGGTGCTCTTTTAACTTTTTATTACAAAGTAAATATTACTCCGGGTATTCATGATGGCCGCTAGGCAGTTACCAAGGCGGGTTTTCACACCCGCACAGACCTCTAGCCACCAGCAGAAAGTTGGAGATTATCTTTGTTTCTGAACATAACTGAAACTGTAGCGATGAAAGCTATCTCCACACGTAAAATCGTACAACAGATAATTATCTGACTACAAAGCAAAACATTACGGGGAATTACAATACTGTGCTTATAAAGAATGGAAATTTTTCCTTAACCTGCTCTTAGTGATTATGAACGATTAGTTTACTGTCGCTGTTGTTTTATGTGCGTGGGACGTAAGTGGGAATTATTTTGAAGCCTTCCACGGGCTAGTATTTTTATTGTAAACATTAAAAGAAAATTGTCTGTCTGTTCTCTCTGTAATGCCCATACTTTGCTTTCTTAAGGGTATTAGCCTTCCCACTCAAAAAAAGAGAACCTTGTTTTGAAGAGTTCGTGGAACTCCATTTATTTCAGCGCGCTGTCCTCCGAGTGTTTCCCTTGACCGCCACTGTGTTCCGTATTTTACGCAACCGCAAAGAGGAATTATTAATGCTAACCTCTATTCTCGTTCAAAAGAGGCGGAAGCGTTTTGGATGAAACTGCGTGGAAAGACGTGTAGTGGAATGGCGATGAGATCGGTACCTGGCGCACGGGACCACACAGGAAGTCAATATTATTAGCAGCGCCGTCATTTTGCATCGGAAATCGATCTGTATATATTAAAGCGGCGTGTGGTACCGGTGGAGGGTGAGGCGGAACTGGTAACCAGGTCAGGAACACCAGCAAACCATGAGCGGAGCTGGGCACACAGCGTACTGCACCATGTTCTCAACGTTCATCGTATTATTACTTCTACCGCATACATACATCGCTTTCGTATGCTCTCTACCAACTAACTCCCTTTCCTCTTTTCTTGGAATGCAAGTTAGACGTCCGAAGAATTTTCCAGAATGTGGAATTGTAGGATAACTTTCTACACCAAGAAGACACGGTCTTGATTCTACGAGATAACTGGTCCCTTTTATTTCTGGCAGAAGGTACCAGAAGGACAGTTTTACATCTACATACATATTCCATAATCCACCGCAAGGTGTGTGGCGAAGGGTACACTGTACCACTTCTAGGCATTTCTTTTCCTATTCCATTCCCAAATAGAACGAGGAAAAAAATATGCCTATATGCCTTCGTACGAGCCCTAATTTTTCCTATCTTTGTGATCATTGTGCGAAATGTAAGTAGACGACAGGAAGATCGTTCTACACTCAGCTTCAAATTCCGGCCCTCTAAATTTCCTCACCAGAATTTCTCCAAAAGAACGTCATCTTTCCTCGAGCGATCCCCATTGGAGTATCCGGATCATTTCCGTGACACTCACGCATTGGTCGAACCTACCAGTAACGAATTGTAATCAATAAAATCATATGAAAACTAGTGTAACTTGTACCCAACGTTAGAAAATTTGGCTAACAAAAACCTTGTAAATTGATTGCTAAATTAAAAATTTGAAAAAAAAATAAGAACAACGTTGTTTCTTAAAGGTCATAGTGTTAATGACATTTATTTAAAGAATTTCGATGGATGCGGGTAGGGGACGTACGTTAATTATGTCCTGACATACTCCGACAAGCCAAAAATATCATTGGAAAATAACAATATATAAGCAGTAAGGTTTTTAAACACGAAATGTAGAAAAATAAAAGCCTTTCTCACTTGAAATACTTGGAAAAAAAAGGCAACTGCATTGAATTTAACGAAAATATTTATACTAAAAAATCTAAATTCAGTCAACTTAGGCATTACAGCACTGCAAACAAACCTGGAGCTCTTTATGGAACAAACGCTAATTTTAAATAGAAAGAGGAGTATTGAAATTCAAAAGAAAGAGAGAAAGATGATGAGCGAAATATTAGGTCCTAAAATGTAATAGGCTGAGAAGTAATAAGGAAATGGAAGAATACACGGGCATATATGGTGACTTGAGAAAATGAAGAGTTAATATTATGGGCACCCATTAAGTTGACAAAACAGATAGCAGAATTCTACGAGACCAGAAGTAAGGCCAAAACTAACCCAATTAAATGAATCGCTGTGTTAAGGAGAATCTTAACCGTTATAACACAGGAAAACGCTAGACCTAGGATATTTCATAAATAATGCAGGAGACAGGTTTGGTCGCATGAAATCTTTATTGCTTTGAACTATTGCATATCGATTTCGGTCACTAAATGGCCATCTTCAGTGCTAGAAAAGAGCCATGAAGATGGCCACTCAGATCTGCAATAGTTTAAAGGAATATAGATTTCATGCGACCAACGTTGTTTCCTGCATTATTCATGATTTCATTAGTGTGGTCGCTCTGCACTTGTTTCGGATGGAGTCGTCTATATGCGTAGGATATTTGATAGGCAAGTTGGTCTGAGGTGAATTAAAAAGGGACTTGAACACCGTGGTCCGATGAAAGAATGAGACGTCATTCTGAAAGGATGGAACTAATTTTAAATATTATTATTAAAGGATGTTAGAACAAGAAAGACAAAGTTAAAATTTTTTGGGAATCATTTAGGATTTCAGAGCATAAAGGAATCAGTGACATATCTACATAGTCTGCTCCGTTGTCCTTTTAATTTTGTTACTCGATTCTAGTAGCACAGTGGTAGAGTGCCAGACTACAAATCCAAAAGTCACGGGTTCGATCCCCACCAGTTCCTAGGATTTTTAACCGTCACTTTCCTCTTCTTTCACCTCTGGCAGCGTTGCTGATGAGAAAAATATGGAGCAGCACCGTGGTTCGGAACCCACGTTAAACTGTAGGTCCCCCTATAACTGGCTGAGTAAGTCAGTTCGAAGGTCGGAGTAAGGCAACGGCATACCACCTCCAAATAGGACGATGCCTAGTAATGCACTGTGGTGTTCAAACCAATCTTCGGATTATTGACTGCTTTACCTTTTTACTCACATATTGCAGTTGGGCTATAAACGTTTAGTTACTGCTTTCCTTGCATCGATTGGGGGAAAAAAATCGAAATGGTTTCTTTGAAATGGCCGATATCGGTTTTCTTCCGCATCCATCGCCAGTCCGATCATGTGCTTCTGTTTGTGGCCAACGACTAAATCGTCAAAGGTATCCTAAAGCCTGACAGTCTTGTCACCCGTTGCGCCTTCCAACCGCGATAGAATCCACGGTTAGTGAAGGAGAGGTCGGGGAAAAGTTGTTTGCAACTGTATGTCTGTTTTACGTTTCCCTGCCACCACTTCAGTACCATTTCACAGTAGGCAACTTGTTAGGTCATACACTGTTAATGTTAAGCCATAAATTATTCCCCTCATAATAACAAGCCCAGCAGTACTTTGTTACGTCACCGCATTCGAAACTACCGTATTATTACATGTTAACAAATCGGTTTACTAGCTCATTATAGCATTCGCTCTCACGTCACAGCATATATTGTTGACGTGTCTGCATGTGGTTGCATATGAATGATGCGTTCATTAAATCCATTTCCACTGCAGTTATATGTTACACTGAGGTTGATTACAAGTTGATGTTTATACATAACACCCGCATAATTTTCGCTGACTGAGCGAATGCAGATCATTTAGCATACACAACGTAAAATGGATTACCGTTTAAAACCTATACGTAGGTCTAAAAATTGTTGAGCCTTATCACAGGTGTGTCCGCTACATGTTTTAACAATTTCCGATTTGTCTTACATATAGAGTTTATTCGCTGAAGATGAATGTCGATTGCGGCTTATCCGTGAATAATTTAACTTTTGTGGAAATTTGGTCGGGTAACACTAAATCACGATGACTCTTTTTTCATTTTTGTAACGCCTTGTTACTTGACAGCACTGCGTACGTGTTTTTATTGGAGCAGCCGATTCTATTCAAAAATAATGTTCTTCAGCTTGATCATGTTGGACTTCGACCCTAGCGATTCCAATGAACTCTAATTATAATTGAAGTTTAATTTTTCAATTAAAGAAAAAAAGGCTTTAAATGATGCTTGCTAAGTTCTTGTGCAAGATAAAATAAAACTCTTCAAAAGAGATTTATAGTTCGTAATTTGGTATATTCTCCCGTAGAAGAATTTTCAGATATTGTTCATTGGATCAGTTGTAAAATATATCGATTCGTAAAAAAAAAAAAAAAAAAAAAAAAAAAAAAAAAAAAAAAAAAAAAAAAAAAAAAAAAAAAAAAAAAAAAAATTGAACTCACTGTCATCCAATTAATAAAATTTTTGCTACATCTACATGGGATATTCTGCAAATCACATTTAAGTGCCTGGCAGAGGGTTCATAGAACCACCCTCGAATAGTTCGCGGGAAGAAAGCGTTCGAGCTCTGATCTCTCGTATTTTATTCTGATGATCTTTTCTACCTGTGTAAATGGCAGTTAACAATATATTTTCGCATTCGGAGGAGAATGTTGCTAATTGGAGTTTCGTAAGTAGACAACGGCTCAGCGATAAGCGCCGTTGTTGCAATGATTCCCATCCCAGATCCTGTATCATTTCCGTAACGCTGTCTCCCCTGAATCGTGACAATACGAAACGAGCTGCCCTTCTTTGGACTCTTTCTATGACCTCCGACAAACACACCTGATAAGGATACCACACTGGGCAGCAATACTCCAAATGATGACGGACAACCGTAGTGTACGCCGTCTCTTTAGTAGTTCTGTTGCATCTTTTAAGGGTTATGCCAATGAAACGCAGTCTTCGGTTCTCCTTTTCTACGACATTATCTACGTGTTCTTTACAGTTTAAGTCTGAAGTAATAGTAATTCCTAGGTATTTAGTGGAGTTTACGCCCTTCACATTAGATTTATTTATTTTGTAAACAAAGTTTAACGGATTTCTTTTCGTACTGATGTGGACGACTGCACACTTCTCATTATTTAGAATCAATTGCCAATTTTTAGACCATACTGATGTCTTATTTAAATTGTTCGGCAGTTGGTTTTGATCTTCAGATGACTTTACTAAACGATAAATGGCGGCGTCATCTGCAAACAACCTATCTGTTCAGATTTTCTCCTAAATCGTTTATGTAGATAAGAAACAGCCATAACACTACCCTGTGGAACGCCCGATATCACCTCTGTTTTAGTCGATGCCTTACCATCGATTACTACGAACGGTGTCCTCTCTGACAGGAAATCGTCTATCCAGTCACAAATCTGGGCCGATATTCCATAACCAAGCTGACTCCCTAAGACACTTATAAAATCGTAGAAATTCTGTAATAAGTTGCAAAATACAGTTTAAGCACAATATATAAATATTCGATCTTCTTAATAGGTGAAATAACTGGTTTTCACACATGGACACTTGAAGTAAAATTTCACCCTTTATTAGCGTGAGTCACAAATTCATATCATACCTAACACAAAGTGAGATCTTTCTCGAAAGGACTCAACATAAAGATTGAATCTGTTTGTAACATACAATTCCTAACGGAATTCAGTACATTGTAGTTCTTCTTTTTTTTGTTATTTATTTTATTGTAGGAGTTGGCAACGGAGGTCCTCCAATAGGATCTTCTCTGGCCGTATGGCTGTCGACCCGCGACGACTTGTAGCCAGCTATATTATCTTTGCCTTCAGTAGAGAAGATGTTGTTCTCGTAGGTTGCTCCGTTGTCACCACACATGAAACAACAAATATTTCTTTCAAGAATCATAACATAAAATTTTTTTAGATTAAAATTATTAACAACGACATAAATAATCATTTAATAAGAGGTTTGCAGCGAAGATCGCTTCCTTCGTTTAATTACATAACCGGTTTCGGCGTGCTTGACGCCATCTTCAGACCTGTAGTAACATTTTACATCACTTTACAGCTATTACAACCATTTTTAACATAGCAAGATGGTGTACATCTGAGTCATCAAAATAAAATTTACACATCAATAATAAAAGTCTGAACCCGTATTTCTTAAGGTCCTGTCTGTTATGCAGCGTCAAGGGTAACCGCAGACATGGTCTCCGATCTGATAGTCTATGCTGCTGCAAACGTCGTCGAACTGTTCGTGCAGATGGTTGTCGTCTTGCAAACGTCCCGATCTGTTGACTCATGGATCGAGACGTGGCTGCACGTACCGTTACAGCCATGCGGATAAGATGACTCTCACCTCGACTGCTAGCGATACCAGGCCGTTGGGATCCAGCACGGCGTTCCGTATTGCCCTCTTGAACTCACCGATTCCATATTCTTCTGACAGTCATTGGACCACGATCAACGCGAGCAGCAATGTCTCGATACGATAAACCGCAATCGCGATAGGCTACAATCCGGCCTTTACCAAAGTTGGAAACGTGATGGTAGGCATTTCTCCTCCTAACACGAGACATCACAACAACGTTTTTACCAGGCAACGCCGGTCAACTGCTGTTTGTGTATGAGAAATCTGTTGGAAATAGTATTGTGTAGTTCGCGAACGAATTAGTTCGCAGATCTCTCGCCTCTTAGTTCGTCCGCTCCTTTTTCGCAGACTGACGAGTAACAGCGAGAGTACGCGAGAGCGCGCAGAATCGCGTGATTCCCTTCTGCCAGTTGTCGACATTTCGAGCTGAGATGCAGCTCAGCTGTAGTGCTAGTATAGGTAGCAAAAGCCAAAACGAGCGGAAGAACTAAAAAGAGCGACCTACTTCGTGGCCGAGCTGCGAACTAAAAGGAGAGCTACCGGTCGTGAACTAAAATATGCCCGATAGATCGCGAACTAAAATATGCGCGATAGCTCGCGAACTAAAATATGCGCGATAGGTCGAAAACAGAATTAAAAATCACGTGTTTGCCTTCTGCTGATGAGAACCATATCGAGGTTAGCGTCTGCCTGCTAGATTACATAGTTCAGTGATACAAAATTTCTGCTTTGAAGTATTCTGCACTCTGCAATATCTGACTAATAAATACCTTAATGCAAGATATAGAGATAACTCTAAAGTTAAACGCGAGAAATTATGCAGAAACTGTTTCTTTTGGTTTGCGAGATATCGTTAGCGGCTCAAGCAGCAAGCGCATGAAGCAGCTAGGTGGGGGAATTTCTCCAAATAAAAAATGTTCAAATGTTTGTAAATCTATTGGACCAAACTGCGTGGTCTTCAGTCCGTAGCTTACAAACTACTTAAACCTAGGTAAACTAACCTACGGACAAACACACACACACACACACACATGCTCCAGGGAGGACTCGAACCGCAACCGCGAGCTCCGCAGCGATGTGCTTTAGACCGCTCGGCTACTCCACCGCGGCGTAACTTCTTCCTCCAGCTGCATGCGCAGACCACGCCACTCAGCCGTCACTGGGAACGAACTAGTTGGCGGCAGAGTCGCGAACTAAAGTGAGACCTTCCGATCGCGAACTGTTATGCGCAAGTCTAGTTGGAAACTATCCTCGTATCAGCACGTTGTAGGTGTCGCCATCGGCGCCAACCTTGTGTGAATGCTCAGCTAATCATTTGCATATCACAGCGTCTTCTTCCTGTCGGTTCTACTTCGCGTCATCTTCGTGGTGTAGCAATTTTAATGGCCAGGAGTGTATTTTCGGTGAACTCGTTGAGTGGGACACACATTACAATGGTGCGGTGTGTTGCGGAAGCGTGTCGGACGCCGAGCGGAAGCTGAGGCAGACGTCACCCGGCTGCAGGTTGTATCCGCCGCTTTCTGCGGGGCCGGGTTTCGCGCCCGGCCTGTATTAAAGCGTTACGCCCGCCGCGCCACCGTCAGACGCGATTTAAGCCCCGGCGAGCGTTGAAAAGGTGAGCCGAGCAGGATATAACGAGACAGTCGGCGGGCAGGCGTCGCGACGCCGACGCGCCGTATTTATGCCGGCGTCGCTGCGCTGCCGTTTGTGTGCACACCACTCCAGGAATACGGGCCCTCGCCTCGCCTCGCTATTGTGCCCTTTGTCGAAGTGTATTCCATATTTTTTAACATAAAAGCGGCCAGGCTGCGGAGGACAGCGCAGGCAAAACGCGCGGGCACTGTGTGTGTGTGTGTGTGTGTGTGTGTGTGTCAGTGTCAGTGGCCACGCAATCCGCCAGCTCTACTAGACCTCTGGCGAAAGGGCGCCCCAAAATAGGGGAGGGTAGGGTAGGGGGGCGGGGCGAAAATAACGAAAAAAAGGAGTCGGAGGAAGAAGAAACGGAGCTGTATATTTCGGCGGTAACAAAAGCGCGCCCGGCTCAGTACAACGGTTGCGGGAAAAAAAAAAAAAAAAATATCGGAATGAATGTGAAAGGCGGAGGAAACGCGAACAGGGCGAGGCGATTTGGGCCGGCTTCCTGAGGGCGGTGGCGGAAATGCGGGAGGCGAAGGCCGAGGAGCGGAGGAAGGAAGCTGGGGGGGGGGGGGAGGGAGGAAGGAAGGAAGGGGGAGGGAAAGGAAGGGGGGAGGTGTCAAGTTGGCACGCGTGCCGCCGGGATGGGCGGCGGCGCCCGTCTGTGACTCCACAGCCGGCGGAACGGCGCGCCTGACTGCCCAGAGGGCTGTACCACTGTGCAGCCTGGCTATTACGTCACGTGGTGGTGTGTGTTTTCGAGTGCGTAAATGCGAAGATTGGTTTGAACACCACAGTGCTTTACTAGGCATGGCCCTGTTTGGAGGTGGTGTGCCATTGCCTTCCTCCGACCTTCGAACTGACTTACCCAGCCAGTTATAGGGGGACCTACAATTTAACGTGGGTTCCGAACCACGGTGCTACTCGGTATTTTTCACATGAGCAATACTGCCAGAGGTGAAAGAAGTGGAAAGTGACAGATAAAAATCCTAGAACCTGGCGGGGATCGAGCCCACGACCTTTGGATTTGCAGTCTGGCACTCTACCACTGTGCAACCGAGGCGCACAGATGGTAACTAACCAATTGGATTGATCAATATTTTTTAGCAATAGCGAATTTCTCTTAGCGTCACTGTTGTACATTAGTGGTACGTAGGAGTCGCGAGTTTTCGAAATATTCTTGGTGCTTTTACTGGCATTTAATTTCCTTTCGAAGTATAAGTGAAATTTCCGTACTGAGATAACGTTCGTTGCCCTGTCCCCAATTCCGGCCGCCAGCCGTACGTTTCAACACCGCGCGCCCGGTGCCATCGACCCTAGTTTGGCAATCCTCTGTACCGGCACTTGCAGCAACTACCGGCCCCAAAACTGCTGAACAACACGCTAGTACCGAGCCCCCACCAAAGAGCGCCAGCCAACCAGAGCCCAGAACGTGGAGCTACCAAAAGATTCCAACCAATCAGGGACTAGAGCGTGTAACGTCCTAGATTCGGTGTCCACTAGCTGCAAGACGGGCAATGAGTCCATGAGGGATTCCGCGTTCAACTCTCGACCGAGCAGCACGATCCCCCTGCTCTGCAGCCCGCCGGGCTAGCACCCACAGTCTCCTAGCACGATGCTAAACTCCTATCTACCACTGGTGCTACTCCTCAGGCCTTAAGAACCAGCTCATGTATCCCTTCATCGGAAATGTACCTTCTCCTAGAGACAAAACCTGCTGCGTGTACTCATGATTTCTCCAATCACTCCCCAAACCCCGCACGGAAATTATACCCCGCCTCCACCTCTCGGAGCCATCCTGTAAACTGTTTAAGGTATAGATGTTCTACCAAATGGTGACATATGAACATTTGTGTCGGGCCGGGACTCGAACCCGGGTTTACGCGAGTGGTCGCCTTAACCACTAGGTCACCCGGACACTACTCCAGGACCGTCCCAAACCTCCATATGCCAGACTGACTGCACTTATGAGTCAACTACACTCGTCCCTTAGCACTCGCAGCTTAATCTTTATTCCCGCACCAGAGACAATGAAGACAACGAGGCGTTAACCTACGCTGTTATCGTCATCGCCTCGCTTAGGCATCTTTTAAATAGAAAATTAGAAATTTAAAAGATGTTGTCTGAATGTGATCTATTAAAAGTACATGTACCGTTGTAATATGTGTAATGTAACGCAATGCACATTTATCTACGAATTAATTTCACTCATTTTTGAGGAAATGTCGCTGATAAAGCGGAACTGAAAAATATTCCTATCAGATTGCAGAAATCTGTGCACTTACCGTTTATCAGGAAAGTAAGTAGTGTAGATCAAATCACACGTAAAAATGCACTCGTTTTGAAGAATCCAATCACGAAATTCAGCAATAATGATTGTAATAATATCACAGATCAATCACAACAAGACGTATTAAAACTTCAAGAGGAAACGAAAATTAAGAACAACGCGAGATAAGACTTTCACAAAAGTGGGACAAGAGGACAGCAATGGCGAACGTTGAATCACTATTACAACGTGACAATAGGCAACGTGAGGACCGAGAGCGAGCGTAGCCGCGGCTTTGAGCTAGTAGTTTATAAACACGTTTTTTATTTTTTTACCTTTGTTCCACGACAAGTATATTTTCCGGGTTTCACTGAAGCAGTGGACACTTCGGCCAGCGCAATATCGTATGGAAATATGAATGTGCAGCCACGGTCCAGAAAAAGTGCTCAGAGACCAGAGTTATACATCCAGTTTGTAGAGAGATCACTGGTACAGACACACGCCACGTATGCTGGCGGCTTTAGTGTTCCGTTTCTGAAGCCTCGACTCTGTGGGATATCGGCGGGACACTCGTATTAATAATCCTGGCCTGTGTAGAGACCGCCGGTGACGGGTAGAGGCTCAGTGCATCTGCGACCGCCGCGGGTGAAGAACTGCGTGTACTGTGCGGTCTGGGCCGACACTCTGGTGTAATTACTAGACGGGCCAGCACGTCAGCAGTCGCCGACGTGCCGAGCCTGCCGTCATTACATTTATCGAAACGCGCGCGGCCCACTGGCGTGATCCGATTAGGCGCGCACTAAATCAGAACGGCACGGCGCTGGGATGATGCGCCGGGGTAATCGCCAAGACCAACAGCGGCCGCGGCCGCGCCCGTGCCCGCTAAGCTGTTTAGGCGGCGGTGCGCCTAATGAATGCCGGGCAGCGATTGGCCGCGGCCAGTGACGCGCGCTAATGCCAGCACCAGCCGTGCCTGTCCCGGCGGCGCACCACACGTTTGATACGGGCCCAGCCCGCTGGCTTCGTACGTGTTTTCCATCGTTATTCTCACCAATGTCGAACGACTTGCTACCAGGGGCGGCTCCTGCATACGTTTGCAGGTTTGCGCTACCCCCAGGAATAATAATATTGTTAAACTCCATTTACTGTTAAAGATTCTATGAAATGGGGGAAGTAGCGGTCCATCTATCTCTTTTGAAACGACCGGGCTGTTACGCACCTACCGCTCCCGAGTGGACCGAACTTCGCCGACAGCGGCTGGGTTTGCAGCCGGCCTGCAAACGCCGACTAGGGTGTCTCAGGGGGTGTGCGGGGTGCGGGGGCAACGCTTGGCAACAGTGTTCCCCTATAGGCGCCTTGAGTGTGTACACATCGCGGCCGAGCCACCTTGTCACCCGCAGAAACAGAGGCCGAACTCTCCCGAAGACAAACGGAGTCGGGCTTTTCGCGCCTTCTTACCAGTTCACGTGTAGCTGCGAGCGAAGTAACTGTGCGTTGTGTCCGTTGTTAGTGAATTTCGAGGCTCAAGTCAACAGGTGAAATAATGAATCAGGTAATTTCCTTGCTTTCTGAACCCATCAGTTTACACAGGTTTGAAGAGACATTAGAAATCAAGAGGCTAGGTAGATCGATTCCCACATTGACAATTTCACAGACAGTTAAAACGAAAAGTCGTCAACAGGAAATTTAACTCCGAACTGTACAGCAAATATGAATGGCTGTGTTGAACGAGACCTCGTTTTAGGAATTCCTGATTTCAATCAGAGAGTGACAGAAAAATTCGCTCATATGAAGGAAAGAAGAATGGAGTTCCTGTACAAGTGACCACCACCATTTTTTTTAAATTAAAAATAAATAAATAAAACGAGCTAACAGAACCTCCTCCGTTTGAAATGATACTAACGGCACTGAGCTTCCAAACTTTTTTAAATTCCTCGGGTAGATATTGTCTCTGCGGTCGTGTGATTGTTTCTGATCCATATACATCTATGATATCTTGGCGTAATAGCACTTTTTTCCGAACGCGTTGAGCTCCCACAATGGAGAGGCCGAACTTTTTATTGGTGAAAAAAAGTGCACTACCATCTTTTCTGGTCACCAGCCGCCACTGCTTGCTACTGACATGAACTGTGGCGGGCATACTTTCTAAACATGCCAAACAAAAATACCGTACACAAAATAGCCGGCCGCGGTGGCCGAGGAGACTGAGGCGCTCCAGTCACGGTCTGCACGGCCACTGTCATATATTGATTGTACTGTCGGAATTGTTGAGAGGCTTTGTGAGCCACAGAGACGCACTCCAGGCTGAGAAATAGAGACCATTGCAGATAACAGGTTAAAACAGACACGTATATCTTACGAGATGTAGGCACTAAAGAAATCTCCTAGCGAACTGCTGATGCCCTCGGCCACCGTCCCAGGGTGGAGGTTACCTTTCGGAGAAGATGGGCGTAACTTCGTATAGCGTCTAGACGCTGTTGTAAGACGTTACATTAGTACTTGGTTGCCAACAGGCACGTTTTAATGTACGTAGCAAAGTTGATACCAGTCACTTGGGAACAGCAACGTCAGTGGTTCCACGAGGCTAGAGTGAGAGGGTACAGAAGAAAAACTGCATGTTAGCCCTGCCCTGAGGCGTGGCCTAAGGCGGAGCCTGAGGAGTGGCCAACTGACGTAAAACATTGTTGTTGTTGCCCATTTGGGTAGCGTCGTGACGTTTTACTTTCAGCTGAACAATGTTGCTACCAAGTATGGATTTTGTTAGTGCACCTCCCCACCCGGGGAATGGCAGAAAGGACAGGGCTGAAACGTAGTTCGCTAGAGGAGTCAGAGAGAGGGCAAACTACAATTTAGATTGGTTGAACCAAGCAGCGGCCAATAGGAAATTGTTAACTGTCGGAAAGTGGGGAAAAGAGGTGCGCCCACACCGGCCGTTAAAACCCCCGGTTTTTGGATCAAGAGGGGAGTTCTCAGTCAGACGAGTCGGGCGCCAGCCCGTGCCTATTGCCGTCGGCCTCGGGGTGCTCCATGACAGTCTGTTTCTCGCGGGGAGTGCGTCTGTCTAGGGGATGCTGCTAGGGAACGTAATTACTGGCTTCTGTTGTGGCAAACGATTTCTACTTCTTGTTTTTTTTTTAATAACTAACCCCAGTGTAGTAGACTTAGAATGGGATGCAATAAATTCAATGCAAGGTACCTAGGAGTTCCATAAAGTTTCCTAAACAAGTATCCTCTCGAGTCCCGAAATACGCATCTCTAGTAGATGCCTGTACTGTCTCTCTGCAATCACTTCTTTCCGCTCGGGATATGCAGACTGACCTTGCTACCTCTTCCCTCTTTCCTATGTAGGACACGACACTACTACGGTCGGGGGTTCGAATCCCCCCTCGGGCATGGATATTTGTGCCGCTCTTAGTCTTAGCTAGTTGATAAGTAGTTTGTAAGCTTAGGGACTGATGGCCCCATAGTTAAGTCCCATACGTTCTACAAACATTTGAACATTTTTGTACATAAAATACCAAAAGTACGGAAAAACCAATACTGAGCAAATAGGGGAAAGCTGAACTGTGGAAGGAATATATAGAGGGCCTATACAAAGGAAATAAACTTGAAGACAGTATTCTAGGAATGGAGGACGAAGTGGAGGAAGATGAGATGGGAGATATGATACTGCGAGAAGAATTTGACAGAGCGCTGCAGGACTTGAGTCGAAACATGGCTCCTGGAGTAGATGATATTCCGTCTGAATTCTCAACGGAGAGAAGTCTTCCGAAGTAGGAGTTATGTCAGGTGTGCCACAGGGCAGTGTCGTGGGTCCGTTGCTGTTCACGATATATATTAATGACCTTGCGGATAACATCGGAAGTTCACTGAGGCTTTTTACGGATGATGCTGTAGTATATAGAGAGGTTTTAACAATGGACAATTGTATTGAGATGCAGGAGGATCTGCATAGAATTAACGCACGGTGCAGGAAATGGCAATTAAATCTCAGTGTAGACAAGTTTAATGTGCTGCGAATACACAGAAAGAAAAATCCTTTATCATTTACCTACACTATAGCAGGGCAGCAACTGGAAGCAGTTAATTCCATAAATTATCTGGGAGTACTCATTAGGAGGGATTTAAAATGGAACGACCATATAAAATCAATCGTCGGTAAAGCAGATGCCAGACTTAGATTCATTGGGAGAATTCTAAGGAAATGCAGTCCGAAAACAAAAGAAGTAGGTTACAGTACACTTGTTCGCCCACAGCTTGAATACTGCTCACCGGTGTGGGATCCGTACCAGGTGGGATTGATAGAGGAGGTAGAGAAGATCCAACGGAGAGCAGTGCGCTTCTTTACAGGATCATTTGGTAATCGTGAAAGCGTTACGGAGATGATCGACAAACTACAGTGGAAGACTCTGCAGGAGAGACACTCTGTCGCTCGGTACGGGCTTTTCTCGAAGTTTCGAGAACATACCTTTACCGAGGAGTCTAGCAGTATATTGCTCCCTCCTACGAATATCTCGCGAGAGACCGTGAAGACAAAATCAGAGAGATTAGAGCCCACACAGAGGCATACCGACAACCTTTCTTTCCGCGAACAATAAGTGACTGGAATAAGAGGAAAAATCGATAGTGATACTCATTGTACCCTCCGCCACACACCGTCATGTGGCTTGCGGAGTATGGTTGTAGATGTAGATGAACTGCTGATTTCGTTAGGAGAGCCAGTAATTAAATAAAAGTTCAACCTTGTATGAGACAGGGGAAATACCCTCCAACTTCAAGAAGAATATCATAATTAAAAAAAATAATAAAATAAAATAAAAAAACAAGCGCAGACAAGTGTGAAAATTACAGAACTATCAGTTTAATAAGTCATTGGTGCAAAATACTAACACAAATTATTTACAGACGAATAGAAAAACTTGTGGACTCTGACCTCGGGGAAGATCAGTTTGGATTTAGGAGAAATGTAGGAACACAAGAGGCAATACTAACATTACGACTTATCTTAGAAGATATGCTAAGGAAAGGGAAACCTACGTTTTTAGCGTTTGTCGATTTGGAGAAACCTTTTGACATTGTCGACTGGAATACACTCTTCCAAATTCTGAAGGTAGCAGGAGTAAAATGTAGGGAGCGAAGAGTTATATTCAACCTATACAAAAACCAGACAGCGGTTATTAGAGTCGAAGGGCAAGAAAGGGACGCAGAGGTTGGGAAGGGAGTAAGACAGGGTTGTAGCCTTTCCCCAATGTTGTTCAATCTGTACATTGAACAGGCAGTGAAGTAATGTAAGGAGAAATTTGAAGAGGGCATTAAAATGCAGGGAGAAGAAATAAAAACATTGCGGTTTGCCGATGACAGTAATTCTGTCAGAGACCGCAAAAGATCTGGAAGAGCAACTGAATGGAATGGACAGTGTCTTGAAAGGAAGATATAAGATGATCATTAACAAGGGTAAAACGAAGGTAATGAAATGTCATGTCAGAAAATGCCGCCATTAAAATTACATTGTGGAATACATTCTGATCATAAACTTCGACAAAACGCAAAATATACGTAAATACAAGGAAAATGGCGGACTAACTGGAGCGGTGACTGCAGTTGACAGCTACTAGCTCGCGCATGCGCAGTGAACGCACTAGTAGCGAATTTAGAACTGGTCCTACTTCTTTATCACTATAATTATCGCGCTTCGATAGTATAGTCTGATTTAAACTAATTGTCACTTGACAGGCAGTGGACTGCACGGCTCCCGCCAACCATAAACCAATGGATGGCCGGTGCGGTCAGGTCCCACTGTGTTGCCAGTTCTGTTGTGCTGTGCGCTGCCACAGAGTAACATATACAGAGGAGCAGCCCCCCCTAAACCACTGTCCTACGCTCCCCTCGTAGTTCCGTAAGATGCTACCAGGTGTCAGGCCGTTCCCTGGCGTAGGGTGCCTCTCGCACATCAGAGGGTAGTGTGGAGGGGAGGGTGAGGGTAGAGCTCGTGCCGCTTGCCATGAGGCCATGCCTGTGTCCAGGTTGCTGGCATTTGAGGGGTGGTGGTGGTGGGGGCAGCCGCTACCTGCCGCCTGCTCTGGCCAGTTTAAAGGACTGCTTCTGACCTCAGCGCCATCATGGGACATCTTACGGAACAGCTGGAAACCCTCCCTCCCCGCGCCCATGATGTTTCAAATGTTCAAATGTTTGTATAGTCTATGGGACTTAACTACGGGGTCATCAGTCCCTAAACTTACAAACTACTTATGAACTACTTACGAACTATGACGGCACAAATATCCATGCCCGAGGGGGGATTCGAACCCCCGACCGTAGTGGCCGTGAAGACCGTGACTGAAGCGCCTCAGTCTCCTCAGCCACCGCGGCCGGCCGCACCCATGAGCCACAGACAAATATATGTTACACTGTGCCTGAGCGTAGGACCGGGCCCTTACGGAGGTTTCCCGTTTGTATATATTTGTCTGTGGCGCTGCCCAAGGCATGTGGCAGCCAGTCCTCAGTGAGCCGTTGTAAACGTGCGGCTGACAGATTTCTGTGAATTTAGTTAGCTTCGCGTGCTTTATGATGTGCGACGAAAGTAGTCTAAAGAGAGGAAGACCGAGGCTGCACTCACCTCGGAAACTTCCAAAAAGTGGCGGACATGGCGTCGTTATACGAAGTCAGGCACGTGAATACGTGTGTTATCTAAGGGAGTATTTTGAGAGAGAGAGAGGGGGATGCAGGGGGGCCTCTTGCTCCATTGGATAAATTGGTGTAGCGAACTGTAGCTGTTCTGAAAATCAGCGAATGATCAGTGATAAGGATCTGCAAGGAGAAATTCGCGAAAGAAGACGCAGGTGAATCATCTTAAGTTGGAGACACCTGGGAAGAAGAGGCGGCTCGAGAAGAGAGTAACAAAACTCGACTCTTTTCAGGAATATGCGATCATACAAGTACAGCCGTTCAAACGACAGACGGCCGACATTAACGCAACTTGTTATCAATCTATTACAAGTTCGTTCATCGTTTAAAATGGGCTTTAGATGTTGGTTTCAGCGTAATGACGTCACGCGCAGTCTCTATTATCTACGGTCTACGGCAGGACGGTCTGGGATATCGGCGGCTACAAGAAGACGCAGCTGCCTAGTCGGAAGACGTGCGCTCCTCCACTTGAACGGCGAGGGCGAGTTGCGGAAGTGGAGGGATTAGCGGAGTCGGTGCCCCCCCCCCAACACCTGCTGCCTGCTGGTTGGCTGTGAGCTGAAGTGGTGGGGGGAGGGGGCCCTGGCCGCAGATGATCCCCCGGAGAGTCGCAACTTCTGGCTGACCTTCAGGCCGACGGCGCCAGACCGCGTTCCCTCGGCGTCTCACGCAACCGCTCCGGCACCAAGTAGCGCTGTTGCTCTAAACACTGTGCCATTCCCAGCGTAAGGGCGAGTGACGAGTTTTACTCCGTAAACTGGAGAGCAATTCCGCCTTGTGCAAGACACCTCCAGTGTTTTCCTCTCCCAAACGCGTTTCGACACTTATTGTGCCGTCGGGTTTTTGAATTAATTTCATCATGAAGTTATTGGCAGGGCTTAATTCTACGTAAATACCATACCTGACAACCTACAAAACATAAAAATCAGGAGAACCAGTTTTCTTAAATAAATCACGAGATATCTATAAATGTGAATGTCTGTTCGGTGTACGTTTATCACGTCTGAACCACAAGACATAAAGAGCTAAAAATTTGTACAGTTACTAATGTCTTCATGGGGAAGACTTCAGGCACGGTTTAATGGCGTTCGGATAGTTCTTTATCTATATTTATAAATGTGAATGTGTGTTCGGTGTACGATTATCACGTCTGAACCATAGGATATAAAGAGCTAAAAATTTATGGAGTTACTAATGTCTACCCGAGGAAGGGTTTAGGCACGGT
Source organism: Locusta migratoria (assembly GCA_026315105.1). Classification (NCBI taxonomy): domain Eukaryota; kingdom Metazoa; phylum Arthropoda; class Insecta; order Orthoptera; family Acrididae; genus Locusta; species Locusta migratoria. The sequence continues at coordinate 643,303,292 of CM048746.1, forward strand.
TTTATGACGATTGGATAGCTATTTATCTATATATTATTAATGTGAATGTCTGTTCGGTGTACGCTTATCACGTCCGAACAACAAGACGCAGAGACTTAAATATTTGTACAGTTAATAATTTGCCGGCCGCGGTGGTCGAGGGGACTGAGGCGCGTCAGTCACGGTCTGCACGGCCAGTACGGTCGGGGGTTCGAATCCCCCCTCGGGCATGGATATTTGTGCCGTCCTAGTTCGTAAGTAGTTCATAAGTAGTTTGTAAGTTTAGGGACTGATGACCCCGTAGTTAAGTCCCATAGACTTTACGAACATTTGAACATTTGAGTTAATAATTTATACCTGAGGAAGGTTTTAGGCACGGTTTTATAGCGATCTTATAAATATTTAGTAATTTGAAGAAGGTAACGCGAAATTCGGAACAATAATTACTCTTTGAAAATTATATTTACTCTTTGAAAATGGTTTTATTGGTTGTATTGTTGCTTGATGGTTGATAATGCTAAAAGGGTGGAGTATATTGGGATGGAAAGTTATCGGTCTATATAAAATTCTACGTGTGTGTATAATATTTCCCTCCGCGGCGAAAAGTACAGAACGCAAACGAATGGTCTGTGTGTAATTGTTGTCCGAAGTCTCCCGTTGTACACCATAGCAGTTCCATGCCGACAGCTATAAGGGGGATGGAAGATATGGTGGTTGAAAGTCATCAAATTATAAAAAAATTCGGACTGAAGGCAAGCGATAACGTTTGCGACTCTATAGCGAGGAGGTTACATACAGCGAAACGTGATGCCACAGACCATATATTTGGTCTATGCGTGCTACAGTGTCTTCAGCTCTTTCTCTGAGGATAAGCATTCGAATAAGGAAATGTAAGAATAAGTAAATAAAGCAGTAAAAAGAAATTTCTTTTAATACATCTCTTTAAAAAATCGATTTGACGTTTCGCGCATTATCTATGATAATCAACCTACCTGCGAGCAGAGCCGCGAGTTTAAGCTAGTGTTCTATGAAAAACTGCGGCACACTTTAGTATAAATCTGAAGATCACCGACTGTAGACTTTCCTATCATCTCACAACGCTAAAAAGTGGCTACATAAAACACTTGCATTAACCCAAATGTTGATTACATCCTTATTTGTAGCTAGTCCAGGTAAAGTGATTGATTTTTTTAAATTAAAACAAAAAAGTTCACAGATGTATTATTGTGTTATACTGCTACCTAGGAACATTTTACGGAACAAGTGACTCATATGGTCATTGCATTTAATTATCAAACCACACTCTGAAATAAACAATATAAATAGGAAATCTGCATGTATCCCACGAACACTTTTGCTTATCAGCAATTTGTCTTCTATTGTCACTCACCCACTTTTATTTCCTCTGTGTTTCTTTGTCTGCATGTATTCCGGTACATCGCTGCTGTCACCATGTGATGTAGAAATAGCACATCGACAAAGAGTACAAAAATACGAATGATGTTCTGAAAAAATGCTTAAAAAAACTATTATATTTTTTCCATACTGAGCAAATCAAAATCCCATAATCTTATAAAATAGCTGTTTACACGAAAGTTGCCTTTCTACAATTATCGTATGAAACAAATGCTCCTATCTATTCAAAAGGTTTCCATCGATTAAAAAACCATTGAAACGTTTTCACTTACGTACAATGACAAAACGTCACATTCAAAAAGAGCGCAACATCGAAACACTAAATGTATATTTGCAAATATGCGGAAACAGGAGAAATAATCATTATGCAAGTAATGCGCAATTACTATTTTCTATGAATTCTATACGTATTTACATTAAACAGATACACGAGCAAAGGAGGGGGATAAAAGGAATGACCTGCTACGCTAAAAACGTTCTTCGAACTGACACCGCATATTTATATGCGCCATAGCTCAGGCCACATGTCATAGAATGTTTTCTAAAATGGATTGCCAGAATGAAAAGTCTAGGGAACAGGGCACTTAAATATTAGGTAGAACTGCCCATGGCGTAGGACTATAGATCGCCAGTCACTAGCTTTGAGGATCTTAGTAGTAACAATGGCAAAAAGCTCATGTGCTCGAAACTGTATGTATCGTATGGCTGCATTTCTGATTTTCTTAGATTGCATTCCATTACCTTCAATTTGCTCTCCTTAATGTTCATCTTATATGCTCGTTTCAACACACTGTCCATTTCGTTCAGTTGCTTTTTCCGGTCCATTGCTGTCTCTGACAGAATTATATTGTCATGCGTAAAGTAAATTACGGTGTCACAGCACGACCAAAAGAAAGTACACGAGTTGAATGTGGAATATGAAAAATGGAGTGAGAAATTATTGTGGCTGTGCAGTATTTGCCTGTTTCTAGAATACCATATGGAAGTAAGAAAAAAATTGCCTTAAACAGAAGACCTGTTTAAGATGCTGCTAAATTTTTGTGAACAAACAAAACTAAATTTATACAAGCTGAGACTGTTTTTCGTCTCGATAATGCCAGAATAGAGACGAAAACCACTCTCAGGGTGTATAAATTTCTATTTATAATGATATTCATATCACCTTAGCCTGAGGTTAAAGGCAGGAGTGTTCGATCTGTCCATTGCCGAGGTGCTATTCCGCTGCATGGAGAGCCTTGGCAGATGTGGCAATGTTTCATAGGAACACGGAAGCTGAATTAAAGTTTGTGACGTGGAGGGAAATCGTGCTGAGACTATTCCGAGGCGCCTTAATCGCTAATGATGCGGTGGTATAGCGGTAAGACGTCTGCTTAGTAACCATGGAGGCCCAGGTTCGATTCCAGGTCGCATGACAAATTTTAATTCAATACTTCACCTATATTTTCAATGTCTCAAACAAAACTAAAATTATACAATGTAGACTTTCACGGCAGGAGTTGCCATAACTTGAAACTTCCGGGCTGAAAAGCCGTTGTCCACTTTCCCCTGACGGGACGCATGATTATGCACGTACATACAGAGAGGCCATAGAGATTTTCAAACACCAAAATAATTTTAGTAGGAAACAGAAAGGTGTTAAATTGCATAAAATGTGGATGTCAACATTGCAGCGTCAATATAACCATTATTTTCAATCGAGGATGTTAGAAACATCAGAGATCATAGAGCAGACGACGTTACGTGATTGACAGTGGCGATGTATACGGCTCTCACACGAGATCTACTTCATCTCCGAGGATGCCTGCTACAGTCGAAGGCGGAACGTCAGGGAAAAGTTTTACGCATGGACCACGGCATTTCAGTTGGGAAGTTGCACGTTATGAAAACTAACCACTGCATGCTTTGCTTTATAGATGCAAACACAAATGTTTCTAGTTTCTCCCATACATGTTTCGCTGTCGTTGCAGCATCATCAGTGGGATGTTTAATTCATATTGTCTGTCAAATTAACAATGAAATGGTTGTTACATTTTGTACATTAAGTGTAAAATCTACAGATAATTGTGAAACTAATATAAATCGTTTCTTATTTTTATAGGTGTACTAGGCCTACCTTAACACCACATGTAGATGTGTTTGTGGTCTTTGAACTCACAAAACGTCACTGAGAATTTTTGACAGTTTGTCATCTGCAAACCGAAACGTGTGTAGTTAATGGGGTAAATGGTTAGATTGTAAATATCGGGATTTTTACGAAAATATAGGACGTCATTTTTGTGTTTTGGTTTAATTTTACTGTTGCGGCTGTTTCTATAACAAGATGTCTATGTGTTTATAACAACTTTTTGTAACTTACTTTTGTGAATTTGCGCTGCTTTCGCCAAAGTAAACTACGAAAACTTGCTATAAACACGTAGACATTTTGTAATAGAAACAGTCGCAACAGTAAAATTTAACCAAAACACAAAAATGACGTCCTATATTTTCGTAAAAATCCCGATATTTACAAGCTAACGGTTCACCCCATTAACTACACACGTTTCGGTTTGCAGATGACAGACTGTCAAAAATTATTTGATGTTTTGTGGGAGTTGAAGAACCACAAACACAACTACATGTGGTATTAAGGTAGGCCTAGTATACCTATAAAAAATAAGAAACGATTTATATTAGTTTCACAATTATCTGTAGATTTTAGACTTAATGTACAAAAAGTAACAACCATTTCATTGTTAATTTGACAGACAATATGAATTAAACATCCCACTGATGATGCTGCAAAGCCAGCGAAACATGTATGGGAGAAACTAAAAACATTTGTGTTTGCTCAAGGCGGACCTGATCTATAAAGCAAATTTGTTTGTAAGCAAACACGGAGATTGAAGAGCTTTCCAAACCTCAAGATGAATACTACATGCTTTATTTAACACTTTGACTGCCAATCACGTCAATTGACGGGATATCGAAACTTCTGTAGAATACCAATTACGTCATTTGACGTGATCTTTGTTTTCGTACTTTTAAACACAAAATTAAGTTTGTTGACGGGCTGGATCTACCTTACTTGATAAATCTAGAGTCTAAAGCAGCCTGTAGATTATGTAAATTTAGCTTCTAAATCGGCAGACTGGTCGCATCCAAGTATGAAACGGGACAGGTAGGAAGTGGTGGCCGCTCTCTCAGTAGGCAAATGAACGGACATGGCTTCACGCTCTCTTACGCTGGACGATATTTTACATGAATTTGAAAAACATTTTATTGATAATGACAGTGAGGACGACGAAATCGACAATTCAGAGGATGATCCAGTGTTTGTGCAACAAGAACTGCGTCAAATTATTTCGAGTTTGATAATTCTTCAACCGATTGTATTATAAGGACAGGGAACCTTATTGCCCATTTTAAAGACCAAACAATTTTTTTATGCCAGACAGAAGATAAGGAAACCAAGTGCAGCTCGGCTTACTCCTGCAAGCAGAATGTCTGGCATTCTAAGGTATGGAATGGTTTACATGGCCGGCAGTCAAGGTGTTAAAAGGCCAACGAATTTGTGTCATGTGACATTTTAGAATCACAAACGAGAGAATGAGATGTATGTACCTGTTGGTGTGGGTTAGTTGGCTCAGCGCCTGCAGGAGGTGTCTGCTGTTGTCGGTGCGGACACTGGGCAGCAATGGAGACGGCAGTAATTGGACACGAGACCCGCTGCGCCAGCCGGCAGGGCCGTGAGCAGTCGGCAGGTTGGCGGCCCTGGCGCAGACACCTGCGGGAATTCCCCGGCCCATTGTCCGCGCGCCGGCCGGCTTTTGTGCCGGCGCGCATAGAAGCGCGCTAATTCCATAAAATCTACGCGGCTCGCCAACCTTTCACAATTACCCCGCTACACCATTTAATAAGATAAATGAATTAAGCGGGTAAATAAATAGAAACATACGGTCGGCGCGGCGGCCCGGTCAACCTCTGTGTTTGCAGGCGTTTGGAGGTGAGAGAGAGAGAGAGAGAGAGAGAGAGAGAGAGAGAGAGAGAGAGAGAGAGATTGGGGGAGGGGTGTGGCGTTTGCGGGCAACGCGCCGATGTAAATTCGGGCGATGCGGTCGCGTTTCGGCCAATCGATGATCCGCCTCGAATCGCGGCGGAATGCGGAAGACCCTTTGTGCGTGGTACGGAAACCGCGCGGACGCCTCCATCATCTCCCCCTTTTCCTTTCCTCTCTCTCTTTAATTCCATTTTGGCCTCATAAATGGCCAGCTATTTGCGTATCAACAAAATTACCTGAGAGCGTACGCGTGCTGGCATTAATTTTTGTTCCTTTCACTGCTTGGTCCTTTTCCTTCCTCTCCTCCTCCCTCACTGTACGTCGCCCTCTGCCCCACTCACACCATTTCTCCTGTATCTTTAGGGGATTTTGGACTGTACTTTCGTTTTCAATCACCTTAATTTTTATGACGTCCTATCGCTGGAGCAATGCGTCGCAGCCGCGGCGGAGCGGCCGAGAGCATTGATGCGCTATGCTATGATGCGCAAGGCCGTTCCACGTGGGCATGGATGTTTGTGTCGTCTATAGTGTAAGTTAGTTCATAAGTACCCAGAATGAAACTCACTCTGCAGCGGAGTGTGCGCTGATATGAAACCTCCTGGCAGATTAAAATAGTGTGCCGGAACCGGGACTCGAACCTGGGACCCTTGCCTTTCGCGGGCAAACGCTCTACCGACTGAGCTATCCCGACACGACTCACGATACCGTCTCACAACTTTACTTCCGCCAGTACCTCGCCTCCTACTATCCAAACCTCACAGAAGCTCTCCTGCGAAACTTGCAAGACTAGCACTCCTGGAAGAAAGGCGTAAGTAACGTTGTGAGGCGGCATGGTGAGTCGTGTCGGGATAGCTCAATCGGTAGAGCGTTTGCCCGCGAAAGGCAAGGGTCCCAGGTTCGATTCCCGCTTCCGGCACGCAGTTTTAATCTGCCAGGATTTTCATATCAGCGCACACTCCGCTGTAGAGTGAAAGTTTCATTCTGGAAAATCCCTTAGGCTGTGGCTAAGCCATGTTTCCACCATATCCTTTCTTCCAGTAGTGCTAGTCTTGCAAGTTTCGCAGGAGAGCTTCTGTGAAGTTTGGAAAGTAGGAGGCGAGGTACTGGCGGAAGTAAAGTTGTAAGGCGGCATCGTGAGTCGTGTCGAGATAGCTCAGTCGATAGAGCGTTTGCCCGCGAAAGGCAAAGGTCCCAGGTTCGAGTCACGGTTCCGGCACACAATTTTAATCTGTCAGGAAGTTTCAGTTCATAAGTAGTTTGTAAGTTTAGGGACTGATGACCCCGTAGTTAAGTCCCATAAGACTTACAAACATTTGAACATTTGAATGATGTAATAAATTAAAATTTCGTGTGTGATATTACGCCCCGGTGGAGTACCCGAGCGGTCTAAGGCGCTTCCCTGCGGAGTGCGCGGTCGTTCGCCGTCGGAGGTTCGAGTCGTCCTGTGTGTGTGTGTGTGTGTGTGTGTGTGTGTGTGTGTGTGTTGTCCTTAGGTTAGTTTACCTTAGTTTAAGTAGTTTGTAAGTAACGGACTGATGACCACACAGTTTGGTCCGATAGATTTGCTAACATTTTTTGACTGATATTACGGTTTTTTCATGCATCTCATAACTTATCTCCTGAAGTTCGATATAATTTTGATAGTACATTCAGTGGTGTGTGTAGATACTGTCCGCAAAGTGTCTTACGAATACACTTATAAGCGTAGATGTAATAAATTGTAATGTTATCCAGAATGCCGCAGTCCTATTGCACAAAGATCGGAAAACTAATAAGCGATAAAATATTTCCATTTAGTTATTTTGATGGGGTTACCAGTGAGAAGAAGTTTATTCAAAAATTGAAATCACATGTTAAGTTGTTCGAAGGACTACGTGTACTCATTCGCAAACTTAGACAGAAAAAAACCATCGTTATTACACATTGTATATTGCGGCAGTTTTTCCTCCTGCATCCGACTGTTTATCACGTCATATCTCCTCAACTGGGGTTGCAGGTCGTTCCTACCGCCGCAGAGATTGTCGATTGCTGCCTGGTCGTGAGGAATAAGTGTACCACATTTGGTTGAAATCAGTCCAGTAGCTTAATGGGTGATGTGGAATACACAGACACGTACTTTTTGTTATTTTTGTTTGGAAATAGTGTCAGAAAATCGTCGAGTCTATTTACAAGCACATTTTTTTTTACCTCCTTTCTGTGGCGGATTTACATACCAGCCCACGGGCCTAGGGGCGACACCTTATGGAGGGCGGCGTTTTATGCTCTGTTCTCATTTTAACCATTTGTTTTAAAACATTTTTAAATATTTTTTAAACAACTTGCTAGTTTCAATAGGCCGTAAGAACGAAATTCGACAATACAGTCTTGAAAATATACATAGTTTACTTGGTGACTGAATGGAAATTTAAAATTAGGTTTCTGCCTGGTATCATCGAATAGCAGAATAGCAAAGTACGGAAATATCTGCCAGCGCTCCTAGAGACGTAATCACTAATTTACGAACCCACATAGGTGACGATAGCGAGATCCGAGGGTAGAAGTGTTTATTATACAGTCAGTTAAGGACTTGTCAGGTTGGGTACTTCAGTCTGCAATATGTGTGCGTGTTGTTGCCAAGACCTACTTTACTTGCTGTTGTCTAATTCTTTTGTCAGGGCGTTAAAAACCTTACTGTTGTGCGCCCAAAACATCCTATTCTTTCCTTTGCAGTCAGTGTGAAACAGATGATAAAAGAGTATTCCATTATTCAATGTTTCAATGTTTGTATAGTCTATGGGACTTAACTACGGGGTCATCAGTCCCTAAACTTACAAACTACTTATGAACTAACTTAGACTAAGGACGGCACAAATATCCATGCCCTAGGGGGGATTCGAACCCCCGACCGTAGTGACCGTGCAGACCGTGACTGGAGCGCCTCAGTCCCCTCGGCCACCGCGGCCGGCTATTCCATTATTCTGAAACAATAGTGGCTCACAAAATAACACTGTTCCCAAATTACTGAAGTACATCAAATAGCAAATTTCGGAATTTTAACAGCGTCTGCCGCAAGAACGTAATTTCACTATATAAATCATGATAATTACGAGCGAATCGTAATACTTGGCACATCAGCAGTAATGTTGAGACTTGATGTGTGTCTGGCTCAAGTCATTTATTTTATGTAAACTATTTTTTATTTTTATTAAAACGGTAGCATGATCAGGCGCAGGTAACGATGACGATACCGACGGATAACTGTCAGACATTCTTCTCTCCAAAGGAGACGCGTGTTTAGTTTTTGGTGAAGCCTGCGGCTCATGCTATTCCGCAGCACGGTTATGTCCGTCGGGCTGCCCACTCTGCATAGATGACGTCAGAAGAGGCCGCGTGGCTCTATGCCAACCACTTCTGTTGTAGAGCCACTTCACTTGTGACCCAGTATCTATCACCGTCAAGTGCGTTTTTACCATCAAATCGCCTGACGTTGACGACGGACTAACCTTAGAGGGCGAACTACCAGATTCCTAGCTCTGTTCATGAACATTTACTGACTGAACTAAGTCCAGCAACGAACTGGATTAACCTAGTTTGTACTTTGCACCTCAATGATTCGTAGAATCGTGTGTGTCGAGATTTTCCTCATACACCTCTAACGGTATAGTATATTGCGGATGTCAAACATCAGGCTGTTTTTATTAAAAAGTGCTATTTGTCGTTGCATAGAAACCTCGTAGAAACACATTGATTTCGCGATTGCTGTGATAACAGTAAGCAAATGTTTCTAATCCTATGGGACCAAACTACGTTGGTCATCAGTTCCTAGTCTTACAAACTACTTACACTAAGTTAAACTAACCTAAGGCCGCCCGCGGTGGCCGAGGGGACTGCGGCGCGCCAGTCAAGGTCTGCACGGCCACTACGGTCGAGGGTTCGAATGCCCCCTCGGGCATGGATATTTGTGCCGTCCTTAGTGTTAGCTAGTTCATAAGTAGTTTGTAAGTTTAGGGACTGATGACCCGTAGTTAAGTCTCATAAGCTATACAAACATTTGAACATTTTGATTTGAAACTAACCTAAGGACACATCCATGTCCGAGGGAGGACTCCAACCTCCGATGCGGCGAGGTATCGAACCCGGGTCTCCTGCATGGCAGCCTCGCATCTTGCCGATTACACCACGCTGTCTCGTTGAGCGGTAACCGCCGTGTATAAGTAGACACGTTACGCGTGGTAATTTGCTGCGAATTTGATCTCGATTTTCTTAGAAATCAAGGCCCATTGGAACAAATCCTTTTAGCTTGATGGTCTGGAGGAATTCCCTCACATACCTATGACCCATCAAATTCCATTGGTACCATACTTGGTGTTCCCCTTGTGAGAGTTGCAATTCTTATTCTTTGTAGTGAAAATTAAGCGTATATTTGAACAAGGAAACGTATTAGCATATTCTTACTACATCTTTACATGTAAATTTGGCGTTATTTCTCCGCAATTTCAAGAGTTTATGCGATAGCTACGGTTTTTACACGCGCCTATATGAAACGCATCGGCAGTATTTTTACAAGCAACGTAAACTTTAATTCAGCTCTTGTGTTCCATAGAACATTGCCATCACTGCCAAGACACTCCATGCAGAGGAATAGCATGTCGACAATGGACATATTGGAACATTCCTGTTTAAGGTGATAAAAGAAAAATCAATGTAAATACAAATAAAAAAATCCCTGACACTGATTTTCGTCTCGAATATGTCAAAGACATTAGTGATAAATCTGAACCGTTGAATTAAAATTTTGTCGCATCGCAAATTTTAATTCAATGCTTCAGATTTATCATTAGTGTATAATAATTTTAAGGATTATTTTTTCAATATTTTTCTCAATATGTATAAACGCAACTATAGATTAATCGCGGTAGTTTTTATAGCATGAAATAAAAAGTCATGCATTAAGGGGTTAAGCTCGTTGCTATACTCAGACAGGGGCCATTCCACTGCCAGCGAAAGCCCGCGCAATCATTTCTGTGTGTAGAAACCTAGTCTTGTTCAGGTATCAATTGGTCTCAACTACCTTGGTATTTTATGTACGGTATTGTTGTTTCGTATGTTTAGAAAGTATGTTTGTTTGTAAATTTATCGGGCCAAACTGCGTGGTCATCAGTCCGTAGCTTACAAACTACTTAAACCTAGGTAAACTAACCTAAGGACAACACAACACCCATGCCCCAGCGAGGACTCGAACCTCTACGCCGGCCGCGGTGGCCGAGGGGACTGAGGCGCTTCAGTCACGGTCTACACGGCCACCACGGTCGGGGGTTCGAATCCCCCCTCGGGCATGGATATTTGTGCCGTCCTAGTTCGTAAGTAGTTGATAAGTAGTTTGTAAGTTTAGGGACTGATGACCCCGTAGTTAAGTCCCATAAGATTTACAAACATTTGAACATTTTTTTGAATCTCCACGGCGAACAACCGCGCGCTCCGCAGCGAGACGCTTTAGACCGCTCGGCTACTCCACCGCGGCTTAGAAAGTATGCCCGCTTCAAAAATGTTCAAATGTTTGTAGAACTTATGGGACTTAAGTACGGGGTCATCAGTCCCTAAGCTTACAAACTACTTATGAACTAGCTAAGACTAAGGACGGCACAAATATCCATGCCCGAGGGGGGATTCGAATCCGCCGGCCGCGGTGGTCGAGGAGACTAAGGCGCTCCAGTGACGGTCTGCACGGCCACTACGGTCGGGGGTTCGAATCCCCCCTCGGGCATGGATATTTGTGCCGTCTTAGTTCGTAAGTAGTTTGTAAGTTTAGGGACTAGGGACTGATGACCCCGTAGTCAAGTCCCATAGACTATACAAACATTTGAACATTTGACTCGAAGCCGGCCGCGGTGGCCGAGGGGACTGAGGCGCTTCAGTCACGGTCAGCACGGCCACTACGGTCGGGGGTTCGAATTCCCCCTCGGGCATGGATATTTGTGCCGTCCTTAGGATTAGCTAGTTCATAAGTAGTTTGTAAGTTTAGGGACTGATGATCCCGTAGTTAAGTCCCATAAACTAGACAAACATTTTTGATTCGAACCCCCGACCGTAGTGGCCGTGCAGACGGTGACTGGAGCGCCTCAGTCCCCTCGGCCACCGCGGCCGGCAGTATGCTCGCTGTGCCGTGTAAGGCACATGAGTAGATTGGCTACCCTGTGATCGGTTTCGGCGTTGGCTTTCTTCCGCAAATACGAACTCCGGTAGAGTTCCTACGACCCATCAGATGCTTGGTGTTCCCCTCGTCAGAGCAGCGCACCCGGCGGTCTTGATGGTTTCTTTCTCGGGCCCTACCGGTCAGCACGCTTCGGACCGCAGAGCGCAGGTTTCGCGGATTGCCGCGCCGGTAACGACTGGCCGCAAACGGCGCCTAATTCGGCGCCGGTGTTTTGGCAATCAGGGCGTAACGAATTGTATGTTAATCCGGCGCCCGCCAGCGCTATGCGGGGAATGCCCTGCCCTGGCCGTGGCGTTAATTTAAACGTCTGGCCGCCGTCCGGCGCGGCCGCATTCATTACGCCGGCGCCGTAATTGCGGCACCGCGCCACCACCAGCACCACCACCAACAACAACAACAACAACAGCAGCAGCAGCCGCGACACCAACAACAGCCGGCCGAACTGCCGCCGGGACAGGGCGGAGGGCGGAGGTCGCATCTGAGCCCCAGCCGTGGCGAGTCTTGTGAGCTGCCGCCTGTTACTGGACACTTTGGGCCCACCTTAGGTTACGGTAGTAACACTAAAAGTGTGCCTTTGCGATCGTCTTTTGACAGCTCGAAAATTAAATGAAAGTAACGGCTTAACCATTCATATGACACGCAAAATGAACATAGCTGCCAACTATTACGGATTGTCCGTAATTGTTACGGATTTATCTTCATATTTACGGAGTTACGGGAAGTTCGTGAAAAATTACGGAAACTAGACATTGTACGACCTGATGTGTTCTAAGAAAATCGGAGTAGTTACTGTCTACATGTTGGTAATAGCCGATAAAAATTGTATATAACTAATTTATTTCATTCCTGACTACGTAGCAAAGCTGTAGGAAATGTTAAAGATAGCATTTCCGTTGGAACAAATCTGGATCAAATCCCGCCTATAATCACCTACACACCTACCAAATGCACGCTCACACACCCAAGATCTATGTAAATTCTATGGTCTATAATGAGTATAACGTCTTTGGTTCAAGCTTAACAGCCCACGTGTTTTACCGGGTGGCGGAAGTTAGCCAGTTCGTTTCCGAAGAGAAAAGCTTTACTGGCTTTTCTCGCGGGTACATTCTTTTCATAGCAGTCTTGTGCAGCTAGAATGAAATATGAGTGATGAGCCATTTGTGACACCTCTGTTCAGTGGTTTCATTCGTCGTTTAAAATCCAAAACCATTTCGTGCATCCTTAGCTGCTAAGGATTTTATATTAAAAAAAAAATGCAAGGAATTTCACTCTTTTCTGTTCCTTCGGCAATTGTTAACTTTCCGTAAAGACAGTTAATTGAAACTTACAGGAATATTTCTAAGCCACTCACGGTATTTACACCTCAGTCTTTTGAAACAGATTAGTTTTTATACGGTTCGTGACAGATATTTAGGAATACAGTGTCAGACTTAAATTTTTAAAATATTCTTGGGACACGCTGTAGCCCCACGTCATCTTTGGTCTTGCGCATCATCACGGACAGCCAATTGTAAAGGTTGGCAGTTATGAATGAATAACCGTAATACATCTGAAATATAACGGCCACTATTCAAAGTGCCGTCGATGCGAGCAAGAGGTGACCGACACGTGTAACCAACGGCAATCCAATACCATTACGCCGGGTGACACGCCAGTATGGTGATGACGAATACACGTTCACCGCGATGTCCCCAAACACGGATGCGACCATGATGATGCTGTAAACAGAACCTGGATTCATCCGAAAAAAATGACGTTTTGCATTTCGTGCGCCCAGGTTCGTCGTTACGGACAGACAGACAACCAGTGTTTTTCAAACTGTGGGTACGGGATACCGTGTCTGTTTGGCGTGCTTTTGGCCCATTTTAGGTTACGGTAGTAACACTAAAAGTGGGCCTTTGCGATCGTCTTTTTACAGCTCGAAAATTAAATGAAAATACCGGCTTAACGATTCATCTGACACGAAAATGGAATAACCGAATCTATAGAGGAGAAAATTCTCTACAACTTTGCTCTCTTAGGTTTTTTTTTCATAACTCGTATCGTTTCAGAGATATTTGCAAAAATAAAAGCGATTTTGGGATGTCTGTCTGTCTGTAGGTAACGTGTTTCCTGTTTTTAAGACGAACCGTTCAACCGATCAGCACCAAATTCTACAGACATATTTGTATGCCGCCACATACCAGAATCTCCGTTTTTCAAATTTTTCGCACTAAAAATACGGTAGTAATACAAAAGAAAAGCCGTCCGTAATATAATTGTAATTGCAAACGAACAGTTCATATGAATAACCTAATTGGTACAGGCGAAAATTCTCTACAACCTCGCTCTATTATGTTTTTTTCGTATCTTGCATCGTTGCAGAGATATTTGCAAAAATAACGGCGATTTGACGATGTCTGTCTGTCTGTAACGTGTTCCCACTTTTTAGGTCGAACCTTTCTACCGATGAGCACCAAATTTTACAGACATAATTGTTGGCTACCAGAGACCGGAACTATGCTTTTTCAAATATTTCGGACAAGAAATACTTTAGTAATAAAAAAAGCCGTTTGTAATGTAATTTTTGTGTCCCAACTTCGTCGCCGCTTTTGTGTCCCAGCCTCGTCGTAGGTGTCGGTGGCCGACTGGAATATGACCGACACAGGAATAAAGAGAGCACGCTGGTGCAGGTACGGAGGGGAGCAGCCAGAAACTATAAACACTAGAGTAAATTAGAAAGAGATATATATTGCACAGAATGTAACAATACTTAACTTTTACATAGTACTGCAGAATGTTGATACATAGTTGTTAGAGGCCTGCCTAGTGCCTGTACAATAGCAAAGTCTTCACTGGTGCCTATCTGATTACGAAGGTCCTAACTCGTTGCTATCTCAGTCCGAAGCCACCGGTGTCTTTCCGTGGTGGCCACGAGCGGGGTTGCAGCAGAGGGCGCTTGTGGCTGTCGTCGTGAGAACGCCGCGCCGTGCGTGCATGGCGGCGCGCGGCGAAAGTAGGTGGCGCGCACTTTGTACTTGTGCGACACCACAGTAATTTTAATTGCAAATAAACCGTTCATCTGACGCGGAAATTTGAATAACCGAATTTGTAGAGGAGAAAATTCTCTACAGCTTTGTTCCCTTATGTTTTTTTTTTTTTTTTTTTCTTTCACATCTCGTATCGTTTAAGAGATATTTGCAAAAATAACGGAGTTTTGACACCCTTCATTGAATTAACGAAAACCAGCCGTTCGGAGATGTCACGTGACATTCCTCGCCCAGAACTGTCTCTGGTATACGCCATCTTGTGTTGCGTATTTGATAATTTTCTTATTGTAACTTACACGTTGTCATTTCAAAGCAATGGCACACTGAAGAATTAACAAAAACACGTCGTTCTTCCTACGATAAATGATAATCTAGTGTCTGCAAGTGCCATATTAACATCAGTTAACAACGGCCATCAATAGTACGAGATTAAAAACCAGAACTCCCAACTCTTAGCCGTAGCGTAGTGGGCAATGCGTTGGAATGTGGTACTGAAGGTCATTAGTTTGGAGCATGCCAATATGTAAAAAAAAAATTTTCCTAAAAGGATTTCAGACACTTATTAATTAATTTTTTATTATTTAGATTATTATTTTGGTTCAAAATGTTTGCAGAAACTTATAAAACTGCAAATCTATATTGGGCCGTAAAACATGACACTGCGATTTTTTCCCCTCACTTTGCTACCTCATTTAGAACCCGCCATCTAAGTAATAAAGATGGTTGGTACGACTGGCTTCTTAGCCGCTGCGGTAGGAGCGGCTCCTGATGGGCACCATGGTTATTGCACCCACCGGTCTCCGCTTCACGGGCCAGCCTATCTTTTCTTCTATTTTATTTCGCAGCTGGGTAAAAATTTGACTATAACAAAAAATAAGGAAAGTTTGCAATAAAATAAAATAATAATATAAGGAACACATTGTTGGGGCGAACCAGAATTCTTTAATCAAACGTTTTCAGCCAAGATCGCTTTCTTCTTTTAATTATATGACGGGTTTCGGCGTGCTAGACGCTATCTTCAGACCTGTCGTAATTTTTTTACGGTCTTTATACGCCTGGGCATTGAGTCAAACAGAGTTTGGACGGCGTGTACAGGTACAGATGCCCATGCAGCTTCAACACGATACCACAGTTCATCAAGAGTAGTGACTGGCGTATTGTGACGAGCCAGTTGCTCGACCACCATTGACCAGACTTTTCAATTGGTGAGAGATCTGGAGAATGTGCTGGCCAGGGCAGCAGACGAACATTTTCCGTATCCAGAAGGCCGGTACAGGACCTGCAACATGCGGCCGTGCATTATCCTGCTGAAATGTAGGGTTTCACAGGGATCGAATGAAGGGTAGAGCCACGGATGGTAATGGCCACTGTTCAAAGTGCCGTCGATGCGAACAAGAGGTGACCGAGACGTGTAAGGAATGGTACACCATACGCCGGGTGATTCGCCAGTATGGCGACGACGAATACACGCTTCTGATGTGCGTTCACGGCGATGTCGCCAAACACGGATGCGACCATCATGATGCTGTAAACAGAACCTGGAGTCATCCGAAAAAATGGCGTTTTGCCATTCGTGTACCCTGGTTTGTCGTTGCGTACACCATCGCAGGCGCTCTTGTTTGTGATGCAGCGTCAAGGGTGGCCACACGATATATCCCTCCATCTGTTATTCAATAGTAGCACATAAAAAAAGTGAACTGGTTACTTCCGCAACCGAAGAGCTGTTTTTCAAGTGATTATTTTATATTTTGACGAACGGTTGCTGCTTTAACAGCCATGTTTGAAATTAATATGAATATCCATGGTACGACCCTGAAGGCTACCTGGATATGCTGCAAGAAGCAGTGTTTCCCTTATTTTTGAATAAAGGTGGCAGCTTTCGCTCTTACTTTCGGCACATTACCCGCCAGAACGGGTGAAGCAGAGCAGTGGTTAGTGATACTCCCGCATCTGCAAAACTCTGCAGTCGTCCGTTAGATGCCTCTGCGTGTGCCTTGCCACATTGCACTTTGACCTGTCGGTTCGTCAGTAGGGACGGTACAGTGTGCCTCCAAAGTTGCGTTTTGTGATTTTATTTGTGTGCTGAAGCGTCAGATGGGGCGGCGATTGCTAATTAATCCTGCTAATGTATTGCGATTAGTTGAGATGAAGTTACGAAGAACCCTTCTTCGTGAAGATGGTATTAGTGTAGAAGACGAATCATTTGCATGCTTTCTCGTATCTGTTATTGTACAGAAATTTGAGCATAAGTGAGATACTGTTGTTACAAATTCATAATAATGATAATAGGGATGATAATGACGAACAACTCATTGCAAGCGGTAGTGCTACGGTAAGTGCGGGAAGGGGCGATGGAAGCAGTGGCAGTGAATACCAACAGTCTTTCGGGAAGAAGGTTAAAGTTGCAACTATCATGACGGCTTTTGATGACAATTCGCTAGAGAACATGTACGATGATTATTACATAAGTTATAGTTAAGATATCTGCATTACGTATGGCGTCTACAATTACATCTACAGTGCTATGTAGAGGGTGGTTGCAGACCTTTGCAGAAAAACGACACTCACCAGCACGTTGAGGTGTACGTAGAGATCCAACCAAACGTTCATTCAGATATTTTTGTTCGAGTTCATGTAATTTCCTTGTCAGTGGGCTCTTATTCTGGAGGATGGCGGTTGTACTCCCCTCCTCTCATCCATATTTGGGTCTTTTGGTACGTCGTGAGTCAGTGGTCGCAGTGACTCGTTTGAAGCGCGCGGCTGCTCCAGAACAGCGCCAGCTCCCGCAGCGTGTGTAGTGAGCTCGCTACGCTGCCTTCCTGCCAAACGCCGTGGCTCCTCCGCTGCCTGCTGGCTGAGGCCGCCGGGTTCACGGCTCACCGGCTGCGGGGCGGAAGGCGAGGTCCTGGCAGGAATGACTCCAACTAATTAGAGCTGCTTTCTTCCGCAATTAATTACGGCCGCCTTCCGGTGGAGCCGGATTACGCCCCCACCCACACCCCCACCCTCTCCTCCCTCCCCTCCCCTCTCCAGCCTCCCTCTGGCCCCCGCCCTCCTCCCAGGCCAGAGTAGCAAGTTGCGAGAGGAAACGAACGGAGATAATCTGCGAGGCGGTCGCTGGGACAGGCCTCAGACCTCAGCCGCAGCGTGCGCTGCCGGCGGTCGCGTCTCAGGGGCAGCCGCGACAAAGCACGGGCGCTCCATCTGGCGGGTCGCCGCTGAATGGGACGTTTGTTTATTTTTATAATAAACTGGCTTATATGCCCGTGCTTCGCAACGGCTGTTAACGAAGGACATATGTATATAAAACAAAATCCTTGTTGGATCGCTCTGTCAGTAAACTCAGTTCTCTTAGCCAAAATGTCGAAAACCATGATATTCATAAAGTTTTTCATACAAAAAGTGAAATTAAAGTAATGACGTAAAATCAATGTTAGGTTGTGTTCATCAAGTTAAGACTACAGTGTGTAATTGTATGTTTGGCGTGAACTTCTGCGAACACTGCTATCGATGAGATGAGAAATAGTAATAATGCGTCGTTATTCTCAATTTTGTTACACATTGCAACAGCAGCGCCGAAAGCGGCTGGCAAATTACATTTCTGAAAACGATATTGGATAAGTGCGAATATTGATTTGTAACAGTTTTCACAAATATCTTCTTCAATAGGAATTTGGAATGAATTGTAAGACTGTGTGAATCATGAGACTCTATACAAAAGACTTTCGCGTGAAAATGCTGGTCATAATGAGATGTGACAACAACGGATGTATCTGATTCGGTAAAATTTTACTTTCTATCCTGGCGGCCTTGTGTTTTTATGTTGGCAACATCAATAACACGATATAAAATCGTTGCAAAGATGACCGAACCACTTAGAGTGTAGATAAATACTGCTGTTCCTGCTGTATGCTTGATTTCACGACAAAATACGATTGGCTTATGACGATGTCACATGATTCTCGTTATTCAACATCCGTTGCCAACATTATCACAGGGGGCCGACGGGATATGAGTAGGTGGACTACGTCGCATAGTTTTTCTTGACCCAGCTGTCAAACGGTAACACCTTTCACAGCAGAGAGTGTCGCGGCTATTTGTATCAGAGATCACTGATTAGCACAGACCAGTGAGCTTACCGGCACAGGCATATCAATATCTATGGCCTAAGAGACATTCATTAACGTATGTCTGTGTTTCCACCACGCTTCCACGACAGTGATCAATGTTCCACGAGTATTTTTATCTTTGAGTCTATCTGGATTTTTATCTTTGTTTTGTGTCTCTGTTCATAGTCGGTAATATGTGGTTGACGGAAACATGTGATCTATTTAAAAAATTGCGTATTTGATATTCCTCGTCGTTATTAAAGTCTGAAAGGACCACATTGTCTGACGATTGAAAGAATAAACAGATTTTGACTCGTACCGAAAAGTTCGTAAGTTACAGAGTATATAGCTTTTCCTAAGAGTATTTATTGCATATTTTGCGAATTTTTGCTCGTCACACTCACCCACTGCCACGCACCGCGACCAAACTCCCTTACTAACATCATTAGACCAAGGGCTATGTACTACCACAACCGCGAGTGGGTGGCAGTATGTGGTCATGGAGAAAAGTCTGTCAGCACGTACACACACAAGCCTTTTATATATAGATATAGATTTATCGTTGGGTGGCAAGACATATACAGGGTGTTACAAAAAGGTACGGCCAAACATTCAGGAAACATTCCTCACACAAAGAAAGAAAATATATTATGTGGACATGTGTCCGGAAATGCTTAATTTCCATGTTAGAACTCATTTTATTACTTCTCTTCAAATAACATTAATCATGGAAAGGAAACACACAGCAACAGAACGTACTAGCGTGACTTCAAACACTGACTGTTACACGAAATGTTCAAAATGTCCTCGATTGGCGAGGATACATGCATCCACCCTCCGACGCATGGAATCCCTGATGCGCTGATGCAGTCCTGGGGAATGGCGTATTGTATCACAGCCGTCCACAATACGAGCACGAAGAGTCTCTACATTTGGCACCGGGGTTGCGTAGACAAGAGCTTTCAAATGCCCCCATAAATGAAAGTCAAGAGGGTTGAGGTCAAGAGAGCGTCGAGGCCATGGAATTGGTCCGCCTCTACCAATCCATTGGTCACCGAATCTGTTGTTGAGAAGCGTACAAACACGTCGACTGAAATGTACTGGAGCTCCATCGTGCATGAACCGCATGTTGTGTCGTACTTGTAGATGCACATGTTCTAGCAGGACAGATAGAGTATCCCGTATGAAATTATGATAAGGTGCCCCAGTGAGCGTAGGTGGAAGAACATGAGGCCCAATTAAGACATCACTAACAATTCCTGGCCAAACGTTCACAGAAATTCTATGTTGATGACGTGATTGCACAATTGCGTGCGGATTCTCGTCATCCCACACGAAACAATTGGGTATTTTGACAATTATCTGCATGAATTTCTTCAATTTACATTTAAAGAGAAATACTAAAATGAGCTCTAACATGGAAATTAAGCATTTCCGGTCACATGTCCACATAACGTATTTTCTTTATTTGTGTGTGAGGAATGTTTCCTAAAAGTTTGGCCGTACCTTTTTGTAACACTCTGTACATATACAGGATGAGTCATAAATGATGAAAAATATTTCATGCAACTTGTCATACATTGAGCTACAAACCTAAATTCGTTTCCCGCATGTTGCTATGTCAATAAATGACAGTGCATTTCAATGGTAAAATTGTGGAAATATGAAGTGAACCTTTGGGTGTTACAGTGCACCGACATTGGCCAAGGGGACAGATTGGCAACAGAACACGTGAGTGTTGTATCTACTCTAGTCGCTCACGAGAAGACGAGGCATGCGGCGTCAAGCGACAGTGTGCAAGACACTGCGAGCAATGACAGCGCTCACACTTATGTCGTACCGTCTCCGCTGGCCTGTATTATGTATTGTGAGCGGCGAGACTACCTACAACGCTCCCATGTTGTGCTCTGTTGCCCATCTATCCCCTTGGCCAACATCGGTGCACAGTAACACCCAAAAGACCACTTCCATATTTTTACCATTCAGTTGCATTGTCATTTATTGACATAGGAACATGCGGAAAACTAATTTAGGTTTGTAGCTCAGTGTGTAACAATTTGCACGAAATATTTTCCCTCATTTATGACTCTTCATATAAAACAGTATCATCAAAGTCATGCTTGCAAAATTTTTACACGAAATCTTTACAGAAGAGTGGAAAAGCTCTGGTAGAAGCGTAACTCGGGGATCAATTTGGATTCTCAAGAAATGTTGGAACACGGGAGGCAGTATTCACCTTACGAAATATTTAGAAGATACAACAAGCAAAGGCAAAACTACATTTCTAGCTATGGTAGGTTTGGAGAAAGCGTTCACATTATTCATTGCAATACACTCTTTCAAATTATGGAGTCAGCAGGTTAAAATACAAGGAACGGAGGTTATGACGAGTTTATATATATATATATATATATATATATATATATATATATATATATATATATATATATATATATATATATATACCGGTAGATTATCACAAATTACATCACCTGTTGATCGTCGTAAACTCCTTGAGCTCGGATGCTAAATTCATATATAAAACTTTCAAAATAATATTTATGTGTTAATGGAACACTAGTTTGCTTAACAAAATGTTTATTGCATCAGTCGCATGAGTCTAAGACAGAGGCAAAGACAAGACTAGACTAAAGTACGCGCGCCCATTTGCGCATATTTATACGTTCACTTCTTATCCAGTATGTTCCAGAATAAATTTGTTACAACTGAATAACTTTATTTTACTTCCTATATCGTTAAATAAATTTTTCATAGGCAAAATGTATGGTTAACTCGTTCAAAATAAATAATAACTGTTTTCAGTATGTTTAAGTAATGAATTAAAACAGAATTTAGATTTATATACAAGATATGACTAAAGCAGTAGCGGATTTTTTTTATAGTTTATATTAGATATATTTATGGTAATAATAATATTTTCAGGTGCCGGCCGCGGTGGCCGAGCGTTCTGCGGCGCGTCAGTCACAGTCTGCACGGCCACTACGGTCGGGGGTTCGAATCCCCCCTCGGGCATGGATATTTATGTCGTCCTTAGTATTATTAAGTCCCGTAAGCTCTACAAACATTTGAACATTTTTTTTTTATTTTCAGGTAAGCAGTACATTGCAAACGGATCAGTGGATTACAAAAGACATCAGAAAATGTTAGTATTGAAATCTATTGACCAAAATATAATATTACGTAATATTGTTATGATATCATTTTACGAACAGAAATAATTTAACCAAATGATTTGGAAAGCAATGTTGTTATTATATAGTATTGTAGTAGTGTAAACATAAGTATTATGTAAATATTTTTGAAGATACACAAAGTTATAGCCGCAGCGGAATCGACAGAGCGCATTGAGGAGCTATGCTGCGATGCGCGAGGACGTTCCCCGTCGGTGGTTCGAATCCCCCCCTCAGGCATGGATGTTTGTCCTGTGTTTAGTATAAGGTAATTCATAAGTAGTTTGTACGTTTAGGGACTGATGACCCCGCAGTTAAGTGCCATAAGCTTCACAAACATTTGAACATTTTGAACAAAGTTATAACCTCAATAGTGGTAGTTTGATCTCCACTTCACCGAATATGCTAATTCTTAAGGGTTAAACTCATTACAAGGGTTATATACAACTAGTACAAAAACCATACAGCAATTACTTGAGTTAAAGGTCATGAAAGGAAAGCATTGGTTCGGAGGGGAGTAAGATAGGGTTGTAGCTTTTCTCCAATGTTAATCAATTTGTACATTGAGCAAGCTGTGTAGGGAAGCAAGGAGAAATTTGCAGAGGGAATTAAATTCACGGAGAAGAAATAGAAATATTGCGGTTTGCCGGTGACGTTGTAATTCTGTCAGAGACAGCAGAAGAAGATTTGTGGCGCTTCAGAGATATGGGCCGATGTCGATTAAAGTGGGACACCCAGTATATAGAGGGACCGACGTAAGCATTCGAATAATATAATACGAAACATTGTGTGTTCTCTAAATAACGTACTATTTATTTGGCAGCATCGAAATTTTAAACATATAAACATTAACCTCTTGCATCTCTAAAACTAAATTAAGGCTACCATATTGCATGTATCTACCACACAACCTTTAGTTATCCTACTCTCCCTCCTACTAGTTTTCGAACATAGACAATCACGTGAGGAGAAACGGTGCTGAATGCACCCTAAAGGCCGCAAGCACACAACAGTTGTATCTCTGCCGAAGCTCGAGACAGTACCGCATAGTTGCTGAGTTTTTGTAATCGCCGACATGCAGAATGGGATGTAAAGGGAGAGAGGCAATGATGGAAGAGAGAAATGTTGTAATCAGTATGTACAAACAAGGCAACTCTCTTACCGAAATTGCCAAGCACTCAACAGAAGCAAAACTACAGTGTACTGCATCATTAAACGCTTCATACAAAGGAATGGTGTTGTAAACAGAACTGGCGCTCTTTCTAATAATACCAGAGAGATAAGAAAAATAATGAAAATGGTGAAGAAGAATCCAAGAATAACTGCATCTGAGATTAGAGGATGCCTTTAATAATATTCTGGCACTGTGGTTCACACAAGAGCTGTTGAACGTGTTTTAAACAGTGCTGACTACAAAGCGCGTGTTCCGAGGAAGAAGCCATACATCACTCTAGCGACGTATAGACTTTGAGAATTTGCTAATGAGTATGTGAGGAAACCAATAGAATTCAGGCACCACATTCTCTGGTCGGACGAGAGCAAATTTTACAAGAGTGATGGACGTCTTTAAGTGCGGAGGCTTCCAAATAGAGAATGGGATGTTAAGAACATGGTAGCTACAGTAATTACAGGGTGGCCACCGAACCTTGAAACCGGGAAAACCGGGAAAAAGCCTTGAATTTGAAAAAACCGGGAAAGATCCTTGAATTTCAGCCAGAAACCGGGATTTTTAACCCATGAGATCTCGCGGCTTTAAGAGTTAAACGATCGTTCGCGTGTATAGCCTATTGCTCAAATTACACGACTCGTTCGAAATGTTCTTAATAAGTGTAAACAAGTTATTCCTGTAGTTTTGGTAAGAAAAACCTCAAAGTATAATATTTAAAAGTAACAAAATGCCAGTCGTTTTAAAATTACGGTGACCTAAATGCTCAGATCGCTAGTGCCCGTGGGTTAAATAATATTCATCGCTTCATTTTTGTGTACAAAAACATTTTCAAATATATTTCTGGGCGGTTTAAAAAGTTTTATAATTATAGGTTACGTATTCCGTTATCTCTTTCTGTATTT
Organism: Locusta migratoria; assembly: GCA_026315105.1. NCBI lineage: Eukaryota > Metazoa > Arthropoda > Insecta > Orthoptera > Acrididae > Locusta > Locusta migratoria. The sequence goes on from CM048746.1 coordinate 643,327,315, forward strand.
ATCTCGAAGTGTTGTTCAACCACGCTACTCAATTCCTCGCGATGTACGTCGAAGAGACGCGATGTTATCGTAAGGCGGAACTACGAAATCGCAGCTAGTATGAAAGGCGATTTTTATGTGTACTACATTTTAGTAATTTTCCTATTTGATTCCCCCCCAGTAATACTCATCAACACAGATCTCGTTTGTCTGATTCTATGTTGAAAAATCTCTTCACGGAAGCATTTTGTTGATTTTAACTATAAACTCCGTAAAAGTTGGTATTGTGATGCTTCGTTAGCATAGGCGCCGACTACGGGTATGCTCGGTCGCTCAAGAATACCCCAAAATTTGAATAGGTATGCCAGGCATAACCCACTGAAAATTTTTTCTTTACGTTATATTTCTTGACTGTAATTAAAATCGACTCTATCCCATTGATGGCTGGCTGACTTTTGTAAGACACCAGTCTAAATAGATTATTTTAAACAGGTAATTGGATTCGTAGGCATTAAAATCCACGTTCAGATGTGAGTGAAGTGACCGTTTTCTAAATAGTCCGAATGTTAATGGAATTCCACTTGTTAAGTCAATATTGTAAACTGAAGGCGGCAACTTTTAATTGTATTAAATAACTAGAAACGAAGTGGGTTTGCTACGATACAATGAAAATGTTTACACTACGAATTTAATTCCCGGTATCTTTTGAGATAACCTTTTGATAACCACATACGTTACCAGTGAGCCGACATACTTGCTGCGAAGACTGCCCTATCCCTTCTAGCTAAAACATTATGTAAACAGACAGTCCTCATAACAACTTGCGAAGGTCTTTGTGTTTTAATTGGCAGCTCTACATAATTCTCCAAACGCAACAGCTAGTAATAGATTTTTTTCTGAATTTGGATTTTCAGACTTCAACAATTTGTCAACAATTGAACGTAGTAGTCGGACCTTAGTTTCTGCTCTTTTTGACCTGTGTCACCTGTGCATGGAATTACGCCTTAAACCTTTCCCTCCCCTCATCTTTATCTGTCCGGCTAGCCACAACCATTTCTTCAAAGATTGTAAATAACATTGCAGGCCTTCCAATAATTCATCGTGACTAGATTTTTTACCGTTACCTTGAGGAAACAAAAAGCATTAGACTACAACGTATTGTCAAAATATATATCGTTGCTTGATGTCTAAGTTGGAGTAAATGCAACAATACTTTCAAATAATTGTATCAAGGTAAAGGAAACAAAATAATTTAAAAACTTTATTACTAAATAATTGTCCAATGTCTAGATTAGTAGTCAACAGTTTGAAAATGTTATTAGTTACGGTAAAGGAAACATATCTTGCACACTACCATCTGTAGTCATGCCAAATTTCCATCCAAAAACTAAAAATAATCAAAAATTCTGTCAAATATACATTAATCCAATCATTATTTATAGATATATGCAAAGAAATATTTTTGTTCATAAATCAATAAAATTTGGGGTTAAAAGGTTTAATGTCTTGCGTGTGAAAATCGTTAAAATGGATAAGTATATAATGAAATACAAAAGGACTTCGACATATAATCGTGATGGTGACGGTGATATGGAGTCGATAGCGTGTATGTTTTGTGTACGTTTTTGGATTTGCCTTGTATTTATTTTTCTTTAGAAACACCTGGATACGCCACTGAGCATACCCCAGGATTTTCAAAAGTCGGCGCTTATGTTCGTTAGTAATAATTATAGACGATTCCTGTGATTGACGTGACATTGGTAATATGTAAATAGTAAACACAGTCATCGTGACGGCTGAACGGTGTTTCATGCGGGCCCGGCTAGCACCAATGAGGAGTCGCGGTAACAATTACGAGGATAATTTACTTAGCGGACAAGGGTACATCGAGAATCTGTCAACCATAGAACAGGAACAGTATTAATTATTTATTTTATGGTCAACGCAAAAGATTATTCCCCTCGTTATATGTTAATGGGTTTTCAAAAAGCATACGTACACGCAAGGCCACCTAGTGAGCGCTAGCCGGGCCCGTGTGAAATACAGTTCTAACATTGTTGATTGCGATTTTTTGATATGCTAATTGTCCTCCAAAAAGATGTAGGTATAACTCTGTAATACGGTACGCGAGTTTTGCGAAAAGGCAATTTCTTTCAGTTGTAATTTATTGCTTTAACAGCTGTCTTATAACAATACATTAAAAATATTGTTAAATATATTTAGAGACTAACGCCATCTACATCTTTCTGAGATGGAACAGAGTGAAACAATCGTTGCAGAGAACAATAGAGTGAATCCAAGTGTGAATCGACCTTATCTGTGCCCGCACAGATGAAGTAATTCAACGTGTTTTAGTGTTTACCCGTCATGTCAAAACAGAATAAATATCAGAGCTCATACGAGACAGTGTATCCGTGTGTTACATGTGATCCTAAATCACAAACGAATGCATTATGCTCTTGGTGCAACGCATGGATAAATATTTCTTCAATGGGGAAGAGTGCTTTGAACAGCCACGCAAGATACAAGAAACATAAACTTTCCATAAGCAAACGGAAGTCTGTTGCTTTCCACAATATATATTACACTGTCTCTTTAGTACTACAAGAATTTAAAAAATGAAACAAATTCATTAAAACAAAATAATGTTTTCATTAAAATCTGCTGTTGAATGTTATTTTACCAGATGACACTAGAATACAAATACCACACAGCCGATGCTCCAGATATGTTTTTGCATTCTCGATTACATCTCCTCGAAGTTCAAGAACTCGCCGACAACACTGTGCATCATTACGCACGCTGGGTCATTAACATTCACTGATAAATTAGCTAGAGTTTTCCAGGGCAAAACTTATATGACTGTATGGGCTCTGGAAACTGATAACCATCATTGGAAACAATCTAAATGAAAACTTGAAAGAGGTGAAAATGTTTTTCATATCCTGAAGGTAAATCATAATATATGTATTGAGTTCTCGATCACTAGTTCATGAGATGTGACTATATTTTAATGTATCAGAAAGTCTAGTATAAATGAACTGGCTATGTTGCACAAACGAATGCAATTCACATTAAAACGTACAGTATCCTCCAACTACTTGAACTCAACTTGGTCCATTATACAGGGTTAAATTTTAAGTTGACAAATCGAATAACTCGGAAAATCAGTAGATATTAAAAAATGGTTTTCACCAGCATATGCGGATGGCAGAGGCTTAAGAAATAATACTCAGCCTGAACCGTTTCCACCGTTTGTGGGGGGTGGGGAGTGTAAAGTGTAAAATTTTAAATGGGAACCCCGATTTTTTATTGTAGATACGGATTCTAAGGCCCACATCATGGGTAAAAGTACAGTTTATGCGGCAGCGGCTAGCCGTCGCGCTCGCTTGGGTAGGAACGGCAGAGCAGCCAATCAGGAGTCACGATGCCGTGGCCAATAAGAAACAGCGTTACAATTTTCCAATGTAAACAAATCGAAGCGGTGTATGTATAAGTTTTTTTACGATCAACAAGTTACAGTTGCTATCAGTATGGATGCTACTTAATCACTGTTTCGAACATATCATAAAATAAATAAAACATACTATACCTGCTCTGTGGTTGACTGCTGTGGGGGTAAGACCACAATTATCTAAAAATCCCTTATAAATGGAAAATCAATTATAATCACACAAACGCCGCACCGAAATCGTCCAAATGTCATGAAACACTTATTGGCCGGCATAACTCTACTCCTTATTGGCTGCTCTGCCGTTCCTAACCTAGCGAGAGCGACGGCTAGCCGCTGCCGCATAAACTGCACTTTAACCCACATCATGTATGGGCTGGTGGATATTTTTTTCTTTTTTTTTTTTACGACTGATGGCGCTGTAATAATAAGAAATATTTGTCATGCTGGTGAAGAAATGTACTACACTATCATTTGGTTGGGTTCTGAAGCATCATCAATATGATTAACCTTTTTCTTTCCTGGGTGGTATATTTCTTCAGAAGTATGGCAAATAATTCTTACCATTACAATGCAACATGTTGCCAATTGAAAGAAAAAGAAAATCAACCAAACTACACATAATTTGGTCTGTAGAATCTAAATTTGCAATTAACAATAGGAGTTTCCATTTAAAATTTTACACTAGCCACCCACACCGCTTCCGAATGGTGGAGACAGTTCAGGTTTAGTATCATTTCCTGAGCCTCTGCTGGCCGTTCATAATGGTAACAACCGTTGTTGAATATATACGTTTTTTTAATTCTGGTTTGTCAACTTAAAATGAACACCCTGTACTATACATTGTGTCAGTGTCGAATCTGGGGCGGGGGGAGGGGGTCTATGGGGCTGCAGATCCCTTAAAACCGTTCTTTTTAGATCAGTTTGAGGTACAATGCCACAATTTTTGTGAGCTCTGCCCCCCCCCCCCCCTTACACAAATCTTGGATTCGCCACTGCTTGGTGTATATTACAACGTGATATGGTTCAACTTGGACGACATGTATTCTTTTAAATATGTAACTAGTTTCTTTATGGTATAGTTATTTTCTAACCCCTTTGAGTAAGATTAAGTTTCGTGAAAACCTGGAAAATAATCATTTTTAACCTGGAAAACCGGGAAAAAACCTTGAATTTGAAAATGAAGATTTGGTGGCCACCCTGGCAAAACTTGGACGCAGAAGTGTGACGGTGTGGGGCTGTATAGCTTCATCTGGCGTTGGAACCATGGGCAAGTTTGAATACAAGAGGATTCTTGAAAATATTCTTAAGAAGAAGCAGAGGGGTTGCAATTATGAAATTATTATTACTTCCAATAGAACAATGATCCAAACAATACTGCTGAATTTTTAAGGCTTTGGATCGTGCACAACATTCCTCACATACTAATGACGCCGCCCGAATCACCAGTTTTTAAATCCCATTGAGGACATCTGGAACGAACTTGAATCCGCGTCAGGGAACATCATATCGGAAGTAAAGATCATCTGAAAGAACTTCAGAGTGGAAAAAATACGGAACCTTCGCTCACCAAAACACATACACAGATGCCCAAATGATTTTCGGCAAATTCAAGGAAAAAGAGATGATAACTAAGTTCTGGCTTCCTCTATTCGAATACTTATGTCCAGTAGTAGGCCATTTACATCTACATCTACATGGCATACTCTGCAAATCACATTTAAGTGCCTGGCAGAGGGTTCATCGAACCACCTTTATACTATTTATATTCCATTCCATTCTCGAATAGCGCGCGAAGAAAGAACACCTGAATCTCTCCGTTCGAGCTCTGATTTCTCGTATTTTATCTGATGTTCATGTCTACCTATGTAAGTGGGAGTCAACAATATATTTTCGCATTCGGAGGAGAATGTTGGCGATTGAAGTTTTGTAAGTAGTTCACGCCGCAGCGATAAGCGCCGTTATTGTAATGATTCCCATCCCAGATTCTGTATCATTTCCGTAAAGCTGTCTCCCCTGTATCGCGACCATTCGAAACGAGCTGCCCTTCTCTGGACTCTTTTGATGTCCTCCGTCTAACCCACCTGATAAGGATCCCACACTGGGCAGCAATACTCCAAAAATCTACGGACAAGCGTAGTGTATGCAGCTTCTTTTGTAGTTCTGTTGCATGTTTTAAGGGTTCTGCCAATAAAACGCAGTCTCTGGTTCGTAATTCCCGCGACATTATCTATGTGTTCTTTCACATTTAAGTCAGAAGTTATTGTAATTCCTTGGTATTTTGTGAAGTTTACGGCCTTCACTTTTGATTGATTTATCTTGTAAACAAAGTTTAACGGATTTATTTTCGTACTCATGTCGGCGACTTCACACTTCTCATTATTTAGAGTCAATTGCCAATTTTTACACCATAGTGATATATTATTCAGATCGTTCTGCAATTGGTGTTGCTCTTCAGATGATTTTACTAGACGATAAATGAAGGCGTCATCTGCAAACAACCTAAGAGAGCTACTTAATTTTCTCCCAAATCGTTTATGTGAATAAGGAACAGCAGAGGACCAATAACAGTACCCTGTGGAACGCACGATATCTCTTCTGTTTTAGTCGATGCCTAACCATCGATTACTACGAACTGTGTTCTCTCTGACAGGAAATCCCCTATCCAATCGCAATTTTACTTTCTATCTTTGCGTTCATTTTTACGTTTGTGTGTTTCATTGAAGACTGAAGTTTATTTTGAACCGATTGTATTTGTGTATTCTTTATTTGAATAGCTATAAAATTAATATAATTCAGAAATATGTTCATGTTGGAATAGTTATGTCGGCCTCTGTATATCGTACGCAGTGTATGAATGCCAGTACTTGGGTGGGTTCAGAATACAGGCAAGTGTAAAGCTTAGTTTCCGGACTGTCCTCTGCGCAGAATGCGAGAGTTGAGGTGGAAGACTGGGGGGTGAGCGTGGCGCCGTGGCGGCCGGGCCCGGTTTCAGCTTCAGCTTCAGCTTGAGCCTGAGGATGGCGGCGAGCGCCGAAACGTGTCGCCGGCGGTGGCTCGGGGAATCAGCGCGGCCCACTTTGTGTTTATGAGAGGCGCCTAAGCCGGCGCCGATGGCGGCGTCTCCGCCTCCGTCTCCGACGCCAACGCCGCGGGCCGAGGCGACACACTATTCCGCAAACGGGGCAGGGCAGCACCCCCTATAGAAGAAAGCCTGCACACGACGTCACAACATGGCGGCGGTGAGAGGCTTACAGTCCTCTGAGTAATTGCAAACATTAGCAGTGCACGCTGTTTATACTGCATTATTTCGTTCAGGAGGGTATTTATTACGTAAATTGGTGTTGTGTACGGTGTGATGGTTACTCTGGACAATTTGTGTGTCTGAAAATAATGTGTGATCTCTTTTTTACTGACAAAATGCCGTTTCGCTGTACTGTGCCGAAATGTAGAGGAAATTACGACTGTGGCCCAAAACTTACCGTCTTTGAACGTCCGGAGAAGAGTAAGCTAATGGGGGTGGTTACGTAAATAAAATGAATTGCAATATACAACGGTTAACAGTCATGACTTAAAACTCTTTTATAACGGTGAACAAAATTAACTTGAATAAGGATCCAAGTTATCCTGAGAATTCTTGATACCCATTTCTCCTTCTCCGGACGTTTAAAGACGGTAACTTTTGGGCCACAGTCGTAATTTCCTCTACATTTCGGCACAGTACAGCGAAACGGCATTTTGTCAGTAAAAAAGAGATCACACATTGTTTTCACACACACAAATTGTCCAGCGTAGCGATCACACCGTACACAACACCAATTTACGGCCGGCCGCGGTGGCCGAGGGGACTGAGGCGCTCCAGTCACGGTCTGCACGGTCACTACGGTCGGAGGTTCGAATCCCCCCTCGGGCATGGATATTTGTACCGTCCTTAGTCTTAGTTAGTTCATAAGTAGTTCGTATGTTTAGGGACTGATAACCCCGTAGTTAAGTCCCATAAGCTATACAACCATTTGAACATTTGATTTGAACCAATTTACTTAATAAATACCCTCCTGAACCAAATAATGCACTATAAACAGCGTGCACTACTAATGTTTGCAATCTTTCAGGGGACTCTAAGCCTCTCACCGCCGCCATGTTGTGACGTCGTGCGCAGGCTCTCTTCTATAATGAGTGCTGAACAGGGCCGCTGCACACACGCTTCTCAAAACCCAAACACGGCTTTTGGGAAGTTACTTTAAGCGGCTCAAAACTGTTCAAATATTCGAGAAATCTATGGCGCTTAACTATCAGGAACTAGGCTAACACACTACCGTATTTGCCCGCATATAAGACGCGAAGAATATTGTAATTCCAATTCCAAAGAAAGCAAGTGTAGACAAGTGTGAAAATTACAGAACTATCAGTTTAATAAGTCATGGGTGCAAAATACTAACACGAATTATTTACAGACGAACGGAAAAACTTGTGGGATCCGACCTCGGGGCAGATCAGTTTGGTTTTAGGAGAAATGTAGGAACACGAGTGGCAATACTCACATTACGACTTATCTTAGAACATAAGCAAAGGAAAGGAAAACCTACGTTTTTAGCGTTTGTCGATTTGGAGAAAGCTTTTGACAATGTCGACTGGAATACACTCTTCCAATTTCTTACGGTATCAGGGGTAAAATATAGGGAGCGAAGAGTTACATTCAACCTATACAAAAACCAGACAGCGGTTATTAGAGTCGAAGGGCAAGAAAGGGGCGCAGAGGTTGGGAAGGGAGTAAGACATGGTTGTAGCCTTTCCCCAATGTTGTTCAATCTGTACCTTGAGCAGGCAGTGAAAGAATGGAAGGAGAAATTTGGAGAGGGCATTAAAGTGTAGGGAGAAGAAATAAAAACATTGCGGTTTGCCGATGACATAGTAATTCTGTCAGAGATTGCCAAAAATCTGGAAGAGCAATTGAATGGGATGGACAGTGTCTTGAAATGAAGGTGTAAGATGAACATTAACAAGAGTAAAACGAAGGTAATGGAATGTAATGTCAGAAAATCAGGCGATCCTGAAGGAATTAGATTAGGTAATGAGACAATAAAAGTAGTAGATGCATTTTGTTATTTGGGTAGCAAGATAACTTCTGATGGCCGAAGTAAAGAAGATATAAAATGCAGAATGGCTTTGGAAAGAAAAGCGTTTCTAAAGAAGCGAAACTTGTTAACAATATTAATTTAAATGTTAGGAAGTCCTTTCTGAAAGCATTTGTCTGGAGTGTAGCATTGTATGGCAGAGAAACGTGGACAATAAAGAGTTCAGATTAAAAGATGATAGAAGCTTTTGAAATGTGGTGCTACAGACGAATAATGGATATTAGATGGGTAGATCACGTAACTAATGAGGAGGTGCTTAACCGAATCGGGGAGAAAAGGAGTATCTGGCATATCCTGACTAAGAGAAGGTATACATGGGTTGGACACATTCTGAGACATCAAGATATTGTCAACTTACCATTAGAAGGAAGCGTGTGGGGTAAAAATCATAGAGGGAGGCCGAGGGACGATTATAGTAAGCAGATTGAAAACGATGTAGGTTGCCCAACGTATTCTCAGATGAAGAGACTTGCACAGGACTGGGTAGCGTGGAGAGCTGCATCAAACTAGTCTGCGGACTGAAGACCACAACAACAACAACATCAACAACATAAGACGCACCCCACTTTTAAGACTATTTTTTAAGACGAAAATAAATCATACTTAATACATCTATTGCAATATAATTATAATACATTTGTTCACGTACATAAAATATCTAAGACAGTGCTTTCAAGTAGTGTTCATAAACTTTACGCAGTCAAATTTGTTGACAGTTTGCTCTTATTCAAACGGATATTTTGCCTTTCGCTGTTTACAGCGCGCTCCGACTGTGGCGCGATGATGGATGAAATTACATAGTTCTGAATCCTTTTATAAAATCTTTATTGCCATACATCGCTTATTCTTTTATAAGACTAGTTTCGACTTCTTAAAGAGTGATTACCAAATCTTAGTTGTCCAGGTAAGTTAAGAAATATACTTCAGATGAACCAACACCATAGTTGCAAGTTATAAATGGTATGCACATCATCACTTGCCACTATGATGTTGGTTCATCTGAAGTATATTTCTTAACATGCCTGCAGAAGTAAGATTTGATAATGACTATTTAAAGAGTCGGAACTACTGATATAAAATAATAAGCGATCTGTGGCAATAAAGATCTTATAAAAGGATTCAGAACTATTACATTAAAAGATCGCCACCTAGAAGATGAGATGTCAGATAATTACAACAGAATGAAATTACGTCGAGTTAGCAGTTTCAGTTCCGATTGACACTGAAAACAGTACAAAATTAAGAAAGCTTTTACAACATAATAAAGCTCCTGTCGGTTATTTTGGTAGATATTATGTGCAGATAGCAAATAAAAATGTAAAGGAGAAACTTAAAGCAAATTTTTCCGCTTAAAACATTAGTTAACGCATTTGACACCTACTTTCAAATGTTTGTAGAGTCTATGGGACTTAACTACGGGGTCATCAGTCCCTAAACTTACAAACTACTTATGAACTACTTACAACTAAGGACGGCACAAATATCCATGCCCGAGGGGGGATTCGAACCCCCGACCGTAGTGGCCTTGCAGACCGTGACTGCAGCGCCTCAGTCCCCTCGGCCACCGCGGCCGGCACACCTACTTTAACTGGCAAGACGCATCCTGATATTGGACCAGTTTTTATACGAAAATGCGGTACTTAAACTAACAAGGGGACCTTCAGCAGTGTAAACAACGGATTTTGGTGCGTCTCGATTATGTTATAGAGCGACGTATCCTGAGTGTGAGGCTATCCGCTGTTTTAGCGACAGGCTTTGGTTTTCGAGAAAACTGCGCGATGTTAGAAGCGTAACGTTTGCCACTTTCGAACTACAGTAAGTGGGCGTGGCGCAGCGAAACGTGAAATAGATTTTTTTTTTTTAAAGAGACGTATTAAAAGAAATTTCATTTTTACTGCTTCATTTATTTATTCTTATATTTCCTTATTCCTATGCTTATCCTTGCAGAGAAACAGCTGGAGACATTGTACCACGCATAGACGAAAGATATGGTGTGTGGCATCGCGTTTCGCTGTATGTAACCTGCTTGCTATAGAGTCGCAAACGTCATCGCTGGCCTTCAGTCCGAATTTTTTTTTATAATTTCACGACTTTCAACCACCATATCTTCCACCCCCTAATAGATATCGGCAGAGAACTGCTATGGTGTACAACGGGAGACTTCGGATAACCATTACACACAGACCATTCGTTTGCGTTCTGTAGTTTTCGCTGCAGAGCGAAATATTCATACACACACACACACAAACACACATACATACAAACACGCGCGCGCGCGCGCGCGCGCGCGTAGAATTTTATATACACCGATAACTTTCCATCCCAATATACTCCACGCTTTTATCATTATCAACCCTGAAGCAACAATGCAACCAATAAAACCATTTTCAAAGAGTAAATATGATTTTCAAAGAGTAATTATTGCTCCGCATTTCGCGTTATATTCTTCAAATTACTAAATATCAATCAGATCGCTATAAAACCGTGGCTAAAACCTTCCTCAGGTATAAATTAGTAACTGTACAAATATTTAAGTCTCTGCGTGTTGTCGTTCGGACGTGATAAGCGTACACCGAACAGACATTCACATTAATATATATATATATATATATATATATATATATATATATATATATATATATATATAGCTATCCGATCGCTATAAAACCGTGCCTAAAGCCTTCCCCTGGTACACATTAGTAACTGTACAAATTTTTAGCTCTTTATGTCTTGTGGTTCAGACGTGACAAACGCACACCGAACAGACATTCACATTTATAGATATATATAGTCTGACATTTTTTCATTTTATTTTACAGAATTTCAACAAACAGTGTACGTTGTATGGAATTAGTAAGAAATATTCAGTTTTGCCATAGTAATTTAATCTTCACGATATTGTTTAAAAAAAAAAAAAAAAAAAAAAAAAAAAAAAAAAAAAAAAAAAAAAAAAAAAAAAAACCTTATATCCTGTCGCCGGCATCACTTGCTATGCCACAACAGAAATCCGGGTGATATTTGTCGTAAAATCAACCGCAATAAAATGCTTTACAGCACCAAGCACATTTTATAAAAGCGATACCAGATAAAAAAGTTCTCTTTCATCAGTTAACTTTTATCCGAACCATGCGTATTTGATCTTCTTCGAAAAAGCAGCTTCCCTGAATCGATGCAAAATTAATGAGTGTGGTTTTACGACGAATATCATTCGGATTTCTGTTGTGGTCTAGCAAGCGAGGTAGACGGTAACGAGTTAGATATTGTAATAATGACGTGAAAATTAAATTACTACGGTAACATTGAATATTTCACACAATGTTCACTGTTTGTTATTATTCTGTAAAAATGGAATAATGTCGAACTATTCAGATTAAAGAAATGAAATAAACGCGGAGAACCGGGACACGGTTCCTCCATTGTGGTAGCCACGCCCACTTGGTTTGTAATTCTATGAGACCAAACTACGGTGGTCATCAGTCCCTAGTCTAAATTAAGTTAAACTAACCTAAGAACAACACACACAACCGTGCGCGGGGGAGAATTCGAACCTCCCTCCCACGAGGGAGGCCGCGCGATCCGTAACGTGACGCTCCAGACTAGTGTAGTTGTGTAGTTCGCGAACGAACTAGTTCGGAAGAGCGCTCCCACAGGCAAACTACGCGAACTAATTCACAGATCCCTCGCCTCTTAGTTCGTCCGCTCCTTTTCGAAGACTGACGGAGAACAGCGAGAGTACGCGAGAGCGCGAAGAATCGCGATTCCCTTCTGCCAGTTACCGTAATTTCGAGCTGAGATGCAGCTCTGCTGTAGTTTCATAGTTCACTGCCACAAATTTTCTTTTCTAAGGTATTCAGCAGTGTCTAAATATAACCCCCATTCCATAGTGTGTCGGCCGCGATGGCCGAGGGGACTGCGGCGCGCCAGTCACGGTCTGCACGGCCACTATGGTCGGGGGCTCGAATCTCCCCTCGGGCATGGATATTTGTGCCGTCATTAGTGTTAGATAGTTCGTAAGCAGTTTGTAAGTTTAGGGACTGATGACCCCGTTGTTCCCATAAGCCATTCAAACATTTGAACATTTTCTATAGTGTAAAATACTACGAGTACTCTGTATGCAAAGTAGTTGAATACCATTGTATCACCCATTCGTGTAAATAACTGGTTTATTTGCCTAAGTATTTGATGTCTAATTGCCCAAAATTCGGGTAATAGCATATGCTTGGGCAACACTGATCATTATATGAAAAGCTGTCATAACAAAAGAAAGAGCTCTTTTAGTAGCCGTAGCAAAAGCCAAAAAGAGCGGAAGAACTAAAAAGAGCGACCTACTTCGCGGCCGAGCTGCGAACTGAAAGGAGATCTACGGGTCGCGAACTAAAATATGCGCGATCGATCGCGAACTAAAATATACGCGATCGATCGCGAACTAAAATATGCGCCATCATTCACGAACTTCAAATATGTGCGATCGGTCGCGAACTAAAATATGCCCCATCATTCGCGAACTTCAAATATGTGCGATCGGTCGCGAACTAAAATATGCGCCATCGGTCGCAAACCTAAGTATGCGAGATCGGTCACGAAGTAAAATATGTGAGATCGGTCGCCAACTAAAATATGTGCAATCGGTGGCGAATTAAAACATGCGAACTATTATGCCAAACGTATCTCGCTTCTTCGTTCGTTGGATTCTTCTCCGAAGACCGACGGACAATATCGAGAGGGCGCGCAGCAGAATTAAAAATCACGTGTTTGCCTTCTGCTGATGAGAGCCATTCGAGGTGAGCGTCTGCCTGCTAGATTACATAGTTCTGTGCTTCAAAATTTCTGCTTTGATGTGTTCTGCACTCTGCGATATGTGACTAATACATTCCATACTGACAAGATGTAGAGATAAACGCGAGAAATTATCCACAAACTGTTTCTTTTGGTTTGCGTGATATCGTTAGCGGCTCACGCAGCAGCGCATGAAGCAGCTATGTGGGGAACTTCTCCCTCCACCTGCACGCGCAGACCACGCCGCTCAGCCGTCACTGGGAGCGGACGAACTAAAAGAGCGAACTAAAGTGAGCGCTCCGGATCGCGAACTATTATGCGCAAGTCTACTCCAGACCGCTCGGCTACTCCCGAGTGGGTACGTCCGTTGAGTCCAGGGGATGAGGAGAACGGACTTCCGCTCCACCTGGGAACCTGCAAGGAATCCAAGAATGTTCGCGGGCTTCAAGTATTCATCCAAGATTTCGACAGACGTACTGGGCAGATACCTTCCTATTTATCCGCATATAAGTAGATGTTCGTGGAGTAGTAAAACAACTTAAGTCGCTAAACGAAAACAAATCTTCCAGGCCAGATTGTATATATCTTATGAACTACCTCGAAGAGAACGAGCTATTAACCAATAGTCAACACGGATTCAGAAAGTATCGCTTTTGCGAAACACAGCTTGCCTTTAATTCACATGAAGTGTTAAGTGCCATCGACAAGGGATCTCAAATCGATTCCATATTTCTGGACTTCAGGAAGGCTTTTGACACTGTACCCCACAAGCGACTTTTAATGAAATTGCGTGCTTATGGTATATCTCCCCAATTGTGCGATTGGATTCACGATTACCTATCAGAAAGAACACAGTTCGTTGTAATTGACGGTAAGTCATCGAGTAAAACAGAAGTGATATCTGGCGTTCCACAGGGAAGCGTTATAGGTCCCCTACTCTTCCTTGTGTTTATAAGCGATTTAGGAGACAATCTGAATAGCTCCTATCGACTAGCGATTTAGAGAAAATTTCTACATGGTGCGAAAATTGGCAATTGGCACTAAATAAAGAAAAGTGTGAAGTAATACACATGACCACTAAAAGAAATCCGCTGAACTTCATTTACGCGATAAATCACTCAAACCTTAAGTTCGTAAATTCTACCAAACACCTAGGAGTTACAATTAGGAAGAACTTAAGACTGGAGAGAACACATAGAAAATATTGTGGGGAAGGCGAACCAAAGGTTACGTTTCATCGGCAGAACGCTTCGAAGATGCACCAGCTCCACCATAGACACTGCCTACATCACACTTGTGCGTCCTCTTCTGGAGTACTGTTGCCCCTTCTGGGATCCTCACCAGGTGGGACTGACGGAAGACATTGAGGAGGTTCAGAGAAGAGCAGCACGTTTTGTTTTATCGCGTTACAGGGGGGAAATCATCACGGAAAGGTTGCAAGAATTGGGGTGGAAATCATTAAAAGAAAGACGTTATTAATTGCGGCGTGATCTTTTTGCGAAGTTTCTTCTGAATGTGAAAATATTTTGCTAGCACCCACCTACTTATGGAGGCATGACCATCCCAATAAAATAAGAGATATCAGACCGAACACGGAACGATTTAGGCGTTCTTTCTTCCCGCGCGCTATTAGAGAATGGAACGGTAGAGATAAGTTATGACAGTGGTTAATGAACCCTCTGCCAGGCACTTAAATGTGATTTGCAGAGTATATTGTAGGTGTAGATATCGGCGTCGCTCACAGTTTTATCCGCAAAGTAAGAAATGCTGCGGATGTAACGGCGTCCGCGCAAACCTCTAGCTGTGTC
Source organism: Locusta migratoria (assembly GCA_026315105.1). Classification (NCBI taxonomy): domain Eukaryota; kingdom Metazoa; phylum Arthropoda; class Insecta; order Orthoptera; family Acrididae; genus Locusta; species Locusta migratoria. Next base: position 643,342,464 of record CM048746.1, read on the forward strand.
GTGACTTTGGTGAGGAGGCAGCGCCTTGAGCTGCCGTCTGCCCGGTAGCAGCCGCCCCGCAGTTAAGCCGGCCAGTGTCCGCCGTCTCCAGCGGCGCCGTAATGGGCTTCAGCCCCAGCCCCAGCACGGCTTTGTCGGTAGGAGGCGCTGGGCCACTCTGCAGGCCCGCATACCGCACCTCAGATGCGCCTCTGCAGCCACACAACTACTGTGCAGTCCGAGTTACGTCGAGGGGTTGTACGACAACCTTCACACTTTGTTTTGTGGGGAGACCCCAGTTATTCAAAACAGGTTTAAGTAGGGTGACCAGATGTCCTGATTTTCGCAGGATACTCCTGCTTTTTTAGGTCTTATCCTGCGACCCGCGAAGGTCAGAAAATCTTAAAAATATTCTGCATCTCAGTATTAATCCTGCGAAACATCCTCCGAAATTCGATTATTGTCTTATTCGAGGGATATCAGTAGTTACACAGTTAAAAAAGAATGAAACCCTTATAGAAAAGAGTTTTCACGGAGGAAAAGGTTTCGTTGTTTCAGTAGCGTCCACTATGCGTGTCGTCTGCAGTCATAACAAACGTAAACATCCTACGGTCGGGGGTTCGAATCCCCCCTCGAGCATGGATATTTGTGCTGTCCTTAGTCTTAGCTAGTCCATAAGTAGTTTGTAAGCTTAGGGACTGATGACCCCGTAGTTAAGTCACATAAGTTCTACAAACATTTGAACATTGTGAAACGTAAACATCGTTCGCGTCGACCAGAGATGCGAAATAGCTGACAACCAAGGAGGTTCTTCCTTGACAACAACCAAAGATTTAAAATTTAAGCTCGTTGAGTTTTACCTTATGTAGAGTGACGAGACCTTGAGTGGATGACTATTATACTTGTTGCCTGTCGTTAATCACTTTAAAAAGAATCAAATGTAACAGCTGAGATAAATTTGGTAAAATTATTAGCATAATTAAAGCACAGGATACCCTCAGTTGGCATTGGCCCATGATATCATGAAAATGGAAAACCCATATTTCCGACATAGCCAGTTGTAAATACACAAAGTTTCAATTGATTAGTCTTTTTATTTAAATCATGGTGCTCGCTAAAATTTTACGCCGGCCGCGGTGGCCGAGGGGACTGAGACGCTCCAGTCACGGTCTGCACGGCCAATACGATCGGGGGTTCGAATCCCCCCTCGGGCATGGATATTTGTGCCGTCCTTAGTGTTAGCTAGTTCATAAGTAGTTTGTAAGTTTAGGGACTGATGACCCCGTAGTTAAGTCCCATAAGCTGTACAAAAATTTGAATATTTTGAATAATAATAATAGTTTTCATAATCCACGTAAATGGTACAGAAAAATATTAGTCAGCTCCGATTTCTAATTTTGGAGCCACTTTTCTTTGCTCAAAAAAATTCTGAAATAATGTGAGCTGACTGCACTGGAGGAGTGTGAATATCCCTCGGCGACCGCCCGGCCCACCATAGCATGGCCGACACGAGCAGAGTGCTCAGTCACACAGCAGCAGGTGTGGCCGAGCAGGTAGTGGCGCAGCATTTGCGACACACCCTGTGCCGGTCCCTTAGCACCCCGGATTTCTCACAAGTGTCGCCACATTGGAGTTTCTGACAAGTGCCTACAACTAGGCCCGCCTACCAGCTGGTCAGCTTTTACGGGTAGCCAGCGCGCCGCCCACGGCCAGTTACCGTGCCAGGTCAGTCTGCCGCGGCAGGCGTTACGTGCCGGCCGGCCACCAGATAGCGCTGTTTGCAATTACGCCCTCCTTAACGGCCGCCTGTCGTGCGTCTCGATCGTCATTCCTTAACAGATTTTCGCGTGACGAAAGCTGTAAAAGCGATCAATATGTACACAGAGTTCCGTCTTTCACGGAAAAAGCGTGTGGGCGGACAGGAAAGCCACGGTCGCTACTGATTGCGTGGATGAAGTCCGTCCAGTGTGACACGACTTGACTTGTGCGATAAAACGGATCCATATTTATGAGAAAACGCACGTGAAATTCGTATCTTTATATGTCTTCTCCGTACTACCAGAGTCGAACATAAAGAGTCGCGAAACTCGCAGTGATTTTCTGCAACTTCGCGACTGCAGCGCTGCCAAGCGGCCGGATCGTAAAATCACACCGCGAAGCGATTGAGTAATGAATGTGTATTTGCACTGAAGCAGCATTTTCAAAATTACGTCGTATTTACGAGTTTTTGTGGCGCTATTAATTTTAGCAACTGTCAAAAATATAATTCGGAAATCTCTCATTTCCAAAGCAGGCTCAGAAGTAACAGAATAATGTTATGAATAACACGTGTTCGTTTATGTGGTTAGTTATACTTTTAGGCATAGAAGTAAAACTTTAACAATTCATTCACGTCCAAACTTCTACTGTTAATGAGAATCGCAAATACTTGACAACTATTTCATAATATTACTGCTGAATCAAAGTAATGTATGAATGACTGCATTAGGTTCGTACCTCAGCTTCACAAAAATGATAACCCTTTATAGTAACATATTTTGTCGGTTACCTACTAGTTTGATAAGTGAGTACGTAGCTACAAATAAGTAATATGTCCATATATACACTGTTAATGTTAGCACGACACTTTTTGAAGATATTCAGTTTGATACCTGCCAAGTAGCTAAAAAATAATGATACTTACACGAAAGGCACAAAGGAAAGGGCGAGGTGAAAATATGGTTTAAACGAGGATGTAGGATCTAGTCCCCTACAATGTGAAAATCGTGTGTACTTTTCAAAACATTACAATGTCCGAAATCCGCTAAAACAAAACTCGTGCAACATGTCACTACGCACGGAGCACGCGAACACAATCATAATCAGTTCCTTTTATAAACTTCAGCACATCAAGTTGCATTTCATTTCTGCTTTCAAAAGGTTTCAGACGATATTAATATGATTCGGGTATTTTGAAATGTATGAATTACACCGACAGTTTCTTAAATTATAGACTGTCATTAACAGAAGCAGTGATACTACTTTAATGATGTTTTCGTAATTGAGTTCGCAGCGACGTTCAGTGACCAGGAAATATGAAAGTAACAGCATTAAAAACGGCAACTTCTCAGTTTGCATCACGCCATTCCACTGTTATTCCCTACTGGCCGCTAGGAGCGCTAGTATCGCTTCAGCTGCAATTTCTTTCCTATAGAGTTTCGCGACTGTCGCTGATAGACTGTGGTACTACTTACTTATAAGGTAGTTAACCCTGTGGCTCATGGCGGCCACTGTAGTAGACCGATGTTACTGGTCGTATTTCTTTGCATCTGCGCTCCTTTTTGAACTCGTAACGCACGGACCTCACTCCACGGCGTTGAAGATGCCAGGCATGAAGTGTCAACGAGAGGTGTTTCCGAATGCATTTCACAAATATCACAAAAAAGAGGCAAAGGAAATCTGCACTAAATCCAAGGGTCCTCTACGTCCACGTATCTTTGAAAATTTAGGTTTAAAAAAAAAAAAAAAAAAAAAAAAAAAAAAAGACACCACAGAAACGACTCTGCATGTCTCACGTGCACTGCGTCCACTTCTGTGTACGTCATTGTATTTTCCCGTCTAGACTGTAAATTACAATAAATTTTTATATTTTATGAAACTAGTCATTGTTCTTCGCTACATAACCACCATTTAAAAATTTTGTCCTGACCTGTTCATAATTCATGCAACTGTTGATATACATCTCACGACTGTAAGAGGGTATTGGGTTCCGTTTTAATATCACAAACTTGCAAGGATGATACGGAAGGTGCCGCGACGGAGCGGCCGAGCGCATTGAGGCGCTACGCTACGATGCGCGAGGCCGTTTCCTGTCGGGGGTTCGAATCCCCCCTCGGGCATGGACGTTTGTGCCGTCTTTAGTATAAGGTAGTTCATAAGTAGTTTGTAAGTTTAGGACTGATGACCCCGCAGTTAAGTCCCTTAAGCTTGACAAACATTTGAAAATTTTGATACGGAACGTGAGATGTGTCAATTTGAAGAAAGGGGCACTACGTAAAATAAATAAATACTCCGCAAATCACATTTAAATGCATGGCAGAAAATCAATCTACCGTTACATCCTTACACAGCACGCGGGAAAAAGCAACACGTAAAACTTTCTGTTTTCGATCTCATTTCTCTTATTTTATTATGATGATCATGTCTCCTTAAGTAGGTGGGTGCTCACATAATATTTTCGCATACGGAAGAGAAACTTGGAAAAGAAATTTCACATATAGATTTTACTATCTGAAAACCCGGCGCTTCCCGGATATTTTGTTGTTTATTCCTACTATTTTTCAGGTATATATTCATTTTTATAAGAGCTGTATGTCTGTAAAATCTCTTGAGAATACAATTAGTAGTAAACAAGTAATAGATTAAAAATACTTGGTCCGTGATGGGCGGTTTTCCATGAACGTTACTGCTTATGTGTTTATATCTCATGAACTACGTGTCGTACTGTGATACAATTTAGAAGGTACACTCAACTATATGCGTGTATACTGTCTGTAAAATTTCCTGTGGCTACAATTTGTAGTGTACAAATTATAAATTGTAACCTCATACCAAAAGGCGTAGTTTTAATCCATGAACAGCGGAAAAGTAGTAAGCGAGAAACTTTTTCCTCTCGTCATTTTACTATGGTTGCCAGTGAGAAAACGTTTGATGAAGGTTTCAAATTATGTTTGAAGTTTGTTGCAAGTCGCTAAGTACTGTTATTCTCACACACTTGTATTTCTAAAGTCTCCACGCTTTTTTTTTTTTTTTTTTTTTTTTTTTTTTTTTTTTTTTTTTTATTTGTTATCTCATGGTAAGGAATGTGTGTACCAAATTTGGTTTAGGAGAAAATAAGCAGCATTGTCGCAAAATGCGGCAGTTTTTCGCGCATCTCATTGTTTATGACGTCATATCTCGTGAACTATATATCGTATGTGATTCTTACACTTACGGCGACCGTCCTCATGGATTGAAGCTTACGTATACAAAATTTCATAAAGATTGGAACAAAACTAGATTTGTATGCAACACGTACAAACATACGGTCACTCTGCTTTTTATATTAGATTTTAATGATTTCCACCCCCAACTCGTGCGTCGTTTCCGTGACACTCTCTCAAATGGTTGTGTAGTCTCTGGTGTCGCACAAGTATGAAGTGCGCGCCACTTACTTTCGCCGCGCGCCGCCATGCACGCACGACGCTGCGTTCTTACGTCAGCCACAAGCGCCTTCTGCTGCGATCCCGCTCATGGCCACCACTGAACGACATCGTTCACTTGGGACTGAGATAGGAACCAGCTAACACTTCGGAATCAGATAGACACCAGTGAAGATTTGGCTTTCGGATTGGCACTAGGCAGACCTCTAGCTCAACTATGTATCAGCATTCTGCAGTACTGAGCTATGTAAAAGTTAAATCTTACTAAGTCTGTAAGAAATATATATCTCGTTCTAATTTGCTCTAGTGTTTCTAGTTTCTGCTGTCCCACTGGCTGGTCACCTCCTACCTGCACAAGCGTGGACCCTTTATTCCTGTTTCGATCTTTCTTCTCGGCCACCGCCAGTACGACAGAAACGAGACACAAAAGCGGCGACGAGTCTGGGACACAGAAGTGGCGACGAGGATGGGATACAAAACAGTCTATGGGACTTAACAACGGGGCTATCAGTCCCTAAACTTACAAACTACTTATGAACTAACTAAGACTAAGACGGCACAAATATCCATGCCCGAGGGGGGATTCGAACCCCCCTGACCGTAGTGGCCGTGCAGACTGTGACTGGAGCGCCTCAGTCCCCTCGGCCACCGCGGCCTACGACAGTCTCTCCCTATAACGCGATAATACAAAATGCGCTGCCCTTCTCTGAATTTTCTCTAAATCGCCCGTCAGTCCCACCTCCTGAGAATATCCATCGGACTTTTTGACGCACCTTGTAGTTTTAATCGGCCAGTGCAGTATTTCCAGTGTGACGGCTCGCTGCCAGAGCTCCTACTTTGCGGCTGGCGCTGGCGCCCCCAGGCGTGCAGTTTATGCAGCCCCCTTGCTGCCGGGGTGGGTATTTTTCACGCCTTTATCGGCGCCCCCTGACACCCGGCTGTATGCGCCGGCTGGCGGTAAACGGCGACGGCGCGCCACCTGGGGCATTTGTCACGCCTTTTATTGAAAATAAGAGCCTGTTTATAATATATCACCGCAGGCAGTTAGTAATTGCAGCTTCCCGCCGGTCCTCCGTTGTGCGCGACGCACTTTGTCTGCGGTGTCGATACCCGGGTGATTTAGCGGTCGCTCTGCAGGGCAACGCGTGCCAGCTGCCGAGCCCTCCACAACAGCCGCGGCGGGTGTGGCCGACGTCGCTGACAATGCCACTGGTTCGCAGTCGTCTTGTCGCCGTAACCCCTCAATTAGGTCAGCTCTGAGCTATCACTCTCCGCCGAACGCAGCATATATAGGGTCATTTCTCTGCACCGCCTACAGCTAGACATTCGTCGAGGAGCTGACACCGAAAAATAACGATCTACTTAGCTGGTAAAAAAGGTAAAGCAGTCAACAAATCCGAAGATTGGTTTGAACACCACAGTGCTTTACTAGGCATGGTCCAGTTTGGAGGTGGTATGCCGTTGCCTTCCTCCGACTTTCGAACTTACTTAGCGAGTTAACGTGGATTCCGTACCACGGTGCTACTCAGTATATTTCACATGAGCAATAGTACCAGAGGTGAAAGAAAGTGGTAAGTGGCAGATAAAAATCCTAGGACCCGGCGGGGATCGAACCCGCGACCTTTGGATTCATAATCTGGTAGTCTACCACTGTGCAACCGAGGGGCACGTGGTATGTGGAAATGTGTGGAAATCATACAGAGATTGCGGTCTGATAGGCTCTACATATGTAGCCACTGTGTGATTTTTTTTTTTTTTTTTTTCGACGGGGGAACGTGTTTCCTTCGACGGGGGAAAGGTGTTTCCTGCGATGGGGAAAAGGTGTTTCCTGCGACCGGGGAAAGTATTTTTTTCGACGGTGAAAAGTACTTTTATCGACAGGGAAAAATATTTTTTCGATAGGGAAAACGTTCTTTCACAGGGAAAAATGCTTTCTCGCTCGTAAAAATTGTTTTCATTTGAATTTTTTTTTTTTCATCCGGAGAAAGTGCTCTTTACCTGGAAAAAGTGCTTTTCATCCAGGGAAAAGTATATTTCATCCATGGAAAAGTGTCTTTTCGAACGAGAAAAATGTATTCTCTTCTCAGGAAAGGGGTGTTTCTCAACACGGAAAGATATTTTTAAGCAATCCGAAAGTGTATTTTCAACCGGGGAATCCGGAGGTTTTTTGCCGGTCTTTACCGCTTATACACCCTGTATGCTGGAGTACCGTAGAAGCAGTCGTGTGCTCGAGTACAGCTCCTTACCCCCCACCAGTTTCCCCTCCCAAGAACCCGACGTCGGCCAGACGCGGCGGATATTGCGCCTAGACTTTCGCCAGCGCCTGTCGCTGTTTCTCGGGCAACGGTCCGAAGGGTGGGGGGTAGCGGTGGCTTTTGTATTCGCCGCGCGTCGGTTTGAAGTCCCGCTCAGCTCTCAGCTGGCGGGGCGAAAACTCGCCGACGCGTCAGCACAGGGCGTCGGCTCCGCACAAAGGGAACACTGCACAGCCACAGCACAGCAGACGGCGCGGCCTGGTGGGCCAAGTTGTGGCTGTGATTGCAGGCGCGACGCTAACCGCCCACTTTGAGAGGCAAATGGCTCGCAATAAACTGGCGTCTGCGGGATCAGCCGAAGGGGAAGGAAAAGGGGAGGGAAAGGAAAGGGGAGGTTCCTCTAATTGCGGGGGCCGCTTAACGGCGCAGAGGTTTTATAGCGACGCTGCTTCAGCGCGAGGCCCGGTCCATCACCTGCCATCCATCGACTACTTGGCGCTATCGCACCACGGCTGCCGTGGCAGTGGACCGACTGTTCAGGTTCGTAAATACGAGGGCCGTCGCCATAAGTAGTTCAAAATGTCTGTAAATCTATCGGATGAAACTGCGTGGTCATCAGTCCGTAGCTTACAAACTACTTAAACCTAGGTAAACTAACCTACGGACAAACAAAAACACCCATGCCCCAGGGAGGATTCGAACCTCCACGGCGAGTAACCGCGTGCTCCGCAGCGAGGTGCTTTAGACTGCTCGGCTACTCCACCGCGGCGCCATAAGTTGTGCCTCCTACTAGACTTGCGCATAATACTTCGCGATCGGGAGCGCTCACTTTAGTTCGCAGCTCTGCCGCGAACTAGTTCGTTCTTTTAGCTCGTACGCTCCCAGTGACGGCTGAGCGGCGTGGTCTGCGCGGATATGTGACAAAAGCACCCAGTGACATTTGCACCCAACCCCAAATCTGCGACATTTGCATCCAGTCTGACCTGTTTACTACGTCACGACCTACCTGCAGCCCGTACCCTCCCTAAGCCGTCCCTGTTTTCGCGGTAATGCCACGCCGCCCAGTCCTCGCTCACCGGAAACGCTCTCTCGACACAGTCTGCCTGCAGTCCCGAGGTCCTTGTCCACCTCAGCGGATGACTGATAACTGTTAGTACGATTACGAAGATCGTAGTGTTCGGTTCGTGCAATTTGTGTATTTGCCAGCTGTGTACACATTTTCAGCTTTGCCCATTCGCAGTTGTCATATATTCTGTGAATATGTCTTTTTTTTTTTTTTTTTTTTTTTTTTTTTTTTTTTTTTTTTTTTTTTTTGTAACATTCGCAAATTATCTCTTTTTCGGAAATAAAACCCAAATATTTGTTTCTTCCTTTGTTTTCTAAACGTAACATACAATACTGTAGAACATCCTTTTCATATACAGTAAAAAGGCTCAGAACCAGAATTTAACGGTGTTGATAGTTTTCGACTTCTATCACCGATACATAAGCGATATATCGATGTTCAAACCATCGCTGTTAACATCGATGTTTTGGGGCAAAACGTCGATGTTTTCAAAACGTAGATTTATCGTTTGCATCCCTAGTCATCAGACTTCTGACTGCTTTCATGCGACCTGCCACCAAATCCTTAGCCAACCGTTTCATTTCAGAGTTCCATTGCAACCTACATCCTCAATTATTTGCTTGATGTTTCCATTCTGTTTTTCCTCTAGTGATGTAAAATGCCTCGATATTTGCAAGTTGGGGCAAATGCCTAGAATGAATGCTTGGGCAAATGCCCAAAATTCATTAATACCCAGGCATTTATGGCTTTAAAACATAAACTTAAAAGCAGTACCTACAAAAAAATTACGTGATATTTTGTACAACTCCATAAACTACATATCAAATGCTTCAATTCTCTTCTGTTCTCATTTCCCAGCAATCCAAGTTACATACAATGTTATACTGCAAACTTATGTTCCGTGAAATTTCTGCCTAAAGTCCAGGGCGATGTTTGACAGCAGTAGATTTCTATTTTCCCGTGAATGCCCTCATTACTTGTGCTAATCTACTTTTTATGTCCCTCTTGCTTCTTCCGTCGTGTGTTAGTTTACTGCAAAGGTAGCGGAATTCCTTGTCTTGGTGTACATTGTGATCAAATTCAAATGTTTGTAGAGCTTATGGGACTTAACTAAGGGGTCATCAGTCCCTAAACTTACAAACTACTTATGAACTAGCTTATACTAAAGACGACCCAAACATCCATGCCCGAGGGGGCATTCGAACCCCCGACCGTGACTGGCACGCCGCAGACCACTCGGCCACTGCGGCCGGCTACAGCACTACATTGTGATCACCAATTCGGATGTTGTTTTCTCGCTACTTTTATTTCTGTTACTTCTTATGACTTTCATCTTTCCTTGGTTTACCTTCAGTCCATGGTCTGTGCTCATTAGTCTTTTCATTCTATTCAACAGACGCTGTAATTTTCCTTCACTTTCAAAGATGATAGCAATGTCATTATCAAATCTTATCACTGATATCCTTTTACCCAGAACTTTTATCAGAGCCTTGAACATCTTTATTTTCTACATTAAGTCTCTTCATTGTGCAAGTTGAACAGTGATGGCGACAGTCCACAACCTTTTCTTACCCCCTTTTTAATCCGAGCATTTCGTTCTTGACTTTCGACGCTTATTGTATCGACTTCGTTCTTATACAAACTATGTATTTTCCGCTTTCCCTACAAGCTTACTCTTATTTTTCTCAGAATTGCGATCATCATCCAGCACCTTACATTATCGAAGACTTTTTCCAGCTTACAAATTTTATTAATATGTCTTGGTTGTTCTTTAGGCTCGCTTCCATTACAAATTGCAGCAATGCTATTGCCGTCAAGTGCGGCCTTGTGTCAATGCGACCTCACAGCCCTCGGCTCTTCTACCTGCCTGGCAGAGACCGGACGGGGAGATTAGCGGGCCGCCCCTCGACCAGAACTGGGTGCTAATGTCACTGGGTGCTAATGTCACTGGGTGCTTTTGTCAGGACACCGTCTGCGCATGCAGGTGGAGGGAGAAGTTCCCCCACCTAGCTGCTTCATCCGCTTGCTGCTTGAGCCGCTAACGATATCACGCAGACCAAAAGAAACAGTTTGTGGATAATTTCTCGCGTTTACGTTTAGAGTTATCTCTATATCATGGCATTATGGAATTTATTAGTCAGATATTGCAGAGTGCAGAATACTTCAAAGCAGAAATTTTGTAGCACTGAACTATGTAATCTGGCAGGCAGACGCTAATGTCGAAATGGCTCTTAGCAGCAGAAGGCAAACACGTGATTTTTAATTCTGTTCACGGCGTGTCGCGCATCTTTTAGTTCGCGACCTATCAGGCATCTTTTAGTTCGCGACCTATTGCGCATCTTTTAGTTCGCGACCTATCGCGCATCTTTTAGTTCGCGACCTATCGCGCATATTTTAGTTCGCGACCGGTAACTCTTCTTTTAGTTCGCAGCTCGGCCGTAAAAGTAGGTCGCTCTTTTTAGTTCGTCCGCTCGTTTTGACTTTTGCTACCGCTACTAAAACTACAGCTGAGCTGCATCTCAGCTCGAAATGACGGCAACTGGCAGAAGGGAATCACGCGATTCTACGCGCTCTCGCGTCCTCTCGCTATTACCCATCAGTCTTCGGAAAAGGAACGGACTAAGAGGCGATTGATCTGCGAACTAATTCGCGTAGTTCGCCTGTGGGAGCGCTCTTCCGACCTAGTTCGTTCGCGAACTATTCAAGACTACCTCGTACATACACGCATACAAAAGTGTTGCATCACCACGATTTGGTGATTCATGACCCTTTATACACTTAGAAAGGTGAACTGGTGGGGCACACACTCCTGGAAAATGAAAAAAAGAAAACCATGAATTCGTCGGCCTAGCACAGGGAAATATTATTGACACATTCTTGAAGATGCATACAACACACGATCACACAGAGAGAGTGATACGCACGAGAGTAAGTCACCAGAGCGTGCACAATGTTACTCAGGAGCGGGTTGGCATACTGTCCACTAGATCATCAAGGGACTGTTGGTCCAGATGGTACCTCTCCTCTACTGCGATTCGCGTAGATCTCTCACGTTGTTTTGTGGGTTGTTTGGTCCAAACACAGATCTTCTCTCTGTATCCCACGGATGTTACATAGTGTTCATCACTGGAGAGCACGCCAGTCTTCCTAATCTTGCGCGTCGTTATCATACAAGGAATGCATTCACAATGTAACGATACTTTTTTTCGTTAGTGTTGTCGTCAAGGTTAGAGTTAAGTACCGCTATTGAAATTTAGCAAACTGTCAACTATGGCAATGAATAATAATTTTGAAGAGTGCTAGACTGAGGAAAAACATGAATGATTCCGCCATAAGGATTTAGCGGTAGCAGGGGTTAGCATAAAGACAACACCAGAAAGCATAATTACAAAAGAAACGGGCGAAATCCGTTCTTTACCTGCCGGAAGAAATCAGGTTTTATTGCAACAATATTACTGTAGTCGAACAGTGATATCTTCAAGTTGGACTCTATGCTACACTTTTACCAAAAATTAGTTTGCTAGTTATGGTCTTTTAAACAGTGGATACATTTTTTGGACCCCTCTGTACTGCAGATTGTCATTTTTTTCCGCCTAGTCGCCACCATTCGTTGTGCACTTTTGGCAACTATGAACCAGGACCTACACGCCGCGTAGGTAAAAATAGGAACCACGTCGTAGTAGCTCATAGTGGCGACGCCACGTCTCACGTCCGGTGTCGATGCTATGTCACTTTTAGCTATTTATTGGTTCAGCAGCTCCCGATAGATTTCCATTAGATGAATTTTTGTTCTTCTGTAAGCATCCACGTAACGAATCTCGCAGAGGCTTTGCGAAAACCAAGATGTTCCAACATTGTTTGCACACTATTCTCTGACTTATCCGCCGATCAGCTCAGGTGAGTTGATCGACACGCTCTTCATTTCTATGGATGACAGTTTGCACGCACTTCCATTTCTGGCTCCTGTGGAACACTCCTGTTCTGGTGCCAACTGTTGCAGAACAGCGGAACCACCTGTAAATGAAAGACACAGGCATTAGCACTACGACAACGACGTCTGGCGTGTGGACATCCAAATTCACCACAAAAAAAGAAGCATTACTTTCCCAAAGGACTGTTGTAATTACACTGAAATGTTGCGATCCTTTTATCTGTAAGCGATGGTGCCTTTCAGGTGGAAGGTCGCCACTGCCTTCACTTATCCTACTGCACATGAAACTCTCACTCAATTCAAAATCAGGATGCACGTGATACAGCTCAAGTTGGTAATTGCTCTGCCGAGGCACTAGTATACCGTATTGAATCTCTAATTAACATCTACTGAGGGTCGAGAGGAAGTCTGACCGAAGAAGCACGAAGAATCGAATTCCTGTCACGGTCGCCAGTTTGCGCTAGCCCTTGTTTCAGTCATTAATCTACTTCAACGTGTTTTATACTCCACCTAATTTCACCACATACTTGCAATCTAGTTACTGGTCTGTAATGAAATACCTGAAATTCTGAAATCAACGAGATGAGTTACGAACACTAAACATGAAGTTTACTTTCGTTTCTCACTTTTCTTATCCCTCCAGGCAAGTGCCGTACATAACTTGTAACATTTATCTATGTTCAGTAGTTTAATACAGCTATTTCAGTGGAGTGATTCTTCGCAGTTTAGCTCTAAAACCTTAACACTTATTTTTTAAGTGAACTGAGATACTTTTTATACATCAGATGAAGATGTTTCAACCTTAAACTTTATCTGTTTTTTTTTTCTCTGTAGTCAGTAGCTAATGATGGTGTAACAGCTGGAAAGAAGGTCGTCAGATAATGTATCAAATATTCGACCCAGAACCGACGGAATAGTAAGTTAATGCTACTAAGAACTATAATTCGAGGTATAATAGCAGGACTAATAAAACTTTTAATGAAAAATATAAGTATGAAACTTCGTTCTACCTCGTTGTCTGCGTTGAACTAACGCAACCTCTCTCCCCTCGGGAGCAGACAGAGTGGAAAAAGTCACACACTCATACATTTGGACAATTAGTTCATTTCGGCTAACTTCTTTCCGTATTACTGGACAACTATGAAATCACTCTAGTTTCAACACTGGAAGACCATTACTGCTGCTTGATAATAACATCGTTTTGATTTTGATGCTCTTCTTTCTTCAGTGCTTGCTTAAATGAGGATATCCCGCCGTATGCAAGACACTTCAATTTATATTATTTTTCCCGTAGATATTTCAGCACTATTTGTGCTATCTTTATAAAGTTTCTGAAAAATATAGTTATGTCATTTGAGATACATTTAAATGTTTTCACATATTGGTTTTCACTGTGCAGTTCACTTAAATTAGCAGCCATACTTTTCTGTTTTAGTTTTATCCAAAGTAGAATACGATTAATTCATTTTATTTTTTCCCTCTTTTTTTACACACATTACATTAAGCTAAGTTAAAAGCCCAATATAGCCTCATGTAAAGAGTAATGTAAGGTATGTACAAAAATGTTAGACACTTATTCTAGGCATAATTTCCACAAAACTGAAACAGACCTTTTGGCTGCTCATTTAAGTGAACGGCAGCGATAGCAGCATGTAAAAAGTTTTAGATGTACTTCGAACGACATTTCTACTGTACTACTGTAATTTTCAGAAACACAATAAAGAAATTGCAACTGTTGATAGAACAAATAGTGCCGAAATATTTACGAGGAAAATAATATATATTGAAGTGTCTTTCATACGGCAGAAAATCCTCGCCATTGAGTTCAAATGTTTGTAAATCTATCGGACCAAACTGCGTGGTCATGCGTCCGTAGCTTACAAACTAGTTAAACTAAGGTACACTAACCTAAGGACAACACACACATCCATGCCCCAGGGAGGACTCGAACCTCCACGGGAAGCAACCGCGCGCTCCGCAGCGAGACGCTGTAGACCGCTCGGCTACTCCACCGCGGCAGTTTTCAAACTAATTCCTGTAAGAGTAAGGGCCCCAAACGTTTCCCACCCCTCCCTACTAAGGAAAGGATCATTGCCCGTCACCGGCGTATTGTATGTGGCTTCTGTTCCGGAAAAAAAAAAAAAAAAAAAAAAAACTACAACAGACGTCACTTCTGATCCTGTATCTAACGGGAGGCGTGCTTAGGTAGTCCTTGCAGGTGCGGTGATCATTGTGTCCCCAGTGGTGTAGTGGTCAGCGCAACTGCCTAGAAAGCAGGAGGCCCGGGTTCGAATCTCGGCTTTGCCCATTGGCAGTTGATGTCATATATTCTGTGAATATGGAAGAATAACAACTGCAGGATCAGAAGTGACGTCTGTTCTTTCGGAACAGACTGTTGCGGAACAGATTCCGTTCCTTAACGGGATGGGACTGGTATATATGGCCTTTTACCGATGTCACATCTAGGATACCAAGTTCGTAAAATTTACTTGTATCGAAAATGATTTACAAGTCGTACCGATACCTCTACGTTTAGAGACGCTAAGCAGTTATATATGAAGGTAGTTTCTCCACAGCAACGGCATTTGTAGGCGGACATGACATCAGTTCATTGTAACAGAGGCCTGGTAAATTTTTGTAGCAGACATTCAGATAAACTGTGTAAATAACATGACGACTTCTCTCTCGCGCGTGCGGTCTGACAAATGAGTACTCGTGAATTCTATGAATCCGCCTAAAACGCAAACGAGAGTTATTATACACCAAAGTATTGCAGACATTAAAAAAATCCTCTCGCATTTTTCACGAACATCACTTCAATAAACACAGAGAAATATTTCAGAGATATTTCTGCTCGTTTGTTAACGTGCATTCTCAGTCGGAGCGGATAATGCACTCAAGAGGGGAAGATCATTTTTCTGTTGAGCGTCAAATTCAGCTGTAAAATCCGAAGCGATTCGCTCGCTTTTAATCCTTTTCACAGAGTTCGGTTTTGAGCTACTGATGCCTCCACCATGGAGAAGGCCCTTTACGTTTAGCTTTCCGTTCGGCAGTGGCTCAAAGATCGTCTCTTTCGTGCATTAATACGGCACAGAAAATCGGTTCCTCGGCCCTTTACATTTCACTCATCCGACAGGACACGTTTATTTTAGAGAGAACTTTCCGGCTTTTTCGCTGAACAGAAGGGCGGTGTGTTTCGTAGCGCTGCGCGTATAACAACTGGAAAACACCAGACTGTATCGCTGTAACAGATTTTCTGTCCTGCGGATAAAGCGTTCTTTGGCTTGTATGAAGATTGTCGCCTGTTTTCTGTGACACAGTCTGTAACGCTATAACTTGGAGAAGCGAGACCGCAGTTGCTATCTACACCAGTCGTCAGACGAAGATACCAGAATCACAATTCCTAATTACATTAAATTCCGAGTAAACATAACAAATACAGGCTGATCAGTTAATTAATTAATAATAGTACAAACTTCATTTCGTGATTAATAGGCTAAGGCGGTACAAATGTTATTGTAACTGGAAATACATTGAGAAAATAAATAATTTTAACTATGGCATTTGTTCTTGGATGTGTAATAAATATGTAACACAAATATGAGACAGTTGGTACACACACACACACACACACACACACACACACACACAAAAGGTTACAGAAATGAGAAAAATCAATCGAAAATGTACCATACTAGGTACAGTTGTGATCACTTCCTCGTACAGTTTTGATCACTGGGACCTTCCACATAAAAAGCACGTTTTCCCTCGGGCACCAACGCATACTTCGTCGTACCAAACATTGTATTGTTGGTAGCGAATCGAGTCATTCTTGACTAGACTAAGTAGCTTCACGTACCTCTTAACAGGAAAACATTATATCTCCTTAGCACAAAGTGGTGTATTCTTGGAAAAGACAGGAAGATCTGTAGAGACCTGCTATACCACAATGCAACACAAAGGCAAGTGCGAGACTGACAAATGGCGCGAAACATTATGTTGATCGGAATTGTACCTATATCGAATTTGTACCACCTTATCCTACTATTAATTTTGCCAGGTTGTGATAATGTTACCGCTGCATTTTCACCGCCTGATTCTGGTGCTGCTAAACGGTATGCAACGTGATAGTTACCTTGGTCCGGCCCCTGGTTTTCTGATCGTCTGCGTAACCCATGTCTAGTTTTCTTTCCTCTGTGAAGTCTCTGAACACTTATCTTCATTCTCCTAATGTGTAAATGAAGGTATTACTGACTTGTCCTACAGCATTACAATTTCTCTCTTTCAATGGCTGTATTCAGTGCGCAATTGTTCTGTTTATGAACACTTGTGACGAGGCTATCCCTCTAACATTTGTGGCTTACTCAGAATATATTTTTCAACCGACACTCCCGACTATCATTGTTGCTTCCCTTACTGTCCCTTTTTTTAAAATTAATTACCTACTAAGTACGAAACACCTGCTCAAGAAACGAAGTCCAGTTGCCTGGGACAGAAGATCTGCAGGTGAATCATCTGTAGGGAACAATGTTAGTCGGTGCTTCTTTGAAAATTAATTCGATCTTTTATTAATTCAATATCTTGTGTAAAACGAGAGATTACAGCTGCAGCTACTTCCTTCAACATCCCCAGGCTGCAAGTCTTATGATCAGACACAAGCTGTAAGCCATGGAAAGTTTGTGAAGATAGGTCTCCTTTTGCACATATGGAACATACAAACATCCCTGGCCACCCACAATACAACATTAAAAGATGTCCGGATATGTTACGGCCAAATTTATTTGGGACGTAACAAGTTGTACAAAGCTCGCATGATTGAAAATTTAGCCCCATGTGATGTGAGGAAAATGATGAAATCGGTCTGTTGTTGACATTTTACAACGAGTATATGGACTTTGGCCCAGCTTAACAGACGGTGGAAATTAGCCAATTCCATTCGGAAGAGAAGAAAAAAAAAAAAAATAAAGAAGCCTTCTTTCGCCGCGTTTAGTTGTTTCTATAGCAGTGTTGTGCAGCTAGAACTAAATATGCTTGATGAATTATGGCAATTGTTGTGACATCTGTGTTCAGTGGTTTTAGTCATCGCTTAAAAAATAAATAAATAAAACATTGTGTATATAGCATTAACTGCTAAGGATTTGATATTGTTATTTGAAAAATGCATAGAATTCTACAGTTTTTGTGCCTTCATCAACTGTTTACAGTTTCAGTTTGTTATGGGATACCGTCAGTCATCCGAATTATACAGTTATGAAGAAGAATATAATCTGCCGTAGTTCATACTTACTAAATTTTTTTTTCCAATTATGAGAGAGAGTCTCATTAGTTTGCGAATAAAACCTTCGAGACGGCTAAACAATGTCTTTACTTATCACGAAGTTTCATTAGAGCTATGTAATTAAGATGAAAGAAATATAGAAAAAAACAAGAAGGTTTCAAACTTGTGACTCACCTAAAAGAATTTTAACTTGTGGAAAAAAGTTCAATGTCAGTAATAAAATCTGGCCTAATCGGGGTGTCAGCTAACATGGTTGTAATATATATAGGCGTATAAAACTACTGATAGGTGGTGCAAGTCAGGGGCATGTCGCCATGAAATTATAATTTTGCATGTAATGGAGCGCAAATCTCTAAGTTTGACACTCGATTAGGAACGAGATCGAAAGCAATCCTTTACTGTAATGATTATAAATTGAAGTCAGCGAAGAGGAAAGACCATATTTGGTTATAATCGGACTCTAGTGCACTATTAGTTCCATCTCTGGGAACTTTAACTGCGGTGACTCCAAACAGAATCTCTTCAGGCACATAGGTTTGACCGAAACATCATAAATTTGCTACGGGTACGGTAAATCGACGACGAAAATAGTCTTAAAATACAGTTCCTTTTCGCCGACTTACTCTAGTTTCATTTAATGACTAGTACACTCACTGTAACACGTCCTAAATGTAAATTGCAGTAACAGAAGCTCCTGTACCTCGGTGGAAACTCGCACAAAGATAACCGCTACGTGTGCAATTTCAGTCGCTCGCGTTTGATGCAGCTTCGTGTTTCCGTATTTTATGAGAGCAACTTTTTAAATATTCATATTATTCGGCTCTGAATTTCGATATGCTGAATGCATTTGTGTCAGGGCCAACAGGGAATAGAAAATATTTATTACGCCAGAAAACGAAAATGTGGAACAGATAGTTTATTGTAAAAGGGCAGATACTGTGCACTAGACGTCGAATATTATAGATTACGTTAGTGCAGTTATTTCAAACTGCGTGATGTCGAATAAATGAATATAGAAGTCTCTGGTTGCAGTATAAATATAACACGGCAAAATTAATTAAGCCAAATACGTTCATTTATTAAGTTATCCAGCCTTACATTAATCAAAACCTCGAACCCGTCCTAAAACAGTATTTCAACAGACTCGAATGCTAGTACTCTTTCTTTACGAGGTTTGATTGCGAGTGTTCCTGACAATGAATTTATGATCTGAGGCGAGAAACTTCTTTAATATCTAAAAGTTTAATAGCTGTGAGAAGTGAGACCAGTTTCATTTGGGCAAAAAGAGAAGTCAGAACGTCATTCCACACGATTTTCTTTATTATCGATGAACGAAAACTCCTGTCCATCCAATCTGAATTATACGACTACTAGGCATTTTCTCTGCTACACAAAATTACTTGCGTACCACTTGGCGTACACAGATAATTGATGCGGTGTTTCGGTGAGTTAGTTTTGCCCTGTTACCACCCGTAACAGGTTAGCCAACTGGTGGACCAAACTGCTATGGCCATCAGTCTCTAGACTTACAAACTACTTTAACTTACTAAGCACAAAACACACACACACACACACACACACACACACACACACACACACACAGAGAGAGAGAGAGAGAGAGAGAGAGAGAGAGAGAGAGAGAGAGAGAGAGAACTACATCTACATGGGATACTCTGCAAATCACATTTAAGTGCCTGGCAGACGGTTCATCGAACAACCATTATTCTATTTATCTCCCATTCCATTCTCGAATAGCGCGCGGGAAGAAAGAACACCCGAATCTCTCCGTTCGAGTTCTGATTTCTCGTATTTTATCCTGATGATCATTTCTACCTATGTAAGTGGGAGTCAACTACATATTTTCGCATTCGAAAGAGAATGTTGGCGATTGGAATTTCGTAAGTAGCCCACGCCGCAGCGATAAGCGCCGTTGTTGTAATGATTCCCATCCCAGATCCCGTATCATTTCCGTAACGCTGTTTCCCCTGTATCGTGACAATACGAAACGAGGTGCCCTTCTCTGGAGTCTTTCGATGTCCTCCGTGAAACCCACCTGATAAGGATCCCACACTGGGCAGCAATACTCCAACAACGGACGGACAAGCGTAGTGTATGCACTTTCTTTTGTAGTTCTGTTGCATGTTTTAAGGGTTCTGCCAATAAAACACAGTCTCTGATTCGACTTTCCCACGGCATTATCTACGTGTTCTTTCCAATTTATGTCTGATGTAATAGTAATTCCTAGGTATTTTGTGGAGTTTACGGCCTTCACTTTTGATTGATTTATCATGTAAACAAAGTTTAACGGATTTCTTTTCGTACTCATTCGGACGACTTCACACTTCTCATTATTTAGAGTCAATTGCCAATTTTAACACCATTCAGATATCTTATTCAAATCGTTCTGCAGTTGGTTTTGATCTTCAGATGATTTTACTAGACGGTAAATGACGGCGTCATCTGCAAACAACCTAAGAGAGCTACTTAGATTTCCCCTAAATCGTTTATGTAAATGAGGAACAGCAAAGGACCAGTAACACTACCCTATGGAACGCCCGACATCACTTCTGTTTTAGTCGATGCCTTACCATCGAATACTACGAACTGTGTCCTCTCTGACAGGAAATCCCCTATCCAGTCGCAAATTTGGGGCGATATACCATAACCACGCAATTTGATTAAAAGCCGCACGCACCCTCGTCATAAAATAAGTATTTCGCGATCTTCGCTTTTTTAAACTATCAGATCGCCTCCACGCCCTGCGATGTCAGGAAATAGCAGTATAGGTGTACAGCGGTTTTTCTAAGCGTCAGTCGTGACCCCCATGGGGTCACAGAGTCTTGTTCGGAGGATCGCGGACAAAGGAGAAAGTATTTGCACCATGAAACAACAAGCCCAATGCTAGAGGATCTGCAATACTAAAAATTTGTCTAAGAGAAGTGAAATGTATTCCATTATAAAATTGCGTAATTCTTGATTATCAATTCTGATTTGCACAAAACAGACTTTTTTTATTTTACAACAAATACTTCATGTTAAACAAGATTAGATAAAAAGCATGAAAAGTGAAACTTCCTGGCAGATTAAATTGTGTGCCGGAACCAGGACTCGAACCTGGGACCTTTGCCTTTCGCGGGCAAACGCACTACCGACTGTGCTATCCCGACACGACTCACGATGCCGCCTCACAACTTTACTTCCGCCAGTTCCTCGCCTCCTACTTTCCAAACTTCACAGAAGCTCTCCTGCGAACCATGCAAAACTAGCACTCCTGGAAGAAAGGATATGGTGGAGACATGGCTTAGCCACAGCCTAAGGGATGTTTCCAGAATGAAACTTTCACTCTGCAGCGGAGTGTGAGGCGGCATCGTGAGTCGTGTCGGGATAGCTCAGTCGGTAGAGCGCTTGCCCGCGAAAGGCAAAGGTCCCAGGTTCGAGTCCTGGTTCCGGCACACAATTTTAATCTGCCAGGAAGTTTCATATCAGCGCACACTCCGCTGCAGAGTGAAAGTTTCATTCCAGCATGAAAAGTGTTTTTAGGAACCTATCGATAGTTATATTAACAAGAGGTAATAAATAGTTTTGAGAAATTGGAAGAAAAAATATTCGCTTCCCAATCTTACATGCAACGCAAAACACTCGTCAAGCAACATTATTTTTCTGTCGAAATTAATGTAAAAATGAAATAGTATATTCCATGCCGGAAAAGACACGCCCATAATGTAAAATACTGAACTTTTTCGATTTCTTTTTCTTTTCCCTCTTTTTTTCCATGAAAGTTTCATGAACAGAAGAAAATATAAAATTCGCTGCCTTTCAGTTCACACACAGATGTGTTACTGTATGCTGAGGGCGGCGTGAGGGAATGGGGGTCGTCAAAATATATTTACCAGTAAAGGGGAGGGCCGCGTACTCTAAAAGCTTGTGATATACTGAAGATGGCCATTAAGTGCTATTCCTACTGCAAGTGGCTGCTGCTTCTTAAAAAATAATATATCGTGAAACTATTTATTATCAAGAAATAAATTAGAAACGGTTGCAATGTCAATAAACAGACAGTATAAGAATGTAAAAATAAAATTGAATGATACACAGGTGGGAACAGTAGACCAGTACAACTATCACTTCAAGCGATAATAGGACACACCAGAAAATCAATAACCGAATTTTAAAAAAAGCTCGGTTCTACCATGAAGTTAGGACTTTGCTCTGTAATGAAAAAGTTCCCTTAAGACCGAAATAGATTCTCTTTCGATCATACTTCACCCCCATAATAACGCATGGCCTGGGAAACTACAGCCGCGCGGGAGTAGCCGAGCGGTCTGGAGCGCCACGTTGAGGATCGCGCGGCTTCCCGCGCCGGAGGTTTGAATTCTCCCTCGGGCATGAGTGTTTGTGTTGTCTTTAGTGTAAGTTAGTTCATAAGTAGTCTGAAAGTTTAGGAACTGATGATCCCGCAGTTGAAGCTTAACAAACATTTGAACATTCGGAAAACTACATATCCACCAAACAGGTCGACAGCAAACTACAACCTACAGAAATGAAGTTCGTGCGAACTACGGTCCAGAAAACTAGGAGGGATATAATAAGAAATGAAGAAAGTAAGGGGGAAAAAAAAAACTTGAGTGCACCCATCGTTAAAAGAAAAAGTAAAAATAGCCCATCTGAAACGGTTTGGCCATGTCAAACGAATGGATGATGGAAGGATTGCAAAGCAGTGGCTGCACACGGATGTGATTGGTAGAAGACCAGTAGGAAGGCCAAGGAAGAGATGGCTGGACCACGTGAAGGAGGGCATAGGAACAATGGGAGTCACCTGGAGTATAGTTATGGGAGGAGAATGGTATATGAACAGGTAAGTGGAGCGCTCATAAAAAAACACGGGCAACTGCAGTGTAAAACTGACAATGACGGTAACGACAGTGACGAGTAACGGTGACGAGTTACAATGACGACAGTGACCAGTAAAAGTGACGAGTAACGGTGACGTCGACTATGAGTAATGGTGACGAGTAACAGTCATGACAGTGACCAGTAAAAGTGATGACAGTGACGAGGAATGGTGACTGACGAGTAACAATGACGGCAGTGACCAGTAAAAGTGACGACAGTGACGAGAAACGGTGACTGACGAGTATCGGTGACGACAGTGATGAGTAACGGTGACGACAGCGACGAGTAACAGTAACGACAGTGACCAGTAACAGTGACAAGTAACGGTGACGAAGGTGACAGTGAGGAATAATGATGACGACGGTGACGGTGACGACGATGACAGTGACGGTGACGGCGATGAAGAAGACAGTAACGGTGACGGTGACGAAGATGATAGTGACGATGACGGTGACGATAGTGAAATGGGTTTTGCAGTGGACAAAACATTACTTTAAATTTGGTAAACTGCACGCACCGAACGGCAGCCGACTAAGTAAAGTCGACGAAAGTGTGGGAAGCTCATCTGCGGAGCGTACGCCAGTCGGGGGCTTCACGCGCGAAAAATAGTGTTTGCTCGGGGAGGGTGGCGCAGCGCGCTCCGTTCCGTTCCATTACCCGGGGCCGCGAAAGCAAGAAACCGCGAAATAAATCAGTCTCGCTGCGGAGCCGCAGAGCGGCGAGGCGCGGCAGTGCGAAATTAAACAGAGGCGGGCGTGCGCAGAGGCTGCGGTGGCGGCGGCGTTGCGATACCGAGTGAAACCCAGCCGGCACAGTGGCAGCGGGCGTGTGGCGTACGGTGACTAGAGCCCGATAGGAAAGCAGCGTACATCTGGCGATCGCAAATCACTCGCGTGACATTCATCGCACAAAACTCTCTCTGGCATACGGCATCTTGATTTTGATTTGATTTGATTTTCTCAAGGAAGCCAAAACAGTCTTGGTCCAACCCGTCACTGCCCGCACCGAAACTAAGTTTATTGTGCGGTATCGCTCTCTGTGTATCTGATAAAGCCAACCAATGCCCTTGAACAGTGCAAGGAGTCCCTTTACCAGTTCTTTATTAGACACGATTTATTCGGGTCTAGTTGTCCCAAATGTTCTGTGCCTTTTACTTTCCAATGCAGTGCATTCCAAGATTAGATGTGATGCAGTTTCATCACCGTCATCACAGATCCTACATTTAGGGTCTTCTTCTACCTCTACATCTACATAGATACTCTGCAAATCACATTCAAGTGCCTGGCAGAGGGTTCATTAACCACTTTCATAACTTTTCTCTACCGTTCCATTCTCTAATAGCGCGCGGGAAAAAAGAACACCTAAATCGTTCCGTTTTCGATCTGATTTCTCTTATTTTATTGGGATGGTCATGTCTCCCTAAGTAGGTGGGTGCTAGCAAAATATTTTCACATTCAGAAGTAAAAGTCGGTGATTCAAACTTCCCAAACAGATCACGCCGCAATGAATAACGTCTTTCTTTTAATTATTTCCACCCCAATTCTTGCAACATTTCCGTGACGCTTTATCCCCCGTAACGTGATATTACAAAACGAGCTGCCCTTCTCTGAACCTTCTCAATGTATTCCGTCAGTCCACCTCGTGAGGGTCCCACAAAGGGCAACAGTACTCCAGGAGAGGACGCACAAGTGTGATGTAGGCAGTCTCTTTGGTGGAGCTGGTGCATCTTCAAAGCGTTCTGCCGATGAAACGTAACCTTTGGTTCGCCTTCCCCAGAATATTTTCTATGTGTTCTCTCCAGTCAAAGTTGTTCGTAATTGTAACTCCTAGGTATTTGGTATTCCCGTTGTATGTAGGTGTTTTTTGAAATTCCCACGGCCTGTCAGCAATCCAACCATGAGTCTAATCTCTCTCCTGTTCAGACCCAGCATTGCAGAGCTTCTTTTAAAACATGGCTTTGGCATCATTACCTTGCCATGTTTTTGTTGATAGACTTTGGTCCAATATTCTACGTTCTGTCTTCTGTGCCAGTTACGTAGCTCCAATTTGATCATTGCCTTGGTGATTGTCAGGACAGGTTCCGGTCCAATAAATGGAGTCTCTGCCCCTATCCTGACTAATCTGTCGGCATGTTCGTTGCCACTGATCCCCGAGTGACCAGGGACCCACAATAGGTTTACTCTATTGCTTTCCCCTAGCTCCACCAGAACCCTGTGACATTCTGCAACAATTTTAGACCTTGTTGCAGGAGCTGCCAGTGATCTCAGGACTGCCTGGGTGTCTGAATAGATATAGATGCTACGGTCTTTGTTGCACCTACGGAAATTCTCCTCCACACACGCCCTGATGGCAGTGATTTGGCCGGCCGCGGTGACCGAGGGGACTGAGGCGCTCCAGTCACGGTCTGCACGGCCACTACGGTCGGGGGTTCGAATCCCCCCTCGGGCATGGATATTTGTGCCGTCCTTAGGATAAGCTAGTTGATAAGTAGTTTGTATGTTTAGGGACTGATGACCCCGTAGTTAAGTCCCATAAGCTATACAAACATTTGAACATTTAGAACATTTGGCAGTGATTTCGGCCTGGAATACTGAGGCCAGTTTCCCTAGAGAGATACGGCATCTTGCTCTCTGTATGATTTTCTTATTATAACCCTTGCGTTGTCATTTCAAAGCAATGACGTACTGTAGATTAACAAAAACACGACGTTCTTAGTACCATAACTTATAATCCAGTGTTTTCTAGAAAATTGTCAGCTATGAGTCCTAAATATTTTGTTTATTCAGATCTAGATTTCGATCACTATGTGTTTGTTATCAGTGCTTAAAACGAACGGTTAAAACATGTAAAATTTTTCCATATTTGAGGTTACGTTCATACAAGTTTTACGTGTTTTAACTATTTTAAGCATTGATAATAATCACACAGTGTTAAAAATCTAGATCTGAGTAGACAAAATATGTACAACTGATTGCTGACAATTTTCTACAATATACAGGGTGTTTCACAAAGTGTGTTTGCCTCTGTAACTTATAAAATAATAGGTAATAGGAAATTTTAATGCGGTAGGTCAACACAAGAAATGTTACACTTTCTGCGGAGCTATGAACATAGTTTATTGTATCATTTTCCACAGAGTTACAGCACAAAGATCTAATTTTTTAAATGGAACAATAGTTTTTTCTATCGTGCATTGGAATCGTTGAAACCAGCTGCGTCCAAATCTATTTAAACTACATTCCTATCACTGTTAGTTTGGGAGCTACAACTCTTCAATGTTTCAGGTGCAGATACCACACGCTGTACATAATACATGGCTGTGTGGTGGGTGATGGATGTTATGGCGGTAGGAAGTTGATTTACAAAAATGTTCAAATGTTTGTTAAGCTTATGGGACTTAACTACGGGGTCATCAGTCCCTAAACTTACAAACTACTTATGAACTACTTACGAACTAGGACGGCACAAATATCCATGCCCGAGGGGGGATTCGAACCCCCGACCGTAGTGGCCGTGCTGACCGTGACTGAAGCGCCTCAGTCACCTCGGCCACCGCGGCCGGCGTTGATTTACATGTGATGTTCAAATGTGTGTCCCTTTTCCTCAAAGCATAATGCAATGCGCCGTCGAAAGAATCTACGGACGAGATGTAACATCGCCGGTGCGACGGAGCGACATGCGTCCTCGTTGCGCCGTTTTAGATCATCTGGGGATGTGGGCTCAGTGACATGAACACGATCCTTTAGATATCCCCACAAAAATAAATCTACTGGTGTTAAATCGGGCGACCTTGCGGGCCATGAATGAGGACCATGGTGCCCCAACCATCTTCCTGCAAACCTGTTGTTTAGTTCTTCCACAACAGCTCGCACAGAATGGGCTGGGTGACCATCGTGCTGCATCCACATATGGACTCTCGTGTGTAGACACACATGTTCAAGGAGACCACCCAAACTGTCGGCTATAAAAGCGCGATATAACTCGCCTGTCATTGTACCTGGGAAGTAGTGTGGACCGATGATTTCATCCCCAAGCATTCCACACCACACGTTAATAGACCACCTACGTTGACGGTCGACAGGTCGAACCCATCGATTATTGTCTGCGGCCCAGTAGTGCATGTTATGGTGATTTACTGCACCATAAATTGTGAACGTGGACTCACCAGAGAACATAACACTTTGTAAGGACTCCAGCGTGAAATTACGCATGGCCCACTCACAGAATGTCACTCTAGCACGGAAATCGTGCGCATGCAGCTCCTGGGTCAGTGACAGGCGGTACGGGTGAAACGTGTGGCCGTGTATTATACGCCAGACAGATGTGAGACTGACACCAGCGACTGCAGCAACGGCTCGTAAACTGACATGAGGATCGTGGTGTAGTGCAGCTAAAACAAACACCTCAGTCTCCTCACTTCTTGCAGGTCTTCGTCTGTTACTGCGGCGCATTACCAAGCTGTCTGTTTCCCGAAGTCGTTGTTCGGCAAGTAAGAACGTAATGGCTGCCGGGGCTCTTCGCCTAGGATATCTCACGGCATACGCCGTGGCTGCTTCAGTGGCATCGTGTGGGCACTAGCCGAGCATCAGCAACATGTCAACGTCCTCGTTGTTCGTGTATGCTATCATCATCCGATGTCAGTAACTGTGGTATATTGAGCCCCGGTTGTTTGTGTGGCTCCAACTGTCGGGTATACGGCCGTGTGCGGCGACAGTCGGCAGTCTAACAGCGCATCGAGGAAGCTTCTCGCTTCGTGACACCGGCTACGTTACAACTCGGCCGCACCACATTTAGAAAGCGCATTGCATTATGCGCAGCGTTTGTCGTAACTGCCCCTGAAACTTTGAAGGGTTGTAGCTCCCAAACTAACAGTGATAGGAATGTAGTTTAAATATTATTCTGGCGCCGGGTTCCATGATATTGAAACATGCTCATTTCATACAAAATGCAGACTGAATACGTAAAAACATTGTACTTTATTGTATTTCGCTGGGTGACGTGTAAGGACTGTTGGCTGACGTTTGGGAACCCCACCTGGGCAGCGAGTGCAGCACGGCGTGAGGCCATTGTCGCTGGCTGTCTTTCCGCTTCTTGCTCGCAGCGCCTGGACGTCTTTACGCTGGCAAGTGGAGGTGCTCGCCTACCCCACCACTGGCAGCACAATGGGCCTTTGTCTGGGCTTCGAGGCCCAGCCGCAGGCTGTGTCTTTATCGTCAGGGGGACAAGTTCCGTCTCTTTCATCGGCCAACAGCATTAAATCTTCAGCGTCCCGACAAAACAATTCTTTCGCGAATGGAGTCACTCGAGAAAGAAAAACGGCGAACGCCTGCGGAGTGGCGTCTAGAGACTGCGGTGGGGAGAGTTCCCAGGCGCGCTCCTCGCTCCAGATGGCCAGGCTTGACGATCTCGTCTCAGCTAATGAGGGCTGCTTTCGCCTTCCACGACACTCCGATCCCTTCCTTCCTTACAAGGGCCAGTGCCTACAGGATTCGTTTCTTTGTACTGGTTTACATTACAGTGATATAACCGAGAGGTTTGAAATCGTCGGCTGGCTGGTGGACGCATGTCAAGCGACGTCGTCGTGTGCCAACACCTACTCGTCACGAGGGAACGACTAACGATGGAGGGTATCTACATGGGATACTCTGCAAATCACATTTAAGTGCCTGGCAGAGGGTTCATCGAACCACCGTTATACTATTTATCTCCCAATCCATTCTCGAATAGCGCGCGGGAAGAAAGAACAAATGATTCTCTCCGTTCGAGCTCTGATTTCTCATATTTTATTATGATGATCATTTGTACATATGTAAATGGGAATCAACAATATATTTTTGCATTAGGAGGAGAATATAGGCGATTGGAGTATCGTATGTAGCCCACGCCGCAGTGATAAACGTCGTTGTTGTAATGATTCCCATCCCAGATCCTGTATCATTTCCGTGTCGCTGACTCCCCTGTATCGTGACAGTACGAAACGAGCTGCCCTTCTTTGGACTCTTTCGATGTTCTCCGTCAAACCCACGTCATAACAGTAGCCATGGAATCATTGACAGCACGCAGTATCTGCTCATTTAAGTCACGTGGCACTTGGCTTTGACGCCACTTGCTCGCGGGGAATATGGTTCCAAATTATTTATACAGGAGGGCAAGGAAGAAGGATTAGCAGGGAAAGGATTGACAGAGGCTGCATTAATGCATTGAAATTAAAGAATACAGGTTACGTTATTCATAAGGTAGAGGTTACAGATATGAAAGTAGCGAGGATGATTGCAGGTACTAATGGGAAGAATGGCAGGAGGGTGTCCATAATGAGAAAATCAAAGAAAAACTGGGAATGAACACAATAGATGAAGCGGTTAGAGCGAAAAGACTGAGATGGTGGGGTCATGTTACACGCATGGGAGAAGCAAGGTTACCTAAGAGACTCATGAGCTCAGCAGCGGAGGGTAAGAGAAGTCGAGGTAGACCCAGAATAAAGTACTTAGATTCGGTGCAGAAGGATTTTGAAGTAAAAGGTATAATATCAGACGAGGCATCAATGTTAGCATTGAATAGGGGATCATGGAGGGCCGGCCGCTGTGGCCGAGGGGACTACGCGCTCCAGTCATGGTCTGCAAGGCCACTAAGGTCGGGCGTTCGAATCCCCCCTCGGGCATGGATATTTGTGCCGTCCTAGTTCGTAAGTAGCTCATAAGTAGTTTGTAAGTTTAGGGACTGATTCCCCGTAGTTAAGTCCCATAGACTATACAAACATTTGAACATTTGATTTTTGATCATGGAGGAATTTTATTAGAGGTACTATGCTCCAGACTGAACGCTGAATGGCATAATCAGTCTCTAATGAGGATGAGGATATATTTTACCTGTAGAAAAATTATTATGCGGTGAAGATGTGTCTTCAGGACTGTGAAGTGCACTGTTGAAGTTCAGTCAATGAATGAATTCGATATTTTTAAGCACATGTGTAAGAGAGATGTGGCGGAGTATTGGCTGTGGATTGTGGAGGGGGAGTCGTGTTGTGGAAAGCGCGAGCGCTGGGTGTCTGGGCACGTCGTGTGGTCTGCACATGCGCTAATGGCTGCCACGGTGGCTGCTGACAGTCTGCCCACACTCCACAGCCGCGCTGCGTTACGGCCGTCTGGGGACAGGCGTGCCCCGCTGTTGATTGGCGCGACACGCCGGCACTGCGTGTGGGGGAGGGGAGGGGGGGGGGCAGGCGGTCAATTCCAGCCTGACCCCGCGGCACGTGCGTCTGTCTAGCAATCGAACAGGTGCTAGGCGCTAGGCGCCGCCGCGGCTGCAGCGGTCGACTCGGCACGCGGCTGCTAATATCCGGTCGACTCCCGCCACACCGTCGCTCCACTCTTTTCACTGTGTACGAGGTGTCGTCGCGGAAGCTTTCATCATTATTACTGTTGCCTACCTTTGTCGTAAATAATTCATTCCTTGCTGTGTGTGTGTGTGTGTGTGTGTGTGTGTGTGTGTGTGCGTGCGGGGGGGGGGGGGGGGGAGGATTTCCGCTCTATTCGAGTTCAAGGTGTTCATTCAGCTCTGCAGCCGAGTTGAACTGTCAAAGTGTTTCAACGTTTGCAATTGTAGCACGGGTTGCATTCTAAGCTGAGGCTGGGGATGATGAAAGAACGTGTTAGGCAGGCTTGCGCATAATAGTTCGCGATCGGGAGCGCTCACTTTACTTCACGGCTCTGCCGCGAACTAGTTCGTTCTTTTAGTTCGTCCGCACACAGTGACGGCTGAGCGGCGTGGTCTGCGCGTGCAGGTGGAGGGAGAAGTTCCCCCACCTACCTGCTTCATGCGCTTGCTTCTTGAGCCGCTAACGATATCACGCAAACCAAAAGAACAGTTTGTGGATAATTTCTCGCGTTTAACTTATCTCTATATCATCGAATTATGGAATTTATTTGTCAGATATTGCAGAGTGCAGAATACTTCAAAGCAGAAATTTTGTAGCACTGATGTAATCTAGCAGGCAGACGTTAACCTCGAAATCAGCAGAAGGCAAACATGTGATTTTTAATTCTGTTCGCGACCTATCGCGCATATTTTAGTTCGCGACCTATCACGCATATTTTAGTTCGCGACCTATCGCGCATATTTTAGTTCGAGACCAATAGCTCTCCTTGTAGTTCGCAGCTCGGCCGCGAAGAAGGTGACTCTTTTTAGTTCGTCCGCTCGTTTTGGCTTTTGCTACCGCTACCGCTACTCGAAATGACGATAACTGACAGAAGGGAATCACGCGATTCTGCGCGCTCTCGCGTCCTCTCGCTTCGGAAAAGGAGCGGACGAAGTAACAGGCGAGGGATCTGAGAACTAGTTCGCGTAGTTCGCCTGTGGGAGCGCTCTTCCGAACTAGTTCGTTCGCGAACTACACAAGACAAGTGTTAGGGGATCCGTTGTGTGCGGAGGCAGCATGCTAAAGCGCACTCACTGGCAGAATTACTTAGCTACTCGTAACGGGTTTGCAATTTACCTAATTAACAGGTTGTGACATTAAATTTCTTATATGACCATCAGTTTGCTTTTAGGACAGCTAGAGGCAACTGGAGGCAGTTTTGACGTTGAGCCTAATAAGAGAAACGAAAATTAAAAAATACCTCAACACGATCAACGGGTTTGTCGATGTACGATATAATTTCGTGTGGCAAGTGTTTCAATTGGACGCCACTTCAGCGACTTGCGTGTCCCTAGCCTACTCCATTTATCCAACTAGGGAAAGGAGACCTACAGCTTAACGTGGAATCCGAACCACGTGTCGTTTCTGGCGACTTCTCACATCGTTCAGAGGTGAAGAATGGGTTAAAACGCAGTCTTAAGTTTATTTTGTGTTACTGTATTCCATAACTTTTATTGCATTCAAAAGTAAGAATAGAAAGGTATTGCCGGCCGCAGTGGCTGAGAGATCTGCTGCGCGCCAGTCACATTCTGCACGGCCACTATGGTCGGGGGTTCGAGTCCCTCATCAGGCATGGATATTTGTGCCGTCTTTAGTATAAGGTAATTCGTAAGTTCAAATGTTCAAATGTTTGTTAAGCTTATGTGACTTAACTATGGGGTCATCAGTCCCTAAACTTACAAACTACTTACGAACTAGCTAACACTAAGGACGGCACAAATATCCATGCCCGAGGGGGGGGATTCGAACCCCCGACCGTAGTGGCCGTGCAGACCGTGACTGGAGCGCCTCAGTCCCCTCGGCCACCGCGGCCGGCAATTCGTAAGTAGTTTGTAAGTTTAGGAACTGATCACCCCGTAGCTAAGTCCCATAAGCTCTACAAACATTTGAACACTTCGAAAGTTATTTTATTAAATAATAATAATAAAATTAAGGATCTATCTAAGGCGGATGACATTGAAACCTTTATCAGTTCCATAGAACAAGTGACCTAGGCATGTTTATAAGTATACATTGATTACTTCGCAATTTGCGATAATTTCCGAAATTTGTGCCGGACCGGGACTCGAACCCGGGTCTCCCGCTTTTCGCGAGCGGTCGCCTTAACCATTCGGCCACCCGGACACGCTCCCCGGCCAGGCCCAAACTTCCATATGATACACATGTCTACTTCCCTTAGTGTAGTACGTCTCTCCCCGTCGCGGGAATTACTGCTTAATGCGTGCGAGCACTAAGGGGAGTATACAACTGTAACATATGGAAGTTTGGGTCTGGGCGGGGAGCGAGTCCGGGTGGCCGAATGGTTAAGGCGACCGCTCGCGAAAAGCAAGAGACCCGGGTTCGAGTCCCGGTCCGGCACACATTTTCATATGTTATAAAATGATAGACCAACTGAAGAGGACAGCTGAAGTCGGAAATTATCGTAAATTGCGAAGTAGTCAATGTATATTTAACATTTATAGTTGCGGGCCACTGGCAACGTCTGTTCCTTATGAATAGACGTATGATTGTACATGTTTATAAGTGTGAGACTCGAGTACAGACTTCTGACACAAGTGACACTGAATCACGCGACTACGTTCGAAGTCCGTATGTTCTGTGGAGTGCCCCATTCTGGTCTCTAACGATGTCTGATGACTACTGAGGTCGGTTTTATGCAGTACCTGGCAGGAGGTGGTAGCACAATGCACCTAATACGAGAAACGTATGTTTTCTTGGGTGTCCGGATACTTGACCTAGTGTATTGTAATTTCCTTTTCCCGTCCGTGTTTCTAAACTTACCGATCGGCCCTCACACAACTCGCGTCGGCTGGCACGGTCTTTTGGGAGAATCACCAGGCGCCGCCGTCACTTCCGCCGTAGCGCTGCTGCTCTCGCCCCTGAGAGAGTTGCCGCTCGGAATGGGAAACAGGCTTCGTTACCGTGGAGACGGAGCGCGCGTCGCAGATGCTATCGACGCGTCGCCGCCGAATCCAGTTTGGCGAGCGTCTCTGGCGCGCGGCGCGCGAGCGTTCTTCCCGCTCCTTTTATGCGGCCTCGCACCTCGCCGGCGCAGTTTTACGCGGAATTAGAGGACAAAGCGGCGGGTGGCAGGCCTGCGGCAGGTGGCGGCTGGCGGGTGGCAGCCCTGCGCGTTTGCCCTTCGGCCCGGGCGCCTTCAATCTCGCGCCCGCCGCCGCCGCCGGTTATTGCCAACTTCATTTTGCGGCCGCTCCGCTCATCCCTTAGTTATTACATCTGTGCCCCGCGGCGTGATTTATCTGCCGGGGATTACGCGCCCTGCCAGGCCAGGGGGCGGGGTGGGGGGAGGCAGGTGGCGCCACCCCTCCCCTCCCTCTCCCCCCTCCCCTCCCTCTTGTTCCCTCTCTCTCGGGCCGAGCGCCCACACACGATCTGCCGATGGCACAGTGTTCGCCGCTTCCTAGCCCGCTCGCATAGTGACTACCAAATTTAGTCGTGACTCCGTCCGGTTATGTTTAATAATCTCCATAAACTTGGCGTATTGGATTCTACGAGGTATGTCCGTTTGGTTAAATAAAACAAACGTGTACATATACAGAGAAAATATTTATTGTATAAAAATCTACAACTGTTGAACTATTTTTCTAGAAGATTTCCGAAACTTTTTAGGGACTTGTCATTCCGTGGCACAAGTTTTTGTATGCCTTCTTCATAGAAGGTTGCCTCCTTTGTATTCAACCACGTGGTAACGTGTTCTTTCAGCTCCTCATAATCGTTGAAGTGTTGACCAGCAAGGACAGATTTTAGGGGTAAGAAGGGGATTACTGTCAAAAGTTGTTGTTGTTGTTGTTGTTTTTTTTTTTTCCACGATAATGCCCGACCTCACACGGCGAAAGTGACGTAACAACTCTTACGGGAATTTCACTGGGACGTGTTTGTTCATGCTCCGTACAACCCGGACCTCGCTCCTAGCGACTTTCATCTCTTCTTACACCTAAAATATGTCCTTGGTGGTCAACACTTCAACGAGCTGAAAGAACATGATAGCATATGGTTGAATACACCGACGGCAACCTTCCATGAAGTAGACATATAAAAAGTTGAGCCACAGTATGACAAGTGCCTACAAAATTCTGGAAGTTATGTACAAAATAGTTTAACAGTTCTAGATTTTTGTACAATAAATATTTCTTCTGTATCTGTACATGTTTGTTTTGTATAAACAAACGGAACTTACTTTGTGGACATACCTCCTAATTAAATTCCGTGGATTCGGTGACGTGATTCCATCATCAAGGTGTATTGTTGTTGCTGTAAGAAGCTTCACCTCTGGTCACCCAAAACGCAACGCCAAGAAGGACCTGAGATGTAATCTTCTTCTATATCTATAAATGTGAATGTCTGTTCGGTGTTCGTTTATCACGTCTGAACCACAAGACATAATGACCTAAAAATTTGTACAGTTACTAATGTTTACCCGGGGAAGGCTTTAGGCACGGTTTTATGGCGATCGGATAGCTATGTGAATGTCTGTTCGGTGTACGCGTATCACGTCCGAACGACAAGACGCAGAGACTTAAATATTTGTACAGTTACTAATTTATACCTGAAGAAGGTTTTAGGCACGGTTTTATAGCGATCTGATAGATATTAAGTAATTTGAAGAATATAACGCGAAATGCGGATCAATAATTACTCTTTGAAAATTATATTTACTCTTTGAAAATGGTTTTATTGGTTGCATTGTTGCTTGAGGGTTGATTATGATATAAGTAAGATATTAAGTGATGTAGGGTGTGATAGTACGTAATAATGACTTTAGATGTAGTTTCTAATAACTGATCTTCGCGTAGGGTAGGGGGAGCTTACAAGCGTTAGAATCTTCTTACCGTGGGTTGAGTGGTATCCCGTATCTCTTCGGCACTTGCATGCATTTCCATGTTAATTAGAATGAAACTTTCACTCTCCAGAACGCTGCCGGTGACCAGTCTTGCCAAACGCTTGTCGCCATTCTAGCGCGACAGAACCGGTGGGCGGCTTCAGAATGCACCCTTTTCACCTTCGTTGACCTTCAGATACTTTACTGCTACACATTACTGGATTGTCTCGATAGCCGCTATCAGAAAGTAGGTTCCAAACTATAACATCCCATTACCTTCAAATCTCTGAAGCGACCCCTACCCAGCAAGAAAAGAAACCAACGTCATAGTCTGGGCCCCTTTTCCCCACAAACGTTTCAACTCCTATCATAATTTCGAAGTTATTCTTGGTGGTAATAAATAGTGATTCACCCGGTATATTGTGAAAAGCAACGGTCCTATAACCCCTACCCCCCACCCCCTCCCGGTACACCCCTGGGGTCTTAAGACTTCTCTCCGTTGAGAATGAAACGCTGCTCTCTCTTAGCTAGGAACTCCTCAGTCCTGTCACACAATTGTTTTGATATTCCAGATGCCCTCACTTTGTTCTTCAGATGAAACAAGCAGTGAAGACGCTTACTGGTGGAGAAGAAAGGCTGTCTTCCTTTCCTTGATGTGTTGGTCAGAAGGAAGGTTGATGGTACATTGGGGCTGTCTGTTTATAGGAAGCCTACTCACACTGATTTGTATCTGCGAGCTGATAGTTGTCACCATCCAGCTCAGCGTGAAGGAGTACATCGTACCTTGGTTCACAGGCCACATGTAATTTCAGACCATGAAAGTTTGTCAGCTGAGTTGTCCCATCTCGAGGTGACCTTTCGCCAGAATGGTTATAGTGAGAGACAGTTAAAACTTGCCTTGCGCTATCAGCATTCTGTGCAACGTGTGAGTGACGATAGTAATGAAGTGGCACCCAAATCTATGGCCTTTTTGCCTTACGCAGGAAGCATTTCCAACAAGATTGGTCGAATTTTGCGGAAATATGATGTGAAATGTGTTTTTCGACCACCTTCTAAGGTAAAGGCCCTGTTGGCGTCCATAAAGGATGATCTTGGTTTGCGTAAGGCAGGTGTATATCGTATTCCTTGCAGTTGTGGCATGTCATATATTGGTCAGACAATCAGGACTGTGGAAGACCGGTGTATTGAACATAAACGTTACACGCGCTTACAACAGCCAAACAAATCCGCTGTTGCAGAACACTGTCTTGGCACCGGTCATCCTATGGAATACAACAACACGGAGATCCTGGCATGCACTTCCACCTATTGGGATAGTGTTATTAAGGAAGCTGTTGAAATTAAACTAGCAAGCGACCTTATAAACAGACATGGTGGTTTTTGTTTAAATTCTGCTTGGAATCCGGCACTGTCTCTCGTCAAAAAATGGCACTGACGTGTTTTGCGGCCCACTTTAGATTTAAGTTTTATAAGTTTTTGCATACATTTGGGACCAAAATAAAAATCTAAATAATAAAAAAAATTAACAAGAGTATCTGAAACCGTTTTAAGAGTGTCTGAAACCCTTTTAGGAAAAAAAAAAAAAAAAAAATAGGTTGTGGCGGGTTCCGAACCAGCGAACTTTAGCGTCATCGTCCAACGCCTTGCCCACTACGCTAAGGCTATCAATCAAAAGATGAGTCCTGTAATATCATTCTATTGATGGCCGTTGCTAACTGATGCTAATATGGCATTTGTAGACACTAGATTATCATTTATCGTACGATAAACGATGTGTTTTTGTTAATTCTTCAGTGCGCCATTGCTTTGAAATGACAACGTGTAAGTTACAATAAGAAAATCATCAACTACGCAATGCAAAATGACGTATGCCAGAGAGAGTTCTGGACGACGTCTGCGAACGGCTGGTTTTCGTTAATTCAATGGAGGGTGTCAAATCTCCGTTATTTTTGCAAATATGTCTCAAACGATACGAGATATGAAAAAAACATAAGAGAGCTAAGTTGTAGAGAATTTTCTCTTCTACCAATTAGGTTATTCAATTTTCGTGTCAGATGAACGGTTCGTTTTCAGTTACAATTATATTACAAACAGCTTTTTCTGGTATTACTACCGTATTTTTTGTTCGAAAAATTTGAAAAAGGGAGGTTCTGGTCTCTGGCGGCCTAAAATCATGTCTGGAAAATTTGGTGCTGATCGGTTGAACGGTTCGTCTTAAAAACAGGGAACACGTTACGGACAGACAGATAGACGGAAGGACAGACAGGCAGACATACGTCCCAAAATCGCCGTTATTTTTGCAAATATCTCTGAAGCGCTACGAGATATGAAAAAAATTCGTGTCAGATGAATATTTAAGCCGTTCAAATTTCGAGCTGTCAAAAGACGATCGTAAAGGCCCACTTTTAGTGTTACTACCATAACCTAAAGTGGGCCAAACAAGAGGGACCAAATTAATGCTGCCTCACCAGTTGATTAACAGTCACTATCGATATTTTTTATGTTTGCTCGTCTTTGGTTGTGTTGACTCTGCAGTGACTTGTACTGTGTGTGTTATCTTCCTTGTTTACCATTTGCAGGCCGAGGTATTAAATGCGCTTTCACATTGCTCCCTTGAGTGCATTTGTACCTTGAGAATGGCAGGGTGTCCTCCTGCCGAGATATAGGCGGTTGTCGACGACGTCACCCGGCAGCATACCCGTGAGTTGTTTGAACAAGACGCTTACTGTTTGGTACCGCCCTGGCCAGTGTAGGTGCTTGTAGCGGCCACCGGAAGCTCCAGACGGCCGAGTGTCGACAAGTGGCGGGGAATCCCCGGGCCAAGCGTGCTGAGCTGAGCCGCAGTGCCACCCTAGACTCCAGCTCCAGCGGCGTTACCCTAGTAGCCTACAGCTTCCAGCAGGAGGCGAACTGGAGGAGGCGCTCGCTTTGTGGGCGGCGGGCGACCTTTCGGTGTTGCGTTAGCGGGCGGGTCAGCTGGCGCACAGGGAAAACACTTTGTAAGGCGACCGCCACTGGCCCCCGCGCCTTCCGGGCGCGTCGTATGCCGCACCTCTCCAGTGGCTCTCCAGCAACTACCTGCAGCCGCAGTGCCACTCCAGAGGACCCTGCTTACACTGTCCCGGCCTCAGTCGGACTCTACACTTTTTGTTCCACGCTCTTCCCTCTGTTACCTAACTGACGGTCCTATGACGCCTCAAGCCCAAGAAAGGGGGGAGGGAACATTAGCATTTAACGTCTCGTCGAAATCGTGGTCATTAGAGACGCAGTACAGGCTCCGAAAGTTTCTATCTACATCTACACCAACCTCTCAAATACCGGTAACAGGGATTATCGTAATAATAAACAAACAGTATGTAATCATATTACATCTCTGGTTATCAAAAAGCTGTCACATCACAACGGCCGGCCGCGGTGGCCGAGCGTTCTGCGGTGCGTAAGTCACAGTCTGCACGGCCACTACGGTCGGGGGTTCGAATCCCCCCGCGGGCATGGGTATTTGTGCC
This sequence comes from Locusta migratoria, assembly GCA_026315105.1. Taxonomy (NCBI): domain Eukaryota; kingdom Metazoa; phylum Arthropoda; class Insecta; order Orthoptera; family Acrididae; genus Locusta; species Locusta migratoria. The sequence continues at coordinate 643,380,806 of CM048746.1, forward strand.
GTCCTTAGAATTAGATAGTTCATAAGTAGTTTGTAAATTTAGGGACTGATGCCCCGTAGTTAAGTCCCATAAACTCTACAAACATACAAACATCACAACGTAAATAAGTCATCAGAAATATTGCAATAATTAAAATTCGAAGCAATAAATAAATGACTGACAGCAATAAAACCATCGATGTATATGGATGTCAGGACCAACAGACGTATGTAATATTTCGTAATAGTATTTATAATTACGATAATCATAAAATTTGATGTATTTATAATGTAATAATTTTCGCAGATCACCTGACGATGGCGCTAAAAGCCGAAATAGGCCTATAGTGTAATAAAATAATTATATTTAAAGCAGCATTTAGGATTTATTGCATAATTTCTTTAAATGACATTTATAGTGCTGCAGGCCCAAGAAAAACCAAAGAGTACCAGAATGATGATCCACACACCGATTCTGAACAGTGCAGGTCGTACAGCTAATGTAAATCTTACCATAATGGCCCTAGTCTTTGCTGGTGGCATAAAAACACTTCCTCCTGAAGATGACAGCCACTTGGTCTTTCGAAATATTGTGTCTAGTTGACGATGTTAACCGGTTGCAGAACCGAGAAGGAAGTTACCAGTTATTACGCCCGGTAAGTGTACGCAACCACATTAAACCACCACGGTCTACAAGCAAGTATGCTGTGTACAAATTCGCTGTTTCCCCTCTCAGCGTAATTCGGATCCCAACTGTTCTCTACCATCGCACGAGTTTCAGAAGAAAACTACTTGGATAGGGCGTTAGTTTTTTGAGGTTTTTGGTAAGTGAGTGCATAAGGGTGGTGTTTTATAGACCGATGTAGCGGCAGTGAGTGGTAAGTGCTCAGCAGCAAGGTGTGCCATAAGAGCAGACGCGCGGCTGCCGGCACGTACAGTAGTTCGATCGTCGTTGTCGCCCACGCCGCCTGTTGCCTCCACCAGCCGCCCCTTATTCACTTCACACGCGACACAAATTCGCCACAGGATACAAAAAAGAGTTGCATCGGCGTTACGTGAGGTGCATTCTCGCGGCAGCACCGACGTGTCATCTGGAAGTAATCGTCTGCGTATATTTTGGTAACGTACTTGTTGCGGAGTGGTGTGGGTCGCTCTCCTTCGATCGAGAAGACGTTGGTGCTTTCGTCGCTAGTGTTTTACGGCCCCAATGCGGTACTGCAGTGTATCGGTTTTCACAAGTGCGTTTTTTCAAAGTGTCCGCCTGTTTCTATTTCATACAAATCTATAGTTTTATCCCAAATCTAGAAGAAATTTTGCGCACCTTACCAAAACTAGAGTAACGTCACTATTATTTGGCCTCCTCCTCAGCAGTTGCAGTTATACAGTTTGTCTAGGTTAGGTGACCGTCTTCAGTAACTGTAAATCAGTAAATTAGTCTACTCTAGACAAGACGCGCTTCTATTTATTTTAAAGCCTCTTCAGTGGTAACTTTTGTGTATTCGTGTAATGATGCTTGAGAGAGATACTTTGATACTTCAGGTGAAGGCCTCGAAGAAAAAAAGAAAAAAGAAGAAAAAAAAAGTGTATGAAGCTCAGTCAACCAGTCTAGCTTTTCCAGGAGACCTTCACCAGAAGTAAGTAGTTTGTAAGCGTAGGGGCCGATAAACACAGTAATTAAGTCCAATGACTTACAAACATTTAACGTTTATTAAACCTACATATCTAGCTTTCGTAGATTTGGAAAAGGCTTTTGACAATGTTGATTGGAATAAACTCTTTCATGTTCTGAAGCAAGCAGGAGTAAAATATAGGGAGCGTAAGGTTATTTACAACTTGTACAAAAACCAGACGGCGGTTATCAGAGTTGAAGGGCATGAAAGGGATGCAGTGGTTGGGAAGGGAGTAAGACAGGGTTGTAGCCTTTCTCCAATGTTATTCAATTTGTACATTGAGCAAGCTATAAAGAAAAGCAAGGAGAAATTTGGAGAAGGAATTAAAGTTCAGGGCGAAGAATTAAAAACATTACGTTTTGCCGACGATATAGTAATTCTGTCAGAGACAACAAAGGACCAGGAAGAGCAGTTGAACGGAATGGACAGTGTGCTGAGAGTTTCATATAAGTTGAAGATTAACAAGAGCAAAACTAAGGTAATGGAGTGCAGTCTAAGAAAATCAGGCGATGCTGAAGGAATTAGATAGGTAACGAAACAATACAGGTGGTAGATGAGTATTGTTACTTGGACAGTAAAATAAAAGATGATGGTCGCAGTACAGAGGATATAAAACGCAGAATGGCAATGGGTAGAAAAGCATACTTGAAGAGAAATTTGTTAACATGGAATATTGATTTAAGCCTAAGGAAGTCCTTTCTGAAGGCATTTGTGTGCAGTGTTGCCTTGTATGGGAGTGAAACATGGACGATATACAATGCGGACAGGAAGAGGATAGAGGCTTTTGAAATGTGGTGCTTCAGAAGAATGCTGAAGATTAGGTGGGTGGATCGCGGAACTAATGAGGAGGTACTGAACAGAATTAGGAAGAAAAGGAATTTTTGGCATACCTTGACTAAAAGAAGGGATCGATTGGCAGGACACATTCTTAGACATCAAGCAATAGTGAATTTAGCATTGGAGGGAAGTGTGTGGGCTAAAATCCGCGGAGGAAGACCGAGAGATGGATACAGTAAGCAGATTCAGACAGATGTAGGTTGCCGTTCTTATGTGGAGATGAAGAGGCTTGCTCAGGATAGGGTTTTGTGGAGAGCTGCATGAAACCACTCTCCGGACTGAAGACCAAAACAACAACAACAATCTTAGGGTCTATGAAAAACATTCGTGTACTATTTTTAATGGGTGAATGTATTCTTCACCAGCATAACATCATCAGAAATAGGGTTGAGAATAATAATCACTATCAGTCACATTAAAGATCATATCATTTCTGACATGGCCGGTGCTTAAAACATTCAGAATTTTACATGTGTCGTATGTTGGTGGAGTGTACTGTTTAAAAACAAATTGTGTTTATGTCATATCGCTACATGCAATTGGTTTCGATATTAATAATACCAAATAATTTGTTTTCTAACAGTGAACTCCACCAGCATGCTACACATGTAAAATTCTGAATGTTTTACGCACCTGAAGATGTGCGCAAGCCCGAAACCGGTTGCGTCATAAATAAATAATACGTCTTTAATGTGACTGGTAGTAGTGGTTTTTATTCTCAACCCTATATTAGGAGTTCAAACACATCCATCATGGGTAAAACACACATAATCAGAAGTATGAAGGAACTGAGATACCAACAGCCGTACGTATAATAAAATATTTATTCTAGCACAACCAGTTTCGTTATTCCACTATGCCATCTTCAGGTCCCTACATCGGAACATAATGTTCAAAAATAGGGATACTAAAACTGGATTAGTGGACTTCTGGCTCTTAGTGGGTAACAATAACAGCAACTGTCATAAGAAGAGACTAAGAGCCAGAAGTCTACGAATCCAGTTTTAGTACCCCTACTTTTGGATATTATGTTCCGATGTAGGGACCTGAAGATGGCATAGTGGAATGCCGAAACTGGTTGTGCTAGAATAAATAAATATTTTATTATACATACGGCTGTTGGTATCTTAGTTCCTTCAGACTCTTGACCAGCCATTGTCCCGTTTCCACCAATGATGGATTTAATAATCAGAAGTTTTCTCGATGTACTGAAAAATTGTACAACATACAGATGACCAGTTTTGTGATTAGAGGACGCATGTATATTTCGTCTTGTCAGACGTGGGACCTGTTTTGGAAGGGTGTACAAACCGATGTAGCAGCGCCGCGAGGCATCTGTGTTTCGGTGCGGGCACGAAGTACGGGCCGTTTCGCCGCTAAATACCTGGCGGCGCAGGGAAAGGTTTGCGCAGTCGTCGAAAACTTGATTAGGCAGAGGCAGAGGGAAGAGGGCGCGCCCGCGGGAAGTTGCGTCAGCGGCACCGAGTTTCCCGTGTATAAGCGTATTACTGCCGGCGCGGTGCCGTCTCAGAAACGTTCCCGGCGCCGTCGCAGGTCTGCGCGCCGCCACACAAGAAGATGTAAGGATAATTAATGTCTGCCCGCGACCGGAGTACCTGTCGTCAGGGTTACACGCCAGGGATTTTCTATTATTTCTGTTTGCTCCTTTGAGGACCTGGATTACTGATCGACAAAGTCGTTTCTGCGTCTCAGTTGGAAAGTTTAACCAAGTCACTGTAAATGTTACGTGACGTGAAAAGTAACAACAATATTAAAATCATCATAAACAAGACCGGAAACACGCGTTTTAATAGGGGTAAAGCAGTAATCACACTCCTTTCATTGTGTCAGCGGTGTGAGGATCTGATGCCGCCGACAACTGTCGCTGGAGTGCGCTGCGGTTGCGTGTATCTCGTTGACGCACACGTCTCGTATGCTCAAGTCGCGCCGTCTCCGAGCGTTTAGTCCAAGAGTACCCAAACTTTTTTTACTGAAAGACCTCTTGCCAACTTTTTCTGCCCTGTGTAGACCCCCTGCCTTTAGTGTACTTAATTTTTTTTTTTTTTTTTTTTTTTTTTTTTTTTTTTTTTTTTTTTTTTTTTTTTTTTACGTCAAATGTGTGTTCGCGCCTGAAATGGTGCTACCATATTTGACCCTTAAACTGTAAAATGGTGGAGTATATATTGTAGTTGTGGTCTTCAGTCCGCAGACTGGTTTGATGCAGCTCTCCACGCTACCCTGACGTGTGCAAGTCTCTTCACCTGAGAATACTTTCGGCAGCCTACATCCCTTTGAATCTGCTTACTGTATTCGTCCCTCAGTCTTCCTCTAACGGATTTTTACCCCACACACTTCCTTCTAATGCTGAGTTAACGATTCCTTGATGTCTCAGGATGTGTCCAAATCAAAATGTTCAAATGTTTGTAAATTTATCGGACCAAACTGCGTGGTCATCAGTCCGTAGCTTACAAACTACTTAAACCTAGGTAAACTAACCTAAGGACAAACACACACACACCCATGCCCCAGGGAGGACTCGAACCTCCACGGCGAGCAACCGCGCGCTCCGCAGCGATACGCTTTAGACCGCTCGGCTACTTCACCGCGGCCAGGATGTGTCCCACCAACCTATTCCTTCTCTTAGAATACGCCAGAAATTCCTTTTCTCCCCAATTGTGTTGAGCACCTCCTCATTAGTCACGTGATCTACCCACCTAGTTTTCATCATTCGAAAAAATGTTTGTTAAGCTTATGAGACTTAACTACGGGGCTATCAGTCCCTAAACTTACAAACTACTTATCAACTACCTTACACTAAGGACGGCACAAATATCCATGCCCGAGGGGGGATTCGAACCCCCGACCGTAGTGGCCGTGCAGACCGTGACTGAAGCGCATCAGTCCCCTCGGCCACCGCGGCCGGCATTCGTCTGTAGCACCACATTTCATATATATATTGCCACAATGCTGAAGCTTGATCCTTTGTGTGTCACTGTTCGCTTTATTGACTAAGCGAGAGAGTTGGAACTCTCTTGCTTAGTCAATAAAGCGAACAGTGACACACAAAGGATCAAGCTTCAGCATTGTGGCAATAACTCCGAATTTTGGTTGCGACTTTCCTAAATATGCACCACTACCGTGGACGCCCATTTACAACAGATAGACCCCCGACATTGTTTTCAGCTGACGTGGAACTCTTGCAGGTTGGAATATACCCCTGGTGGTCCGTGTAGCCCACTTTGGGAATCATTGGTTTAGTCGAACGTTGAACTCGGCTCGTTGGCAGCACACGTTGAAACAAACGCTCCGTGTGGCTTTAGGCGCTGTCACCTTAAGTAAGAGCGCTAAGAATATGTGCACCAGCCTGGAAAGTGCGCACAAAAGAACCTCCGTTTGTATCGGCGTGCGAAGCGACAGGTAAGCAAGGCGGACTGGAATTTCTCGGCGGCGATCTTATCGCAGCGCTGCTTCGGAAAACGAATTCAGAGTGTAGGCCGTTATCGGCGTGGGACGGCGAGCTGACACGGGAGGAATCCCCAGTGACGGACAGGATTGCCTGTCGGAGCGGCGACACTTGCCGCCACACCCTGGCCCACAAGTCGCGCGCCGCGCAGCAGGAAGGCCGAGGGGTGGAACGACCCAACTCCACTGCCTGCTTCTGCACTCGCTTCGAATCAGAACAGCGGGTTGTTTCGTGTAACAAAGCACGCTAACACCGTAGTGGCGCCACAGGGTGCTTTCTTTTTGTTTCTAGAATATAGCGGCGCTAAATACCTCAAAAGTACCGACGTCTGGTAACTTTTGTCCAAGCTTTCTGCATAACACTCCGAGTGCCAATCACGTCAATTGACGGGATACGGAAATTTCTGTAGAATGCCAATCATGTCATTTAACGTGATATTTGTTTTCCTGCTTTTAAGAACAGAATCAAGTTTATTGACGGGCTAGATCTACCTTAAATACCTTACTTGGTAAACCTAGTGTCTAAACCAGCCTATAGATCTTTTATTTAGTTTATAAATCGTCTGACTGGTCGCATTAATTGTATGAAAAGGGGCAGGTATAAAGTGGTGTCCGCTCACTCAGTAGGTAAATCAACGGGCATGGATTTACGCAAATCATTCTCCCCGAAAGTACTGAGAGGTGACTATGACAGAGGGGTGACACAACAACATATCGTAGTGGCTCTACAGACTGTTTGCGAAGTAGAGAAGTTTTTAGTGGGGCCCTTGGCGTCGGAGTTGTATGTGATTTAGATGCTCTGTGTTCAGTTCTGGATTTATTTCAAAGATCAGACAATTCTTTACTCCAGACTGGAGATAAAGAAACTAAGTGCAGCTGCAAGCAGAATGTCCGGCACTCTAAGGGAGGGAATGGTTTACATGGCCGGCATTCAAAGTGATAAGTTTTCAAAGGTTCTTCAGGATGATACTAGACGACCCGTGTGAATACTTCGCACCCTCACTGGAATGACAAAAAGTTGGGAAAAAATGGAAGTTGAATGTTCAGGCATAGCTTTCTTCAGAATCAATCAATGCACGTGTTTAAAAGAGTATATGAAAGAGTTTCAACCGCTGACTGTTGTTAGGTCGAAAAGAACTGCGTACCTTAATTAGAACCTAAGATATCGCAAAACAAACTGATTAAAAATTCTGTGTAAGGACAGGAGAATACAACGTTTGGATAAAAATAAAGGATGGATAGACTTAAGTTCATTCTAATACTTTATTGACAAATCTGCGAATGAATACCTTTCGTTTAAAGCAAAAATGAAGGAAATCGGCCGGGTAGTTTGGACTGCCCAACTGACTTTAATTTTCGTAGATTTTTTTTAATACACTACTTGCCATTAAAATTGCTACACCAAGAAGAAATGCAGATGATAAACGGGTATTCATCGGATAAATATATTATTCTCGAACTGGCATGTGATTACATTTTCGGGTAATTTGGGTGGACAGATCCTGAGAAATCAGTTCTCGGAACAACCACCTCTGGCCGTAATAACGGCCTTGATACGCCTGGGTATTAAGTCAAACAGAGCTTGAATGGCGTGTACAGGTACAGATGCCCATGCATCAAGAGTAGTGACTGGCGTATTGTGACGAGCTACCATTGACCAGACGTTTTCAATTGGTGACATTATGTGACATTTTAGTGTAATAATACCTAATAATTAGTTTACATCAATAAATATCATGTCTAAAAATTCTTCAATATGTAATAAATTGCATTTTCGTAAAATACTGTTTTTGAAAAATATGTCTACAAATCTTCGTCCAAATAAATCTGTCATACAGTTAGTTTAAGAACTATAATAGGATCACTGATAGCGCTACGATTTGCGTAGTGTCAAATCGAAGAGTGCATACACGGTATGCGAACTGTGCCTATAAGAGAGTGTTAAGAGAAGGATGCTGATCGGGTACCCTTATCTGGAGGTGTGTATGTGTTCCAAAAGGTTTTGATATAAGTGAACAACATATAATGAGAAAAATGAGGATATCTAAAGTGGCTAATGTAATGTAGAAAATTAAACTATTCCAAAAAATAAATATTTCTGTATTTTTCCATACACACTTCGTATGTACAAACAAAATAAAGTTTTTTATTATTTATTTATTTATTTTTCGGGGGATCATAAACCCCATGACCCTGCCCTTGGATTCGCCACTGAGTGGTCGCCAGCGACACTAGAGAACGAGCGGTTCCAAACAAACGGTTCACAAAAGTGGAGGGAAGGACCGAGGAACTACATTCGACGAACGCTAGTTCGCCGTTTAGTTAGGTGCTCCTACTCGGTCCTTTTGGTACTGCCGGTCCGGAATACCGGAACGGTAGCTGCGACTTCTAATGAATGTTTAAAGAGTCTCTCCACAGGGCCGTATGATTGCTCGTCTGTGTGGGTTATTTCAAGTGGACTCTTCCAATATTCTCAGTCAGTGTTAGTAGCTCATATTGAGTGAATCGAAGACTATTGAAGTAATAGAACCTAGTACGTTGTCTTCGATGGCGAGTCATCAGATACTAGGGTATTAACAGTGGTGCCCCAGGGAAGTGTGATAGGACAACTATTTTTTTTCCATTTTTTTTTTTCATGTATATAAATGATTCCACGGCAGAGTGAGTTGCAATCTGCGGCTGTTTGCTGATGATTCTGTGGTGTACAAGAGGGAGTCGTCATTGAATAACTGTAGTAGGATGCACGATGACTTGGACCAAATTCCTAGTTGGTGTGAGGAATGGTAAGTTACCATGATGTCAAGTTTGGAAAGAACCTAATTGTAAGGGGATAAGAAAATTGTGTAGTAAGAGGAGCAGAGGGTAATAGGACAGCGTCTGAAAAACTTTTTTATTGACAATAAATGTCCATTTGAGACGTAGCTGTGACTCTTGAAGAAACAAAAGCTGCCGGAGTATTCGTGAGAAACAATTAGATCGAACTTTACATTCGTTTTACCTTCGCCAGAAAGTAAAAACAAGTGCGGTAGTTAATCGAATGGTGCTCAGTAATTAATTTACACTTGACAGTCACGTATCATCATGAGCATCAGTACATCAAATCGTAGCGTAACTACAGTAGCGAAGTTAGCGAAACACCATCGCAGTGGAGAACTTTAGTGTATATTATAGTCTGTGCTAGGTAGATGACAACAATGTACTGCGATATTTCTGCAATAATACTGGCGCAGAAAATATAGCAACGAAAAATAGTATGCGACCAAACTACCAAAAGTAAATCAAATAGCGGAGCCGCGGTGGAGTAGCCGAGCGGTCTAAAGCGTCTCGCTGCAGAGCGTGCGGTTGCTCGCCGTGGAGGTTCGAGTCCTCCCTGGGGCATGGGTGTGTGTGTTGTCCTAGGTTTAAGTAGTTTGTAAGCTACGGACTGATAACCACGCAGTTTGTTCCGATAGATTTACAAACATTTGAACATTTTTTTTTTTTTTTTTTTTTTTTTTTTTTTTTTTTTTTTTTTTTTTTTTTTTTTTTCAAATAGCGGAGTTCGAAATTTCAACTAAGGCTTCCGTAAGACAGTAATTTCAGCCTAGAAATCGTGATAATTACGGAAAAATTATATTACTTGGAATGTCTAGCAGTAAATAATGCTAAATGTAGAAAAATTTAAGGTGATGTAAATGAGTAGGAGAAATAGAGACGCAATGAAATACCGAGGAATAAAGCTGAAAACCGATTTGAAATGGAAAGACCATGAACAGTCGTGAGGAAGGCGAATGGTCGACTTCGGTCTGTTGGGAGAATTTTGGAAAGGTGTGATTCGACTATAAAGGGGACTACATGTAAAACACTTGTGCGACCCCGTCTTGAATATTGCTCAAGTGTTTGGGATTTCTCCCCCCAGACAGGGTTAGAGGAGGACATAGAAGCAATTCAGAGGCTGACGGCTAGCTTTGTTTCTAGAAGATTCGATCAACGCGCGAGTATCACTGAAATGCTTATGGAACCATAATTGCCATTCGCTGGAGGAAAGGCGACGTTCTTTTCCAGAAGAAATTTAGAGAACGATTCTACTGCCGACAACCTACATTTCACGTAAAGACCACAAGGATAAGATCAGAGAGATTAGGATTCGTACGAATGCATACAAGCATTCGTTTTTCTCTCCTTCTGCATGGGAGAGGAAAAGGAAAGCAAGTAACTAGTAGTAGTATTGAGTACCAAAAATGTTCAATTGTTTGTAGAGCTTATGGGACTCAACTACGGGGTCATCAGTCCCTAAACTTACAAACTACCTATGAACTAACTAAGACTAAGGACGGCACAAATATCCATGCCCGAGGGGGGATTCGAACCCCCGACCGTAGTGGCCGTGCAGACCGTGACTGGAGCGCCTCAGTCCTCTCGGCCACCGCGGCCGGCTCATTGAGTACCTTCCGCCACGCACCTTTGTGTGAATTGCGGAGTAAGTATATATAGATTTACTACCGGCATATTTGGAAGCCATTTACTTCGTTGCTTGGAGTGTCGTCTCGCATGCTACGATCATAAAAACAGTATGGCGCCAATATCATTAACGGTGTAAATGCCTACTTCGTTTTACATTTGTGCTAAATTCATATAACCGAAAGTAATACCTGAAGTTTTACTGTTTTGTTGGGAGCAAAATAAACATTTCGATACGAGCACTAATGTTTGCGGAACAGCTGTGCACGTTCTACCTGTATTTCGACGAAACAATGAGCGGCCCTGCAATTACCTAGGGAGCATTTACTTGTGCAATTTGTTTGCCGTTCCAACTGAAATATTAGGCTGAATGCGATTTATTATCGACAGGCGCACAAAAGGCCGAACAACGGCTTTCCTTTCAAAATTCGGGCGCATAAACATTTACTGCTACCCATTCAATAAATTCCCGCGCTGCTGCAGTTAACAATAATGCTGCAAATTTTTATATAAACTGTGTTACCGTTAATGCAGAAACATACAAGGTTCGCTTTCCCGTGTATAATTTAGAGGCAGCGAGTGGGAACATTCGAATTACCTATGCACGGCAGCAAAATATGAGAGTGACATAGTTAGGTTCTAGGACACCACGAAATCAGCAATTACGAATCTCGAGCGTAATCTCTCTCTCTCTCTCTCTCTCTCTCGCACGCACACCGATCTTGTCACAGCAAACAAGCACCTATTCACTGAAACTTCCTGGCAGATTAAAACTGTGGGATCGACCGTAATTCGAACCGGGGACCTTTGCCTTTCGTGTGTAAGCACCGGACCGAGTGAGCTATCTCGCCATGCTTCTCGGTTCGTCCTCTCAGTTTTACTTGCAACAGCACCATGCCTCTTACTCTGGCTTTACATTTTTTTTATTAATTTTTTCGTGACAGTTGGCGGTATAATTTTCTCTAAACTATCGACATGTCTTATTTAAATGTCGACTATTTCCTCACACTCAGCACTTTCGTGCTGAATGCGGCACTTGTTCTCCTCGTGGCCCTTAATTCTGTCCCAGAGGAAATGGAAAAGGGCGATTCTTATCATTTTTGTTTGCTTCTTCAATTTATACATCCACATCGCAAAAAAAGGGACGTCCGTCCATCATCAGTAACCCATGCTATGGCAATATTATCACGCACACACACACACACACACACACACACACACTTACAAAATCAGTCTCACTACTAAGCGCCTGACGAAGTTCCTGAATATTTTCCGGAATTGGAGCTGCAAGTACAACATTGCGCGCCATACATGCTAAGTCAAACTTCTTTACATTTTAGTGTAGGACTGTTAATATACTATAACCGTCTAAAGCGAAAACGAATGACAACGAATGTTTAGAAGATAAATCAATCAAACGTGAAGGCCGTAAACTCCACAAAATACCTAGGAATTACTATTACTTCAGACTTAAATTGGAAAGAATACGTAGATAATGTCGTGGGAAAGGCGAACCAGAGACTGCGTTTTATTGGCAGAACCCTTAAAAGCTGCAAGAGAACTACAAAAGAAATTGTATACACTACGCTTGTCCGTCCATTTTTGCAGAATTGCTGCCCAATGTAGGTTCCTTATCAGGTGGGTTTGACGGAGGACATCAAAAGAGTCCAAAGAAGGACAGCTCGTTTCGCATTGTCACGATACAGGGGAGACAGCGTTACGGAAATGATACAGGATCTGGGATGGGAATCATTACAACAACGGCGCTTATCGCTGCGGCGTGGGCTACTTGCGAAACTCTAATCGCCAACATTTTCCTCCGAATGCGAAAATATATTCTTGACTCCCACTTACATAGATAGAAATGATCATCAGAATAAAATACGAGAAATCAGAGCTCGAACGGAGAGATTCGGCTGTTCTTTCTTCCCGCGTGCTATTCGAGAATGGAATGGGAGATAAATAGTATAATGGTGGTTCGATGAACCCTCTGCCAGGCACTTAAATGTGATTTGCAGAGTATCCCATGTAGATGTAGACGTAACGTGCAAATATCAGTCGTGGCTTTACTGTGAAGGTAATGGTCCGACCAGGTTCAAGCATATCAAATGTTTAAATATATGTAACGCTTACGTGATTTAACTGCAGGTGTATCAGTCCCTAAACTTACAAACTACTTATGAACTAACTTATACTAAAGACAACACAAACATCCATGCCTGAGGGAGGATTCGAACCTCCGACGCAAGAGGCCGCACGATCCGCAATGTGATGCTGCAGACCGCTAGACTTACAACGGCAAAAATGTCCTATAGGGTGCTGTTAACCTTTCTGTATCATTTTCGTTCCTGTTCCATGTTGCCATAGATGAAACACTACACTTTGCTTTCGTACCGCAATAACAGTGTACGCGAGGGTTGTAGTTACTCCCCGCTGCACTTTGTGAAGAGGGGAAATTCTGTAGTTCACCAACCAGACATCTTCTACAGATGTCGTCCCCACGCAGATGGTAGCACACAAGTCTGAGTTCTTGTAGTGAGGCTGCAATTATTAAGTTATTGGCAGGAACTCATCTAATTACGGAATAGTACTGAAGTTCTTGCCGCCGCGGTGGCCGAGGGGATTGAGGCGCTCCAGTCATGGTCTGCACGGCCACTACGGTCGGGGGTTCGAATCCCCCCTCGTGCATGGATATTTGTGTCGTCCTAGTTCGTAAGTATTTCATAAGTAGTTTGTAAGTTTAGGGACTGATGACCCCGTAGTTAAGTCCCATAAGCTATACAAACATTTGAACAATTTTTTGAACTGAAGTTCTTGGACTGCCAGCTAGTTTATTTAAAGAACGCAGAAAACTAGCAAACCGCAAAATAATATAAACTTGCCACACACTTAACTGAAAGTTCGATATATTGCACCGACACCAGAACAACAATATACACAATTTACCACGACAGCCTCACAACCTCTGTTAGTTCATTTCTCATTTATAAAGTGTAGGTGCCGGCTCAGTCACCCTCTGCTAAGTATTATTCTTCTAATACACCATTTAATTTCTTTATGTGGTTTAGAGTATCAAAGCAATACTGTTTATAGTCGAATCTTATCCTCTTTTCATTAATATTGAATTTAATTATTCAATCTAACTTTTCTTGTTATTGGATTTTCAATTTTGAAAACTATAAATGTCACGTCTCTGTGCAAAAGCAGTTTATTTTACTGAGGCACTGTTCAATATCACATTCCTGTACCCTGTAAGGTCCCTTAGCAGTTGCTATTTTTCTACTTACAGCAGTAGTTGTTCGGGTCATTCTGAGTATAGTTAAGGACCTCTTGCCTGTCTTGATGGAAGCGTGCACCGATTCCTAATGTCATGGTAGATTTGTAAGTGTTGGGCCACTAATCCCATAATCCATAATAAAGTTCAATAATATTAAAAGTATGGTACTCTATAAAGCCTCTGATGTTAGCGCTCCGAAAACCAGCCAAAGATTTCACGGTACCACCATTACAACGAAGAACAACAAGAGTTAACCATCCTTTTCCGTGTTAAGCAACCGTAATTTTTCTAAATATTGCAGAATTCACTGAACCTCCATGAAACTGCGACCGACCTTGGAGAATCACTTGCGCAACTACACTCCTGGCCATTACAATTGCTACACCACGAAGATGTCGTGCTACAGACGCGAAATTTAACCGACAGGAAGAAGTTGCTGTGATATGCAAATGATTATCTTTTCAGAGCATTCCGACAAGGTTGGCGCCGGTTGCGACACCTACAACGTGCTGACATGAAGAAAGTATCCAACCTATTTCTCATATACACAAACAGAAGTTAATCGGCATTGACTGGTGAAACGTTGTTGTGATGCCTCATGTAAGGAGGAGAAATCCGTACCATCACGTTTCCGACTTTGATAAAGGTCGGATTCTAGCCTATCGCGATTGCGGTTTATCGTTTCGCGACATTGCTCCTCGCGTTGGTCGCGATCCAATGACTGTTAGCAGAATATGGAATCGGTGGGTTCAGAAGGGCAATACGGAACGCTGTGCTGGATCCCAACGGCCGCGTATCACTAGCAGTCGAGATGAAAGGCATCTTATCCGCATAGCTGTAACGGATCGTGCAGCCTCGTCTCGATCCCTGAGTCAACAGATGGGGACGTTTGCAAGACAACAACCATCTGTACGAACAGTTCCACGACGTTTGCAGCAGCATGGACCATCAACTCGGAGAACACGGTTGCGGTTACCTTCGACGCTGCATCACAGACAGGAGCGCATGCGGTGGTGTACGCAACGACGAACCTTGCTGCACGAATGGCAAAACGTAATTTTTTCGAATGAATCCATGTCATGTTTACAGCATCATGATGGTCGCATCATGGTGAACGCACATTGGAAGCGTGTATCCGTTATGGCCATACAGGCGCATCCCCCGGCGTGATGGTTTGGGGTGTCGTTGGTTACACGTATCGGTCACCTCTTGTTCGCATCGACGGCAGTTTGAACAGTGGCCGTTACATTTCAGTTGTGTTACGACCCGTGGCACCACCCTTCATTCGATCCCTGCGAAACCCTACATTTCAGCAGTATAATGCACGACCGTATGTTTCAGGTCCTGTACGGGCCTTTCTGGTTACGGAAAATGTTCGACTGCTACCCTGGCCAGCACATTCTCCAGATCTCTGACCAATTCAAAACGTCTGGTCAATGTTGGCCGAGCAACTGGCTCGTCACAATAGGCCAGTCACTACTCTTGATGAACTGTGGTATCGTGCTGAAGCTGCCTGGGCATCGGTACCTGTACACGCCATCCAAGCTCTGTTTGACTCAATGCCCAGGCAAATCAAGGCCTTTATTACGACCAGAGGTGGTTGTTCTGGGTACTGATTTCTCAGGATCTATGCACCAAAATTGCGTGATAATGTAATGACTTGTCAGTTCTAGTGTATTTGTCCAATGAATACCCGTTTATCATATGCATTTCTTATTGGTGCAGCAATTTTAATGGCCAGTAGTGTACGTTCTACTACTCGTCGCTTACTGGTCCAAGAACGCCCGTTGTTAAGAATCCTTACTACCGGCTTCTAATGAAATTGCGTGTTATGGAATATCTCCCCAATTGTGCTATGTGATTCACGATTTCCTATCAGAAAGGACACAGTTCGTTGTAATTGACGATAAGTCATCGAGTAAAACAAAAGTGGTATCTGGCGTTCCCCAAGAAGCGTTATAGTTCCCCTACTCTTCCTCGTGTTTATAAACGATTTAGGAGAGAATCTGAATAGGTCCCTTAGACTGTTAGCAGATGATGCTGTCGTTTATCGGTTAGTGAAGTCAATAGAGGATCAAAAGCAACTGCAAAGCGATTTAGACAAAATTTCTACATGGTGCGAAAACTGGCAATTGACACTATATAAAGAAAAGTGTGAAGTAATACACATGAGCACTAAAATAAATTCGCTGAATTTCAATTACGCGATAAATCAGTCTAACCTTAAGGTCGTAAATTCTACCAAACACCTAGGAGTTACAATTACGAACTACTTTGACTGGAGAGAACACACAGAAAATGTTGTGGGGTAGGCGAACCAAAGGTTACGTTTCATTGACAGAACGCTCCAATGAGACTGGCTACATCACACTTGTGCGTCCTCTTCTGGAGTACTGTTGTCCCTTGTGGGACCCTCTCCAGGTGGGTGTGACGGAAGACATTGAGAAGGTTTAGAGAACGGCAGCTCGTTTTGTTTTATCACGTTACGGGGCAGGGGGGGGGGAGCGTCACGGAAATGTTGTACGAATTGGGGTGGAAATCATTAAAAGAAAGACTTTATTCATTGCGGCGTGATCTGTTTGCGAAGTTTCAATCACCGACTTTTACTTCTGAATGTGAAAATATTTTGCTAGCATCCACCTACTTGGGGAGACATGACCATCCCAATAAAATTAGAGAAATCAGATCGAAAACGGAACGATTTAGGTGTTCTTTCTTCCCGCGCGCTATGAGAGAATGGAACGGCAGAGAAAAGTTATGAAAGTGGTTAATGAACCCTCTGCCAGACACTTAAATGTGATGTAGATGTAGATCTATGTAGATGTAGACACGCCAGGGAAATGAGGAAAGAAAGCCGGCGGAGAGCAGGTGACGGCGTCGGCTGCGGCGGCGGCCAGACAGGAGGAATTTTTCATAATACAGGCGGCGGCTCTCGGCGGCTTACAGCATTCGTGCATTAGGCGGCACGCTGGCAGATCTCCGGGCTTAGCGGGACACGGACGGCGCATCGCACGCCGCGCGGTGCCAGCCACGCGCTCTCACGCTGCCGGCTGAATACGCACGTCACACGCCGCCACCAGTGTCCAAGCGGTGGCAGTCGCGGACGTCGCGTCGCCGTTACCGTCAGCGGGGCGTCGTTCGATTGCCTAGCCTCTGTAGCTGACGCCATGTACCGTGCGACCGCTCGTCCAGATACCAGCAGATACGAATACTCAAACTCCCTGCTGGTAGAATAAAACCGTGTGTATATCTTCCAACCTTTACGGTTATGCGTAAAATTTACTGAAATTGCATCACTTTACGGTTTTACGGATGGTCGGTGTCAGTGGCGTAACTATTGGGGGGGGGGGATGAGGGGGATAGAACCCCCCCTGCAACACAAAAAAAAAAAGAAAAAAAAAGGGAAAAAGACAGAGAGACAGAGAGAGAGGGCCGGCCGCGGTGGCCGAGGGGACTGAGGCGCTCCAGTCACGGTCTGCACGACCACTACGGTCGGGGGTTCGAATCCCCCCTCGGGAATGGATATTTGTGCCGTCCTAGTTCGTAAGTAGTTCATAAGTAGTTTGTAAGTTTAGGGACTGATGACCCCGTAGTTAAGTCCCATAGACTATACAAACATTTGAACATTTGAGAGAGAGAGGAAAAACAAACGAAAAGAAATCTATAACAGCAATTTGATAAAGGTAAAGATTGAAAACTTAGGGTGTTTTACCATAATCTTTCATTGGATGGGAGTGAATTAGTTTCTTCAACGTGAATAGTAGATGGTAGTCTGTCTGGAAACTGACTAAAATTCTGCTCGTCAAGCAGATCTACCCCCCCCCCCCCCCCCCCAAGCCAAGTGCTAGTTACGCCACTGGTCGGTGTTATTTTACGACTAGCACAAAAAATTGAAACGTTAACGTTCGATAATCACACCACATATGTTCTTCAATCGATTGTTTGTGTGGGTCGAAGATACGTCTACGATAGTCGAAAATTTATACATTGATCTGATTGGTACTTTTAACTCTGATGTCCCTGACGTCGTGTTCTGTGGTCATGCCACTGGAATTGAATTTAAAGACGGGATAACAGTTCTTCAAGTTTTATGTGAATCTCAGGTGTCGACAGGCTCTGCTCTGCAAATTCGAAGATGTGCTGATAAGTCAGTTATTGGCATTCAGACCTAGAACACACTTATCGATTTCCAGGATGCAGATAAATACAGTTCTACAGTACTTCTTTACGTACCGTCCGTGACTAAATAAGCCGGCCGCGGTGGCCGAGGGGACTAAGGCGCTCCAGTCACGGTCTGCACGGCCACTACGGTCGGGAGTTCGAATCCCCCCTCGGGCATGGATATTTGTGCCGTCCTTAGTATTAGTTAGTTCATAAGTAGTTTGTAAGCTTACGGACTGATGACCCCGTAGTTAAGTCCCATAGACTATACAAACATTTGAACTTTTTTTTTTTTTTTTTTTTTTTTTTTTTTTTTTTTTTTTTCACTCAAGGCGAGACAAAAGTGAAGATGCACAGTTTTCTTCCATTCCTTTTTTCTTGGTAAAGTTTTCCCTTTATGAAAGAGAGAAAATTAGGCTGTAGTCGAACTAGCATATCATTTGCAGTGTGTGTTATTATTTCTTGCCTTTAAACAATTTTTATTGTGTAAATCCTTTTTCAGCTATATCATATCTGCTTAATTTATCAAGGAAGTCCGGTTTTGTATGCTCTAAAGCAATATTCACCGTGCCTACTGCTATTTAACGTGGATTTCTTATTGATTGTTATATCCGCTTGAACAATGGCCTATGACGTATCTAGATACGATTACATTATTGTATTTTGTACTCTGAAAAAAATCATTATTTTCGTCAAGCCGGATTATGTGGAAGTTATTTCCCACATTTTTTGCGACACGCGAGTTTTACTGAAAGCCCTTTTCAAAAGTTGGCAGGTATGCGTGTGCCAAGCCGGGATTCGACGCCATGTTGTCTTTCGCGAGCAAGCGCTGTCACGAGTTATCTATGAGCTGCCTGTGCCCACAACTCGTCCACATCCACCAGTACCTCGTTTAATACCTCGTTTCGAGGTAATAATATAATTCCGTGTGGCTCATTGGCCTGGTGCAAGTCTTTCAATTGGACGCCACTTAGGCGACTTGCGTGTCCCTAGCCTACCCCAGTTACCCAACTGGAGAAAGGGGACCTACAACTTAACGTGGTTTCTTCTGGAAGTCTGTAGGTGTAGTAGTGTAATTCTGAAACACACTCACGTATGGGACATACACCCATCTTAATCTTCGACGTGTAGTGCCGGAAATATGCGCAGGACGAAATTTGGTGAGAGCATTTGGTAGCATGTGAGGAATCGCGCTGCGAAGCCCGAGTGCCCGAATCTAGATTCACCCTGTATATTTTACCGTTTATAATATTTAGTACTCACGTATGATACATGATGCTAATAATATTTTAGAACTAGAGCCAGATATTTTGGAGAGCGAAGTCCAGTGGGCCCTTGAAAATCGGCTAATAACAAAACTAGTGGACATGATGGAATACCAGCAGAATTATTTAAAGTCATTGGAAAAAATGGAGTGAAAGTACTGCACTCAATATGTCAGAAAATATGGCGCACACAGCAGTGGCCAGAAGACTGGAAACGGTCAATATTCACCCCGATTCCAAAGAAGGGAATCTCTAAGGAATGTTCAGATCACCGAACAATTGCACTTATCTCGCATGCTAGCAAGGTCACGCTGAAACAGACTCCGACAATATCTAGACTGAGAGCTACCGGAAAAGCAAGCTGGGTTTAGAAAAGGGAGAGGAACCAGATATCAAATTGCCAACATTCGGTGGATTATGGAAAAAGCAAGAGAATTCCAGAAAGATGTATACCTTTGCTTTATTGATTATGCCAAAGCCTTTGACTGTGTCGATCACAACAAATTATGGGACGTACTCAGTAAAATGGGAGTACCAGTACACCTCATTCATCTGATACGGAGTTTATACCTTGACCAAGAAGCCACAGTGAGAACATTGTATGGCACAACAAAATGGATAAAGATTCAGAAGGGGTCCGGCAAGGCAGCATATTATCTACGTTCTTATTCAATCTGTTTGCAGTGCAAGTTATGAGGAATGCCAGGATAGATGAAGAAAAGACAGGAATTAAAATAGCTGGAATAAATGTAAACAACCTCAGATATGCAGATGATACCATACTGCTGGCAGAAAGTGAAGAAGAGTTAGAGACTCTGTTGCTGAAGGTAAAAATTGGAAGTGAAAAGGCCGGTCTCAGGCTAAATGTATAGAAAACGAAAATTATTTCAACTAAACCTATAAATTCATGGGATACAGGAGGAGAATCCATGGAGGTGGTGTCCACATTCAATTATCTCGGTTCCCAGATCTCTGATGATGGCGACTGCAGCAACGAAATCAGGAGACACTTGTTGCTCGGAAGATAGGCGATGTCAAACCTTGAAAAGATTATAACTTTAACTTTAACAACAAAGATACGTACTGTGAATGCTATGGTCTTCCCAATTATAATGTATGGATGCGAGACCTGGACCATTAGAAACGCTGAACGGCGAAAAATTGACTCCTTTGAATTGTGGTGCTGGAGGAAAATTGTTAGGATTCCATGGACGGCAAAAAGAACCAACAGATCTATATTAGAGCAAATAAAACCAGATTGCTCTCTGGAAGGTCTAATATTAAAACAGAAGCTGGCGTACATTGGACACATAATGCGAAGACATGCCTCACTGGGGGGAAAAAAACATTAATGCTGGGGAAGATCGATGGCATCACAGAAGCAACGTGTTCCAACCTGGAAGATCTACGGGAGGAAGTGCAGCACAGAGGGAAGTGGCGTGCTGTGGTTCATGGGGTCACGAAGAGTCGGAATCGACTAAACGTTCAAAATGTTCAAATGTTTGTAAAGCTTATGGGACTTAACTACGGGGTCATCAGTCCCTAAACTTACAAACTACTTATGAACTACTTACGAACTAGGACGGCACAAATATCCATGCCCGAGGGGGGATTCGAACCCCCAACCGTAGTGGCCGTGCAGACCGTGACTGAAGCGCCTCAGTCTCCTCGGCCACCGTGGCCGGCTTGACTAAACGAATAGAGAGAGAGAGAGAGAGAGAGAGAGAGAGATGATACATTGAAAGGCAATGTGATGTGACACCAAGGTACAACACAGTAACCTGTTCAAATGTTCAAATGTTTGTAAAGCTTATGGGACTTAACTACGGGGTCATCAGTCCCTAAACTTACAAACTACTTATGAACTACTTACGAACTAGGACGGCACAAATATCCATGCCCGAGGGGGGATTCGAACCCCCGACCGTAGTGGCCGTGCTGACCGTGACTGAAGCGCCTCAGTCACCTCGGCCACCGCGGCCGGCACAGTAACCTGTGACCCTTCCATAATCGATCTCCCGATCCGACCCTGCGACCACCACCCTATATACTGCTTTGCCTGTAATGTCTTTCACAGGAGTTATTTCACATCGCAGAGAGGCAACGCTTCATTGCTTAGCAGCAACGCACTTCACACGGCACAAGATCGTGTGATGGATGGTCCTCGGCGTGTGATGACGTATATGGAGGGGCGCAGGGCCCCTGGACACACACACACTGCCTGGAATTTCCGCCTCCCGCCGGGCTGGGCTAGCGCCTCAGCTGCCGCACCTGGGCGCTCCGTCTGATGAAAGGGCCTGCGAGGCCGCTCACTTTGTTTCTGACTTCTCTTGATAGATCGCCTCCCTTATGAATAAGTAAGCTCGCAAAATAGCCTCTCTCCGTCAGGCCGACACGCCATCGGTACACCATTGATTTTTATATTAAAAATGCCTTTTAAGCTCTATCGACTTTGTGTCATCGGGGGTTTCGCGAAAAGGAGTAGGGGGAGGAGAGGGGATGGAGAGACAGAGGGGGGTGGGGGGTGGGAAGGGGGTAGTTTGGGGCTGGGTATGACGAATGGACTCGCTATCTGGGGGTCCTGGCGCGTGTCGATAACGGCTGCAGGGAGACGGCGCGGCGGCAGTCCACTCAGCAATCCTTCCAGGACCCCCGCGCCTCCGCGATATATCTGCCTGTACTGCCAACGAGGGCGTCCACTGCTCCCCACTACTCGCCCTATATTTCAGCTTCATTTCCATCCGCGAGGCGCTTTCTTTGCGCTGTCCCGTCTCGTAACGGCATTGGCTCCGCTTTTTTTTTTCTGGCCTGTTTTCCTTTTTTTTCCCCGGCCCTGTTCACATTTCACGTCAGAAATTCCGACCGCATCCGCATATATATGACTCGCTGAGCTGCATAGCGCCGAGTGCTCTCGTCTTGGCCTTCGCATGTCGGCAAGTGCGCGCAGTGGAAAATAATGAAGGGAGATTTAACTAGAACGTCGCGGTTCAGTTGGAGCAAGTCGCTGCGGCGAGGTCGAGACGCAGATGATACCACGCGAGCTCTTCAAATCAAATGTTTGTAGAACTTATGGGACTTAACTAAGGGGTCATCAGTCCCTAAGCTTACAAACTTGCTAAGACTAAGGACGGCACAAATATCCATGCCCGAGGGGGGATTCGAACCCCCGACCGTAGTGGTCGTGCAGACCGTGACTGGAGCGACTCAGCCCCTCGGCCACCGTGGCCGGCCGCGAGCTCTTACCGAGGTACAGAATAAGAGGATCGTTCTGTAACCAATGCAAGACAATGCTAGTCTTGCATGTTTCGCAGGAGAGCTTCTGTGAAGTTTGGAAAGTAGGAGGCGAGGTACTGGCGGAAGTAAAGTTGTGAAGCGGCATCGTCAGTCGTGTCGGGATAGTTCAGTCGGTAGAGCTCTTGCCCACGAAAGGCAAAGGTCCCAGGTTCGAGTCCCGATTCCGTCACACAATTTTAATCTGCCAGGAATTTCATATCAGCGCACACTTCGCTTCAGAATGAAAATTTCATTCTGGAATGCAAGACATACTTATTTTCTCGACAATTTCGCTTCGAACTATTTGGAATATTGTTAGTCGCGAAACAAATTGTGTATTACATATCGCTTAGGAATACATCTACATCCATACTCCGCAATCTACCCTTACGTGCCTGGCGGAGGGTACTCAGTACACCTACTAGTTACTTGCTTTTCTGTTACACTCCCATACAGAACGTGGGAAAAACGAATTATTGTATGCATCCGTTCGAGTCGTAATCTCTCTGCTTTTCTGTCCGATTTTTTTTTTTTTTCCGACCGCATCCGCATATATATGACTCGCCGCGCTGCATAGCGCCGAGTGCTCTCTTCTTGGCCTTCGCATGTCGGCAAGTGCGCGCAGTGGAAAATAATGAAGGGAGATTAAACTAGTACGTCGTGGTTCAGTTGGAGCGAGTAGCTGCACCGGGGTCGAGAGGCAGCGAGCTCTTACCGCAATACGAGGAGCGTTCTGTAACTGATGCAAGACATACTTTTTTCTTGACAATTTCGCATCGAATTATTTGGAATATTGTTAGAGGAAACTAGCGATGAGTCGCGAAACAAATTGTTTATTACATATCGCTTTTGACTACGTCTATATCTACATCCATACTCCGCTATCCATCCGAAGGATGTCTCCATATTGTCTAATAATTTTTCTGTTTTCTTTTGTAAATAAAGGGAAGGAGGAAAGTCTTATGAGGGCTTCTCACTACCTTTTCTTAAATTTATTCGATATTTTACATGTTCTGGGGGCCTGTAACGGGCTGCAGAAAGGTGTGGGAGAGGGTTGCAGGCCCATAGCTCCTCCCCGACGCTGCCACCGTTGGGTTCGGCACAGACTTTTTTTTACCAGGAGAGTACGAGTCAGCCCGTGTGTTAATTAACGAGGTAAAGATTGCGCGGCGCCGCGGCAGCTCGTTGGCCGCGGTGTGTGGCGCGCGCGCGCACGCACGGCGGCGTAGTTTATGCAGACCGGGCAAGTAGCCGGCCCATTAAAGGGTGCCGAGCGGGGGCGTCTGGGAGCGGCCCCGCCCCGGCCCGTAATGAGATTTTTACCTGCCGCCGCCCTAAGAGCTTTCGGATGAGCCGGGCGGCTTTCTTTCCTAACTTAATTACCGCTAATGCAAATGTATACCGGCTGGCTTTGGCCCTCGGCTCCTTTGGCGTGGGAGCGGCCCTGCGGCCCTACGGCCCTAGTCCCGCGATATGCAGCTCGCCCAACTCTGGACTCCCCGGGCCCTTTAGGGCGGCCAGACGCGCCCCGACATCTTAAGAGCAGCGCGAATCGTCGCTGCACGGGCGAATCGCATTACCGCCATCTCATCCCGGATACACTCGGCTTTATTAACGCGCACTGAGAGGGGACAAGTGCTCTGGAGCGGACGATATTCCCCCCAGGAATACTCAGGTCCTGGAAACAGCCCACCGTTGCAGAACTGTCTCACCTGCTGTGCGATATCTACGAGTCGTAAGTTTCCCTATTTTCGAACAAATTTGCTACATCTACATACATACTCCGCAAACCACCGTAAGGTGCGTGGCGGAGGGTACACTGTACCACTACTAGGCACACACTTTCCTATTACACTCCCAAATAGGAGGAGGCAAAAATGAATGCCTATATGTCTCCGTACGAGCCCTAATTTCTCGTACCTTGTCTTTGTGTTATTTGCGCTAAATACAAGTAGGCGGAGCAAGATCGTTCTACAGCCGGCTCTCTAAATTTCCTCAACAGAATTTTTCGAAACGAACGTCGTCTTTCCTCCAGTGATTCCCATTTCATTTCCCGGAGCATTTTTGTGACTCGCGCAAAGGTCTAACCTACCAGTAACGAATCTAGCTGCTCGCCTCTGAACTGCTTCTATGTCTTCCTTTAAACTGATTGCTGCGGGTCCTAAACACTTCAGCAATACTCAAGACGTGGTCCTACAAGCCTTTTATACATGGTCTCCTTTACAGACGTACATCTTCCCGAACGTTTCCCAATAACCGGAAGACGACTGTCCGCCTTCAAATGTTCAAATGTTTGTATAGCTTATGGGACTTAACTACGGGGTCATCATTCCCTAAACTTACAAACTACTTATCAAGTAGCTTATCCTAAGGACGGCACAAATATCCATGCCCGAGGGGGGATTCATACCCCCGACCGTAGTGGCCGTGCAGACCGTGACTGGAGCGCCTCAGTCCTCTCGGCCACCGCGGCCGGCTCTGTCCGCCTTACAGTTGACCTTACACGCGTGTTCCTTTTGATATTACTCTGCAACGTTACGCCCACGTGTCTGAACGACGGGACTGTATCAAGAAGCTGTATACGGACATTGTTTTTCCTGCTCATGTGCATCACCTTACATTTTTCTACATTTAGTGCTAGCTGCCAGTCTCCACACCAACTAGAAATTTTGTGGAAATCCAACGAGGAAAAAAAGAACGACTATATGCCTCCGTAAGAGCCCTAGTTTCTCTTATCTTGTCTTTGTGATTACTACTCGAAATGTAAGTAGGCGACAGGAAGATCGGACTACACTCAGCTTCAAATTCCGGTCCTCTTAATTTCCTCAACAGAAATTCACGAAAAGAACGTCGTCTTGCCTCCAGCGATCCCCAATTGAGTTCCCGGAGCATTTCCGTGACACTCGCACATTGGTAGAACCTACCAGTAAGAAACATAGCTGCTCGCCTCTGAACTGCTTTCATGTCTTCCTTGAAACTGATCTGCTGCGGGTTCCAAAAACTTTAGCAGTACTCAAGACGTGGTCGTACAAGCATTCTATACCCAGTGTCCTTTACAGATTCAGTACATCTTCCCAAAATTCTCCCAATAAACCGCCGCGGTGGAGTAGCCGAGCGGTCTAAAGCGTCTCGCTGCGGAGCGCGCCGTGGAGGTTCGAGTCCTCCCTGGGGCATGGGTGTGTGTGTTGTCCTTAGGTTAGTTTACCTAGGTTTAAGTAGTTTGTAAGCTACGGACTGATGACCACGCAGTTTGGTCCGATATATTTACAAACATTTGAACATTTTGATATCCCAATAAACCGAAGTCGGCTGTCCGCCTTACTCACAACTGTCCTTACATGTTCGTTCCGTATCATATCGCTCTGCAATGTTACGCCTAGATATTTGAACGACGCGACTGCATCAAGAAGCTCACTACTAATGCTAGCAACAGATAGGGCTATTTTTCGACATATTTGCCAGCAGACACCTGTCATCATACGTTCCTGTATGGTAGTAGTCTACTTGCTGTGTGACAGTGGTCTTCAGGTTGTAGGGCTGAGACATTCCCCAGCCCAACACAAAGATGCTAGTGTGCCACCCTGTCCATTTGATGACAAGGAGAGTGTGTATTAATCAAATAGTTCAATTTTAAAATGGCTGTTTAAGACATCCACCGTTCGTCAAAATATAAAGTAATCACTTCAAAAATAGCTCTTCGGTCGCGGAAGTTTTGGTAAAATTTTTACTTTACCATGGTTTCTGCTTCACTAGTGGAGCCTTCATCAGATGTAAAACAGTCTTTTACATATGAATATATAGTCATCAGATGGTTTTGAGCTCAATATGCTGACTATATATTCATATATATTCCCACATTCACCGCAAAAAAAGCCATTGCATTAATGATTGCTACTTGAACTCGCGACTCTGTCTCCCCTATATCGTGTTAATGCATAGTGAGCTGCCCTTCTTTAGACTTTTCCGATGTCCTTCGGAACTTCTTACGATTCCGTACCGAGCAGCTGACAAGGTTAGTGTAGGCAGTATCCTGCATCTGTTGCATTTCCTAACTGTTCTTCGCATGAACTATATTGTTTGCTTCGACATTCCCACTATATTCTGCACGTGATCTTTCAAAATATTTTCGTAACATAAATTCCGTGCTATTTAGTTGATTTAAGAGCGTCGAGATTAATTCAGTTTATCAAGTAAACAAAATCTGAAGTACTTCTTTTATCGCGCCTGTCTACAGTCTCGCGTTGAGTTAAATTGTAGTACATGTTAGCTGCAATAAGCTCTGAATTTTTTAAGGTAAATAAGTTAGAGAGAGAAGTTTTCTACGACAATATAGACTGTAATTACGAAGGTCGATGGGCATGGAAGACAATCAGTAGTTAAGAAAGCAATGGAGACGGAGTTTTGTCTCATCCTCGATGTAATTCAGTCTGTATATTGAGTCAACAGTGAAGGAAACTACGGAGAAATTAAGAAAGCGAATTAAATCTGAGGAAGAAGAAACAGAATCTTTGAAGTCAGCTGATGACGTTGTAATTTTCTCGAAGAGTGTAGAGGACTTGTAAAGCGAATTGAACGGAGTGGATAATGTCTTGAAAAGAAAAATAAAACGGGGTAAATAGAATGTGATAGAGTTTAATTAGGAGATGAGAAACTAAAGGTAGCAGAGTACCTGCTTGACATCGAGAAAACTGTGCAGGGGGGGGGGTAGCGATATAATAGATTATAATGAAAATCTGCGTAAGCAGACAAGCCAAGATCGCTTTTCACCTCTTTGATAACCAAATTGATAATCGTCGAAGTAGAGAGGATGAAATTAAAGCCTTTTTTCAGAAATACGAGTTACTAACATGTAAGTGCTAGTAGGTGTTTTCTCTATGTATTTGTCTGGGTGTAGCGTTGTTTGGTAATGAAATGTCGAGATTAGCAGTTTCGACAACAATTGAATCAAAACGGCGTATTCTTCGATTCATGAGTTAATGCTGGTACTTGAAATTTGTAAGTAAGCATTTTATGGATAGTTTGTCGATTTTCAATAATTTTCCAGTTCGATGTTTTAATTATCTCCTTCAGACAGTTTCACGAGTCAAACAAATCTGTTGATTTGTGCTGTCAGCCTCTGTGCTTGTTCAGTGTCATTATGGGGAGGAGCGGTATTCCATTCTAGGGCTGACCTCAGTGATTTAAATTTTCACTCATGTAAATTCAAGATTTGTCATCTGCTGTCAAACGGTCATTCCCAGTCTTTTTCGTTGTCCTTTTCTTCTCCTTGTTCAATACAAGTTTTCACCATTTTTATATCAAATAATCTTTTCGCATCGGGACGTGAACAACGGCGATTTTTTCAGCAGTATTCGCGTTCATTTAGCTGTGGCGGTGATTCATTTCTGTTATGCACATATCAGTTGTAATGTAGGAGGTGGGGAAAAAACCTAGGTTATTCGCAGTTCAATCTTTTTGTTCACAATGCTTTCCAATGTAAATAAGGACAGAAATACGCATTAATTTGCCTCTTTTAACGTGTTTAATTAGCCGGGTTGTTGTCTGTTACAAATTTTACAGGCGATTTTAAAAGAACATCAACATGAGCTAGAGATTTCAACGTGTTAATTAAGCTCACAACTGCTATACAAAATAGTATTAACACGCTTTATGTATGGCGATTGACGGACAGCAATTTGTCTACCACTGCTATTTCTATGTTTTCCTGTTGTAGGCGCCAATGTTTTGCGGCAATAATGAGTGTTAGTACGCGTGTGCGATCGAATCTAATTTTTATTTTGACGGTCTTTCCGAAAGATATATATTGCACAAAGCACTACATTGGTTGACTATGGTGAGGAGAAACTTGATATTTACGTTATTCCTCTGTTGTAATAACACGAAAATGGAAAACCATATAAATAAGTGAAAATCATAAAATAATTATTTAAATAAAAATCCTTTTTCACGTAACACGTTTTGAAAACGGACTGATATGTCTAAATTGATTTCTGTCAATTGCATACAGAATTCTGACACCGAAAATTTGTATTCGTGCCATTACTCAAACTGAACTTCACTACGAGGTCATCAGTCCCTAAACTTACAAACTACTTATGAACTAGCTACTACTAAGGACGGCACAAATATCCATGCCCTAGGGGGGATTCGAACCCCCGACCGTAGTGACCGTGCAGGCGGTGACTGGAGCGCCGTAGTCCCCTCGGCCACCGCGGCCGGCAGACATGTATCTGATGCAGCACTAGGAAAGATGAGAAGATGTGACATTGCGAGAATGAACCTGCGGTCTCAGGCATGTTGCTACGCCACGACCGCAAAATTTCTATTTGGTGCGAAGTAAGATGATGCGCATGAGTAAGAAATGCAGTCCCATAATGTTCGAATACATCATTAGTAGTGAGCTTCTTGATGCTGTCGCGTCGTTCAAATATCTAGGCGAAACATTGCAGAGCGATATGAAATGGAACGAACATGTAAGGACAGTTGTGAGTAAGGCGGACAGCCGACTTCGGTTTATTGGGAGAATTTTGGGAAGATGTTCTTCATCTGTAAAGGAGACGGCGTATAAAACGCTTGTACGACCACGTCTTGAGTATTGCTCAAGTGTTTGGGACCAGTAGCAGATCAGTTTAAAGGAAGACATAGAAGCAGTTCAGAGGCGAGCAGCTGGGTTTGTTACTGGTAGGTTCGACCAATGCGCGAGTGTCACGGAATTGCTCCGGCAACTCAATTAGGGATCGCTGGAGGAAAACGACGTTCTTTTCGTGAATTTCTGTTGAGAAAATTTAAAAAGATCGGAATTTGAAGCCGAGAGTAGTACGATCTTGCTGCCGTCTACTTATATTTCGCGTAGTGATCACAAAGACAAGAGAAATTACGGTTCATATGGAGGCATATAGGCATTCTTCCTTTCACCATTCTGTTTGGGAGTGGAATAGGAAAGGAAATACCTAGTAGTGATACAGTGTACCCTCCGCCACGCACCTTACGGTGGATTGCGGAGTATGTATGTAGATGTAGAAGTAGAAGGTTCGTGGACTGCCGTGGGCTTAGGTGTGTGTGTGTGTTGTTCTGATCATATGTTTAAGTAGTTTGTACGTCTAGAGACCGATGACGTCAGTACTTTGGTCCCTTAACTTTACAAACATCACTCGAAAGTGTCATTGAAGAACTCCGAGTCCTTCATAACATTTGCAGTGTAATAAAATCGACAGTTTGGTGAACTATTCAAGTGTCTGTTATTTGGATTAACCCTATGCTGCTCCCCCCCCCCTCCCCCGCCACCCAATTTCAGAAGTATTGTAATGCCTGTTGAAAATTCACGAACACAAGTTTTCCGGACGATCTTTGTTGGGTTAGGAATCTGTGGGTCAATGAGAAATCGTTATGTAATTTTTAGTTTTCAAGACGTATCCTTTCAAAAAAAGTACTTTTATTTCAATTATTCGTGTAATATGGAAGTAGGTAATCGAAGATTACGGTAGTAACACTAAAAGTGGGCCTTTGCAAACCTCTTTTAACAGCCCGAAATTTAAATGAAAATAGCGGCCTAACTATTCATCTGACACGAAAATTGAATAACCAAATTTGTAGAGGAGGAAATTCTCTACAACTTTGCTCTGTTATGATTTTTTTTTCATATCTCGTAGCGTTCCAAGATATTTGCAAAAAAAAAAAAAACAACAAAAAAAAAACAAACAAAAAAAAAAAAACAACGGCGATTTTGGGATGTATGTCTGTCTGTCTGTCTGTCCGTCCGTCCGTAACGTGTTCCCTGCTTTTAACACTAACCGTTCAACCGATCAGCACCAAATTTTACAGACATGATTGTAGGCCACCAGAGACCAGAACCTCCCTTTTTCAAATTTTTCGGACAAAAAACTAAGGTAGTAAAACCGAAAATAGGCGTTTTTAATATAATTCATCTGACACGAAAATTAAGTAACCTAATTGGTAGAGGAGAAAATTCTCTACAACTTAGCTCTCTTATATGTTTTTTTTTTTTTTTTTTTTTTTTTTTCCTCGTATCGTATGAGACATATTTGCAAAAATAACGGAGATTTGACACCCTCCATTGAATTAACGAAAACCAGCCGTTCGAAGATGTCACGTGACATTCCTCGCGCATTTGATGATTTTCTTATTGTACCTTACACGTTGTCATTTCAAAGCAACGGCGCACTGAGGAGTTAACAAAAACACATCGTTCTTCGTACGATAAATGATAATCTAATGTCTACAAATGCCATATTAACAACAGCCATCAATAGTATGAGATTATAGGACTCATCTTTTAATTGATAGCCGTAGCGTAGTAGGCAAGGCGTTAGACTATGACGCTGAAGGTCGGTGGTTCGTAACCCACCAAAACAAAACAAAAATTTTTTTCCTAAAAGGGATTCAGACACTCATTAATTAATTTTTTATTATTTAGATTATTATTTCGTTCCAAAATGTTTGCAAAAACTTATAAAACTACAAATCTAAAGTGGTCCGTAAAACACGACAGTGCGATTTTTTTGTTTAGAGTCTAAATTTATTAGTCTCGCGACACCCTTGATATTACTGCTCGACACCCCAGGGAGTCGTGACACCCAATTTGGAAAGCTCTGGCTAGGGACACATGACCTCAGTCAGCACTTTGGTCCCTTAACTTTACAAACATCACTCGAAAGTGTCATTGAAGAACTCCGAGCCCTTCGTAACATTTGCAGTGCAATAAAATTGACAGATTGGTTAACTATTCATGTGTCTGTTATTTGGATGCACCCTACGTTCCTCCCCCCCCCCCCCAATTTATTAAGTATTTTTATGCCTGTTGAAAATTCAAGAACACAAGTTTTTCGGACGATCTTTGTAGGATTAGGAATCTATGGGTTAATGAGAAATCGTTTTATAATTTTTTGTTTTATGAAGATCAGCATCTCCAAAACGAAAGTAATGTCTGTGGGAAAGAGATTTAAACACATTGAGTGCCAAATAGGAGGAACATAGTTAGAACAGGTAGACAGTTTCAAGTACCTGGGATGTATTTTCTCACAGGATGGGAACATTGTGAAAGAACTGGAATCGAAGTGCAGCAAAGCTAATGCAGTGAGTGCACAGCTAAGATCTACTCTCTTGTGCAAGAAAGAGGTAAGTCCCAAGACTAAGTTAGCAGTGCACCGCTCTAACTTTCGACAAACTTTGTTGTATGGGAGTGAAAGTTGGGTGGGTACATGTTAACCTTATTCATAAGGTAAAGGTTACAGGTATGAAAGTAGCAAGAATGATTGCAGGTACTAATAGATGGGAACAATGGCAGGAGGGTGTCCATAATGAGGAAATCAAGAATGAACACCATAGATGAAGCAGTTACAGCGAACGGACTGAGATGGTGGGGACATGTTACACGCATGGGAGAAGCAAGGTTACCTAAGAGACTCATGAGATCGGCAGCGGAGGCTAAGAGGAGCCGAGGTAGACCAAGATGAAAGTACTTAGATTTGGTGCAGAATGATTTTGAAGTAAAAGGCGCCGGCCGCGGTGGCCGAGGATACTGAGGCGCTCCAGTCACGGTCTGCACGGCCACTACGGTCGGGGGTTCGAATCCCCCCTCGGGCATGGATATTTGTGCCGTCTTCAGTATAAGGTAGTTGATAAGTAGTTTGTAAGTTTAGAGACTGATGACCCCGTAGTTAAGTCCCATAAGCTTAACAAACATTTTTTCTTTTAAGTAAAAGGCATAACATCAGACGAGGCATCAATGTTAGCATTGAATAGGGGATCATGGAGGGATTTTATTAGAGGTACTATGCTCCAGACCGAACGCTGAAAGGCATAATCAGTCTCTAATAATAATAATGACGATGATGTTTTTAAGACGTATCATTTCGAAAAAGTACTTTTATTTCAATTATTCCTGTCGTATGATTACTTTGGGAAGTAGGTAATCACAGCTTTTTTTTTCTTCACTTTGGAACTGACCCTTTTGCCGGTGGAGCGACGAATGCCAGGTGTGGGGCCGAGCAGGTAACGCGCTGCGACGCGGCCGGGCGTGGAGCCGGTCATAATAATGTGAGCGTGGCTGTCGGGTGTCGGCGCCGCGGCAATATTTCAGCAGCCGGCATCAGTCAATAGCGGCGGAGAGCGCGCGCGGGCTGAAAGATTCAGGCGCGGTGAGCGGTGAGCGGCAGATTCGCGGCTAACGACGCGCCTGCATTATAGATGGCGTGACGTCACACGCCACGGTGCCAGCGCCCCAAATGTCAGCCGCCGAGTCTTAGCGCCGCCTCGCGCCTCTGCCCGCTTGAACTCTGGTCCCGCGTGCGGTTTTACAACTGGACTAGTAGCACCAGCATGGATCTTTTCACAAGGATAATTGTCAAGATATAGAAAATTCTAATAATGCGAAGTACAGGTCAATCTACATCTACATAGATACTCCGCAAATCACATTCAAGTGCCTGACAGAGGGTTTATTAACCACTTCATAACTTTTCTCTACCGTTCCATTCTCTAATAGCGCGCGGGAAGAAAGAACACCTAAATCGTTCCGTTTTCGATCTGATTTCTCTTATTTTATTGGGATGGTAATGTCTCCCTAAGTAGGTGGGTGCTAGCAAAATATTTTCACATTCAGAAGTAAAAGTCGGTGATTGAAACTTCGCAAACAGATCACGCCGCAATGAACAACGTCTTTCTTTTAATGATTTCCACCCCAATTCGTGCAACATTTCCGTGACGCTCCCCCCCCCCCCCCCGTAACGTGATAAAGCAAAACGAGCTGCCCTTCTCAATATCTTCCGTCAGTCCCACCTGGTGAGGGCCCCACAATGGCCAACAGTACTCCAGGAGAGGACGCACAATTTGATGTAGGCAGTCTCTTTGGTGGAGCTGGTACATCTTCGAAGCGTTCTGCCAATGAATCTTAATCTTTGGTTCGCCTTCCCCACAATATTTTCTATGTGTTCTCTCCAGTCAAAGTTGTTCGTAATTGTAACTCCTAGGAATTTGGTAGAATCTACGACCTTATAGTTTGACTGATTTATCGCGTAATTGAAGTTCAGTGGATTTCCTTTAGTGATCATGTGTATTACTTCACACTTTTCTTTATTTAGTGTCAGTTGCCAATTTTAGCACCATGCAGAAATTTTGTCTAAATCGCTTTGCAGTTGCTTTTGATCCTCTGTTGACTTCACTAACCGATAAACGACAGCATCATCCGCGAACAATCTAAGGGAGCTATTCAGATTGTTTCCTAAATCGTTTATAAACACGAGGAAGAGTAGGGGACCTATAACGCTTCCCTGTGGAACGCCAGATATCACTTCTGTTTTACTCGATGACTTCCCGTCAATTACAACGAACTGTGTTCTTTCTGATAGGAAATCGTGAATCCAACCGCACAATTGGGGAGATATTCCATAAGCACGCAATTTCATAAGAAACCGCTTGTGGGGTACAGTGTCAAAAGCCTTCCTGAAATCTAGAAATATGGAATCGATTTGAGATCCCTTGTCGATAGCACTTAGGTCAATAATTTAATTATATATATTGTCGCGTTGCAATGGAAGTAGGCTTGACTTCGAAGGCAACTAAACACAGCACTTATACTGAAAGCACGTTTATTACGAACTCAACATACACGCAGCACTGACTGCCTCTCAGGCAGAGTGCTCTGCTATTTATACACAGACAGAAATTAGAAGAACAGTTAACTTAAGAAACAAGTAGAATTTACAAGTGAACATAAGAAAGCTGTAGAATCTTCTGGAATTGTAAATTTCAAAGAAATAAATGTTTGACGGTGAGCGGGATTGAACCGGCGACCTTCTGCTCTGCAGTCCGTGACGCTATCCCCTGCGCCACGCCGGCAGTTGGTGTTCGTGGTCTCTCGCGGCATTGCTCCCTCTCCTGGAGAAACAGCGACCCGCCGTTATGATCCCTGTGGAGCCAGCTGCAATGTCCTGGATCTTGACCGTGTCATGGGTCCTCTGTATGACAGTTCAAGAGAATCCTTCCCTTCTCCACGATTATCGACGACAGACGTTCCTGTCGTGGCTTCATCAGGAACATTACCGTCCTTAAAGTCCTTGAACAAGAAGCCATTGTCGTCTACCTGCTCTTCAGGATCGTAGTAAGGCTTCATGCGCAGGACGTGAACAATGTCTCTTCGTTTTTGACGTTTCGACGACGGCTCATAATCCTCAACTTCGTATGTGACGTCTGACAGGCGGCGTATGACACGATACGGACCAAAGTATCGCTTCAATAACTTTTCTGACAGTCCAACCTTCCGTACAGGGGTAAAAATCCATACCAGATCTCTTGGGCTGTACACAACAGGGCGGTGCTTGTCGTTATACCGCTGACGGTCCTTCTCCTGGGCGTCCAGTGTCCGTATGCGAGCCAGCTGTCTCGCTTCTTCGACCCTGGTGATGAGCTGTTTAACATAGTCATCCTGAGTGTCGTTCGGTTGGAACGGGAACAGTGTGTCCATTGTCGTCTCAGCTTCACGGCCATGGAGCAGGAAAAACGGTGTGAAGCCTGTGGTGTCTTGTCTTGCGGTATTGTAAGCAAATGTCACGACTGGCAGAATTGTATCCCAATCCTTCTGCTCAACATCGACGTACATCGACAGCATGTCGGCTAACGTTTTGTTAAAACGTTCCGTAAGACCATTTGTCTGAGGATGGTATGCAGTCAGCGGGGAAGTACAGTAAAACTGTACACTGTGCACTTTTTGTTTTCATAACAGTTACTTTCTTAGCATAACTGTAACTGTGCTCTGTCGAACCTAGCCTTCGGTATCACTTTACCGGGGTTGGAACACTTGCGGGGAGTGACACTTTCGGGGAGTGACACTTGCCGGGAACCCGGGGCCCTTGGGGCGGCTAATGGCTTTTCCTGGGTACAGGCACACCAACAAGTCTAGCACTGCTGTTGTCAAGTTTCCACACTGTCAACATAACACGAAACTCAGTGAAATTGCACAACCCTTTGCAAGCTGAAGAGCAATATAGTAACTTGTTCTAACTAAATATTAATTCGTTGAGTGTTCCTCCTGAAAACAAAAAGGTATCTTAATAATGATAATGTTTGGAGGGTTATTACGACATTCTCTGCTACTTCAAGACGATGACTTTCCACAGTCATACCTCCTAAAAGCATATTATTCAGAACACTAAGCATATCAATACACCTCTGCAAGCAATAAATATATTAGGCATCCTGCACAGACATGTTCATGTAATTGACCGCTATGTAGTTAACCTCACTATCACGCAACTTCCATCTCTTTAAAAATAGATACTATGGTGTTTAATAGGAGTGGCAACCTTAAAACTTCAATTAAAAAACGTTAATAATAAGTCAATGAATATTTTACATACTTGTAGCGTTTATTCGCAGACTCCAAAACGATTTGGCTGTATTCGAATTACAGATACATCTAAGAAATTTATGAAATACGGAGTGTGTAAGAAAAATTTCACACACTGAAAAATGCTAACGATAAATTCTATTTTCTATCACCGTCATATAGATCCATTTTTACTCCGAACTTGGCATAAACCAACAGGGAGAAACAAGTTGCAAGACTTCAAGGAAAAATGAAGCGAAATTGGCAACCAATAGTTGGTTATAAATTACATTGCCTGTTTACTGTATAAATATAAATTACGGAGTACGCGGAACTCCTTTTCAGTACAGTCAAAAAGGTCTAAGGTAATATGCAGCGGCTGGAGGGTGTGGAGTAGGGGTGGTGTATCCCTACTTCTGGAACACCCTGTTCAATATCTGCAGCGTCCGGGTCTCCCCGCAAGTGTCTACACATTCCCTTTCCCCGCAAGTGTCACTGCCCGCAAGTGTCACAAACTCCACTTTACCCTACTATTCCCACAATCCTCCAAGTACGCGAGCGAGTTTTCAAAACTGGCTGAATGTTTTCTAAAGTTATCGTTCCCGAGGAGAAACTAACACGAGCATTAAAACAGGCGATTCGGAATAGGCTTTGGGGGTGCAACGCGGGGCGCGGATAAGAAAGGAAGGAAGATAGAAGAGAAACTGTGCGCTCCCCCCAGAGTCGGTGCTGTTAATGTCGCCATTAGGCGGATTGTTATTTGGGGGCTTTCTTTAACGGCGGCCGGCGGTGTCGATAATTACGGATGTCAGCGGCATGGCGGCCCAGTTAAGCCCCCTCCCCCCCTCCCTCCCCCACTAGATAGATGGCGGGGGGGGGGGGGGTTGGGAGCGATTACTCTGCATACATGGCGCAATCACGCCAGGGCCTCATGCCTGCTGTCTGCCGACCACCCTGCCCCGGGCTGATCTCAGGAGGCGGCCACATTTCATTGATACATGACACTGCCACTAGTCTCGTGTAGTTCGCGAACGACCTAGTTCGGAAGAGCACTCCCACAGGCGAACTACGCGAACTAGTTCGCAGATCCCTCGCCTCTTAGTTCGTCCGTTCCTTTTCCGAAGACTGACGGGGAAGAGCGAGAGCCGCGGTGGAGTAGCCGAGCGGTCTAAAGCGCATCGCTGCGGAGCGCGTAGTTGCTCGCCGTCGGAGGTTCAGGTCCTCCTTGGGGCATGGGTGTGTGTGCTTGTCCTTAGGTTAGTTTACCTTAGTTTAAGTAGTTTGTAGGCTGCGGACTGATAACCACGCAGTTTGGTCCGATAGATTTACAAACATTTGAACATTTTTGAAGAGCGAGAGGACGCGAAAGCGCGCAGAATCGCGTGATTCCCTTCTGCTAGTTACCGTCATTTCCAGCTGAGATGCAGATCTGCTGTAGTTTCATAATTCACTGCCACAAAATTTTCTTTTCTAAGTTGTTCAGCAGTGTTTAAATATAACTCAGAACACTCATTACGTAGTGTAAAGAAGTAAAGAGAACTCAAAAGTGCATTTTTATTCATGAAAATGGACGCATTTATCATATGTTGAAGGTAGTATTCAATGACCTATTAAATAAATAAAGAAATTCATTTTAAAAATAAAATACTACAAGTACTCTGTATGCATAGTAGTTGAATACCGTTGTATCACCCATTATTGTAAATAACTGGCTAATTTGCGTAAGTATTTGATGTTTGATTGCCCAAGTATGCGGGTAATATCACGCGCCTGGACAACACTGATCATTATATAAAAAAGCTGTCACAATAAAAGAAAGAGCTCTTTTAGCAGTGGTAGCAAAAGCCAAAAAATGTGGACGAACTAAAAAGAGCGACTTACTTTGCGGCCGAATTGCCGGTCGCGAATTAAGATATGCGCGATGGTCGCGAACTAAAATATGCGCGATCGGTCGCGAACTAAAACACTCGTTACCAGTCGCGAACTATTATGCCAAACGTATCTCGCTTCTTAGTTCGTTGGAGTCTTTTCCGAAGACCGACGGTCAATAGCGAGAGGGCGTGCAGGAGAATTAAAAATCACGTGATTGCTACAGCTGATGACTGCCATTTCGAGGTAAGCATCTGCCAGCTAGATTAAATACTTCAGTGCTACAAAAATTCCGTGTCGATGAATTCTGCACTCTGCAATATCTGACTAATAAATTCCACAATACCACGATATAAACTCTAAACTTAAATGCGAGAAATTATCCACAAATTGTTTCTTTTGGTTTGCGTGATATCGTTAGCGGCTCAAGCAGCAAAGCGCATGAAGCAGCTAGGTGGGGGAACTTCTTCCTCCACCTGCATGGGCAGACAACACCGCTCAGCCGTCACTGGGAGCGGACGAACTAAAAGAACGAACTAGTTCACGGCAGAGCCGCGATCTGAAGTGAGCGCTCCCGATCGCGAACTATTATGCGCAAGTCTATTCCACAATCCTCCAAATACGCGAGCGAGTTTCCAAAACACCGGCTGAATGTTTTCTGAAGTTATCGTTCCTGAGGAGAAACTAACACGAGCATTAATACAGGCGATTCGGAATAGGCTTTGGGGGGGGGGGTGCAGTGCGGGGCGCGGATAAGAAAGGAATGAAGGAAGAAAGAAGAGAAAATGTGCGCTCCCCCCAGAGTCGGCACTGTTAATGTCGCCATTAGGCAGATTGTTATTTGGGGGCTTTCTTTAACGGCGGCCGTGTCGATAATTACGGATGTCAGCGGCGCGGCGGCCCAGTTAAGCCCCCTTCCCTCCCCCTCCCTCCCCCTCCCCCCCACTAGATGGATGGCGGGCGGGGCGTGATTACTCAGCAGCGGGGGTGCATACACGGCGCAATCACGCCAGGGCCCGTGCCGGCTGCCTCAGGCTGATCTGCTGGAGGCCACATTTCATTGATACATGACACTGCCACATTAATGCCACCTCTCACAGGCGATAGGTGGCACCCAGTGGCGGCTTCTGCTTCAGATGACTGGGGGTCCACTTCTTTCAGTGCCAGGTCTACGACATTTTCTGCCGGCCGCGGTAGTCGAGAGGACTGAGGCGCTCCAGTCACGGTCTGCACGGCCATTACGGTCGGGGGTTCGAATCCCCCCTCGGGTATGGTTATTTGTGCCGTCCTTAGTCTTAAAAAAAAATGTTCAAATGTTTGTAAGTCCTATGGGACTCAACAACGGGGTCATCAGTCCCTAAACTTACAAACTACTTATGAACTGCTTACGAACTAGGACGGCACAAATATCCATGCCCGAGGGGGGATTCGAACCCTCGACGTAGTGGCCGTGGGGACCGTGACTGAAGCGTCTCAGTCCCCTCGGCCACCGCAGCCTGCCCTTAGTCTTAGCCAGTTCATAAGTAGTTTGTAAGCTTAGGGACTGATGACCCCGTAGTTAAGTCCCATAAGTTCTACAAACATTTTCTACGACATTTTCTGAATCGAGGCCGCAACTTGTACGCCCCCCACCTCCACCGCTCTGGAGGTACATAAGAATATGCACACGAACACATACGACGGGAACACCAGGTATGGTACCAACAGAATTTGATGGGTCGTAGGTATGTTGTGAGGGAATTCCTCCAGACCATGTAGCTAAAAGGATTTGTTCCAATGGGCCTTGATTTCTAAGAAAATCGAGATCAAATTCGAAGCAAATTATCACGCGTAACTTGTCTACTTATACATGGTCCGCCGGCAGCGGTGGCCGAGCGGACTGAGGCGCTTCAGTCACGGTCTGCACGGCCACTACGGTCGGGGGTTCGAATCCCCACTCGGGCATGAATATTTATGCCGTCCTTAGGATAAGCTAGTTGATAAGTAGTTTGTAAGTTGAGTGTCTGATTACCCCGCAGTTAAGTCCCATAGACTTTACAAACATTTGAACATTTTATACATGGCGGTTACCGCTCAGCGAGACAGCGTAGTGTAATCGGCAAGTTCCGAGACTGCCATGCAGGCGACCTGGGTTCAAGTCCGACATCGGTCAATTACTTTTCACACTTGTCCGATGATTGTGCATAATTATGTATTTTTATAACAGTTTATTTGTAAGCGTTTGCAGTAAATGGTCAGGATAAAAGCATGTAACATTCGCTCAATATGTTATGTATTGCGCGAAGATTATTTTATTCATTTTGTTTTTTCGAAGCACACTTTTAAGGCGAATGAAGCATATTTCGAAATCAGTAAACAGTCTTTTGTTAATTCCTATAATATTAGGGCAACATTTAATACCTTTGTTTAAAGATCCTGACCGTGCTCTTTTTATCTCCTCCTATGACGTGTTTACCCACGTGACGCGTCCCAGTGGACTTATTATGTTACGGCCTGTCGTTTAGTCATTCGTAGCGTGTCGTTTATGCGTGCGGCAGGTAGTGCAACATGGAGAACAAATGCGCTTTGATAGAAGCAGAGGGGAAAAGAATGAAGAAAAGTGAAAAATAAATGACCCAAGGGGAAGATTTTTTATTTTTATTTTTTTTCTTGGTTATTTTTTAATCGTTTGACTTTTCATTATTTTTGTTTTTCTTTCTTTAAATCTTTTTCTTTGCTTAATTACTTTTTAATTTTTTTTGAAATTTAAAAAAGAAGCAGTTACAATCTTTAAAAATTGTTCTGCCGCTAGGCATTAACCCGGGTCTCCTGCATGGGAGCCTAGCACCTTGCCGATTACACCACGCTGTCTCGCTGAGCGGTTTCCGACATGTACAATTAAACACGTTACGCGTGGTAATTTGCTGGGAATGTGATATCGATTTTCTTAGAAATCAAGGCCTATTGGAATAAATACTTTTAGGTTGATGGTCTGAAGGAATTACCTTACAACATACCTCCGACCCATCAAAATCCTTTGGCACCATAATTGGTGTTCCCCTTGTTAGACACAGTAAGTAACTGATTACGCTGTTCAGTGACTGAAACAAAACGAATCTTTATTATTTTGGTATGGACATGTCCAAAAGAACAGACACCACACCAAAATAATAAGTATTTAGAGGCGACGACGGCTTCAGCTTCAATTACTTCACCGCAGATGCGGTCATACGTCATCGGTCATACGTCCGACCTCGCACGGAAATCCGTAATGGCGAATGTAAGAGGGCATGCACGATAGGGGCGCTACAAGCCATAGCGTGCGACTTGTCGGAGTTTAAGACGGACGGGAGGCAAGCACGCCTTGATGATAGTTGCAACTTTAACCTTCTTCCCGAAAGACTGTTGGTATTCAGTGCCACTGCTTCCATCGCCTCTTCTCGCACTTACCGTAGCACTACCGCTTGCAATGCGTTGTTCGTCATTATCATCCCTATTATCATTATTATGAGTTTGTAACAACAGTATGTAACTTATGCTCATATTTCTGTACTATAACAGTTACGAGGAAGCATGCAAATGATTCATCTTCTACACTAATACCATCTTCACGAAGAAGGGTTCTTTGTAACTTCATCCCAACTAATCGCAATACATTAGCAGGATTGATTAGCAATCGCCGCCCCATCTGACGCTTCACCACACAAATAACATCACAAACCGCAACTTCGGAGGCACACTGCACCGTCCCTACTGGCGAACCGACAGATCAAAGTGCAGTGCGGCATGGTACACGCAGAGGTCTCTAACGGACGACTGCAGAGTTTTGCAGATGCGTGAGTATCACTAGTGCAATAAGGGATCTTTACATTATCTCTCATACGATTTTGGTGTATATGTGTTTGTTCGAGCCCAAGTACTTCCTTTGTTAGCTGAGCACTCACTGCATTAGCTTTGCTGCACCTCGATTCTATCTGTGAGAAAATATATCCCAGGTACTTGATACTGTTTACCTGTTCTATGTTCCTCCTACTTGGCACTCAATCTGTTTAAATCTCTTTCCCACAGACATTACTTTCGTTTTGGAGATGCTGATATTTATATCATATCCTTGCACCTCTGATCGAGCTCTGAAATATTAGTTTGCAACCTTTCAATCGAATCGGCCATTACAACTAAGTCAGTCGCATATGCGAGACTGCTGATTTTGTTTTCACCTATTCTAATACCGTCTTGCCAGTCTATCGTTTTCAACATATGATCCATGAATAGTATGAACAACAGTGGTGACATGTTACAGTCGTGTCTTACCCCTGAACCTACCCTGAACCGTGAGCTTAATTTTCCAACTATTCTAATTGCTGCCTGACAGGCTACGTAGAAACCTTTAATTGCTTGCAGTAGTTTGCC
Organism: Locusta migratoria; assembly: GCA_026315105.1. Classification (NCBI taxonomy): domain Eukaryota; kingdom Metazoa; phylum Arthropoda; class Insecta; order Orthoptera; family Acrididae; genus Locusta; species Locusta migratoria. The sequence continues at coordinate 643,422,769 of CM048746.1, forward strand.
TCTTATACCATTATCCAGTAGAACTGACAGTAGCTTCCTCCTAGGAACACGGTCATAAGCCTTTTCTGCATCTATGAAACATAGATACAATTCCGTGAAAAAAAATTAAATGTTCAAATGTTTGTTAAGCTTATGGGACTTAACTACGGGTCATCAGTCCCTAAACTTACAAACTACTTATGAACTACCTTATACTAAAGACGGCACAAATATCCATGCCCTAGGATGGATTCGAACCCCCGACCGTAGTGGCCGTGCAGACCGTGACTGAAGCGCCTCAGTCTCCTCGGCCAATTCGTGAAAAGAATGAATGTTAATAGATATTCGTTTTGTAGTGTACGATTTTCCATTATGCTGTATCTCTATTCTACAGTAAGTACTTGTAAATCTGCACACACATTGTTTGGAATGGAAGCTTTGAAGTCGTACCGTCGGTTCCTCACTCGATGCCGTCAGAAACAAGACTTAATTAGAGCGCCGGAATGAGATTGTGTTGCACAATACGAGGCGGCCAGTGAGACTGGCAGGGCGGAGCTCGGAGTAAAGCCTCTTCGTTTACAAGACCGCCACCGCCTTCGCTCTGGAAGCGTGGCCGCGGCCGCGAGGCGCAGAGCCCCCAGACTTTATTGTGCTCGGCGACTGGCAGCCCCGTTGCCATTGTTCTGCGAGGGCGCCGCTAATTGCCGTATTCCACTCGGTCGTACTGCCGCCTCTTCACCTCGCCGGCGGACTTACTTTCAATTCACTGAGGGACGTCGCGTTCTGCCGTTTAAAATTTGTCGATTTATCTGCTTATTTACCCCTTCCGTATCACAAAAGCACCGAGTAAAATACACAGTTTCAAAAGGGAAAATAAGAAAGGTGAATTAATTCTGTGTTGCTGAGATTATTTCCTGTGGCTATTACATCGCTCCACTTGGATAGCTGTGCAGTTCTAGCAGACCACTGCCCAATGAGAAATACGCGTTCTAGAAAGTGTTCCCTGAATATCGAAAGTCCCAAACTTACCAAAAATAAATTAAAAGTATATTTATCAACAAATAATACAATTCCTTGAGACAACTTTATCTCGTTATACCAAAGGTATTAAACATAAGGAGAGACATTAAATTAAAATTTATGCTGTGGCTGGGATTCGCACCCAGTACATCCTACTTACTAGGTAGGTGCTTTAGACCAGTCAGATAACAAAGCATTGTAAATGTTTCAAATGTTTGTATAGCTTATGGGCCTTAACTACGGGGTCATTAGTCTCTAAACTTACAAACTACTTATCAACTAGCTTATCCTAAAGACGGCACAAATATCCACGCCTTATGGGGGATTCGAACCTCCGACCGTAGTGGCCAGCATTGTAGCCAAACCACCTACACGGACTGTCTTAAAGCGCGTCTCCCTCCACACCTCCCTTTAATTCTGCCTCATGTTCCCTGCGATACCAGAGCAGTTTACAGCAAGACGTCGAAGCAATTGAGGGGTGGTCGAGTTGCTAGAATACTTGAAGGTCCCATCAGTGCGAGAGTGCTACACTGATGCGTCGGAACTCGAATGGGAATTTATGGAGCTAAGACGACTTAATGTATTGTTGTTTTTGTGACAACTGATGTACTTATGTGTACTTGCGTGTGATGTTTGACATGTGTGAGAGCTGCCACAGATGGACCAGACGAAAACGCTAAGAAAAAAGCTTTTCAAAAAATTCCGCCATTAACTCCATATAAAGACAACCAAAAAGTAAAATCGGTCGTATTTGTATATTACAGCAACGACAGCGGAATGAAGCAGGCACTCACACACCGAAAACATCATAAATAATATGAAACAGCACAAAAAACCCACTTGGGAATTATTATTTGTCGAAACGCGTCGTGCTAAATAAATAAATAGATTATGACTGGTAGCAGTATTGTTATTGATAAACAAATCCAAAAGATATTTAATTTTAATATTAAATGGCAAAACCATATTTATTCAAATGTTCAAATGTTTATTAAGCTTATGGGACTTAACTAAACTTACAAACTACTTATGAACTAGCTAACACTAAGGACGGCACAAATATCCATGCCCGAGGGGGGATTCGAACCCCCGACCGTAGTGGCCGTGCAGACCGTGACTGGCGCGCCTCAGTCTCCTCGGCCACCGCAGCCGGCCCATGTTTATTATTTTTCTGTGCAATGGGCCCGCAGCACAGAATATATATCTAAGAGACATCAAGTAATTATACCAATATGCTGCTATAAAGTTTTTTATTGTAATGTTGTTATGGATCCATTTCGGCACAATGACCATGTAACATCCTTGGCAAAGTCTTGCTGTTTATTTAATAACAATGTGAACTTTTGTGTCACACTTATGTAATGTTATAGAAATATCGTTAAATAAAATTTTAATATATATTATCGTGATGTTCTGACAGTTGGCCAAAGATGTTTATTATGTAATAAAACTAGGAATCCAGTACATAATATCCCGGGTGTCGGGGGGTGGGGGGTCGTGAGTTATTGATCAAGGTGGTAGGAGGCACCTCTTCAGTCGGCTTTATTTTTTTAAAAATGAACCCCCCCCCCAGAGCAAAATCCTGCTGCGCCACTGGTCAAAGTCAAATCCCAGACCTACCTAATAATTCTCCTGATACCCGTCGTACCTGCCTCTCGAGACCGTCAACCGAGACGGCACTTTGTTCTTCCAGCAATAAAACTGAAAAAGCCCAAAAAGGATGAATTCCCTTTCAGGTGGTCTGATGAAGGAGTAGAGGCCGGTGCATTCGTTAAAAAGTTGGCCCGCGGTTCACCTTTAATTGTTTACTAAAATGACGAGAAAGAAAATCGGGAGGAGCTGGTAGCGGGCCGCGAATTAGTCGGTGCGGTGGCAGCGGAGCAGGTGTCTTCTGGCCGGGAGGCGGGCTTCTGATGAGGGCTGCAGGGGGTGGGGGGTGGGTGCTCGTAATTAGTGGGCTGCAGCCGCCGCGGTGTCGGGGGGAAAAAGCGCCGCCGGGATAATTTCATTCCAATTACCGCCGCCACCTGACTCGGTCGCTGCCGTCGCCGCCGCCGCGGTCGAATTTATTCGGCGCCCTCGCAGAGTCGGTCCATTCTTCGGCCGCCTCTGCCCCTGGCTTCGGCTCGTCCTCTTTTCCCGCCTGTGAGGGGCCGCAGCTGCCCGCATTGTGCTGGGCTGGTCCGACCGACCGAAAAGCCTAATTGCTGCGGTACGGTACGCTAGCCTGCCGTGTCCTCTCGCCCCGACTCCCGTCCATCCTGTCCCACTTGTTCGTCCATTCGGACTATTGTGGTTGCACAGGACCAGCAGGCGATACACGGTGTCTCTCTCACTCTCTGTCCTGTGTGTGTATCTGTCAGTGTGTGAAACAGGGAGCGGAGAGAGGTGACAGAGAGAGAGAGAGAGAGAGAAGGAAGGGAGATTGGTGTTCAACGCGCTGTCCACAGCGTAGTTAATAGAGGCGGATATCACGCTCGGATATTTGTAAAACGTCATTGTGATTGACCAAAGGCTGTTTATTATGTTTGGCCAATACTACCGGTTTCAGTACTTGACCATCTTCAAGCGCCAGCAGAGCCTAAACAGATTGCAATAAATCGCAATTTGCGATCAGTCGTGGCTTCACTGTACTAGATTTAGATGGAATACCAAAGAGCGGCGAATGAAAATTGGTGCCCGGCAGACTTACTGATTACTAGGCAGACGCGTTGACCACTCCGCCACCGAGGACACAGTGACCAACCCGACTGCAGAAGACTCTTCCCTGCACGTCTCCCGCCACACACAAATCTCCATTCGCCACGCTGTCTCTATCTTATTACGGCAGCCTATTTGCCGCGGTGGAGTAGCCGAGCGGTCTAAGGCGTCTCGCTGCGGAGCGCGCGGTTGCTCGCCGTGGATGTTCGAGTCCTCCCTGGGGCATGGGTGTGTGTGTTGTCCTTAGGTTAGTTTACCTAGGTTTAAGTAGTTTGTAAGCTACGGACTGATGACCACGCAGTTCGGTCCGATAGATTTACATACATTTGAACATTTTGAGCAGCCTATTTGTTAGGAAAGAGACAGTGTGGCGAATGGAGATTTGGGTGTGGCGGGAGACGTGCAGGGAAGAGTCCTCTGCAGTCGGGTTGGTCACTGTGTCCTCGGTGGCGGAGTGGTCAACGCGTCTGCCTAGTAAGCAGGAGATCCCGGTTTCCAATCCCGGCCAGACACAAATTTTCATTCGCCGCACTTTGGTATTCCATATAAACACTGATTCATTATATAAAAAAGCTGTCATAAAAGAGCTCTTTTAGTAGCGGTAGCAAAAGCCAAAAAGAGCGGACGAACTAGGAGCAGCGGACGATTATGCCAAACGTATCTCGCTTCATAGTTCGTTAGATTCTTTTCCGAAGACCGACGGGCAATAACGAGAGGGCGCGTAGCGGAATTAAAAATCAGGTGTTTGCCTACTGCTGATGAGTCATTTCGAGGTGAGCGTCTGCCTGCTAGATTACATAGTTCGGTGCTACAAAATTTCTATTTTGATGTGTTCTGAACTCTGCAATATCTGACTAATAAATTCCACAATGCCAAGATATAGAGATAACTCTAAACTTAAACGCGAAAAATTATCCACATACTGTTTCTTTTGGTTTGCGTGATATCGTTAGCGGCTCAAGCAGCAAGCGCATGAAGCAGCTAGTTGGGGGAACTTCCCCCTCCACCTGCACGCGCAGACCACGCTGCTCAGCCGTCACTGGGAGCGGACGAACTAAAAGAGCGAACGAGTTTTCGGCAGAGCCGCGAACTAAAGTGAGCGCTCCCGATCGCGTACTATTATGCGCAAGTCTACTGTGGTGCAATAGACACCAGGGATAGCGTGGCATAATTTCGTGCGTCGTTGCCAAAGACGTAACGTCGTGAAGAGTGACTGTTTGGAACCCCGATTATTATTTTAAAGCTGGGGCGAACGTGTACCTGCGATTCAGTGAAACCAAGACGTAATTCGCGCCGCAGTTATTTGCTGGTTAATTAGTGGTATCGATATTTTACACTGGCAATTTGACACCGTCAGTGAGTGGCCGATTCATTTTATAATTGGCGCGTAATTGCTATATATCGATGCCGGATGACGTTGTGTGGCATTAATACGGAGAGAGTGAACTGCAATGGACACACACAGAACAGTTGGATGGGAGGGCTTGGTTTAATTCGACAGAACAGAGTAATTTTTTGTATGGCACGATGTTCCGTGTTTGCCCCGTTCAGTATAGGTCCAACACACTTGGACAATTGTCCAAGCTGGTTTGTAAGCATCTTCTAAACTGTTCAACTGTTTGTTAAGCTTATGGGACTTAACTACGGGGTCATCAGTCCCTAAACTTACAAACTACTTATCAACTACCTTATACTAAGGACGGCACAAATATCCATGCCCGAGGGGGGATTCGAACCCCCGACCGTAGTTGCCGTGCAGACCGTGACTGGAGCGCCTCAGTCCCCTCGGCCACCGCGGCCGGCAAGCATCTTCTTTTTCAGTCACTGGCAGTTAACCTCATACTCTGCCAACTGAGTCTGACACTGTGCGTACCTTCCATTTCAAATCCCTACAACACACCCTGTTGACTGATTCTAATTCTGAATCAATTATATGTGAGCCGCAGGCTATATTACGTCTTTTCGTGTGATGGACGTATAATTTTACGTTTCTGAACATCGAAAATGATTTTTCCTGTCAATGTGTCATTGTATCCATGTGCAGCTTTATTGACGCAGTATTTCTTTGTGAATAACTGCATCATCTGCAAAAGCTGTCCTTAATCTGTTTTGAGGCCATCTCACAACTGTGTCTCAAGTATCGAAGTAAATACGCACCAGTTGTGAATTTCATAAAGGGTAATTCGCTTTGACCTCAGAGGATGGTTGCTATCCAGTTTGCGGAAAGCTGAGATTCTTTGTGATTGATTGAGGAAGATTCCAAAGAGGTGCTAAGTGAGAGGACATTGTTTAAAGGATATTTCAGCAACATCTTCCTCGAGAATCAGTCTTCTTCCGTTTTGTTTAGTGACGCTAGGGTTTAGTATTTGCTGATTAATTTAGGGGGGTATCTTGCGGCGGTGGAATGGCCGAGCGCTCTAATGCGCCTTGCTGCGGAGCGCGCGGTTACTCCCCGTCGGCGGTGCGATTTCTCCGTCGCGCATGCGTCTGTGTTCTTAGGTTAAATTAAGTTTGTAAGCCTGGCACAGATAACCTCAGTAGTTGTGTCCCATAGATGTACAAACATTTGGACTTTGTTGGACGTATTTTTTATGTTGTGGCGTTTATTTTGTTTGGGTAGATTAAACTTATAGTTCTCCACATGTCAGGTTGCAGGTTACTATGAAGTTTCGTTGAATTTGGTTTGGTATGCGATAGCAGCTGTGATGCAGCCAAGAGTTGTGCCTCGTGCAACACGAAGTGTTCATGTTTAACAACGCAAGCATGTACGTTTCTTATTGATGACTGTGTCTGATGGCAGATTAATTTTTTAAGGTAGTTTATTCTGTGAGTGGTATATTCGTTCGCGAGTCGTCAAATTCGTACCGTCGTAATATGTGCTTCCTTGTTTCTCTAGGGACTGATGACCATTGTAGTTTAGTCCCTTTAAAAACCTAACCAACCATCTTCCTTGTTTTTTAGTGCTAGGAATTGGGCTAATGTTCCGAAAATGTCGTACTGATAAAAAATATTATGAAACTGACAACGGACTCGTGATTTTGTTCAATACTTGAACGATTCATTGATTGTAAATGGTTATTTTCGGCTGTTTGAAGATCATTTCCAGCCATTCATGGACATCAGGTTGCCAACCAACGTTGCAGTTGTTACCACACAGGCAGACTCAGGGGCTGTGTTCTATATCAGTTACTTTATATGTAACTTTATGTAAAGGAAATACATCAGAGCAATATTTTAACATACACAGTGACCATAGACTTATAATAAGTCACAGCTGTTCGTTTACATATGTATAACACCTACGTTAAAAATACACACGCAGTGCACATTTAGAAAGTGTAAAATACACAAGAAAAATACTGGAAAATCTCATCACAGAAAAGGACACAACATGTAAGTTTTCGCCATACTTCATGTATTTTTAACTATGAATATTTTATACTAGCTGCAAGTATCCGGCTTGCCCGGGATTAAAATCACTCTCAATAACCAACTTGCATGATTTTCCTTTTTTTGGGGGGGGGGGGATGTCATTATCACACGGCTTAGAACAGGCACATGGCCAGAGTGAGATTGGGATGGAACGAAACCTATTTAAGAACCTTCCCCATATAATTAGGTGTACGTGTACCAAATTTCACGTTATTTGATTGTCTGGATCTCGATTTATAAGAGAACAGACAAACAGACAACAAATGTGTCTTCAAAGTATAGAGATAAATATGTTGAAAAAGACAAGCGAAGAAACGTAAAGTTAACTTCAGCAAATAGGAATCTTAATATTTCTTGTCTATCGTAGGGGAACGATACTATAACTGATGCAAGAGAAGGCTCCCAGTTCAAGAGCACGAGAAACCATTTGAAGATGGATTTGTATAAATCCGAAACCGTTCATGGATTAAGAAAGTAAAAAAAATCGCACTGACGTGTTTTATGGCCCACTGTAGATTTGTCGTTTTGTAAGTTTTCCAAACATTTTGGACCAAAATAATAATCTAAATAATAAAAAATTAATTAATAAGTGTCTCAAAACCTTTTAGGGGGAAAAAAATTAGGTAGTGGCGGGTTCCGAACCACCGACCGTCAGCGTCACAGTCCAACACCTTGCCCACTATGCTACGGCTATCAACCGAAAGATGATTCCTTTAATCTCACACTATTGATGGTCGTTGTTAACTGATGCTAATATGGCATTTGTAGACACTACATTATCATGTCTCGTACGAAGAACGATGTGTTTTTGTTAATTCTTCAGTGCGCCATTGCTTTGAAATGACAACGTGTATGTTGTGCAAGATTGCGTATGCCAGTGAGAGAGTTCTGGGCGAAGAATGGGTGGTTTTCGTTAATTCAGTGGAGGGTGTCAAAACTCCGTTATTTTTGCAAATATGTCTCAAACGTTACGAGATATGAAAAAAAAAAAAAAAAAAAAAAAAAACCATAAGGGAGCGAAGTTGTAGAGAATTTTCTCCTCTACAAATTAGTTTATTCAATTTTCGTGTCAGATGAATAGTTAAGCCGTTATTTTCATTTAAATTTCGCGCTGTGAAAGGCCCACTTTCAGTGTTACTACCGTAACGAAAAGTGGGCCAATTTCTACCATACTTTTGTCTCGTTGCCGTTTTAATTATTATTTCAAACATTTGTGGTCACGTGAGTCCTCTCGTTCCTGTTACCCATATTTGGCTTGTCCCTCGGCATAGAGTAATTAGAGACTTAGGCCCTCAGAAACTGGACATGTTTGGCCCCTTTGGTATCCTAATTCCGTGGCGCTAGTCGTCAGGCTACAATCGCAGCATTTCAGTGTGGCTGCTAAATTTGTTGCCCGTGCTCTGTTATCTGTTTGCCTGGTAGAACAATACTGGTGACGTCACGTCGACGCGAGGGCTGTGGTGGCCCACACAGGTCGGAACTCGTTCAGCAGACGGTCGGCGGGTGGTGAATTAGGAGGCTTATTTTTGGCGTGTTTACAGCAGCCCTCCCCAAACCAAGGTCGCACCCCCACTAATGGCACACGGAGGCCATCGCGCAGCGTTTAACTGAATTTGCGACACGGGGGTGGGGGTGGGGGTGGCGCTCACGTCATTCCAGTGGGGCAGCTCGCCCCGCGAATTGAGGGCGGACCGCCCCCGGTCGGGCCAGTCGATTTTGCTGCCCTACTCGTGCCTTCCCCCCCCCCTTTTTATTTTTTACTGGCTGCACTTTGCTCGCACCTGTCGCCGCGTCGAGGCAGCGGAGTGTCTGCCGAACCGATATTGCGCCAGATTTCTGCATGACTCACTCCGTTTGCTCTCACCATCGACAGATGTAGGTCGTCGGACGCCGTGCGCTCTGAGAAAATGCCCTCTGGTGTCTGTGCTGGCTGTTATTGATTTCAGCTGTTAATTAAATTTCGCGAGCTGCGTCGAATTGTTCACTATGGTACTTATGATATGTCTGGAAATGTTATCCCTTTTTTTTTTCTTTAAAAAACAAAGGAAAAAAAAACAAACAAAAATCAGTCCGAGTTTACTTTTGCGTTGACAGCAGGCGAAACAAGACACCTCGTATCTACCGTTAGAAGACATTTTTGTATGGATGGTAGATTTTGAGTGAAATTTCTATCGACGAGACCTTCATCGACAACTACTGTGGTCGACTAGTACCACAGGAATTGGCAATAAAAAAAAAAATTAAAAAAAAACAATTTGAAAAATTCTCCTAAGTAAGTTTGCTAAAACGTAAGTACCCTTGCCTCCGATTCCCCTATTTGAAATATTCGTACTGAAGAATATTTATATGATATCTAGGAGTATACGGTCGTAATGGCCGTTCTTTTATTCTGATCAAGTGTTTCTGCGTTAAATTTCCGATCTCTTGAACGAGCCCTATAGGTGTTTTTGGTAATACTTCCGTAATTTTTAAATGGTAAATTTGGTTTCTTCGGTGCTTTACATCGGCACTGTTTTTCACACTTTTCAAATCATTCCTGAAAAAAAAAAAGAAACAAAACAGTTGAATGGTATATTTATGTTGATGGGTAAAACGACACATCAAAATTTTATGTCCTGAACCAATAATCAATGCACAACTGCTCAGCATGTAAAGCATTATATACAACGAAACAAAGTACTTCATACATCGTTACTCGTACATTTTGTTTTAAGCAAAAAGTGTGTTTTTCGTTATCTTTTGGCTAAGATGACATATCGATTCCTCCTTTTTATTATGGTACATGTTACTTAAAAACAGCGTTTCAAAAATACGGGACTATTAACAAAACCCGGGACAATATGCGTCCCGTATCTGTTTTGTCGCAAGATAAAGTGGAAAAATTCAAATGTTTGTTAAGCTTATGGAACTTAACTGCGGGGTCATCAGTCCCTAAACGTACAAACTACTTATGCACTATCTTATACTAAAGACAGCACAAACATCCATGCCCGAGGGGGGATTCGAAACCCCGATGAGGAACGGCGTCGCGCAACTGAGCATAGCGCCTCAATGCGCTCGGCCACTCCACCGCGGCGAATGCTTTCAAGCGATATATACCGAAGGTTTTACCGTTACGGAGTAAAATATCGTTTGTGACGGGAAGTAAGATGGAGGAATAATTGATCTGTGTAGCTAATTCCAAAGAGCCTAGATATACCAACTAGCAAAACAAACACTATCAACGAATATTAACATATGGAATAATATCGCAATACTTGTGTATTATAGATAATAAATAATCTGTGATTAAGATTACCTGACATAGTCGGGTTAGGAGGCGATCTGATCGTTTTACAGTTTTCAAAACAAAAACGCAAGATCGCACATTAATAATTTATTAAATGACGACCGATTTCGGTGCACTGTGTCACCATAATCTGGTCTCACATATGTTACAAGCTGGTTATCTTGTTAAAAGAAATGGGTATAAAATAACAGTAGCAACATTGCACTTAGTCACTATATAAAAATACACAAGTTAAAAACATCACAGCTTACACTTACAAAGCTGTCATGTTTTTAACTTGTGTATTTTTATATAGTGACTAAGCTAATCCGTCGTCTTAAAAAAATAACGAATATCGGATATTACACTTAAATTAATAAGAAATAACAAGAAACATTAAGGCAACAAAAAAGAAAGAAGAAAAATTAATTAGAAGTACGAGGTCGCGAACCCGAGTTGCTACCAACTTCTGCTCGGAGCTCACGACACTACCAACTACGCTACTTCTCCTAAGGAGACACTGTGCTGTATTTGTGGTATAGTATGTACCTAAAACATGTTGTAATATTTTATTTATCTATGATAAAGTATCATAAAGACGCTCCTGTGATAGAATGCCGTGGAACTGTAGAATAGGAACGATATTCTTTCACGGTATACAAATTATAAGACTGACTAACGTTAAATACGACATCCTTTAAAGGTTATAGTTTCGGGTAATTTATTGTAACAAGTCATTCCTAAATTATGCGTTTTCAAAAGTTCTTTAATTTTCTGACCCTTTAAAAAGATTATATTTATACATCGTACGCTAAAACAAAGTGCGCCTCGGTTGCACAGTGGTAGAGTGCCAGACTATAAATCCAAAGGTCGCGGGTTCGATTCCCGCCAAGTACTAGGATTTTTATCTGTCACTTTCCACTTCTTTCACCTTTGGCAATATTGCTCATGTGAAAAATACTGAGGAGCACCGTGGTTCGGAACCCACGTTAAACTGTAGGTCCCCCTATAACTGGCCGGGTAAGTCAGTTCGAAGGTTGGAGGAAGGCAACGGCATACCACCTCCAATTTTTTTTTTTTTTTTTTTTTTTTTTTTTTTTTTTTACGCTAAAACAAAAGATAGCACGAAATACGGAGTTCCGTTTGCAATATGGCGGATCAAAAGTTCTGCTTGTCACGTGAAAACCAGGTCGCTTTTCATTGGCCACGTTCCACTTCACGAAGCAAAAATCTAACATGCTGGATCGTTCAGTCCACGCTTCGCAGGGCAGTGGAACGTGGAATTCCACGCTGCAACGGCACCACGTCCTCCCTCCTGCATGTGCGTTTCCACGTCCCGTGAGAGGACGGCATTAGGCCAAATAAGGGACGATCCCGTAAAATACGGGACATCTGACCACCCTAGACTTTAGAGGTGGTGGGTCGGCGAGGACTTGCCTCAGGAAGCTGCGGTGCGGCAGAGGCAGCGGCGGTGTCAGTCGGTGCCCGTGCCCGCATCTGGCGGCGCGTGTTTATTTAAAGGCGCTGCCAATCACGGCTCGTTCCCGCCGCCCCCGCCGCTGCATTATTTACTGGCGCCAGCACCAGCAGGGCGGGGGTCGCCTGTCGCCAGAACGCCGGCGCCACTGCCAGTTTGCTGACGCGCCCACCAGCGGGTTCGGGTCGGGTCGGGTCGGTTTTAGCGCCCGCCTCCACACGCGAATAACTCCGCCGGCCTTCTTCCTGAGTCAGCCGCTAGGAATTAGGGGCTAAGCGTCGACTACAGTGAATACCAGTGGTCTTCACTATCAAGCCCGTTTTGATGCTGCTCGTCATAATACTCTATAACAGTGTCTTCTTCGTGGGATGGGGAGGGGGAGGGGGCGCCATCACAGCAGCAAGAAGTTGCACAGTAAAGAAAACGGTCTACTACGAGTTCCGCGTAGGCCTATGTAAAGTGAAATTTATCTAAAACTAGCTTAAACCTGCGGCTCCGTTTGCGTGTTGGTTGATTATGATAGATAAGCTATCTTTCAGTAGTGTGCTATGAGACTGTTACTGTTGTAATATGTGTAAAGTAACGCAATGCACATTTATCTACGAAGTTTAAATAAATTAATCTAATTGTCACTCATTTTTGAGAAAATGTCGCTGATAAAGCGGAACTGAAAAATATTCCTATCATATTGCAGAAGTCTATGCACTTACCGCTTATCAGGAAAGTAAGTAGTGTAGATCAAATCACACGTACAAATGCACTCGTTTCGAAGAATCCAATCACGAAATTCCACAATAATGATTGTAATAATATCACAGATCGAGCACTTGATGTAATGCGCGAAACGTCAAATCGATGTTTCAAAGACATATATTAAAAGAAATTTCTTTTTTACTGCTTTATTTATTTATTTATTTTTATATTTTCTTACTCGTATGCTTATCCTTACAGAGAAAGAGCTGAAGACATTGTAGCACGCATAGACCAAAGATATGGTCTGTGACATCACGTTTCGCTGTATGTAATTATTGTTCCGCATTTCGCGTTATATTCTTCAAGTTACTAAATGTCTCTCAGATCGCTATAAAACCGTGCCTAAAACCTTCCTCAGGTATAAATTAGTAGCTGTACAAATATTTAAGTCGCTGCGTCTTGTCGTTCGGACGTGATAAGCGTACACCGAACAGACATTCACATTTATAGATATAGACTAGATGACCCGGTGAACTTCGTATCACTTACCTCTTAATATAAACCATATTAATTTAAATCATCTGTATTTTACACCCAGTAGCTTTATAAAGACATCATCAGATAGTCTAAGTATCGGCTCGATATTGGGCGGAAAGAGTGGACAATGTTGTTTGTTAAGCTTATGGGACTTGACTTCGGAGTCATCAGTCCCTAAACTTACAAACTACTTATGAACTACCTTATACTAAAGACGGCACAAATATCCATGCCCGAGGGGGGATTCGAACCCCCGACCGTAGTGGCCTTGCAGGTCGTGACTGAAGCGCCTCAGTCTCCTCGGCCACCGCGGCCGGCAAGAGTGGACATATCACGCACACATGTCCAGGGTAAAGTTCATGTCACATTCGTGTAAATTTAGGGAAGGTTTAAACGGTGATAAAATATGGAAAAGTGTATGGTCATCCATATTTTTGGTTTATATTAAGAGGTAAGTGATACGAAGTTCTCCGGGTCATCTAGTCATCTAGTCGATCCGGTAATGCTTCGCAATTGCTAATATGTATGTACTGTTGCTTTGAACGTCAAATGTGCAAAATTTTATCGCAATCAGATTAATGATATTGATAGTTCATAGAAAAATATCTTTCTATTTTTTCTGAATTTTCCAATTTTTCGTGATAGGTTTCCACATTTTTATTTCATAAGAACGTTACTCTTGCTTTCAACGTCAAATATGCTAATTTTTCGGCAGTCAGATTAATGATATTGATATTCCACTGAAAAAAGCTCTTTCAGTTTCTCGCGAATTTTCAAATTCTCCAGATAACTTTCCCATATTTTTAGTTCATAAGAACGCACAAATTTCATCGAACGTCAAATGATCAAAATTTTATCGTCATCGAATGAACGGTTCTCAATTACAGTGTTGAGTACATTTAGAAACACATTGAAAATGTAACTTTGTGCGAATTTCGCGGCTTTCCCTTTAAGCTGTCCATATTTTCTTATGTTCTACTCTTATCCGTCGTATGTACGTATGTGACTGGAACTAAAACCTAGAAAACATCGTAATGGAAGGGAGTATAACGAGAACGACGAAATCAGCCGGACACTTTCGATACAGGGAGCTCGGCATTTGGCGTAGCCAGTGCTTGAAACACCACGGAAACTATCAACCATTATGGCGGGACATGGACTTGAACCCCCGTCTTCCACTGCGCCACCTTGCCGTGTGGGAGGACAGATGAAGGTGTACTCCTGGTAAAAGTTCCTCTTTATTACATCCAGTACTTGTTAAAATCTGCTTTCCGTACTGGCTGAAGTTAATTAATGACAAAAGTTAGTGGTAACATTTTGTGGGCGAGAGACGTGGAGGTACGGGAGAACTACGTAATTCTGTTACGGAACTGCTGCCAATCAAAGCCCGCAGAAGTTAGGCAAAAGAAATTATCGCTAGTTTCCGAGTACTTTATGAACAGAACTAATGAATTCCATTGCTTTCGAATACAGACTTGCGGTAAGATTGCAGAAAGACGAGAGAGGTTGACAACAGAAATGAGTCAGTGAATAGATTTTGTTTGCAGTCATGATGAAACCTAGTGGTAAGGGGCTGCTGAATTTCATGTACCTCAGCACTATGGATAAAGCATCAGAAAGGACTTGAACGGGATTACACAGTAATTAAAAATTTTTATTGTTGTGAAACTTGGTTTTTACTATTCACTTAGTGCAAATAAGAAATAAACATTTGAAAATGTTCAAATGTTTGTAAAGCTTATTGGACTTAACTACGGGGTCATCAGTCCCTAAACTTACAAACTACTTATGAACTACTTACGAACTAGGACGGCACAAATATCCATGCCCGAGGGGGGATTCGAACCCCCCCGACCGTAGTGGCCTCGCAGACCGTGACTGAAGCGCCTCAGTCCCCTCGGCCACCGCGGCCGGCAATAAACATTTGAAACTGATTGTATAACACCGAAAAGAAGTCAGTCATTTTTATTAACACGTGACACATCTACAAACATGGCTACGAGACGCATCTAAAATGTAAGTTTCACTATTTTTTCCGAAACAAAGACTACAGATTTATATGAAAAACTGTTTTGGCAATCTGGAGCACCTCTGCGAGCGGCGGCGGGGGAAACCACCCCGGTTTCACCGCCTCCCCTACTTTGTCTTTTCATTAAAAGATCTGCAGAATGTCTTATTTCGGTTTGTTTGCGCTTGCTTCAACTCGAGCTGAGGCGTCGAACTACCATGCTACTTTATTTCACACTTTTGTTCCAAGGTTACAGCTGAGTAATTTGTTTCTAAAAGATACAGAACGTTGTACATTTCTCTTCGACAATAAACACCAGGAACATATGAATATGCACATGACGACTATGACACAGAAAGTAACTAATTACACTGTTAGGTGACTGTAACAAAATGATTCTGTTACGATGAAGAGACAATCTACCTTCAGGTCACGTGGCACCGTAAGCAGCAACCGCTCCTAACCTTAAGCATGCGCAAAGGAGGCTTCACTCCCACACATATTTTAAAACAGTGAAATATTTTCTACAACGAAGAGTATAAATGTAATTATCCCTCAAAATCGAGGCGCATTTGAAAAAAAAAAGAAAAAGAAAAAAAAAAGTCCACAGATAATGTGGCAAGTAACAATACAGAAGTCATTGTTCCAGTATATGTTAATAAGAAGATTGGGTTATAAAAGAATATCCTGTAGTCGGTCTCGAACCCACTACCTTCGACGGCGCAGCACGATTCCGCTAACCACATGGCTATTTGTACTAGGTGGAAGTTAGTGACTTCATTGTTATTTGCGATCGGATCTTCTGAAGGGTTATACTGTTGATGCGACTATAGTTATAAGATATTCGCCCCTCCCTGACGCGGGAACACCCATATACTGCCTCCAGGAAGGGTTTAGAAGAGAATTTAAACCTCAGTCGCGCATGCGAAACACAACTAGCTCTTTATTCACACGAAGTGATGGGTGCTATCGACAAGGGTTCGCAAATCGATTCCGTATTTCTTGATTTCCAGAAATGCTTTTGACAACGTACCTCACAAACGACTTTTAATCAAATTGCGTGGTTATGGTATATCGCCCCAAATTTGCGATTGGATAGGGGATTTCCTGCCAGAGAGGTACGTAGTAATAGCTGGTACAGCATCGACTAAAACAGCGGTGATATCGGGCGTGCCACAGGGTAGTGTTATTGGTCCTCTGCTATTCCTTATTTACATAAACGATTTAGGGGAAAATCTAAGTAGCTCTCTTAGGTTGTTTGCAGATGACGCCGTCATTTACCGTCTAGTAAAATCATCTGAAGATCAAAACCAACTGCAGAACATACTGAAGAAGATATCGGTATGGTGTAAAAATTGGCAATTGACTCTAAATAATGAGAAGTGTAAAGTCGTCCACTTGAGTACGAAAAGAAATCCGTTAAACTTTGTTTACAAGATAAATCAATCTAAAGTGAAGGCCGTAAACTCCACAAAATACCTATGAATTACTATTACTTCAGACTTAAACTGGAAAGAACACGTAGTGTCGTTGGAAAGGCGAACCATAAAACATGTAACAGAACTACAAAAGAAACTGCATACACTACGCTTGTCCGTCCATTTTTGGAGTATTGCTGCCCAGTGTGGGATCCTTATCAGGTGGGTTTGACGGAGGACATCGAAAGAGTCCAAAGAAGGGCAGCTCGTTTTATATTGTCACGATACAGGGGAGACAACGATACGGAAATGATACACGATCTGGGAGGGGAATCATTACAACAACGGCGCTTGTCGCTGCGGCATGTGCTACTTATGAAACTCCAATCGCCCACGTTCTCCCCCGAATGCTAAAATATATTGTTGACTCCCATTTACATAGGTAGGAATGATCATTAGAATAAAATACGAGAAATCAGAGCTCGAACGGAGAGATTCAGGCGTTCTTTCTTCCCGCGCGCTATTCGGGAATGGAATGGGAGATGAATAGCGTAATGGTGGTTCGATTAACCCTCTTACAGGCACTTAAATGTCATTTGCAGAGTATCGCATGTAGATGTAGAATGCTGCGGTCACTGCCGCCTATATTAAGCGGCCGCGCAGTGACTTGTATACGTGGCGTCTCCGCAACGTAAAACGTTTCTAATGCGATAAAAAATATTTTGAATGTGCATATAAAGTGATGTGATAGAAGAAGAACGAACCTAGGATTTTTAGTTTAAAAACATTTTATTTACTTTTTTTTCACGACGAGCTCATTTCTGGGTGTTCACTGAACACATAGTGAATACATAGCAAGCATTGCCACTGGTCGGGGCCCATACATAGCATAGCCTGTAATTGCTACGCACTACGATTTCAATTCTATCCTGCATTCTGCGACCACGGATTTAATTCCAGAGGGGTGGCCGAGTTATCCAAACAGCCGCGTTACCGAGTGCCGAGTTTTCTGGACTCGACAGTACTTTTTTTTCGCACCGCACGTAATACTGCGGCAACCGCGCGGTAAATGTTAGTAACATAATCTCGCCACTGGCCGGCAAACGCGTCTTTGTTTATCATTTTTTTTTGTCCAGTACCCCATCTAGAGGTATGTGGTGGTCGGATAGTTTCGGGGGTTTGAAGGGCTGCCCTGCCATCCAGCAGAGGCAATAACGCTGCACGCGCGAGCGACATTCGCGGGCCTAAGTACCGCATTACTGCGCGCGCCGATATATGGGCGCGCGTATTAAAGACACTTTTAATATGCAGGTCGCCGCTCGCACGGCGCGGCGGCTTAAACCAATTGTTTATCATGCAATTTAAAAGCGCTGCCGGCGCGCCAATCGAATCACGGGAATGCCGCGGCAATTGTGTCGGAGCGCGCAAACTGCGCCGCCAGACACACATTGTTCCACAGCGTGTGCTGCCGCGCTGGTGCAGCACCGTACTGGCGCCAGTTTCCTGCCGCGAGATTCTGCACGCCATCCGTTTTTCTGGTTACCAAGTGGCTTAGCTACTTCTTCGTAGTATAGCATTAGAAAGTTTATTTCGCGATACTTTATTTCCGTTCCGTCCCCCTCCAACCCCGCTAGAACCATCTAAATTCTACCATATGTATTTATATTACTGAAAGGGTGCCGCGCAAAACTGTAAGCTATAAAAGGGTGAAAAGGGTGTCGCTATGAGGGAAAGTTTGGAAAGCACTGAAGTAGACTAACCAAGCGACGCCTGTCGGCGTCAAAATCAATTGTTTGTAAATCTATCGGACCAAACTGCTTGGTCATCAGTCCGTAGCTTACAAACTACTTAAACTAAGGTAAGCACATACATCCTTGCCCCAGGGAGGACTCGAACCTGTGACTGGTAGCAACCTCGCGCTTCGCAGCGAGGGTTTGTCCCGTCTTTAGTATAAGGTAGTTCATAAGTAAAGTTTAGGGACTGATGACCCCGCAGTTAAGTCCCATAAGCTTTACAAACATTTGAACATTCAAGGAAGAAAGAGAGAAAAAAAAAAAATCTGCGTTCAATAAGTAACAATAAGGCATACTAACTTAAGGCGATAAGAATGTAACATCGTGAGACGGCTATGCGGAAGTGGTAATCAGAACAAATTGACAAGTAACATTTGTAGAATTAATAAAATTTTTGTTGATAATTTTGTCGTTTACAAATTTTTTGTGACACAAATGAACAGATATCAGGTGTTATCTCGTATGCCGCAGCGATGCGCAGCATAAACTTCATTGTAGGGTTCTGAAGCAATGAGCCCACCCCAGGGGGCTCACGGTTCTTTCGCGAGTACGTGCGTGGCGAGCACGGGGCCCCGAGATAATGCAATCTTCCTCCCTTCTTTACTTCCCGTACTTCATTTCCTTTCCCCCTCCCCACATTTCCTATCCTCAATCCTTCCCCTTCCCAATTCCCCACTAGGGAACTGACAACGTCAGTAGTTTAGTCCCCCTATCCCAACCAAACAACCTAACCTAACCCAAGCAATGCCCTTTCCTTGTTTTTTATTTTGTTCATTGCAGAGAACAGCTGCTAACAATAGTACGTAGACCCGAACATGCACATGAAGTCAGCTGCATTCTTATGAAGACGAGGGAACTAGACTTGCGCATAATAGTTCGCGATCGGAAGCTCTCACTTTTCCGCGAAGTAGTTCGTTCTTTTAGTTCGTCCGCTCCCAGTGAAGGCTGAGCGGCGTGGTCTGCGCATGCAGGTGGAGGGAGAAGTTCCCCACCTAGCTGAGCCGCCACCGATATCACGCAAACCAAAAGTTTAAGTTTAGAGTTATCTCTATATCTTGGCATAATGGAATTTATTCGTCAGATATTGTAGAGTGCAGAATACTTCAAAACAGAAATTTTTTAGCACTGAACTACGTAATCTAGAAGGCAGACGGTCACCTCGAAATGGCTCTCTTCAGCAGAAGGCAAACACGTGATTTTTAATTCTCCTGCGCGTCCTCTCGCATTTGCTCGTCGGCCTTGGGAAAAGAATCAAACGAACTAAGAAGCGAGATACGTTTGGCACAATAGTTCGCGACCGGTAACGCATATTTTAGTTCGCGATTGGTAGCTCTCCTTTTAGTTCGCAGCTCGGCCGCGCATTAGGTCGCTCTTTTTAGTTCGTTCGCTCTATTTGGCTTTTGCTACCGCTACTAAAAGAGCTCTTTCTTTTGTTATGACTGTTTTTTTTTTTATATAATGATGAGTGTAGCCCATTAGACACGAAGAGATGCGTATAGTAAGCAGATTCAAGTGGATGTGGGTTGCCGTTCTTATGAGGAGATGAAAACGCTTGCTCAGGATAGAGTAGGGTGGAGAGCTGCATCAAACCAGTATCCGGATTAAAGACCATAACAACAACAGACATCAAATACTTAAGCAAATAAACAATTTATTTACACGATGGATGATACAGTGATATTCAACTACTGTGCATACAGCATACTTGTAGTACTTTTTTTTATTATTTCTTGTGGCAGTGAATGATGAAACTACAGCTGAGCTGCATCTCAGCTCGAAATGAAGGTAACTGGCCGTAGGGAATCACGCGATTCTGCGCGCTCTCGGGTCTTCTCGCTGTTCCCCGTCAGTCTTCGGAAAAGGAGCGGACGAACTAAGAGGCGAGGGATCTGCGAACTGTTTCGCGTAGTTCCCCTGTGGGAGCGGTCTTCCGAAGTAGTTCTTTCGCGAACTGCACAAGACTAGAGGGAAGGTGTCTGCCTTCACGTGTTGATACCACTGACAAGGAAAGTACTTGGGCTCGAACAAACAGATATACACCAAAAACGTATGAGAGATGATGTAAAGATACCTTATTGCACTAGTGATACTCCCGCATCTGCAAAACTCTGCAATCGCCCATTAGAGGCCTCTCCGTGTGCCATACCACATTGCACTTTGACCTGTCGGTTCGCCAGTAGAGACGGTGTTGTAAGCCTCCAAAGTTGCGTTTTGTGACGTTATTTGTGTGGTGAAGCGTCAGATGGGGCGGCGATTGCGAATCAATCCTGCTAATGTATTGCGATTAGTTGAGATGAAATTACGAAGTACTCTTCTTCGTGAAGATGATATTAGTGTAGAAGATGAATCATTTGCATGCTTTCTCGTATCTGTTATGGTACAGAAATATGAGCATAAGTTAGATACTGTTGTTACAAACTCATAATGATGAACATCTCATTACAAGCGGTAGTGCTACGGTAAGTGCGGGAAGAGGCGATGGAAGCAGTGGCAGTGAATACCAATAGTCTTTCGGGAAGAATGTTAAAGTTGCAACTATCATCACGGCTTTTGATGGCAATACGGTAGAGAACCTGTACGATGATTATTACATAAGTTATAGTTAAGATATCTGCATTACGTATGGCGTCTACGATTACATCTACAGTGCTATCTCGAGTATGGTTGCAGAGCTTTGCAGAAAAACGACACCCAGCAGCACATAGAGGTGTACGTAGAGATTCTGTAACCATACGTTCATACAGATGTTTGTTCGAGCCCAAGTACTTTCCTTGTGAGACAGTAAACGAGCGCGCACGTTTACTTTTGGCCGCCGAGTACTAGCGTGCGTGACGTCAGCCCCTCCCCCCCCCCCCCCCACCACCACCTTCGCAGCTCCAGTGAGCGCTCGTGTGCGCGCGTGCTCGTGGAGGAGCCTGGAGTCGGGGTTATGGAGAATGAGGTATTCTGTCTGAGAGTCGGACGGAGACGGGGAGGCGAGCAATAAACGCAGTGCCGGTCCGACAAACGGCGAAGAAAACTACTGGCGGCTCGTCGTTACCGAGGCGCCCGGCGCCTGGCGCCCGGCCGGTATTCATAAAACGTGGTAACGAGGTGTCAGCCGGCAGCCGGCGTGGCGTTGGCCGCGTGCCGCCTGCCCCGGTTTATGGCAGGCTGCGCAGACAATGTCCTCCTGCTGCTCTGGTTTCACAACGAGTCCCAGCCTCTTCATGACCAGTAACTCTTACGGCCTGCAGCTCATGCGAAAAAATGCCTGGAGACGTCGGCTGCTCTTCAGCGTCTCAAGGAGCAATAGTATCGCACTGTAAACCAATGTCCAGAGACGTCTTTTCTTCAAATGTTAAAATGCATGTTAAGCTTAACACTTTGCCGACCGAGCCCGAGCATAGGTCGGGCTACGAAGTGCTTCAAAACCACCGCGCCCGAGTACATCTCGGGCGGCTGTTGCGCTACGCTCTCAGTCTAACCTCCTCAGTCCTGCGAAATATTTTTTCAATATTTTTGCATTTTGTTTGTATTTCATGATTAGTAATATTCCTAAAAGGCCTCAAAAATATTTTTAAAAATTCTGACTCTTCAAAAACTCATGTCCCCTATAGGGGACATCAGTACACTAGGTACTACGTCTGTCAGTATGTGGTGTGATCTTTCACTATGCAGTTTACGTTAATATTATTTTGTCAAGTAGGCTCAACCACATAGATCGTGCATAAAACACTAAAATACGACGCGTTTCAAGGGTCAAGCCCTCATCATCAGATAAAATATCTGATGATGAGGGCTCGACCCTTGAAACGCGTCATATTTTAGTGTTTTATACACGATCTATGTGGTTGAGCCTACTTGACAAAATAATTAAGCATACTACCACGACCTCACACCAATAATGGATATAATTACCTTAATATGCTTTTATTTATGTTATAGTATAGGCCGATTTTACATTAACTAAAGAAGTCGATGGAAATTTGAGTGCTCACATAGCCACACACCGACTTCTCATTCTGTCAGCCACTTTAGCACTGCTACAGAGTGAATACGTGACAAGATAGCGTGTCTTTTCCAATTCCAAGATGTGCTGGCACCTTCCATTTGTGCATTGAGATGCCTAGCACTGCGACCAACACTTGAATATTGTCGCCAGATTTATTTTATTTTATGTCCCATACTAGGGACGCGGGGACTGAGGAGTCTAATTGCCGTCCGGAAACAGGCTGTCTACACTGTCGTATTTTTGCCTGGGACAGCTACCTATACGTCCCTTGACTGCTGCTGTCTTCTGTGTTCTGGTGATAGAACTACGTTAAACGAAACGGCAAGACACCAATAGCAGATTCCGTGACATACTGCGACATTGTGCATTGATATAGCACAATGTTCATGTTTCTGTTTTCCGGTTCTTCTGTTGTTCTGTCAAATATCTCACATTTTTTGAGTGAGACCGAGTGAGGTGGCGCAGTGGTAACGCAATGGACTCGTATTCGGGAGGATGGTAATTCAAATCCACCTCCGGCTATCCTCATTTAGATATTCCGTGATTTCCCTAAATCACTCCAGGCAAATGCCGGGATGGTTCCTTTCAAAGGGCACGGCCGATTTCCTTCCCTATCCTTAGCCAAAACTCCGAGCGTAAGCTCCGTCTCTAATGACCTAGCTGTCGACGGGACGTTAACCCAAAGCTTCCTTCCTCCTTCCTTTGAGTGTGAAAGAAATTTTATAAGCTAATTACATGCGAATTTACACAAAACTAAGAAAAGCAATTTTTTTTGTGCAACCGAAATCAGAAATTATATGATTGTTTTTAGTAACTTTGTCGTCAACCGATATCTACATCTACATAGATACTCTTCAAATCACATTTTAGTGCCCGGCAGATGGTTCATTAACAACTTTCATAACTTTTAAAAAAAAAGTACAAATGTCTGTAAATCTATCGGACCAAACTGCTTGGTCATCAGTCCATAGCTTACAAACTACTTAAACCTAGGTAAACTAACCTACGAACAAACACGCACACCCATGCCCCAGGGAGGACTCGGACCTCCACGGCGAGCAACCGCGCGCTCCGCAGCGAGGTACTTTAGACCGTTCAACTACTCCACAGCGGCCATAACTTTGCTCTACCGTTACGTTCTCTAATAGCGCGCGGGTAGAAACAACGCCTAAATCGTTCCGTTTTCGATCTGATTTCTCTCTTTTTATTAGGATGGCCATGTCTCCCTTAGTACGTGGGTGCTAGCAAAATATTTTCACATTCAGAACTAAAAGTCGGTCTTTGAAACTTCGCAAACAGATCACGCCGCAATGAAGAACGCCTTTCTTTTAATGATTTCTACCCAAATTCGTGCAACATTTACGTGACGCTTTCCTCCGGTAACGTGATAAAACAAAACGAGCTGCCCTTCTCTGAACCTTCTCAATATCTTCCGTCAGTCCCACCTGGTAAGGGTCCCACAATGGACGCACAAGTGTATGTAGGTAGTCTCTTTGGTAGAGCTGGTGCATCTTCGACGCGTTCTGCCAATATAAAAATAAACCTTAAAGACAGTTCTTTCATAATATGTTTTCTGTTTCAATATATGTCAAATAGGAAAGCGCCGGTGACATTTTATTTATAGGTAAAAATGGCCGGTCCAATGGACCCAGACTGTTCCTCAGCTGCAGGTATTAAAAGTGTTGAGGGACATAAGTGGGGGGTCATCAGTCCCTAAACTTAAAACGTCTTATGAACTACCTTACACTAAAGACGATACAAACATCCATGCCCGAGGGGCATTCGAACCGTAGCGGCCGTGCAGACTGTGACTGTCTCGCCGCAGACCGCTCGGCCTCTGCGACCGGCAGACGTCTTTTACTCGATATACAGGGCAAGGCAGCGAAGCCATAACATTAAGTGAAACATAAAGTGCGCTGATATCTTACGTGACACCCTCCCAACCGTTCACTATTGTCCAATTCAATTGTTTGTACAGCTTATGGGACTTAACTACGGGGTCATCAGTCCCTAAACTTACAAACTACTTGTGGACTAGCTTATAATAAAGGCGACACAAACATCCATGTCTGAGGGGGGATTGGCGCACTGAAGAATTAACAAAAACACGTCGTTCTTCGTACGATAAATGATAATCTAGTGTCTACAAATGCCACATTAGCATCAGTTAACAACGGCCATCAATAGTATGAGATTTTCAACAGAACTCCTAACTGTCTGCCTTAGCGTACACTCCGCGCGAGGCGGCCGTGCTGTGCGGACGCTGTTGTTTACATCCTCGCTGCTGGTGGCCAAGCGCTGTGTGGTAAGTGTACGCTTTAAGCGTCCTATATTCTCCACGTTAATATAGAAACAGAATGGCGTAATGGATCAACAACTACGAAAGGATACATTGAAAATAAGTTTCGACCCGAACTTTGTACGACCTCGATCATTTGAAGTTGAGAATTTTGTAGAAGAAGAAATGAAACTTTCCGCGGATGACCTGATTGGAATACACCTGTCGATAGTTAGTAGTACTGTGTACTTGAAGTTGACGAGCTCAGAAAAATGTGAGCAAGTAGTTGCATCCTGTGGCGGCACTTTGAAATTCAAACATTCCGATGGTAATGTAGGAACAGTTCGAGTCACGCATGCAGGACTGGGTATACGAACTCTAAGGATTTTTGAGTTACCGTTCGAAATATCAGCGGAACAAATCAATGTCAAACTACGAGAATACGGAACTGTTATTAGTAACGTCGCCGAAAAGTGGTCTAGTTTTCATAAATTCCCGGTTTTGAACGGTGTACGGCAAGTGAAAATAGATTTGCTGAAGCACATCCCCTCGTACATCACTGTTTGTGGGTATAGAGCTATAGTGATGTACGACGGACAACCGAGAACGTGCGCAGCCTGCGGGTCGACAGAACACGTTCGTGCCCAGTGCGTTCAGCGGCGCGTGGCGCAGTTACCGACAGGAGAGAGGGACGGCCCAAGCGCGATATCCAAGTTACCTGTGACGTACGTCGCGGCAGTCCGCGCAAACGTCCAACCGGAACCAAACGTAGATCCGACACTAATAGACGACATTGACTCAAAGGAAACCACCACACCTATAGAATCTATGATCATCGAGGCCACATCTAACTCTGCTAACAAGGATGGAGATAGTGGCCAACACACCTCACAGAATGACTCCGCTGTTAAAGAAGGGAGACCCTACATACAAGAAGAAGGTGACCTCAACGACGTAACGGAATCTATGACAGCCGTTATTGCAGAACCTACCCCCATGGCCACCCCAACCGACCAAGACGGTAGTCAACATACAGAACATCATGAGACCGACCACACGGAAGAAAGACTCGACAAATGTCGAGCCGAATGTGTCAATCCCAAGGACAGCCTCGTAGAGACATCTGAGACCGATGACAATCAGAATACAGACTCGTCCCCAAAGACGCACAAAAAACGCAGGAGAGCTCATCAGGGAGCCGCAAAAAACGCACAAATTCTGCGTGAAAAATCAAAAATGATTGCCCAAACACTGACTGCAAATTCGCAAGAAATCACTTCCGCAAAACGACAAATTACGAAGAAATCTAAAACAGCCATCACCGAACAAGACCGTGAGATTGTGACCTCAATAAAATGTACCGAGATGATGGATTATGACGAAGTTAGAGAGAAAACCTTGTCAGGAAATACACAAGAAGACGTGAAAAAACATCAAACCTCGCAAGAGTGGGCAGTCGAGGTTGACGCCTGCACTTATGATACAGAGATGGCGGAACATAGAGAAGATACCGGAGGGGCGTCGTCCGCATCCGGATTGGTGGAGTCCCAGCATCCGCAAAATGACGTCCCGAATGCAATCCTGCCCCAGGACGACCCGGAATTCTATTAAAGCGAAATGCCCAACATCGTAACATGACAACACAAACAGTGAGGAAGACCTATCAAACATGACATCTCTTCAGGCGTATAGAATTGCGACTCTCAATATTAACAAAATCAGTAGCGCGCTAAAATTGCGAAATCTCCAAGACTTTTTGTACGCAGCCGATATTGACATAGTATGTTTGCAAGAGGTAAAGGAGATTCCTTTACATCGCATCACTGGCTACTACGTCATAATGAACCCCGGACTGGGCAATGGCCTTGGTACGGCAATATTGACTAAAGAAGGGATACGAACTGAAAATGTCGAGAAACTGCCGAACAGCCGAGGTATAGCTTTTACTGTGAACAGTACTCGATTTATTAACGTTTATGCTCCCTCTGGAACAGGAAATAAATGCCTAAGAGCACAGTTTTTCAAGGAAGGCATAGTTCCTCTCCTTTTACCACGATCCGCACAAACAATTTTTGCAGGTGATTTTAACTGCGTCCTTAGTCCGAAGGACCAGACGCCCAATTTTAATAAATCAGTTGAGTTAGAGACGATCGTACGAGACTTAAAGTTCATTGATACGTGGGAGGAAAAACACGGTGATAGACCCGGTTTCACCCATGTGACTGGTCACTCTGCCAGTCGTATTGATAGAATTTATGTAACATCCAATCTGCGAGGCCACATTTTACAATCTGAGAGATGGCCTACCATATTCTCTGACCACGTAGCGTACATATGCACTATAAATCTTGCAAAACAGGGGACCTACAGAGGGAAGGGATCGTGGAAACTAAACGTTTCTCATCTTTCCGATGCAGAATGCCGCGCAGCCTTCTGTAATACGTGGGCAGACTGTGAGAGGAAGTTCTCAAGATACAACTCCGCTGTTATTTGGTGGATAAAATGTGCCAAGCCGGCGATAATAAAAACT
Source organism: Locusta migratoria (assembly GCA_026315105.1). Classification (NCBI taxonomy): domain Eukaryota; kingdom Metazoa; phylum Arthropoda; class Insecta; order Orthoptera; family Acrididae; genus Locusta; species Locusta migratoria. The sequence continues at coordinate 643,449,896 of CM048746.1, forward strand.
TTAAAAACTTACTCTCGCGAAAAAAGTGCATGGCAGAAGAAGACTGTTGAATTTTATTTCCAATGTTTGCGAGAATTATATAGCCAAGATGCAACTATAATCGAAAATTACAGACAGATAAAACGAATACAAGCCAAATTATTAACGCTGAAGCGACAACAACTTGAAGGATGCAAAGTTCGAACGCGACTGCAAAATACGACACAAGAGGAAACGACGTCTATGTTTCATGTCATACAGGAAGTCAAGCGGACAAACCGAAAATTTTTAGCGGAATTGAAAACTACTGACGGAAGACTATTGACAGAACAAGTGGAAATAAGAGAAGAAGTGCACAAACATTTTACAGCACTATTAGCAGATAAACCAACAGACGAAATAGCGCAGGAAACCATCACGTCGAATTTGTCAGGAAGTCTGAGCCCTGAGGACGCGGAAGAACTCGCAGCAGAGATAACAGAAGAAGAGGTCATAGACGCTATTCAAAGAAGCCCGAAAAATAAGTCCCCAGGCCCTGATGGCCTACCTGCGGAACTATATCAAACGTTCCGACAGCAGTTAGCCAGTAAGATGACATTAGTATGTAATGAACTAACGAATATGAACGCAATTCCGACAGAATTTTGTGAAGGCACCGTGGTCTTAGTCCCTAAAACTTCAGGAGGGAAGACTATCGAAAACTTTAGACCCATAACACTATTAAATAGTGACTATAAAATTTTTGCAAGAATAATAATGCAAAGATTAAATTCAGTCATCACGACCATAACGGGAGCCTATCAAACAGGTGTGGGTAAAAACAGAACTATGTATCACACATTAAGCGACTACCGCGATATTATCGCAACCGCAGATGCTTGTGATATCAGATGTGCTATCGTATCCTTCGACTTTGCCAAAGCTTTCGATGCGGTCAACCATTCATATCTTTTTAGAATATTAACAGAAGCCCATTTGCCACAAAAAGTTGTAACCACGATTAAGAACCTACTGACTAGCGGTACGTCCAAAATCAGTATCAACGGACAACTCAGCAGGCCGATCGCTATAAAGAGCTCGGTCCGTCAGGGATGCCCCATGTCTATGGCACTTTTTGCATTAGCGCTTGAACCTCTCCTGTTCACGCTCACCCAAGAACTCCGAGGATTGCGGCTACATGGTCAGAAAATAGTCTGCCACGCGTACGCTGATGACGTCAGTTGTATAGTGACAGACGAAAGCGAGCTAGCGACCGCACTTCGCATTGTATCTCGATATGAAGCCGCGTCAGGGGCCAAACTCAACCAGAAAAAGTCAAGAATTTTGAACATCGGGCGAGGGATAGAATTTCGAACCGAACACATAAAACTTGTGGACAAACTCAAAACCCTCGGAATCGAATTCACGCGCAATATCAACAACAGTGCCGCCCTCAACTACAGAAGACTGCTGGAAAAAATTAGAGCTAGCACACAGCAATATGTTTTGCGGAACATAAATGCAATGCAAAAAGTACATTTAGCGAACACATACATCACCTCGAAGATCAACTTTGTTGCTCAGCTGCTACCGCTCCCCCGCACAATAGCGCAACGAATGCTAGCAGCGCTCGGCCACTTTGTAAGCAGAGGGCAGTTATTTAAAGTAAAATACGACACTCTTACATTAGCAACGGGAAAGGGAGGCCTTAATTTGACAGATATCTATGTCAAGGCCCAAGCTTTGTATCTTAGCAAAACATATAAACTGTGGCAGAGATCACCCAACGCACTTGTGAGTCACTTACTACAAGAAATAGCTCCGGACAGCATGGAGGCACCTATGGATGTACGCCACATTCCGACTGCATTCAATCATCTGAAACATTTTCTTCTGGAGTATAGCTACATTAAACGCCGTATTGCCGAGAAAGATCTGTACCAAGTTAAAGCAGTATATAACATGATGATGGAAAACAAACAGAGAAATAGAATAGAGAACATATATAAAGAATATAACTGGAACAAAATTTGGGAAAACGTACAGGATGCGCAATTACCAACAAGCGTGAGGTCCACATGGTACTTAGCAGTTAATAGAAAACTTCCGACCAATTCCAAGTTGTACGACATTCACCTGGCAGAATCGCCAAACTGCATAAGTTGCAGCCTCATAGACACGGATGAACATAGATTTACATGTCACCTTGTACACGAGATATGGCTCCTCTGCAGAACAAAACTTGCAAGTATGCTGCGAACGTCTCCCAACACGATCACACCGGCTCGCCTACTCAACCCAGACGAAGTGCCTTACCCTCCCACCAAAAGAAGAGCAGTCAACTGGTTAAAAGGACACACGGTCCATTACCTATTGACAAACAGAGAAAAGAAGAAAGAAGATTACTGGATATATTTACAAACGGAACATCAGAAACTGAAACGCCAGAAAAATTATAAAAACAACTATGCGAATTTTTTGACTAGAACATTGCAGTAGATTAAGAACTAGAAGACTTATTTATTTAGCTATGTTTTGTGCGAAATCCCATACTTGCTTTTCGTTCACTACGACTTATTTTATTTTACCAATCTTCCCTACGGAATTGTTGTTTAGTTTCATAAACCGCCGAATTCAAGAACCAATATTTATACGGCCAATGAAGGCATACTTTTATTTGCTGTGAAGAAGATGTGTGTTTTATTTTTACAGCAAGTTTACATCACGTAGTAGATTCGTTTTTAAGTTATATGTGTTTCTTCTTATATTTTAACTAAAAGACATATCATTTGCACTGCAGCATATCTCAACTGTCGCGAGACACCAGATTACTATTTCCTACACAAAAGTTAAAATATACCCCAAAGAGGAACTTACTCATTTAATTATGGTGGAAGACGCCGTATAAGTTCATTTAAAATTATTGAAGACACTATCCGCTTCCGCTTGGAAAAAGAAAGGAAATATTCCGTTACAAGGCGGTTGAAGCCGACGCCGAAGAAGGCGAATTTGGCGAGCTCAAGGACGGGCTGAAGGGGTGGAAGGAGGCCCGAAAAAAAAAAAAAAAGCGTAGTGGGCAATGCGTTGGATTCTGACGCTGAAGGTCAGTGGTTCGGAACTCGTCACTACCTAATTTTTCCCCCTGAAAGTGTTTCAGACACTCATATTAATTAATTTTTTATTATTTAGAGTATTATTTTGGTCCAAAATGTTTGCAATAACTTATAAAACTACAAATCTAAAGTGGGCCGCAAAACACGCCATTGCGATTTTTTTCTCTCGTTAACAACGACGCGTTTCGCGCTTCTGACGCAGATTCAGGTGGTCTTAAACTGCGAAAGCATCTTCGAGATTAAAATCCACTAAAAATACGGCAGTGAAGCGAATAATCGCCATCGTACATTGTGATTTAAAAGACCGCACCGTGGAGAACGGTGTGAAGATAAGGAGGCGATCGCAGGAATGGGACGCAGAAGTAAACAAACAGTGGTCTGACACTGAAGTAATAGTGAAGTAAATATCACACACCCAACTGACTAGGAGTTCTGTTCGTGATTCGAGAGATGTAGCATGCCGAATAGCGTAGTTGCGTAACCCGACAGCGATTGGGACAGTTCAATCGCTCTGTGTAGTACACGGCCGTTTCCGGTCAAAATAAATACCATTTTCGTAACTGAGGTTACCAGGCGTTAGGAGGGGGGCAGGAGGGTGACGGCAGAAAGAATGCTTAGCCTAGAAAAAATTCGAAAAAGAAAGGTTAACTGTTGTTGATTTATCGTAACAACAGACTTTTCAAAGATGTACTGATACGTAAAAGAGTCTAGAACGTGTAATTACAGTTTAACACTCTTTTATACATTTAATAAGAGGTTTTCAGCCAAGATCGCTTTCTTCTTTTATGACCGGTTTCGGCGTGCTAGACGCCATCTTAAGACCTGTCGTAATATATATCACTGCTGTTACAGCAGTGATAAAAAAAATTACGACAGGTGTCTAGCACGCCGAAACCGGTCACATAATTAAAAGAACAAAGCTATCTTGGCTGAAAACCTCTTATTAAACAATTCTAGATCGCCCTAACAATATGTTCCTTATATAACTCTTTTATACGCCAACACAAGGTGTAGTACCACGAAGAGATCACTTTGCGACCAACACAAACTTTTAAAAATGCAATTGTTGTTAATTGTTTCTTACTTTTACTCACAACATAGTTTGTAAAGAGTGTTACACGTGGAATTGCGGTCCCAAACTTAAATATTGAGTATGGCATCGACTGTGATGGACACATGTACTAATAACAGTTTCTTGCATTAAAATAAAATGAACTATAAAGTTATGGAATCTGACAGTGTCTGCTGGCTTCTGTGTCGGGTTCTTCTGCCGCCGGTTGATGATTTTTTGACGTTTCGTCGTCACGAGCGACTGGCATTATCGCGCCATTGCCGCGGCGGATTAGCCGTGCGTATTGGAGCGCCGTGTTGCGGTGTGCGCGACCTTTCGCCGTCGGGGTTGGAGTCCCCCCTCGGGCATGCGTGTTTGTGTTGTCATTAGGTTAGTTTACCGTAGTTTAAGTAGTTTGTAAACTACGGACTAATAACCCAGCAGTTGAGTCCGATAGATTTACAAACTTGTACTTGCACATGATGTGATCTCTTTACTGAGAATAGGGATCTGATAACACAGCCGTTTAATCCCCTTTAAAAACAACAACAACAACACACATTTGAACATTTGTCGCGCCATTGTTTGTGATGGGTTGTCCACTAGTAGCTGTGGAGAGTGGATCTTTGAGACTGCCATTGACATTTTTTAAAAAAATTGATGTGCCCTTCCCAATACAAATATTTAGCTTTTGTATTTGTAAGGGTCTGCTTTGTGCAAACGCAAATGCTCATTGTGAGGTAGCGGTTATCGGAGAGTTTTTATTTTAAATTATAAACATTGATGGTGGTGACGTATGCCAAGCGGTGAAAAGCAGTTCTCCCCTATGAAAATGGCGTCAGTTTTGACATTCATTTTGAGATTTGGGCAATGGCATCATATCTTAAGAACCTGTCATTACTTTCACAATACAGAGTGATCCATTGACGTTCATACCATCTACCGAGTCCTATGTTTATAAAATTGCTAATCATTTCAAACACTCACCAGTTGCTATGGAAAGTACGGTGTTGTGAAAATTTTAATATTTCATTTCTGGCGCTACTCGCGGGGCCGCTTGTTTACAAAGCGTAAAATGAAAATTCATTTCTTATTGGCTGCCAGAACGGCACTCCTGATGGGCTGCGTTCATTTGCCTCGGTGAAAGCCGACGGACGGTATCCTCATCTACACCAATACGAAATCCTAGACATGTACGTTAGAATAGATTAAGAAGGCACATAAAAGAATTATATTCTTAAAAAATGACACGCAAGATCGCGAATTAATAATTTCTTTAATGACGACCGATGTCAGAGGACTGTGCTACCATCTGATGTTACACATTTTATAATTTGATGATTTTATTAAAGAAAAAAGAATAAGGTAAAGCTGTCAACATCCCAAAAATTGGGTTGAACACAGTGGCTTTACAAGGCATGGTCCTGTTTGGAGGTGGTATGCCGTTGCCTTCCTCCGACCTTCGAACTGACTTACGCAGCCAGTTGTAGGGGGACCTACAGTTTAACGTGGATTCCGAACCACGGTGCTACTCTGTATTTTTCACATGATCAACAAAAAAAAAATCGAATGTTTGTAGAGCTTACGGGACGTAACTACGGGGTCATCAGTCCCTAAACTTACAAACTACTTATGAACTAGCTAATTCTAAGGACGGCACAAATATCCATGCTCGAGGGGGGGATTCGAACCCCCGACCGTAGTGGCTGTGCAAAACGTGACTGGTGCGCTGCAGACCGCTCGACCACATGAGCAGTACTGCCAGAGTCGAAAGAAGTGGAAAATGATATAAAAATCCTAGGACTTTGCGGGGATCGAACCCGCGACATTTGGATTTGTAGTCTGGCACGCTACTACTGTGCAACAACAGAGGTAAAAAGAAAAAAAGAAAAAATGAATATTAGTCATCGTATAAAAATACGTATATTAAAATATGACATAATATTTTAAATCCAATTTTTTTTAAATAAGATGACCAGCTTACAAAATGTGTTTGACCAGATGATAGTGGCGCAGTCCTCCGAAACAGATCGTCATTAAATAAATTATTAATTCACTATCTTGGGGTCTGATTTTTGAAAGATCACTACATAAACCGACAATGCCAGGTAACGTTAGCGTATAAAAACACCCCCCTTCCTCCCCCTGTCATCCGGTTGGTATTGCGAGGGTCGAATTATAGTAGTTCAATTGTTCAAAAGTTTGTATAGCTTATGGGACTTATGAACTACCTGATACTAAAGACGGCAGAAACATCCATGTCCGTGGAGGGATTCGAACCCCTGACCGTAGTGGCCGTGCAGACCGTGACTGACGTGCCGCAGTCCCCTCGGCCACCGCGGCCGGCGTCGAATTATCAAAAAGACAGGTGCGTATGAGTGAAGCTTACTTACAGACGAAAATTCGGCGAGGCGAGGCGTGTGTCGGGTGTTATCCCTGCGGGCAGCGGCGGCGGCAGGTGCGGCGGTCGGTCGGTTGCTAGGAGATGGCCGGGAGGCCCGCGCCGTGGCCGGCGGCGGCGGCGGCGGAAGCGCCGTGCGAAGAGTGCACTGGCGGGGCGGTGTCGCGCGCGGTCCGTGAATTACTGATGCGCCGACCACCTGTGCGCGCGGCGCGGCAGCTTGCGGCGGCGCCCGCCAGAGGCCTCAGGTGTCGCCGGCGTCGCCGCCGCGGCGCGCGGCCGCCGCCGGCCGGCCAGTCGTCGCCGCGACCCCCGCCGCTCTGCCGCCCGCGCTGCGTGCGCGCCACCGACGCAGTGCGTGAGTGCGTGCGCGACAGCGCCTCCCAGCCCGTGGCGGCGGCGCCGGCGGACCGCCGCCCCCGCACCGCCCCCGCGCCGCCCCCGCCAGAGGGTCGCCCACTGCGCCCGCCGCCTCCGCCGCCTCCACCGCCGCCGCCGCCGCCACGACGTCCTCCGGGCGGAGCTCGCCGCGCGTTAACGCCGCAGACGTCGACGCCGCCCGCCACCGCCGGGATGGAGCCCCGCGGCTGTGCCTCGACCGCCCTCGCGTCTCTCGTTAGGCAAATCCAGTCAGTTCCTCGCCGGCGCGGCGTCTGTCGGCACCGCCCGGGTGCGCCGTTTTAACAAGCGGCCCGCACTAGACCGCAACTCTTCCGATCCACATTAACTTATCGATCTCACCCCCTCACCCCCCCCCCCAAGTATAAATCATAGTCCGTTCGCACTCAGAAGGGTGGGGAGGCTCGGCAGCATCGTCCCGCTCAGAGAACTGGCCGGGTGTCTGGAATGTTGCCTTGGGACTACCAACACCGTAGTAATTATTGTTGGAATCATAGGAAGAAATCGCCGCTCGACGCTAGCGTAGGTCGAAATCTAGCGCCGTTGCGCCACCCGTGTTTATGAGTGTTAGCGGTAGGTAGAATTGAATACTTTTTTTCTCGTAGTTCCGCTTAAATCGACGCCAATTTCGCGAGGTCACTAGCAAAAGTTTATAGCGCCGGTCCTTTTTGCAGCCATCCACTTTTCAGACTGTGCGCGTTCGCGTGTCGTGTTCCGAGTGCTCGGTGTGTGATCCAGCCAGCGGAGATGCAGCCCTCAGCCAGCGCGTGAAGCCGCCGCCGCCTCGTCTCTTCTTGCAGCCTCCGGGACCGGCCGGCGACCGGCGACCACGCCGCGGGGAGCATGCCCCCCCACTGATCCTTTTCCGATGCTCTTGTGCTACTTGTCTGTCTCTCCTTGTCCCGCATACAGGTGGAGCTGTCTGGGCGCTGGCCTCAGGATGCCGCGCTTTCACGTGCGCTGCGTCACCGCCCTGCTGCTCGTCTTTGCGTTTTCTCGGGTCGCCGCTGAGGGTAAGTGTCGCTGGCCACGCCTCTCTTCCTTAGCTCCTAAGGGCGACGCCTCTTCTCGCGGCTTTGCGCGGTTCCCGTTCTCCGGGGACCGCTCGCTGCCGCGTATCTTCCGCAGCATTCGCCGTGTCCCACTCAGGACTCTGGAGAACACTCCAAACTCTCCGTCTGCAGTCTGGAGAACGCTGTTAAATGACACGAAACTATCGCCGAATACTGACAGTAAATTACGGATCTATTTTCGAACAACCTGACACCTAATTCAGGATTTATATAGGATGCTATCTTAATAACTTATGAATCTCTTAAGAGATCCTTATGCCATAGATCACTTACATACATAGAATTTACATTGACTACTTTCGACTCGTGAAAGAGTCATCATCAAATCTTGATTCTTACCGTATCTGTACAATGAACATTTGATAATGACTAACAAGTGGAAACTACTCGTCAATGAAAAATCGATGTATTATAAGCGATCTGTGACAAAGATCTCTTAAGGGATTAAGAACTACGAATCTATTTCTTCACGAAAACGGATGAAATAATACGATTTGGTAAAGTGTAATTCTTTGTAATTCACTCAGATTATTGCATCGATACAATCGAGTCAGACACAAACTTTCAAGATTTCTTACAAAACTGAACTGCGTGCTTTTCCGAAATTTTAAGCCGCCAGTAGTCAATTTTATATAGGGAGCATCCCGTAAGGCGGCAATACATGAAAAACATAAAAATGTAATAATCTTCTTTTTCCATGTGGTCTTCACCCTTCATGAAGATAGCAGAACGTGTAGCTATTAATCGAAACCGGAATTGTCCACACTACAGAAAAGTCGAAGATAGGAGGAAAAGGCAGTATCGGTCATGAATATTAATCCGAAAATTGATAGTTTGACCTCAATTATTAGTCGAGATTTTGAATCTTTAATTATGCAAATCTACATTTCGACTAGTAACTAGCTATTATCAATGCAAGCATTTCAAAAGAAGATGTTAAGTATTTGTTGGCACGCCATGGGCATGTCTATACACAATAGTCACAGTTACATCTGTTAATTACGACAAGTATGTATATTGTACATTATTGTACATACATTTTCATGGCGTGCTATGAAATTCTTAAAATTTATTTTTAGGAACGTTAGAATTCATAACAACTAGTTAAATAGCCTAAATGTAGATTTGCATAAATAAATATTTAAAATCTCAACGACGACTGATTGAGGCCGAATATCATTTTTGAAATTCACACAGTCGTGAGGTTCTCATGCACGCAACATGGAAATGATATTAAATATTAATCTGTTCAATGCAGATAGCTTCCAGATGCTTTGTACGTATCATTGGTGAACTGTATCACCTTCATAAAGATCCATCATAAATGCTGTTAAATTCACGATAAGTCAGTGTGACGTTGGTATAATTCTTTGAAGATAGCATCAAAGTAGCTGAAAATATTTGTAATCTTTGGGTACTGCACCGCTATACATATCGTTTAACGGCATAATATGAAATGTATTTTACCAAATCGCTACTGTAATATTTCTATATTTTTAAACAGTAACTATTTCATGTTATTTCCTGAATCGTGCGTCTTGCATGGAATATCGTTATTGTTACGCCACCAGGTTCTTCTACAATTTGGATGTACTGTATTTATTACTTTTGTGACATTTACTGATATAAGCATAGCGTATCGTTGCAAACATCAGTAAATGTCAGAAAAGCAATAAATTACAGTACTTAATAACTGTTCAAGACCTGGTGACGTAACAATAACGATATTATATGAAAAACGCACGATTCATGAAATAACCTGAAGATGGCTATGTCGCTGAAATATTGTTGAAAAAATATACAATATTACAGTAGAGATTTGGTAATATATATATCATAGCTGAATTGGATCTAAAATAAACCTAATAAATGTACTTACGATGCCATCCCCCTCCTATCTTTTGATTTCATTAATGTGGCTGTGGAACACTTTGTTCCTGGTGGAAGCGTTCCAGGAGATATAAATACATTAGCTTGATGAAACGGTAGTGGTCATTCAAAGAAAGTGCGAGACTTTTACGATGAAGCTACTAGAAAATCTGCGTCGAAACAAAATTTTTGCTCGCCTGCTGACACTGAAAATTTTGTCAATATTGAGCTGTTTAGTAAGTATGTAGGAAGTTCTATGCTGGCAAAATAAGTACATGAAAATATTTAAATAGAATACTAGCACAGGATTCGACATCAGGCAACTTCCAATAATGAATAATCAGGTATTAATTCGCAATTTCCGAAATTCCCGACTCAAGCTGTTCTTATTAAGGTGGTCAATAATTTTGCGATATTAAAAATTTTTGCCGTACCGGTACTCGAACCCAGCTCTCCCGCTTTACGTTATCGGTGGGTTAACTTCTCGGCAAGGCGTCTGGCCGTGGAGCGTGGTAGGATGACCACGAGGTTGAGGCACCGCCCGCGAAATGTGGAAGATCCGGGTTCGAGTCCCGATACGGCAAAAAATTTTCATACGTCGCAGAACGATAGACCACCTTAATAAAAGCGGATTAAATATGATGTTTTGGAAAAATGGCAGATTAATTTCTAATTATTTAACAGTTGTAATTGCGGATCATCAACAATGTATCTTGTATCACAGCGAACGTCAAATATCGTTCCATTTAATGTACTTTATTTAAGAGGTGCTACAGAAGGCAAGCAGGTATCTTTAGTCTCGCTGTCAGTAAAGCACACAGCGCGCCCTGAACGTCTGTGTCTGACTCGCAATGGAAACGCCAAACGTGCGGCGGCAGGGTTTAACGCTCGCAGCGTGGTGCACCCTCCCACGGCCCTTTTGTCCCGGGCCAACCCTCTTTCACTCTGCGACTTGTGTTTCCAGGGAAATTTGCCCGCCGGCCGCGGCGATAGCAGAGCCGCAACGCGCTCGTTAACAGCCTTTTACAACTCCTTCCTCCCCATTCCCGCCTTACTGCTACGGCATTCTCATAAAAGGAATTAAAACGCGCCGCTGTTGGCGTCGCCCGAGCGCGACGAGTAAAAATAAGCCCTGCTGTTGGGAGGCGTGGCCCGTTGGCGAGCGCAAAGCCATGCCGCCCACCCTGCCGTTACCCACTCGATTGTTTGGTCCGTGGACGTAGCTCGCCTGGCCTCGCCTATTTCCAATCGTATCTCAGACACAGGCGAGCTCATTTCGAGCGGTTTCTTGTTCTTTCTTTATTCTATCGAGTTCTGATTATCAGCGTGTACTTGATACGCAAGATGCTTCCCGCCTCGGATTTGGTGTAGTTATATTTCTCTGTGCGCTTGTCACGTTAATTCCCCACAAAAATTCAAGCTTTAGACAAAATACACCAATGTAAAATGTAAACTTTCATGGCCGGAATGGTCAAAATTACTAAAAATTTCCTTTGCTATTATGCCGTGGTCTAGTGGATTTATTGTAGAAACCCAACGTCTCGTCCCCGACTGCGGAGGACGTTCTCAAGGGGGATCGTGGCACTTTGAATGTCCGATGCACACCCTGGCTCGCTACTGATTGAAGCCAAACTCGGCTTACGAGGGTTCGCGCGCTGAGGTGTGACGTCAGATGTTTTTGACATGCACGCGCAATTCGTCGTTGCCAATTGCCGCCGTCCGTTAATATCGTCCCATGGTGGAAGACTGTTACATTTCATCTTCAAAACCGGAATACAGATTTCATTTAGTTTCACACCCTCATCCATCCTATTGAAGTTATTTTTTTTTTTTTTTTTTTTTTTTTTTTTTTACAATTTCTGTAGCCCCTCTGTACAGTCTTTCGTTGTATCCATTTGTGGCTGCTAAAACCTGAGTCTTATCAAATTGAATGTTGCTGAACATGTTTTTCAACCAGGGGACCACCTTATTCAATTTGATAAGACTCAGGTTTTAGCATCGACAAATGGATACCACGAAAGACTGTACAGAGAGGCTATAGAAATTGTAAAACAGCCTAATAATTTCAATAGGATGGAGGAGGGTGTGAAACTAAATGAAATATGGATTCCGGTTTTGAAGAAGAAATGTAACAGTCTTCCACCATGGGACGATATTAACGGACGGCGACAATTGGCAACGACGAATTGCGCGCGCATGTCAAAAACATCTGACGTCATACCTCTGCGCGCGAGCCCTCGTAAACGGAGTTTGGCTTCAGTCAGTAGCGAGCCAGGGTGTGCATCGGACATTCGAAGTGCCACGATCCCCCTTGAGAATGTCCTCCGCAGTCAGGGACGAAACGTTGGGTTTCGGCAATAAATCCACTAGACCACGGCATAACAGCCCGGAAATTTTTAGTAATTTTGAAAATACACCAATGTCATATGCCAGGAAAGCAACTGACTCAGAAGGAACGGAATCACACGAAAGTAAATGAAGTAACAATGCTCTCTGCGACCGGAACTGTCTCCAGGAATTTTGATACTTTAAAAAAAAATTAATGACGGTTTTTGACTATTGTATTAGCCATGTTCAGAGGGTAGCCTCAAAGCCGAGAGCAGTTACTTCTACGCAAACGCCAACTATAATGACCTACCTTCTGAATGACAAATAATATAGTCGAAACCGGTCATTAATCAAAATAGTATTATAATGTGGACTGTTATTTTAACCGAATAATTCATCCAAAAAGTTGCTGATACCTCCTGTTACACCGTGTTTTTAACTACATACCAAGGAATTTTGCCGCCCTGGGCGGAAATTTCTACTACCACCCCTTCGAAAATGTCAGATGCCGTCCCCTCCTCTGGTCTTCCTTACGCTTTGGGCAATACGTCACCATTTCCTAGAATCTCATTCATTCCTGATGGCATACTTACTTGCACGACAAAACTACAGAAACAGGACTGTACAATGCAGTTTATTGGATTAAGTTCTAAAATAAGATTTGATATGTTGACGTTTTAAATAGTTAGCGATTGTGGCTTCAACAGCCTGAAATGCAAGTGAATGAGAGAAAATTTAAAGTTACAAAAAAAAAAAAAATAAAAAAAAAAAAAAATTGACATTCTTCAGCGTGGCAAGAAGAAGAGGAACGTAAATGATTTTAATGTGAGAGCTAAATCAATGGCAGGGGGACGGATGGCATGTATCTTCCACGGGTAAGCCCAGCTCCATCACAATCAGAAACGTCCACTTCAAAATATTAATGTGTGTGTGTGGGGGGGGGGGGGGGGGGGGCAAAAGTAATTGTACAGGGCACTATACTTAACAGATAATTTTGCGTTTGTGTGGTTGCGCTCAGAGTTTTATCGGTAATTAAATGTTCTCTCAACCAGCCTCCTTCATGTAAACGCAATATCAGCAGAAGAAATACAAAGCCAAGTCATAGTGTGTTGGAACATTAGGGAGGGGGGCGGGCGTGGCTCCTATTTCAAAATATTGGGGCGGGAACAAGAGGACCTTGCCACCGTAAGTCGGCGTCTCTGTTCAGAATTCACTATGACATGTGATGGGCAGGTCTTGTTTTACATGATTTTTTCTTATCGATGCTGATCCTATAGGTATACTAATTAACACTGTCAGGCATCATATGCTGATATTTATCTTTATTTCTTTCTTCTCAAGATCTACGATTCTATGGGGACTTTCTAACCCACGGTCGGAGTTTTAAAGGGCTGAGTTGGTGTAGTGTAGCCACTGGTATTACAACGCACACAAGGTGACAATTTCCAATAACCTACTTGTCATCTTATTATATCGTGGGCCCACAGTGTTAGAAATTTCGTATATTGACATATTGTGAAAGGTTAGTCCAAAACACTGTAATTAATTATTTTATTTATATATCAAGATATCTTTTGGCGTTAAGTGCCATCGACTGTTGTCTAGTATTTAGAGGCCTTAAGTGCTTCACTGACTATTTATTAGGTGATGTTTTATATTTCATTTACGAATTATAGCCACTAACCGCATCTGTCAAATGAATAGTATTCTGAGGTTACTGGCTATAATTCGTAAATGAAATATAAAACATCACCTAATAAATAGTCAGCGAAGTACTTAAGGCCTCTAAATACCAAACACCTGATTATGGCACTTAACGCTGAAAGATGTCTTTATATATATAAATAAAATAATTAATTACAGTGTTTTGGACTAACCTTTTACAATATGTCAATATACTTATCATCTGTTACACAACAACGTAAACAATTTCCAGTAACACAGAAGATTTTATGAATCATTAGTATTTCTAACTAATTCTCACTTCAATTGCTCCTTTTTGTTGTTCACGATAGCGCGACTGTATTGCGCTATTGTCACACTTGTTCATTTCATCAGGAAGTTCATTGTTCTGTGAATTCACCCTTTTACAACTATTTAAAATTTCTGTGCCCCCTTAAAACGTGCCGCCCTAGGCGGTGGCACTGTTCACCCCCTCCCATCACTAATATTACCCGGTAAACGAAATTAAATTGGCGCTACAATGCTAGCAATTCTGCAGCGTCTTTGTTAACATGACTGTGTACCATCACAGGATCATAATTCCGATTATTTTCTCGGTGTCAATTACTGCACTTTACATCTGCGTGATTTCGCTTCTTCTGGGGCTGGTACTTGCTTTCCTCAATGAGAAGACGTTGGTAAATTTCGACGAAATCTTGAATTTAACTGGGAATTATCGTGACACTTGCGTGGAGCACGGGTACTACGTAAATATCTTCCATAAACTGAAGTGGGTTTCAACATTCATCCTGAAAACTTTCGTTAGGGAATGCAATTATATTACACATTTCTAACGTTATTACTACCTAGTCAGCCATTATCTTTGTTAATAGTAAGATTTTGAGCATGTAGGGGTGCATTCGTGTAAAACAATTATCTGGTAAAACCACAGGAAATGATTCCACTGATCATGACGTAGGCATTGTGGGCGCGAGTGAGAGCACCAAACTAATCTGCAGTTTTTTTTTTATAAATTTATATGGTCGCGTTTTTTAGTGATTGAACAAGTCATTCCAAGAACGTGGTATACAATACCGAACAAAATAAAAGCAAATTACGCTTCGACACGTGATTAAGTTCGTCACTGGCCAACAACGAACTATCGATCAAAATACCGATTTGTTGCTGATGTTGACCATCAAATTATTACGCTGAAAGCATTGCCATAAATACCAATTACGGTAGAGAGCGATTGGTAGTTGTGTTTCATTATCACACACGTATATTTCCGCGTTAATTACAATATATTGCAACATATCTTCTGTAATAACGTGACACAGTTCATAATGCTAATTTCATGATTCGTGGACACATTTCTTTTTAATTTATCAACACACTATTTGTTGTGGTTTCCAGCCTTGATTGTATTGTTGTGGCAATAACAAAAATTAAAAACAGGAAATTCGCGGAAGCAGTATATAATGTTTTCAGGACGTCTGCTGCAACCCTCTTAATTCTTTCCTAAAATTACTATGTGGTCTGCTTTGACGACTGTACTGTCTACACTTCTTAGCTGGTTGTTTTGCAAATTTCACGCACAGGAGTTGTGTACAAACAGAGATACAGTGGATTACGGAAAAATTAACTGACCGGTATTTTGACCGCGTCCATAAAGGACAGCTGTTAAACACATTCGCAAAACCACCACGGGAGCTTTAATGCTAAACAACCAGTTCTGACAAGTTTATAGACTGTACAGCTAGTAGCTTTTCCTTGTCTGCGATAAGACCTAAATCACTATTGATTTGCGTATTCTGATATTTAGTGAGCAACGAACAGCTGACAGATTGAATTCTCAGGAATTTGAAATGTATGTCTTTTGAAGGTGACAAATTTTACTGATGATCCCCTCTAAAAGAAATAAATTTGACGAAAACGACAGGGCACTCAGCTGTTTGTTGGCCTAAAATATTTTAAAGTCTATAGTGTTCCTGATATCTGCAGTTGTATCCCACGAGTTACTAGACGGATGCAAGTCGCGTATTTTATTTTCTCTTTCATCTCGCATTTCACTTGGTATCGATTTGATGCAGTGATTCCGCACTAATTCGTACCTTATCTCGAATGATAAAATGCTACGAGACTCCGTTACTCTCATGATGGTCAGATTATCGTCTTAAAACAGCGATGAAATATGGCTGCCGGCCACAAATTATTAATAACGTGTCAAATTCACTAAAATATGCATGCGTCGTACTACTTTGCAAATTACAACATTCCGAAGCGCTTTTATTGTATATATTGATATGTGTGGAATACTGTATAAAGTGAGAAACTGAGTGACATTTATAATGTTGAACAATCTTATGTGAGAGAGAAATATTTTTTGTTTTCTTTTCTTTTTTGTTTTGTTTCTGACGCTAATTTTCGAAACACACAGTTCGTCAATAATAATGAGTTATAAACGTGAATGATTTTTTCGAAACCATTGCTCTAAAACTGGAATGCTGGTAACACACTTTTATGATAATGTGTCTAATTTTCATCTAGCTTTGTCATACGCATAGTGACAGGCACTATTTTCTGTAGTATTCAATATACGTAATACACGTAATTAGTGACGCTGAGGAAAAGAATATAATATGAATGTAAACGCATCTAATCTGGAAGATAGAATGAAATGGAAGCATTTGTGAAACATTCCAAGTATCTTCTTTCATCACTATTGCCTAAATTAGCAAACTGTAAGATAAGCCAATACATTGCCGATTACAATTTTTTTTACGATTATGAGGCTATCACTGATGTGTGAACGTACTCTCACGTCTACTGTGGATTTTTCTCGTTAATGTATGTACTGGTGGCTTTTTGCTCACTACTCTAACATGGAAGTAAATGTCTTCAAACACCAAGATCGCTGATGTATATATACTGAAAACTTGAACTGAGTCTGATTAGAACACGGGTCTCTACCTCGTTAGATAGTTGTACTACCACTATACCAGCGTGGCACAGTGGATTTCATCATCGTCACGTATTTACGTTGCCACATCTGTCTTCTCAGTCCAAATTATCTCTGTGGCAATCTACATGAAGACCCGGGTTCGAACCCCGGCCTTGGTAATTATGATTCTTTAGTCTTTGCATATATCCAACACGGATGTTTATGACATCTGTACCATTTCGTTTAATTTGTCAAGTTCACTGATTTTGTTTTATATTTCTCTCACGATATCAGAACTCGACAGATGCTTGCTGTCATCGTTAAGTCTTTGAAACTTTACCCTATACGAATTTCAATACAATTGCGAATACATTTCCTATTCCTCTGTAAGCGTTAACACATTGGGTTGTCAGTGGTATAATAAAATATTAATTATACATATTTCTTATTTATTGTAGATGTAGATCAAAACTTCCGGGTTAAGATGCGTGGTCCATCTATAAAATTTCCTTCTCCCGATGTTTCTTTGCTTTCTGCGGGTAATATCTTCAGAGGTGAGTTGTCGACCACGTCATCTTAGCCCGGAAGTTTTAATTAATGAAGACACTGGCCGTGAAAGCCTACATGTTTTTATCATACATATTCAGTTATGCTACTCACAGCCCACTCTGTTAACGCTGATTGAGTAATGGAACGTGTGTTAACAATTTTATTCGGATGTTAACAGAGTAAAGTTTCGAAGATGTGACCGTCACAGCAAGCATCTGGCGAAAACGACTTCGCGAGACAAAAGAATTTTTAGTGATCTTTCCGTTTCAAGGCATGTACTTCCATGAAAGATAGATTGCGCCCATCGCACAAACTGAAATTGTTGTATGTGACAATGAAATTAATTAATCCATTACGTTTTTTTATTAAGTACGAATTTGGACTGAAAAACTATCATGACCGTAGAACGTTTACTATTTACAAGGGCATTATAGACTTAACAACTGCTAACTAACCTCTGATTTCAAACTGTCGGTGAAGGGAGCAGAAAACGGTGCATTCCAGGCAATGTAATATGAGATGAGGTATTGCATAGTTGCTTGAATTACGTACTGCGGTCGGCAGGTTATTTTATTTAAAAATGTTGCAGTCAGAGTTCAGTTGTCCGACTTTGTTTCAATACCGCACGCCCACACACCACGACAACTCTTTTCGTCACACACGGTTTTTTTTTTTTTTTTTTTTTTTTTTTTTTTTTTTTTTTTTTTTTTTTTTGATTCAATCTGATTATTTCTTTGTGATACATAACGGTTGCGTTACCATACAGACATGTTCGTTAGTTAACAGCTTCAGTTTCTATTATTGTCTCCGGACTTAGGTTTGCCTAGGTTTTCCATATTTAACTGGGACCTCGTCACTAGCTCTGAGTTCGGGACGTAGAAATACAGTGATTACATTATTTAGAGCACATTACAAGGAATCTGTTGCGGTGGAAGTAGTGGGTATGCCATATTTTTCTGTAGCTTTGACCTTTATAGATAAGTCTTTCATTTTACGTTGTTATAGAACTCAATGCAAGACATCTTGTAGCTAAACTGGCATTGAATTTACATGTTACATTAACAGTCGGCGTTACTTCCGTATACGAGCAGACGTCTTTAACAATGTCTTCCAATATCTGGATAACATTGGGTCTTTGGATGCCGGGGACAATACGTAATGGTGAATGTCCCGATATATCGACACGGATGGCAACTATATACTTGCATTTTCTTTAGGACAATTCCTCTAATACAAAAAATTGAAATTCGTGTAATTACATCGTAAGTATCAATTTGAAGTAATGGATATTATTATTAGCAGTATTTCAAATAATAATTCATACAATGGTTGTTGTGGAGACCTTGTTTTTATCTATCCCGGGAACCTGTTATTCATTTCCCATTACTTGTTTTTCAATTTGTCACATCGATATCTAAACACTTTCAAAATACCTTGGCAAGATAGTTCCAACGTAAATACTCCAACATAAACCGTGGAAAAGAAAATCGGCATATGGATTCCGCTAACGGTCCTGAAGAAATTAAAGCGTAAATTTGCCCCATTGAACACTAATTGCAACACGCTTCTGTACATAATACTTTGTTATGACGAACTAAAGAGGTAAGAACATTAAAATAATTTGAATGTAAATGAATAATATTGTAAAATGCAGCAAGCAATTCCACACTGGTATAGCATAGTACGCGATACGCGAATGATGGCCATATCACGAAAAAATTGTAATGAACACAAAAATAGAATTTGTTGGTACCTATATCGTACATACCGGTTCGTAAGAGATACGTTATTTTCTTGTAATGGCTGTATTGCGTGACTCTATGCGAGTTATCGACCATAGATGTATTTTATCTGTTTGGAACATCTTGCTGGATTTGAAGTTTTGAGTGTCTTCTGATGTACTACTTTTGAAAGAAAATAGACGTAGCTTTGTTTGTAATACGCGTTCTACGTTTTTTACCCATATCTTAACGTTTTCAAGGGTCAGGTCGCCTGATGTTCGGGTTCAAGAGGCTACGAATACGACTGTGTCGTTAATGGGAGTTTAAATTTCTCAAAATTTCACGCACGAGGAGGGAAAAAGTGCTGGATCATTATTAGCGTATTGTAACAGCGAAATGCCTTGGGCAGTCTCGCTACAGAAGACAAACTGACAGGCATGAGAATAAATAGAATACACAGACCTTTGCTGCCAATAACGTGGAGAAGCGCATTTAATTAATAACTGTGAAATAAGTTTGATGAAGCTTTGACTGTACAAAATTTTATAGATTCAAGAGCTATGTGTCTCAATCACATAATGTATTTTTGATGTCTGAATTTACCGTTGTAGTTGTCGCTTGAACAGTATGGAACAGTTGTCAGTAGTAGGTGAAGAGATGAAGTTATTCATTCCTATTTCCGATGGAGGCGTAAATGAAACTTGATATTTGGAAAGAGCGGCGTATGTGGACGTGTACAAACTATGGATCGACGTCTGTGGGCGGGCGTGACTTAATTAAATTTGCTGCGAACGTACCTTAATTTCTTTCAGTGTCGCCGTTGAGAGCGTGGAATACAGTAGATGAATAGCATCAATTGATGATGCCTGCCATCCCGTCCAGAATTCCGCTTCCTCTATTTCTCCACATATTGGTTATCGCCCTGTTTATCAGTCTGTATCGGCTTTGTGCGGAAACCTTTCAGCCATACATTTTCTCACAAGGAAAGTATTTGGGCTCGAACAAACACGTATACACCAAAATCGTATGAGAGATAATGTAAAGATCCCTTATTGCACTAGTGATACTCCCGCATCTGCAAAACTCTGCAGTCGTCCGTTAGAGGCCTCTGCGTGTGCCTTGCCACATTGCACTTTGACCTGTCGGTTCGCCAGTAGGGACGGTGCAGTGTGCCTCCGAAGTTGCGTTTTGTGATGTTATTTGTGTGGTGAAACGCCAGATGGGGTGGCGATTGGTAATCAATCCTGCTAATGTATTGCGATTGAGATGAAGTTACGAAGAACCCTTCTTCGTGAAGATGGTATTAGTGTAGAAGATGAATCATTTGCATGCTTTCTCGTATCTGTTATGGTACAGAAATATGAGCATAAGTTAGATACTATTGTTACAAACTCATATTCATGATAATAGGAATGATAATGACGAACAACTCGTTGCCAGCGGTAGTGCTACGATAAGTGCGGGAAGAGGCGATGGAAGCAGTGACAGTGAATACCAACAGTCTTTCGGAAAGAAGGTTAAAGTTGCAACTATCATCACGTCTTTTGATGACAGTTCGCTAGATAACTATAACTTATGTAATAATCATCGTGCATGTTAAGATATCTGCATTACGTATAGTGTCTACAATTGCATCTACAGTGCTATCTAGATCATTGTTGCAGAGCTTTGCAGAAAAACGACACCCACCAGCACATTGAGGTGTACGTAGAGATCCTGTAACCAAACGTTCATACAGATATGTTTGTTCGAGCCCATGTACTTTCCTTGTCAGTGAGCTATTTGCATCTGAAGAATGAATTCTAAGATCAGAAGATGGCAATTAAACTGCCGAAACCGATAGTCTTAAAAAAACCAAAGTGATATTGTCTCTTGTCTTCAATAATTGATTAAAAGATCGCCCCCCAAACGTGACAAACCTTTATGTTTGCATCAGATTGATTATTTTGTCGCCTAGGTTGTGGGACCTGTTTGGTTTCTACAACGGCTGATTTAGGCTATTGTTTCCTTTGCATTCATTGCCTCCGTGTATTTATGGTTCATAAAGAAAGCTAATTCGACTTTTTGCAACTCATTTGTCAGGGTTGTCAACTTTGAATCTGGAGTCACCAAATGATGTGTCTGTGATTGTAGGCGTCATTGCCTCCACGGTGATGAACGATTTAGTGGTTTTCAGGAACATCTGTTGTACAGCGTTATATACAATAAGCGATAAGCGTTTATAGGCATCTTACAAGGAGACCACATTGGTATCGGATTTTAGAATTTTTTTATATTTAAGGAACGTCAAGTACAGAAGTCAAATAACAATCAGCCAAAGATATTCGACGAACTCTCAAACATTCTCGAGAAAATCGACTTTGAAGTTTTGCAAATACAAGTCATCATTAGAGACTGATTATGCCTTTCAGCGTTCAGTTGGACCATAGTACCTCTAATAAAATTCCTCCATGATCCCCTATTCAATTCTAACATTAATGCCTCGTCTGATGTTATGCCTTTTACTTCAAAATCATTCTGCACCGAATCTAAGTAATTTCTTCTTGGTCTACCTCGACTCATTTAACCTCCGCTGCTGAGCTCACGAGTCTCTTAGGTAACCTTGCTTCTCCCATGCGTGTAACATGACCCTACCATCTCAGTCTGTTAGCTCGAACTGCTTCATCTATGGTGCTCATTACCAGTTTTTCTCTGATTTCCTCATTATGGACATCCTCCTGCCATTGTTCCCATCTATTAGTACCTGCAATCATTCTTCAAAAAAATGTTTGTAAAGTGGCCGTGCAGACCGTGACTGGAGCAATCATTCTTGCCACTTTCATATCTGTAACCTCTACCTCATGAATAAGGTAACCTGTATCCACCAAAATGTTCAAATGTTTGTAAAGCTTATGGGACTTAACTACGGGGTCATCAGTCCCTAAACTTACAAACTACTTATGAACTACTTACGAACTAGGACGGCACAAATATCCATGCCCGAGGGGGCATTCGAACCCCCGACCGTAGTGGCCGTGCAGACCGTGACTGAAGCGCCTCAGTCTCCTCGGCCACCGCGGCCGGCCTGTATCCACCCAACTCTCACTCCCATACAACAAAGTTGATCGAAAGATAGAGCGGTGCCCTGCTAACTTAGTCTTGATGCTTACTTCCTTCTTGCAGAAGAGAGTAGATATTAGCTGAGCACTCACTGCATTAGCTTTGCTGCACCTAGATTCCAGTTCTTTCAGTATGTTGCCATCCTGTGAGAAAATACGTCCCAGGTTCTTGAAACTGTCTACCTGTTCTAATTTTGTTCCTCCTATTTGGCACTCAGTCTGTTTGAATCTCTTTCCCACAGACATTACTTTCGTTTTGGAGATGCTGATCTTCATATCATAAGCCTTCCACCTCTGATCGAGCTTTGAAATATTAGTCTGCAACCTTTCAACTGAATCAGCCATTACAAGTAAGTCATCCGCATATGCGAGACTGCTTATTTTGTTTCCACTTATTCTAATCCCGCCTTGCCAGTCTACCGTTTTTAACATATGATCCATGAATAGTATTAACAACAGTGATGACAGGTTACAGCCGTTTCTTACCCCTGAAACTACCCTGAACCATGAGCTTAATTTGCCATCTATTCTAACTCCTGCATGACAGTCTACGTAAAGCCCTTTAATTGCCTGCAGAAGTTTGCCTGCTATACCATAATGTTGTAGAACTGACAGTAGCTTCCTCCTAGGAGCACGGTCATAAGCCTTTAGTAGATCCATGACACAGATACAATTCCCTGTTCCACATAGCACTTTTCCATTACCTGGTCCTGACAACCTCTAAGAGGCCTAAACTCACACTGATTTTCATCTAACTTGTCCTCAATTAATACTCGCACTCTCCTTTCAACAATACCTGAGAATATTTTGCCTACAACGCTAAATATTCACGTAAGTACTTCTTCAAGGGGTTGCACTGAATTGTGCGACCCGACTTCATTCGTAAGTTCACGACAGATCGTTTCGGCCAAGCCAAAGATTAGGCTGATTTGTCGCACAAACTGAAACTGCGGCCCAAACGAATACTTTCGTCGATACCGAATATTTCGTCGGTCTTTAATTTCAAACAATAAATTAGTTTCCAGAGAGATATTCGTTTCCGGAGACATATTCGTTTCCAGAGACATATTCGTTTCCAGAGATATGCCTTGTCTTATATTCAATATCTTTGATAGTTTGAGAGTACATTTATCTCTGGCAAAGAATATGAGATCCGTTATTCATTTGTTTTCGTTTTAGACCGAAAGAGGCAGTCATATAGTTACGAGCGCGTCACTGACGAGTGACAAAAGAGTGTCAGCGAGTGCAGTTATTTTCAGGGTGGAGAGCGTGAAATTGAGCAGTGAGTGCGATGCTGCTTCTGAAGGGCGCAGCGCCGGTTTATTTGGGGGAGGGGGGGCATTTGCAGAACGGCGCGCGGGTGCCATTGGGCTGCCGCTGGCGCATTTGCAGTTTGGCGGTGTGGCCGCATTTGCCGGTCGGCCCGGCAGCGGGCCGTCTCGTCACGGACCATGCAGCAATGCGCCCGCAATTAAACAAACTACTCTGCTCCCTCTGAATATCCGCCGTTGCCTTTTACAGCACCGCATACACAGTATATGCCTTGTTTTCGTTGTTGCCTTCAGTCCGAGGACTGGTGTAGTATGGTTTGTAACGGATCATGAGCGGATCGTCCCCATCCGCTATCGGTGGTCATTATTTCTGAAAGCGAGCGCTGGTTGAACGCTATCCCGTGGCGGGGAGTCTTTACAAACACTGACAAGGGGAACACCAAGTATGGCACCAACGGAATTTGATGGGTCGTAGGTATGTTGTGAGGCAATTCCTCCAGACCATCAAGCTAAAAGGATTTATTCCGCCGGCCGCGGTGGCCGAGGGGACTGAGGCGGTCCAGTCACGGTCTGCACGGCCACTACGGTCGGGGATTCGAATCCCCCCTCGGGCATGGATATTTGTGTCGACCTTAGTCTTAGTTAGTTCGTAAGTAGTTTGTAAGTTTACGGACTGATGACCCAGTAGTTAAGTCCCATAAGCTACACAAACAGTTGAACATTTTTTTTTATTTGTTCCAATGGGGTTCGATTTCTAAGTAAATCGATATCAAATTAGCAGCAAATTACCACGCGTAACGTGTCTACATACATGGTGGTTATCGCTCAGCGAGACAGCGTGGTGTACTCGGCAAGGTGCGAGGCTGCCATGCAGGCGACCTGGGTTCAAGGCCCACGTGAGTCAATTACTTTTCACACCTGTCCGATGATTGTGCATAATTATGTATGTTTATAACCATTCTTCTGTAAACGTTTGCAGTAAATAGTCAGCATAAAAACATGTAACATTCGCTCAATATGTTATGTATTGCGCGACGATTATTTTATTCATTTTATTTTTTCGAAGCACACTTTTAAGGCGATTGAAGCATATTTCGAAATCAGTAAACAGCATTTTGTTAATACCTATAATATTTGGGCAACATTTAATACCTATGTTTACAGTTTCTGACCGTGCTGTTTTTATCTCCTCCTATGACGTGTGTACCCACGTGTCGCGCCCCATTGGACTATTATGCTAGTACCAGTCGGTTAGTCATTTGTAGCGTGTCACGCTGTAACACCGCAGTGGGTATAAAGGCACATAATTATGCACAATAAAAGAAGAGAAATGAAGAAAAGTGAAAAATAAGTGACCCGAAGGGGAAGATTTTTTTCCTTGCCTATTTTTTAATCGTTTGACTTTTCATTATTTATGTGTTTCCTTGCTTAATTACTATTTTTTTTAAATATAAAAACTAGCTATTACAATGTTTAAAAAATGTTCTGCCGCTAGGTATCGAATCCGGGTCTCCTGCATAGGAGCCTAGCACATTGCCGATTACCTCACGCTGTCTCGTTGAGCTGTAATCGCCACGTATAATTAGACACTTACGCGTGGTAATTTGCTGCGAATTTTATCTCGATTTTCTTAGAAGTCAAGGCCCATTGGAATAAATCCTTTTAGGTTGATGGTCTGTAGGAATTCCCTTACAACATACCTGCGATCCATCAAAATCCGTTGGTACCATACTTGGTGTTGCCCTTGTGAGACCACCGTCCCTTAACTGATAGCACCGAGTGACGGTGGTTTAGACCGATAGTACTGCTCTGAAATTTTCTCAAAATTGGCGATATGTGCTAACTTCTGAAAGGGTTAGCAGAATACGGTACTTTAGAGCAAGTGTAAGGACTGATCAATATGTTTGTTAACAGGCAGCCCCTTTGGTAAAACACCGTGTTCTGCCACCATCAACTAGATAGACAATGATATTGACGTAAACCACTCCCATGAACCACAGACATTGCCGAGGTGGGGTGGCTTGCGTGCCTCAACGATACAGATAGCCGTACCGTAGGTGCAACCACAGCGGAGGGGTATCTGTGGAGAGGCCAGACAAACGTGTGGTTCCTGAAGAGGGGCAGCAGCCTTTTCAGTAGTTACAGGGGCAACAGTCTGGATGATTGACTGAGCTGGCCTTGTAACATCAGCTAATGCGGCTTTGCCACACAGCTACTGCGAACGGCTGAAAGCAAGGGGAAACTACAGCCGTTATTTTTCCCGAGGACATGCAGCTCTACTGTATGAACATATGATGATGGCATCCTCTCGGGTAAAATATTCCGGAGGTAAAATAGTCCCCCATTCGGATCTCCGGGCGGGGACTACTCAAGAGGATGAGATCATCAGGAAAGACAATACTGGCATTCTACGGGTCGGAGCGTGGAATGTTAGATCCCTTAATCGAGTAGGAAAATTAGAAAATTTAAAAAGGGAAATGGATAGTTTGAAGTTAGATATAGTGGGGATTAGTGAAGTTCGGTGGCAGGATGAACAGGATTTCTGGTCAGGTGACTACAGGATTATAAATACAAAATCAGTTGGGGGTATCACAGGAGTAGGATTGATAATGAATAAGAAAATAGGAATGCGGGTAAACTACTATGACCAGCACAGCGATCGCATTATCATTGTCAAGATAGATACGAAGCCAACACCGACAACAGTAGTACAGGTTTATATGCCAACTAGCTCTGCCGATGATGAGGAAATCGAATCAATATATGAGGAGCTAAAGGAAATTATTCAGACAATTAAGGGAGAGGAAAACTTAATTGTTATGGGAGACTGGAATTCGGTAGTAGGACAAGGAAGGGAAGGGAAGATAGTGGGGGAATATGGTCTGGGCAAAAGGAATGAAAGAGGAAGCCGCCTGGTAGAATTTTGCACGGAACATAATTTAGTTATAACAAACACCTGGTTTAAGAATCACAAAAGAAGGTTGTATACGTGGAAGAGACCAGGAGACACCGGGAGATACCAGATAGATTTTATAATGGTAAGACATAGATTTCGGAACCAGGTTTTGAAGTGTAGGACATACCCAGGGGCAGACATAGACTCTGACCATAACTTGTTGGTTATGAACTGTAGGCTGAAACTGAAGAAACTACAGAAAGGTAGGAAAATAAGGAGATGGGACCTGGATAAATTGAAGGAACCTGAAGTTCTTAAGAATTTCAGAGGGAGCTTTAGGCAACAATTGACAGAAACAGGGGAAAATAAAACAGTTGAGGAGGAATGGGTAAAATTGAGAGATGAAATAGTGAAGGCAGCAGAGGACAAAATAGGTAGGAAGGCAAGACCTACAAAAAATCCTTGGATATCACAGGAGATACTAAATTTAATCGATGAAAGGAGAAAATATAAAAATGCAGTAAATGAAACAGGCAAAATGGAGTACAGACGACTAAGAAATGAGATTGACAGGAAGTGCAAAATGGCTAAGCAGGAATGGCTAGAAGGCAAATGCAAGGATGTAGAAGAATGTATAAATAGGGGAAAAATAGATACAGCCTACCGGAAAATAAAAGAAACATTTGGCGATAAGAAAAACAGCTCTATGAATATCAAGGACACTGATGGAAAACCAGTTCTCAGCAAAGAAGGGAAAGCTGAAAGGTGGAAAGAGTATATAGAGGGGCTCTACAAAGGAAATGAACTTCGAGACACTATTGTAGGAAGGGAAGAGGATGTAGATGATGATGAAATAGGAGATATTATACTGAGAGATGAATTTGACAGAGCACTGAAAGATCTAAGTCGAAACAAGGCCCCTGGAGTAGATGATATCCCGTCAGAGCTACTGAAGTCTCTGGGAGAACCAGCCATGACAAAATTGTTTCACATTGTGTGTAAGATGTATGAGACAGGTGAAGTACCCTCAGACTTTAAGAAAAATGTTATAATCCCCATTCCAAAGAAAGCGGGTGCAGACAGGTGTGAAAACTACAGAACCATCAGTTTAATAAGTCATGGTTGCAAAATATTAACACGAATTATATACAGAAGGATGGAAAAGCTGGTAGAAGCCGACCTCGGGGAAGATCAGTTTGGGTTCAGGAGAAATGTAGGAACACGGGAGGCAATACTCACTTTACGGCTTATCCTAGAAGATAGATTAAGAAAAGGCAAACCAACATTTCTAGCTTTTGTAGATTTGGAGAAGGCTTTTGACAATGTTGATTGGAACAAACTATTTCAAGTTCTGAAGCAAGCAGGAGTAAAATATAGGGAGCGTAAGGTTATTTACAACTTGTACAAAAACCAGACAGCGGTTGTCAGAGTTGAAGGGCATGAAAGGGATGCAGTGGTTGGAAAGGGAGTAAGACAGGGTTGTAGCCTTTCCCCAATGTTGTTCAATTTGTACATTGAGCAAGCTATAAAGGAAAGCAAGGAGAAATTTGGAGAAGGAATTAAAGTTCAGGGTGAAGAATTGAAAACATTGCGTTTTGCCGACGACATAGTAATTCTGTCAGAGACAGCAAATGACCTGCAAGAGCAATTGAACGGAATGGACAGTGTGCTGAAAGGTGCATATAAGATGAACATTAACAAGAGTAAAACTAGGGTAATGGAGTGCAGTGTAAGAAAATCAGGTGATGCTGAAGGAATTAGATTAGATAGCGAAACAATAAAGGAGGTAGATGAGTTTTGTTACTTGGGCAGTAAAATAACAAATGATGGTCGCAGTACAGAGGATATAAAATGCAGAATGGCAATGGGTAGAAAGGCGTTTTTGAAAAAGAGAAATTTGTTAACATCTAATATTGATTTAAGCCTAAGGAAGTCCTTTCTGAAGGCATTTGTATGGAGTGTTGCCTTGTATGGGAGTGAAACATGGACGATAAGCAGTGTGGACAGAAAGAGGATAGAGGCTTTTGAAATGTGGTGCTACAGAAGAATGCTGAAGATTAGGTGGGTGGATCGCGTAACTAATGAGGAGGTACTGAACCGAATTGGGGAGAAAAGAAATTTCTGGCTTACCTTGACTAAAAGAAGGGATAGATTGGTAGGACACATTCTTAGACATCAAGGAATTGTGAATTTAGCATTGGAGGGAAGTGTGTGGGGTAAAAATCGCAGAGGGAGACCAAGAGACGCGTATAACAAGCAGATTCAAGTGGATGTGGGTTGTTGTTCTTATGAGGAGATGAAAAGGCTTGCTCAGGATAGAGTAGGGTGGAGAGCTGCATCAAACCAGTCTCTGGACTGAAGACCACAACAACAACAACATTGACGTAAAAAGAAAATCGGGTAATTCCACGTCAATACTATTTTGTGCGTCAGTGCTCGTCCTTGCCCGTGGATGTCTCACATGTTTAAACTGCTATTTTAAATTTTAATGTCACTAGTGATATGTATTGACAGAGGATAATGTATAAGATTCTAACGGCCATTTCTAACGTGCATTGTATTATCACAATTTGAAAAAGGCGAACAGTTTGATAATGGACGGTAGAGTCCGAAACTAGTCACTGACTTCAAAATTGTGCAAATGCAACGGACACCTCATTACGATGAATTTTCATTCCAAGTTTTTGAATCATACGAAATTGGGAACTAATAATAATAATTTCGTGTGACTCATTGCCCTGGACGCCACTTCGACGACTTGTATGTCTCTTATCCAACCCGGGGAAAGGGGGGTTAAAACACAAAATGAAAGAATCCGAGGTCCGACCGGTGCTTTTTAAATTTATTTTTTTAATTTTTTTTTCTTTTTGCTGTATTGGTAGTTCTGATTCTTCCGGTCGATGATCATGTTTGTTCATGTTTGTTCGATGTGATCTTGGCTCAGATTATGCAATACAAATAAACACTCCCCGAGACGGAGTTTCGTCTCGAATACGTCAAAGACATTATTGACAAATCTGAAGCATTGACTACCATACCACTAACGATTAAGGCGCCTTGGAATAGTCTAAGTACGATTTCTCTCCACGTCACTAACTTTAATTCAGCTTCTGTGTTCCAAAGATAATTGCCACTACTGCCAAGGCTCTCCATGCAGCTTCAGATTTATCAATAATGACTTTGACATATTCGAGACGAAAATCTGTCTCAGGGATTGTTTATTTGTATTACATTGATATTTATATCACCTTAACAGGATTGTTCCAATATGTCCATTGCCGAGGTGCTATTCCGCTGCATGGAGAGCGTTGGCAGTAGTGGCAATTATCTTTGGAACACAGAAGCTGAATTAAAGTTTGTGACGTGGAGGAAAATCGTACTTAAACTATTCCAAGGCGCCTTAATCGTTATTGGTGTGGTAGTCTAACGGTAAGACGTCTGCGTAGAAAGCATGGAGGTCCGGGTTCGATTCCCGGTCGCATCACAAATTTTAATTCAATGCTTCAGATTTATCAATAATGTCTTTGGCTCAGACTTTTTTTTTTACAGATAGCGTTCAGCCCTCTGACCGGGCGCGCTGAGCTACGGCGCCCTGCTGGTTTCGAACTCACGACCCTTCGGTTTCCAGTCGAGCGCTTTACCCCAAGACCACCGTACCCCACCGTATTGGCTCCTATTGTTTTCTTTGTGTGCCCGTTCCTCCCTCAAAGTCTCAGTCGGAGGTCGTACTTCTCCTCTTGTTCGAAGCTGAATCGTGCGAGTGCACGGGAAAAACATATTTCCGGCGGTGTTAGGACTGTGCGGTGTGGGTTTTGAATGGTTGGGGCCGCTCAGAGGACAAAGTGGGGTGACCCGCCCCTGCTAATAAGGGCGGCAGAGTCGTGCGCATGCGCGCGGCACCCTCTGCCGTATATCGGCCAACGTCTGCGCGCCGGACCCGCCTATTTCATCCCTCCTTTGTTTCGAGCTTATCAAGCTCGTTACGCGACCAGTCGGCGCCGTGTGAACTCTAAATCAAAGACCCGCGCGCGCTGCCGAATCTCTGCACGCTCCTCTTTTTTTTTTTGTTCACGCCCTTCCGATGCCTTCTGCTGTATTTTCCTTTTTTTCTTTTTTTTTTCATCCCCTTGTCCCCTGGCGATTTTTTGACTGTGTGGGCGCGCGTGCCAAAAAAAGAGCAGGAAGGTTGTCGGGTTGGCAGCACTGCGCAGCTGGCTCGCAGATTAACGGCCGATCCGCGCGCGCCCGGCCCGCCGTTGCCAGGCTCCACCGCTGTACACCGGCCAGATAGCGCAGGGCTGCCACTACCCGTAATTAATCCGCGGCCGCTACAAGTAGCCGATAAGGTTGCCACTCATCTCTCGCATCGAGGCCTGTGCTGCTGGCGCATCCATCCCGACAGGCAGGCGGGCGTGTTGCCGTCAAAAGCGTGCCGCGCTATCTCTGTTTCAATCTGCTTTTACGGCTAACAGTTTCTAACGTGGCCCCGCCATACTGAAAAGTTCAAATATAAGCTGCTATCCTAAGAATTTCCCTACCCCAAAAAGACAAGTCTAAAGCTCAATTTTTTTGTAATCCAAAACTGGCAATATTACATCTTCGCGATTACACACAACTGCAAAACTTTTACGATTTGTCAGTAAAATTTACGGAAATTGCAGCATTTTACGTTTGACGGATGAGAAGTGTGTTTTTTACGACTTGATATTCTGTTCTTACCTTTTATGTTGTGTTAACTGATAGGTTTTATCTAAGATGACCACTGTATTTTTAACATTTTTAGTTATACTGACTCCTGTTTGTTTCAACTAGATGTACTTTATTTGATGCATTTTACCATTCAGTTTTAACACCTTTTTATCCATGAAGATGGTCTATTGACCGAAACTGGTAGATATATAAGGTTTTTAATAAATAGCCGATGGTTTTAACAAATGCATTTTATGAAATATATTACGGCTGTTGACACTCGCCTCACCAACGCATTTCTCTGAGAAAAATGTGAAACGTTAATTTTCGATAATCATGCCCACTTCCGCACTACTGAGTGCACACATCCATTGTGTTAAATGAAAGGAAGGTAACAATAAAATCAAGGCCGACTTTTCGAAGTCTATAAACGTTGAGAGTGACGTGTTAGGACCGATAGTCTTTTTTTACTTCCTTTTGGTGGAACGCAATGTGCCATTAAGTGCAGCTAATCATGTTTCTCACATTCGAAGTTGCAAAGAAGTACAGTTCTATGTATAAATTGCCTCTGATTCTCCCTTGGTATATTTCTGCTTGCGTTCTGTTATGTTCCCAGCAAGGGGTCTTTAACACTACTGGCCATTAAAATTTCTACACCAAGAAGTAATGCAGATGATAAACGAATATTCATTTGACAAATATATTATACTAGAACTGACATGTCACTACATTCTCACGCAATTTGGGTGCATAGATCATGAGAAATCAGTACCCAGAACAACCATCTCTGGCCGTAATAACAGCCTTCATGTGCCTGGGCATTGAGTCAGACAGAGCTTGGATGGCGTGTAGAGGTACAGATGCCCAAGCAGCTTCAACACGATACCACAATTAATCAAGAGTAGTGACTGGCGTATTGTGACGATCCAGTTGCTCGGCCACCTTTGACCAAACGTTTTCAATTGGTGAGAGATCTGGAGAATGTGCTGGCTAGGGCAGCAGTCGAACAATTTCCGTATCCAGAAAGGTTCGAACAGGACCTGCAACATGCGGTCGAGCATTATCCTGCTGAAATGTAGGGTTTCGCAGGGATGGAATGAAGGGTAGAGCCATGGGTCGTAACACACATGACGTGTAACGGACACTGTTCAAAGTGCCGTCGATGCGAACAAGAGGTCACGCCGTATGATATGCCAGAATGGCGATGACGAATACACGCTTCCAATGTGCGTTCCGCCAATCACGGATGCGACCATAATGATGCTGTAAACAGAACCTGGATTCATCCGAAAAAAATATCGTTTTGCCATTCGTGCACACAGGTTCGTCGTTGCGTATACCATCAATGTTCAAATGTTTGTAGAGCTTACGTGATTTAACTACGGGGTCATCAGTTGCTAAACTTACAAACTACTTAGGAACTAACTAATACTAAACACGGCACAAATATCCATGCCCGAAGGGGGATTCGAAATCCCGACCGTAGTGGCCGAGCCGGCCGCGGTGGCCGAGGTGACTGAGGCGCTCCAGTCACGGTCAGCACGGCCACTACGGTCGGGGGTTCGAATCCCCCCTCGGGCATGGATATTTGTGCCGTCCTAGTTCGTAAGTAGTTCATAAGTAGTTTGTAAGTTTAGGGACTGATGACCCCGTAGTTAAGTTTCATAAGCTTAACAAACATTTGAACATTTGAATTTCGTAGTGGCCGAGCACAACGTGACTGGTGCGCCGCAGACCGTTCGGCCACTGCGGCCGGCCGCGTATACCATCGCAGGCTCTCCTGTCTGTGATACAGCGTCAAGGGTAACCGCAGCCATGGTCTCCGAGCTGATAGTCCCTGCTGCTGCAAATGTCGTCGAACTGTTCGTGCAGATAGTTGTTGTCTTCCAAACGTCCCCATCTGTTCACTCAGAAATCGAGACGTGACTGCACGATCCGTTACAGCTATGCGGATAAAAATGTTCAAATGTTTGTGAAGCTTATGGGACTTAACTACGGGGTCATCAATCCCTAAACTTACAAACTACTTATGAACCACTTACGAACTAGGACGGCACAAATATCCATGCCCGAGGGGGGATTCGAACCCCCGACCGTAGTGGCCGTGCTGACCGTGACTGGAGCGCCTCAGTCACCTCGGCCACCGCGGCCGGCTATGCGGATAAGATGCATGTCATCTCGACTGCTAGTGATACGAGTCCATTGGGATCCAGCACGGCGTTCCGTATTGCCCTCCTGAACCCTGAACCGATTCCATATTCTGCTAGCAGCCATTGGATTGCGACCAACTTGAGCAGCAGTATCGCGATACGATAAACCGCAATCTCGATAGGCTACAATCCGACCTTTATCAAAATCGGAAATGTGATGGTATGCATTTCTCTTCCTTACACGAGGCATCACAACAACGTTTCACCAGGTAACGCCGATCAACTGCTGTTCGTGTATGACAAATCGGTATGAAACTTTCGTCATGTCACCACATTGTAGGTGTTGCCACCGCCGCCAACCTTGCGTGAATGCTCTGAAAAGCTAATCATTTGCATATCACAGCCTCCTCTTCCAGTCGGTTAAATTTCACGTCTGTAAGCACGTCATCTTCGTGGTGTAGCGATTTTAATGGCCAGGAGTGTACATGTAAAATCGAAGAAGCTTGAGACAGTAACAGCAGGTAATTGGTTTTGTTCTAAATTGGTAATAAAGGAAGAGTACGGTTTACAGATCGAATTCCGCCATTCTTCATTATTTTGTTTGCTACACGAAATTTTTGACATCAGCAACATTTACTATATGTGAAAGAAGTGGAATGAGACCAATATTTTTCTACCTGGCAGGGGGGGGGGAGGGGGATCGAAGACGTGCCGTTAGGATTAATAGTCCGGCACTACCACTGTGCTACCGAGCCACACTACAGCCCTCGTATAAACAGTGACATTAGAAAGAAACTTGCGCTGATATGAATCTTCCTGGCAGATTAAAATTGTGTGCCGGAACCGGGACTCGAACCTGGGACCTTTGCCTTTCGCGGGCAAGCGCTCTACCGACTGAGCTATACCGACACAACTCACGATGCCGCCTCACAAGTTTACAGTACCTCGCCTCCTACTTTCCAAACTTCACAGAAGCTCTCCTGCGAACCATACAAGACTAGCACTCCTGGAAGAAAGGATATGGTGGAGACATGGCTTAGCCACAGCCTAAGGGATGTTTCCAGAATGAAACTTTCACTCTGCAGTGGAGTGTGAGCAGATATCAAAATTCCTGGCAGATTAAAATTGTGTGCCGGTCGGTAGCGCGGTTGCCCGCGTAAGGCAAAGGTCCCAGGCTCGAGTCAAGGTTCCGGCACACAATTTTAATCTGCCAGGAAGTTTCAGCGACATTAGAGCTCGCCGTTTGGGACTGGAGCAGCGGCGGCTGCTGGAGGCCCCGTCCGCCACACGCCGCGGCCGCGGCAAGTGGCGGTAACGCTGTGGCGGCTCCATTAGGCCGGCCAGCCACCGGCCCGGCGCTGAAAGCGACCGCCCTGGCCGGCCGCACCAACTCCACCGCAACTTGCCACGCCCGCATTCCTGCCCGTCGGCATCTCCGGAATTACTCCGGGATTTCTGCAGCATGCGGGCGCAGCCCAGCCCCCCACCTCCCACCTCACAGTGTCTCACTCCGACTCCGCTCCCAGTCGCCACCGCGGCCGCCTCGCATTCACTCAAAGCGTCCCCCAGACACCCAGTTATGCGCTTCATATTTGTTTCTACTTCTACATCTACATGGGATACTCTGCAAATTACATTCAAGTGCCTGGCAGAGGGTTCATCGAACCACCATTATACTATTTATCTCCCATTCCATTCTCGAATAGCGCGCGAGAAGAAAGGAAACCTGAACCTCTCCGTTCGAGCTCTGATTTCTCGTATTTTATCCTGATGATCTTTTCTACCTATGTAAGTGGAAGTCAACAATATATTTTCACATTCGGAGGAGAATGTTGGCGATTGGAGTTTTGCAAGTAGCCCACGCCGCAGCGATAAGCGCCGTTGTTGTAATGATTCCCATCCCAGAACCTGTATCATTTCCGTAACGCTGTCTCCCCTGTATCGTGACAATATGAAACGAGCCGCGGTGGAGTAGCCGAGCGGTCTAAAGCGTCTCGCTGCGGAGCGCGCGGTTGCTCGCCGTGGAGGTTCGAGTCCTCCCTGGGGCATGGGTGTGTGTGTTTGTCATTAGGTTAGTTTACCTAGGTTTAAGTAGTTTGTAAGCTACGGATTGATGACCACGCAATTTGGTCCGATAGATTTACAGACATTTGAACATTTGAATACGAAACGACCTGCCCTTCTTCGGACTCTTTCGATGTCCTCCGTCAAACCCACATGATAAGGATCCCACACTCTGCAGTAATACTCCAAAAACGGACGGACAAGAGTAGTGTATGCAGTTTCTTTTGTAGTTCTGTTGCATCTTTTAAGGGTTCTGCCAATAAAACGCAGTCTCTGGTTCGCCTTTCCCACGACATTATCTACATGTTCTTTCCAATTTAAGTCTAAAGGAATAGTAATTCCTAGGTATTTTGTGGAGTTTACGGCCTTCACTTTTGATTGATTTATCTTGTAAAGTTTAACGGATTTCTTTTCGTACTCATGTGGACGACTTCACACTTCTCATTATTTAGAGTCAATTGCCAATTTTTACACCACACTGATATATTATTCAGATCGTTAAGCAGTTTGTCTTGATCTTCAGATCATTTCACTACACGGTAAATGACGGCGTCATCTGCAAACAACCTAAGAGAGCTACTTAGATTTTCCCCTAAATCGTTCATGTAAACAAGGAACAGCAGAGGACCAATAACACTACCCTGTGGAACGCCCGATATCACCTCTGTTTTTGTCGATGCCTTACCATCGATTACTACGAACTGTGTCCTCTCTGACGGGAAATCCCCTATCCAGTCGCGAATTAGGGGCGATATACCATAACCACGCAATTTGATTAAAAGCCGTTTGTGAGGTACGCTCTCAAAAGCCTTCTGGAAATCAAGAAATACGAAATCGATTTGCGAACCCTTGTCGATGTTTGACAGCCGATTTCAAAGCGTTGCCCGGGTGTCACTTTGTCACAGTTTTTCGTATATCGCTTCCTTCTCTATCCTCGCTCCCATTCTTCGCAGCTCTTCTCTGTTGTAAATATAAACAAATAATACAATTCCTTGAGACAGCATTGTCTCGTTGTACCAAAGGTATTAAACATGAGAAAAGTGAATGAATTAAAATTTGTGCTGTGGCCGGGATTCGAACCCGGGACCTCCTACTTACTATGTAGGCGCTTTAGACCATCTTTTTTTTTTCTTTTCTTTTTTACCGCTCTACCGACTTCATTATTTTTTATATATATTTTTTGTTTTTTTAAACACTTTCATTCTTTTAATTTTTTTAATTTTTTTGCCCAAGTTTTTCCTCTTCAGGCATTGGAGCCTACCTTCTATATCCCACATAAACTAAACATCTTGCCTGCTAAAAAAAAGTATAGTGCTACCGCCACTTTTACCTTATACTAATGAAAGATTAAACCAAGGGAAAGGATAAGGGCTAGTAAAAGAAAATAAATCTGTTATTTAATTGCAATTTTTTTAATGAAGCTGCGACACTCACGCGCCATTTCGCCTAGATCGCCATTCCTGCACATAAGATCAGTTGATCGATAGTTTTTAAGAATTTTTTAAATGTTAATGTATATTACACAAGAACTAAATGAACTCTCTCATGGCAGTTACGTAAAGAATATAAAACAGTAAATAAGGAAACATAAAATAGTGAAATTGAAGGTACACTGAAGCGAGACACTTGGCGAATGTACCACGGTAGTGGCATATGCTGTTCGCCTACCAGGCCATTCCTTCGGTTTGAATCTTATTTAGTAGTCCCCGTTCCTCTGTGTATGTATACCTGTGGTGGCGGATATAGCGTCGCGGTATTCCAGATTTGAGAAAAGTTGTGCGAGACAAGTAGGAAACTTGGCCGTGGAGCGCGCGCCCTGAAAGAGCCCTGGCCGGCCTTTGTCTTTGCCGGACGGCCCGCTTGTTGCTGCTGCGGAAGGACGCTTAAAAATTCTGCAGCCCGCGGCCGCCTTGTTTAGAACTCGCGTGAATTGTTAAAGCCACGCGCGCGCGCCTTGTCGTGTGCGCAGCGGGGACCGCCGTCTGGCGTTTAGCTTTTCCTCTTGTGCGCTCCTCGTGTCCTTACTTGCTGTACCGTTATCACACTGTTGCCAACATTGTAGCATACCTGCCAACTCTCCCGATTTAGGCAGGAGTCTCCTGATTTTTCACTTTTTCTCCCGCATCCTGATTTCGCCATTATTTCTCCCGATTTTTAGCTTTTGTCCTGAAATCAAGACTCGTTTTTCCGCCAATTGTCAAAAGTCCTTTGTTCATTAATCAGTTAAAAATCAATACGTATCGAAATTCATAGAAATTAGGAGTTGCGCTTGACGTATATAATGATTGTTTCTGCTCTTTGCACGTATTTGCAAATACACACGCAGTGTTTCAATGTTGTCCTTTTTTTGAATGTGATGTGTTGTTATTATACATAAGTGAAATCACTTCAGTGGTTTTTTAATCGCTGGTAATCTTTTGATTAGGTAGTTATGAGCATCAGTTTCATACGCGAATTGCAGAAACGCAACTTTCGTGTAAACAGCTATTTTATGTGATTATGGGATTTCAATTAGGTGGTATGTGTTCCAGTATGGCAAAAAATTTTTAAGCAGTTTCGGAACATTTTCTGTATCTTGAACTCTGTCGATGTGATATTTCCACATCACATGGCGGAAAAGTGATGTACCGAAATACAGTACATGCAAAGAAAATAAAAAGTGTGTGAGTAACAATAAAAGACAAATTGCTGAGCAAAGTGAAAGTGATCATGTGATACATGCAGAGTGCTTATTTACATTGTTTATTATAGAGTACGGTTTACCAATTAAATGCGATGGCTATGTGGATCATTTCCATAACATGTTCCCAGGTAGTAGTATAGCACAAATATACAGCTGTAAACTTTTTTGTTTTAATCAAAAAATCAATCACTTTACCTTGATTGGCTACAAAATATAAGGAAGTAATCAACATTTGGATTAACGCAAGTGTTTTTTGTAGCCATTATGTAGTGTCATGAGATGATAGGAAAAGACTATAATCAGTTATCTTAAGGTTTATAGTAAAGTGCGCTGCAGTTTTTGATAGAACGTATCTCTTGAGTTTTTGAAGAATCTCCCGATTTTTAAAACTGGATCTCCTGATTTTTACATTTTGTAGGTTGGCAGGTATGTTGTAGGTTTTTTCGCTTTAATTTACGATTTTTTTAATCAACTGAGAACACGACGGTGTCTAGGTATTTACACTGAAGAACCAAATACACTGGCACAGGCGTGCGTAGCCAAGACAAAGAGATATGCAAACACTCAGGACAGCCAGCGCTGCAGAGGGCAACCAGACATGCCAAGTATTACGATTTATCCGTAATTATCACGATTTATGGGCAAAAATTACGGTGAGTTTTGATTCCATTTTTTGGAATGGCGTGCTCAGCGACCACAAAATAATGAATATAGTAAATATAGTATGCAGCATTGGTCGTTTTTTTTTTTATTATTGTTTATCAGATCGATTTAGATGACATAATGATCATCTTCAATGCACCAGTCATCGTAATATCAACTATGCATAATCGTTGTCATAACAATGTCCAGAATTGTTACAAAGTGGTCCCAGGAACACAGTTTAAACATCTGCGCTGACCACCACACTTCCCAGACATGAACATTATTGAGCATGTCTGGGATACCTCGCAACGAGCTGTTCAGAAGAGATCTCCACCCCTCTCGTACTGGACAGTCCTGCAGGATGCACGGTGTCACTAAACAATTTAGTCGAGTTCATGCCACGTCCTTTCGCGACGCTTTGCGTGCTCTCGGGCGCTAGTCGACATTATCCAGGTGTATTACTTTCTTTTCGTCTTCAGCCTATGTTCTCTTAGTTCATCTACCCTGATTTCCTCTTTTTGTCTGTCCCTACTACTTTTCTCCCTCTGGCCATCCGCTTCTCTCATTCTGTCCATCAACTCTGTGCCCATTTCCTCGTTTCCAATGTTCTCTCTCTCTCTCTCTCTCTCTCTCTCTCTCTCTCTCTCTCTTTCTTTCTTTCTTTCTCTCTCTCTCTCTCTCTCTTTGTCTGTGTGTGTGTGTGTGGGGGGGGGGGGTGTATTGCTGGCTTCACCTTTCGCTCTCTTCGTTTCGCTTTCTCAGTCCATCTCCTCCCATCTCTATGACAAGTTAGATACCAGATGATCAAAAGGTCAGTATAAATTTGAAAATTTAATAAATCACAGAATAATGTAGATATAGAGGTAAAAATTGACAGACATGGTTGGAGTGACATGGGGTTTATGCAGGATGGCTCTCCACTCCATATTGCTAGACGCGTGAAAGATTTCTTGAGGGCGTCGTTTGGTGATGATCGTGTGCTCAGCCGCCACTTTCGTCATGCTTGGCCTCCCAGGTCCTCAGTCCTCAGTCCGTGCGATTATTGGCTTTGGGGTTACCTGAAGTCGCAAGTGTATCGTGATCGATCGACATCTCTAGGGATGTTGAAAGACAACATCCGACGCCAATGCCTCACCATAACACCGGACATGCTTTACAGTGCTGTTCACGACATTATTCGTCCTTGGTGTGAATGATGGTGAGGAATGATGGTGAGCATATTGAGCATTTCCGGTAAAGAACATCATCTTTACTTTGTCTTCATTTGTTATGCTAATTATTGCTTTTCTGATGAGATGAACCGCCATCTGTCGGACATTTTATGAACCCCTTTTTTACTTTTTTTATTTATTTTTTGTTCTAAATAAAACCCATGTCATTCCTTGCATGTGTTTCAATATTATTTATCTCTCTGTCTACATTATTCCGTGATATATTAAGTTTTAAAATTTATACTGCCTTTTGATCACCTGGTATAGACTTTCATGGTGATTAGTGAAGCGCTACCTATGTTATCTGCAAGGTTCCCTCTGTTGTGCATTACACGGTGGCTTGCGAGAAATAAAATATTATCCATGTAAACATCCACGCAAGTGCCAACGTTCGTAAGTAAATCAGTGAAATCGTGCCTAAGTCTGCTATAACGCGCTGTCTTTCGCGCGCCATACGAAACCTTATGCTGACAGTCACCTTGCTCGTGTTTTATAGGCCAGGTGTGCACAATTTCATAGAGTTCGAAATAATACTGTAGTGTCGACGTTTCTTGTAAAAGAAAAAAAAAAAAGGGTTCAGCAACACAGAAATAAATAATTGTATAGTGGTCCACAAGTGTGTTGTAAGGCACCTTTCACGATTCACCTTAGGAAATCTTATGTAGACAGTAATGTATAATGCTTTGAAGGCTGGGTGTGCTAAATTACATTCAGATTGCACTAAAACTGTAGACCAGTGACAAAGTCTGGTGTAAAGTACCCTCCACTATGCACCGAAAGAAATTTTATTCAGACAGCGACTTTCCTCTTGTTTGAAAGGTCAAGTATGGAAAATTTCATTAACATTGGAATATAATTGTAGTTTTGTATGCAATAGAAACGCAGAAACAAATTCACGGACACTGTTACACACATGGCGAGGCACCTAAATGTGCAGCGCAAGACATTTTACGCACACACACACAGACAGAGAGAGAGAGAGAGAGCGCTTTTCAGAACCTGGCCGTTGTCTTAATTCTGACTGGTGCGATGAAGTGACCTTTGAGAAAGCCAGATGATGAGGTACCTGTCACAGTGACTGGCGTGGTTAATTCGTTAAGCTTGCCAACAGTTTCTCCAAGAGAATAATGACGGCGTTTAATTTTGCCAGACTTCATCTTGCTCTCTACTGTCTCAGAGGCATTAATATTGATACCATTGAATGCAATTAGTTATTTAATATTGCGTCGAGAGTAAATTAAATACGGTGGCAAGTTATTTGTCTAATTGGCATTAACCAAACTAAATGTGAACTAGCAAGTAGCAAGTTAGATAAGGGAAGTGGCAGCTGATGAAAGGCTGGTTTGCTTCGCCAACACGTTGGTCGCTGACGATGGATTTTCCTCTGCAGTTACATATACACTACCCTTGGAGAAGCTATATATCACCCCCTGTTATAGTCGTTGCCTTTCCAGCATGTTTTACGAAATCTTTCTGAAACGAAATCTTAAATGAATTCACATTTTTAAGTCGATATTCCTTAAGTAAACAATTTCGTGAAATGCAGTTTGTGAGGTTCGGTTTTAAAGGCCTTCTGAAAACCTAGAAAAAAACGGAATCAATTTGAGAGAGCCTTTGTCGGTAGCACTCTTTACTTCATTTTAGTAAAGAACAAGAAGGATATTTTCTAAATCCATGCTGATGTTGGGTGAGTAGATCGTTCTGATAGATGTAATTCCTAATGTTGTAACGCAGGGTGTATTCCAAAACGAAATCGAAATACTTTGACATCTCGACCGTTTCAGGACATTGAAACAAATCCAGATCCATTGAAATAAATCCAAAAAGTTGAAAATATGTGCTGGACCGGGAATCGAACCTGGATTTCCCGCTTTGGGCCAGCGGTCGCCATTTATTGGAGTATCCAGGCACGCTATCCTTCTAACCCAAATTCTCACCTTTAGCACACTACGATTGTTTCCATTTGCTCGCAGCCTATATTGGATTCCCTCAAGTCATCAAGCGTATTAATGCGTCTGCATTGACATTGTCAGAAGCCTGTTGGAGCATATATATATATAATTATTGATATGGTGTGTTCCTTCGGACATGTCCGAAAAGATATCAGTAGTTCTATATTCTAAAACCCTGTTGCCAATCTACGTTAATGAAACAGGCCATTTGTTTACTGCTCCCTTCCTTTGAATATTGGAGTGATCTGTCTAACATTCCAGTCTTACGTTGAGCAAGCTGTTGTTTATGACACGTATGGTGCTATCGCGTCAGCGTACTCTTACAAATCAGTGTAAAATCCGGACTGGAAGAGTTATTTTTTGTCAATCGATTTACGTTGCTTCATTACTTTGATGATACCTTCTGTGTTACTCTTGTTGACCGCTGTTCTTGATTCGAATTCTGGAATATTGGTTTCGTATAAGAGGTTTCGGGAATTACTTCATCTAGTCGCCTTTTCTTGGAAGTATTTCTTAAACGATAATCGATTTTAAACTGCCTAGCAATTCATCATGAGATGGTACACACGATACATTCAGAGCATTTTGGTTGTGTCTTTGTATGCGTTGCTGTTTAATCTATAAGTCACAACCAAAATATCGCATCATGAGGAATGCAGGGAACAACTTTGGTAGCATGAAATCTTTATTGCTTTTATTTCTGCAAATCGATTTCGGTCACTGAGTGGCGATTTTCAGTGTTAGAACAGGATGCTCTGTGGGCCCACATAACTATCACTTAAGATGGCCACTCAGTGACCGAAATCGATTTGCAGAAATTCAAGCAATAAAGATTTCATGTGACCAAAGCTGTTCTCGCATTCCTCATGATTTTTATTCTAGTGGGCGCTCTGAACCTGGCTCTTGATGGACTCGTATGTATGCAAAATATCGTATATACCGTCTGATGATGAGTTGCTAGGCAGTTCGTAAGATTTTTAAAAAATTGCTGCGTTTCATAAGCGACCGTTTATGTATGCAAATGGTAGTACAGCTGTCGGTAGCAGAGATAAAATGTATTTTACCAGTGGCTAGCCTGATATATTTCACAAACCTGGCACGTTTTATCGCTTACATGTTATTTTATCATACGACGTGCAATTTTAGTAAATTCTGGTGAAAGTACTCTTAGTAGTTGCCAAATCTGGTAAAATTCATTTGATCTTTATGACCGAGAGCTATCTTGCTACCATTTGTAGTTCGAAACCGATGATGGTCTAGTACAGCGGTCGGCAACTGGCGGACCGCGGAAGGCCAAATACTGGACCGTATTTTGAAAGTATAACTTACATACTCGAATTATTAAAACAACTTTTTTCTGTGGATAACAATTCGTATGAGATCCACCCTTATAAATTTCTCTAGAATTTTACAGTTATCTGCTGAATAATTAAAATCCTTAATGATTATTATAGGTAGATTAAATAAATGGTTGTCATGATGTGCGACGCTGGAGAGTACGCTGACAAGCGGCGGCAAAAGGGAGCAAGCTGGTCGGTGATCCGCATAAAAGCCCTGTACACACGAATGCAGCACGAGAAATTCATCTAACGAACAAGGAAAGTCCATAAATAGACTTCATACTCTGACTGTCGGACTTTATGCATCTAATTGTCTTAAAATGCATGTAGTGCATTCGGTCTCCCCCTTCTCCAGAATACACCTTCAATAGTTTTCTCACTCACTTGATATGTAGATTTTTTTTCCAATTTTATAGACTTGCAGTTGATTGTGAAAGGAAAAACACACAACTTGAGGGTAAGTGGGGTACATTGGACCGTAGAAAATAGACATTCAGTGTACACATCGGACTTTTTTGACCGGGAGCGGAGAGTGCAATTCGTTAATTACAGAACTTCGGACAGATGCACAACTGCCTCTTCAAATGCCTTGAGGCTACTGTGGAGAGCGGAGTGCTCACGCACTCAGAGAGAACGGGAGGGTGGAGAAGGGTGTCGCCCCGGTCCAAAAGACCGGTGTACGGGCTAAAGGTTAATAAAGGCTACTGGTTACAGTAACTTCGGAAACTACTTTTACGGTTGAGTCGCAGTTACTACATCCATAATGAGATAACCCTCCCCCTCGATTGGATTCGCCACTCGCTTGGTCTTGTTTGGTGAAGCAGTAAGTTTGTGGAAGCTGTGTTTCGGAAGTCTGCACTGTCATCGGTAAGGTAGGGTTCGGCTCGCGCCCCGCCGCAGCTGCTGCAGCCGGCAGAAAGACGTGGCCCCTTCCGCGAGCACAGCAGTTGGTGGACTTCCCGGTGATAAGCTCCCCGGCCAAGTTC
This sequence comes from Locusta migratoria, assembly GCA_026315105.1. Lineage (NCBI taxonomy): Eukaryota > Metazoa > Arthropoda > Insecta > Orthoptera > Acrididae > Locusta > Locusta migratoria. Next base: position 643,493,949 of record CM048746.1, read on the forward strand.
CCAATCAATGCGAAGGAAGCGCGGCCGGTATAAATTAGCGAGATAACGCCGCAGACTTAGTTGGGCGCAAGAAGCCGCGGATGCCCGCCCGACTATCGGATCGCCCTCCGCCCGTTATCTCGCCGGCCGCGGCGTCTTCTAATGTGAGTTGCGCGCGCCTAGCAGACAAACGGCCCGCTTGCCCAGGAATGCGGCTATCGCCTCTTCCCCTGCCCTCTGCCACCGGGCACTTGGCTGTGGTTGCTCTCACGAGGGGAGGCCACCGATTGTGAAATTCGGATTCGATTCACACTGCGCATAATCAAAGCTCATGGCCAGAGGTGTAATATGGCAAAGCACCAAGGTGCACTTCTCAGCCGTTGTCGAGAAAACCGACAATTAAAAAAAGCCGTTCTGGTGAAATAGTCTCTACGATCTCTACGATTAGTAGTATTGTAAAGATGAGCGACGTAGCGGTAAGCGCTCGGGTTCGTAATGCGAAGGTCCCTGGATCGAATCTCGCGGCATGCAACTTTTTTTTTTTTGTAATTCAAATGTATACACACACACACATACATGAAAACAATGAATAACATTTGATTAATAACATTTTATGTTCGAAGTCGTCAGTTTTTCCACACAAACGACTTTCGAGCAACTTATTATATGCAACTGGCGACTTCGAATATCAAATGTTCAAATATTATTAATTGTCTTTATATATATATATATATATATATATATATATATATATATATATATATATATATATATATATATATGTGTGTGTGTGTGTGTGTGTGTCTGTGTGTGTGTGTGTGTACATTTGAATTACAAAAAACAAATAATAAAAAAAAGTTGCATGCTGCGAGGTTCGATCCGGCGACCTGCGGATTACGAACCCGAGCGCTTACCGCTAGGCTACGCCTCTGTACAATATTGCTAAATGTTGGAATCGTAGAGAGCATTTCACTGCAACGGCTTTTTTTAATTGTTGATTTTCTCGACAACGGCTGAGAAGTGCATCTTGGTGCTTTGCCAAATTACTCCTCTGGCATGAGCTTTCATTATACGCAGTGCGAATCGAATCTGAATTTCACAATTGGCGGCCTCCCCTTGTCAGAAGAAGCCGACACTGGGTCGATTGCGAACCCTACCACTACCTCTCCACAGATACGGCCCCTTATAATGATTATACAGACTGGACATAAAATACGATTGTTGGAACGTGAATACTGGCTACTATTTATTCACAGCCGATACAAAAGTGTTACATTTTTAAGGTTGAAAAAAAACAAACTGTTTCTGTTCTAATAATTTTTTGTTTATTTACTAACTAATTTTCGGGTTATTAGGCCATCATCAGGTAAACTGTTGACAGGCGTCGACAAAGACGCTATTGCTTAGGTTCTCAAAGATGGTAAAACAAAGATACAACACACAGAGTACTCGGTCTTTGCATATGATATTTGTTGGAATTGCAAATAATTATCTGTTGCCATGTAGAATTATGTTGACGTAATCAGTGGCCTCCTTAACATTTTTACATTGTAATTTGCGAGTGAACAGGGTGAAACACATTACATATGAAATATTAATGAATTAAAAACTATGTTAACATTATTGACACTGTAGCACATGTTTAGATCGTCACTTAAGGTGTACATGAAATACGTTTTCTGCATTGAGTTTACAATTGACTGATTTGACAGCATCTGGCAAGATTCACATATTTAAATTACATTTCATGCTACTGTGCAATTTATTATATATATTGTTTTGATCTTAAAGTCTAAAAGTAAACATGGTAGGAATGGGGACTTCTACATGTGACATTAAGATGGTGCTAACATCGAATATTAATTTAAGTGTAAGGAAGTCCTTTTCTGAAGGCATTTGTGTGGAGTGTTGCCTTGTATGGGAGTGAAACATGGACGATAAGCAGTGCGGACAGGAAGAGAATAGAGGATTTTGAAATATGGTGCTACAGAAGAATGCTGAAGATTAGGTTGGTATATCGCGTAACTAATGAAGAGGTACTGAACAGAATTAACTAAAAGAATGGATCGCTTGGTAGGACACATTCTGACATTGGGGAATCGTAAATTTAGCATTGGAGGAAAGTGTGTGGAGTAAAAATCGCAGAGGGAGACCAAGAGACGCATATAATAAGCCGATTGAAATAGATGTAGGTTGCCATTCTTATGAGGAGATGAAAAGGCTTGGTCAGGATAGAGTAGGGTGGAGAGCTGCATCTCCGGACTGAAGACCATAACAACAACAACAGCAACAACATAACAACAATGTGGAATAATCTTGGGTCATATGTGACTCTACTAATATTGTTTTCCCTCAGTCTCAACACTTCTCTCTGTTTATATGTGCTCGCAAGAGACCGCGTGATAAAGAACGCCGTTAAATGTGCTGGCATTTGATTCACTGAAAACGGTCAGGCAACATTTGTTGCACTGGTAGATCCCTTTCAAAAAATGAAATATCCGTAAATATTTCCGCCTTTCAGAACCGTTCTGATACTCGTGCTTTCTCTGTGACTCGCCAGACCTATCGGATTCCGTTGAATAAGCGCAATAAGGGCAGAAAAACGAGAAACCGTTACCGAATCGAATACTGCTTCCCTCTGCATCGTGGATTCTGCATATCGCACATGCACGCCGAGGCATCTACGTCACTGCTCCTCGCTCCTCTCTGACACACACACACACACACACACACACACACACACACACACAAATTACGCAGCCAGTATAGATATTGAGGGGATTAAAGTCATCTGTGGGGGGGCTTTGAATAATGTCGTTGAGGTACGCCGTTTATCGTCAAACGAAACTTTAATTTCGTCGAGGTGGAAAATGTATGAAAGGAACGGCGAGGAGAAACAGCACGATGTAGTCGCGATTATACGGAGTCAACGAAATATCTGTTCATCTCGACTCTCGTACTTTTGAAAGGACGATTTCCTCGTTAATTACTGCCGTTGCTATGAAAATATGTTGGATCTTTATTCGAAGTCATAGTAACAGAGTTGAAAATAGATGAATGTACCAGTGTTAACTATTCTATATAAACGAGTCGTGCTGGGTTAGAGGATATTAAGTACTCCATTAAGAGCATACGTATACTCCATCGAACGAACAAGTTGGAATACATGATATGAAAATATTGAATACTGGCGGAGATACAATTGTTAAGAACGACGTCGAGACACGAACGTAAACTGGGAGTTTAGCGTAAACGCTAAACTCAAGAATAAACGATAGTGATTGTTGGAGATTTGGACTCTACATGTTTTGGCGTAAAGATAAAACTTTCGGTGATAGAGTATAGAAATCAGGGAGGTAATATGATGACGCTGAGGTAGAATGCTGCCAATGAGATATCGAAGTAACCTTGTTGCATATGTTTGTTTGTAATTGATACAAATCTATTTATTTATTAAGATCTTGATGAAATTTTTTTCCCTTCCACTTCCAAACAAGATCATTGCTTTATAAGATTTCGCGCGGTGTATGACTGAAAGTAGCCTACAGTGCGACGGACTTTAACAGCGTTTGATCTACCACGATGAAAATTGGCAAATTTATTGAATGTTTTCACGAAGAAGGTTCCTATACTCCGCAAGCCAGCCTATTTTGTATGACGGAGGGTACCTTGCAATAAATGTCGACGTAGCCATGAAAGCAGGGAGATATATCTAATATATGAGAGGTGGGGGAAGAGACTGACAGGGTGAGAAAGAGGTATAGAGAAGATGGAGAAGATGAATTAGACGGTGGTTCGAGGAGATGAAGAGAGTGAGGGAAGAGGAGGAGATTCACAGCGGGTGGAGAGAGGAAATGATGGACAAGTAAGAGGATCAGATAAAAGTTGGAAGGGGGGGGGGCGAGAATGTGAACAGCAGGAAAGGAAAAGTGTACTAATTCAGATCGATATGTTAACGCAGGGAGTGTTTTGTGAACTAAGTGTTCCATTGTTTATAATGCGGTACGACATTAGTTTCTTAAATATTTCACTTTGACAGATGAGTCTTACGTACCATTCGTACCATTGAAAAGACTGGACGAGCTCGCGTCCCTTACGGGAGGTAATAAAACAGTTTAGGAAGGAATTGATGATCCATGGAATTAATATGATGAAAGTGCCATTTTAGCCGTAAAATGCCGACAGTGTCAACGGGCTACGTTATTTATTGTGGTCAGTAGTACTGCTTGTGTTTTAGATTGGACTAAGCGTCTCGATACTTATATCCAAAGAAAATAAGGAACTTACACTGTGTAAAAATTGTGTGATATTTGATGCTAAAAGGAAAAGTAGGTTAAAACAAACAAGTCGTGAGGTCCAGACGGGGTACCATTGCTGTTTTACAAAGAGTACTCAGCGGCATTGGCCCATTACTTAGCTTGTATTTAACGCGAACTTCGATCCAACACAAAGTTCCAAGCGACTGGAAAAAATCACAGGTAACTTCCGTTTATAAGAAAGGCAGAAGAACGGACCCACTAAATTTCAGACCTATATCATCAACATCAGTTTGCAGTAGAATTCTTGAACATATTGTCAGTTCTAATATAATAAATTTCCTCGATACGGTAGAGGTTCTGTATATGCATCAGCACGGCTATAGGAAGCATCGATCGTGCGAAACACAGCTTGCCCTTTTCTCTCATGACATCTTGCGTGCTATGAATGAAGGTCGGGGCAGACCGCATATTTCTCAACTTTTGAAAGGCGTCTGACACACTCCCGCACTACAGACTGCTAACGAAGGTACTGAAGTAATAGAACCCAGTACGTTGTCCTCGATGGCGAGTGTTCATCAGAAACTAGGGCATCGCCAGAGTACCCTAGAGAAGTGTGATAGGACCGCTATTATTTTATATCGATATAAATGATCTGACGGATAGAATGAATGCTGATGATGCTGTGGTGTACAAGAGGGTGTCGTCATTGAATGACTGCAGTAGGATGCAAGATAAGCCTGGACCGAATTTCTAGGTGGTGTGAGGAATGGCAACTAGCGCCAAATGTAGAAAAATGTAATGTGATGCAGATGGAAAGGAGAAACAATCTCCGTAATATTCGAATACAGCGTGAGTTGTGTACTGCTTGACAGAGTTGCGTCAATTCAATACTTAGGCATAACGCTGCACAGCGATATGAAATGGAACGAGCATATAAGAACAGTGCCCCGGAAGGCGAATGGTCGACTTCTGTTTACTGAACAATTCTGGAAACGTGCGATTCGTCTATAAAGGAGACCGCATATAAAACGCTTGCACGACCCCGTCTAGATTATTGCTCAAGTGTTTGGGATTCACACCAGATCGATTTAAAGAGGGCCTAGAGGCAGTTCAGAGATAGGCGGCCAGGTTTTTAACTGGTAGATTCAACCAATGTGCAAGTGTTACCGAAATGCTTCGGTAACTCAAATGGGAGTCGCTTTGCAGCTGCTTTTGTTCCTCTGTTGACTTCACTAAGTGATAAACCACAGCATAATCCGCGAACAGTCCAAGGGAGCTATTCAGATTGTCTCCTAAATCGTTTATAAACACGAGGAAGAGTATGGGACCTATAACGCTTCCCTGTGGAACGCCAGATATCACTTCTATTTTACTCGATGACGTACCGTCAATTACAACGAACTGTGTCCTTTCTGATAGGAAATCGTGAATCCAATCGCACAATTGTGGAGATATTCCATAAGCACGCGATTTCGTTAGATGGCCTCTTATGGGGTACAGTGTCAACAGCCTTCCGGAAATTCAGAAATATGGAATCGATTTGAGATCCCTTGTCGATGGCACTTAACACTTCATGTGAATACAGGGCAAGCTGTGTTTCGCGAGAGCGATACTTTCTGAATCCGTGTTACCTATTGGTTAATAGGTCGTTATCTTCGAGGTAGTTCATAATACTCGAACAAAGTATATGTTCCAAAATGCTACTGCAAATCGACGACAATGAAATTGGCCTGTAATTTTGGGGATCACTCCTATTGCCTTTCTTGGATCAGAGAGATTGGGGTCGTACGGATGCGTAGAAGCATTCACTTTTTCCTCGTTCTATACGGAAGTGGAACAGGAAAGCAAGTAACTAGTATTGGTACTCAGTACTTTCCGACACGCACCCTTCGGTGGATTGCGAAGTATGTAATAATTACGTGTGATGCTTAAAGGAAAAGTAGGAGTCCCTCCCCGCCATTGACAGCACGAGGGCACCTGCTGGCTCCAGCGCCCCTGGCGGCAGATAATGACGATGACGTCGTCAGTAATGGCGTCGCTGCTAATCGCAGGGGTGGAGAGTGTCTCGTTACCGCTGCCGGGTCACTGCCCTAACAGCCGCCCTGCGCCCTCATTGTGAGCCCCTAACGACCACCAGACATTTCTTTGCCAGTTCCCAACTCGCGTCTAACATTTACTGAACCGGCGCTCACTGTCGCCCAGATTTCCGTGTCAGTGCGATTCAATGTGTGCCGATCTCTGCTCGTGGCCTCTTTGGTACGAAGAGAAGTCGTTCGATGTTACCCTAGATATCTGTCAGACGTGACGTCAGAAAGGATACCGTATTGGAACATTACAGCAGTGGTTTTCCTACCCATATGCGTAAACTTACATTTCATTTCTTTTAGGCAAAGAACAGGCTGAGTCGGTGGGGTCATGCCACACTCAGGGAGAAGCACGGTTAGTGTAAGGTGGTACAAATTCGATATAGGTACAATTCTGATCAACATAAATTTTCGCGCTGTTTGTCAGTCTCGTAGTGTCTCGTTGTGTGGCATTGTAGCGTAGCAGGTTCCTACAGCTCATCCTGTTTTTTTCAAGAATATACCACTTTGTGCTAAGAAGACATAAATTTTTTCGCGTTAGGAGGTAAGTGAAGGTACTTAGTCTAACGAGCTCTTATAAATTTTCTGTTTAAGGGTGACTAGATTCTCTACCCAAAATGCAATGTTTGGTACAACAAAGTATGCGTTGGTGCCTGACGGAGAAAGTGCTTTTTATGTGGAAGATGCCCTTAGTCAAAATTCTACTAGGAAGTGATCACAATTGTAGCTAGTGTGGTACATTTTCGATCGATTTTTCTCAATTCTGTAACTTTTTTGTGTATCTATACCGAAATTTGTAATTGTATAATATTTGTGTTACATATTAGTTAAACATCCAAGAACAAGTGCTATAATTAAAATTACATCTTTTCTCAATATATTTCCAGTTACAATAACATTTGTCCGAAATGATCGAAATTGTACCAACTTACCCTATAGCAAATTTCTATACGGAAAAATTCGAGGAACAGGCATTGAAAACATCAAACAAAAACATAAATTTATCCCTGTTATTTGGATTGTTCTAAGGTCTGCGACTGTATTGTAAACTTTTTCTTATAATTGATGCTGCAGCAGTCACTTTTTACTAATATTTTATTAGCACGACGCGTTTCGGCAGCAAGCTGCCATCATCGGGTGCATTTGTAAAGTTACAATATTTAACCAGTAACTAAAAATGCACCCGACGATGGCAGCTTGCTGCCGAAACGCGTCGTGCTAATAAAAATATTAGTAAAAAGTGACTGCTGCAACATCAATTATAAAAAAAAAAGCCACCTGTTATTTGGTTTCGCTATGTAGACGATACGTTTGTTGTGTGGAGGTATGGTAGAGAGGAACTAGATCGTTTTCTTCAACACCTCAACGGGATTAATTCTAGAATCCAGTTTACCGTGGAGAAGGAGGTAGACGGAAAACTGAATTTTGTTGACGTGTCAGTTTTCAAAAAGGGGAATGGCAGATTGGGCCATACAGTTTATCGGAAGCCCACACACACAGGCCCGTTATCTGCACCGGGATTCGAACCACCACCCACAGCAAAAGCGGGGTATTATAGAGACAGACGTTGGTGGACAGAGCAAGGAACATCTGCGAACAGGAATTACTCGACGCGGAAATGAAACACTTGAGTAATGCTTTACTTAAGATTGGCTATTCGTCTACAGAGATAGGGAGAGCTTTGAGACTGACACGTAGAGTTGAAAACGATGGAAGGGTTTCTGTGAAATCCAAAGTCTTCCTGCCTTTTGTTAAGGACGTCACCGACCGCATCGGTAAAATTTTGACGAATCGGAATGAAATACAAACCTACTCGGAAGATACGGGATCACCTGAAATCGGCAAAGGATGCTCGCAAACGGCTGGAAAAAGCAGGAATTTATAGGATTCCGTGTAGCCGTGGAGACGTATACGTGGTACCACAAAAAGAACAGTCAAAAAACGACTAGATGAGCACAAGGGGAACTGTAGAAGAGGAGAGATTGACAGATCAGCTGTAGATGAACATGTTTTTCAACCAAGGGACCACCTTATTCAATTTGATAAGGCTCAGGTTTTAATAACCACAAATGGATACCACGAAAGACTGCACAGAGAGGCTATAGAAATTGTAAAACCCCCCAATAATTTCAATAGGATGGAGGAGGGCGTGAAACTAAACGAAATCTGGATTCCAGTTTTGAAGAAGAAATGTAACAGTCATCCACCATTGGACGGTATTAACGGACGGCGGCAATCGGCAATGACGAATTGCGCGCGCATATCAAAAACATCTGACGTCACACCTCTGCCCTTTTAAACGGAGATTGGCTCCAGTCAGTAGCGAGCCAGGGTGTGCATCGGACATTCAAAAGTGCCACGATTCCCCTTGAATATGTCATCCGCAGTCGGGGACGAAACGTTGGGTTTCGATAATGAATCCACAAGACCACGGCATAATAGTCCGGAAATTTTTAGTAATTTAGAAGCAAGGTTACCCAAAGCCGTCGTCGCACGAGACGTGTTGTCCCAACTTGGCGCAGGCCAGACGTACTGGGTTTAGCTACAGAACTCTCTGAAACGACCTGGTACATCCCACTGAACATATCGTGCTGCTAATCATGATTTGCAACGGCAGAGCTCTCCAGCGCCCATTGCAGGCTGGCGCGTAGAGCAACGTGTTTACGAAGATGGATCTCTGTAACATTGCACGGTTTCTTTGGAAGAGATCGTCGAAAAAGAAACCTGAACACTGTAGCTTTCTTATGTCACAAGTAGAGCTGTACATTTGCTTGCACGCCGCATACAATAATAATCCAGAAGTTGTAATATTTTTAATTAAGAAACAGAGAGGTAGTACGTGTATGTGAAAGCAGTTGATAATGATAAAGTATACGACGAAATGACTTGGCACAAAATCATGAAAACATTATCAACGAAATATACAATCTGCACCAGCTCCACTTATCTTGCTCTCATATTCCCAGTATTACACGTTGTAAGAGTTCTGCATATTCTAATGTTTACTTTGGCATTCTTTCTGGTACATTCTACTTGTCCATACATGCGGGACAACGCCTCATGTCGACAGTGTTCGATATGATAATTTTTGCTTTTAGTATTGTACATAAACTCTGTTCCTCCTTTACTGCCTCTGTTTACTTAATCACATACTAGCCATGTTCTTTTTGTGCGGTGAAACTGAACAATTTTAACACTACTGCACTGAAACAGAATTCAAACACCGTGGGGAAAGGCCAGTGACATAGGATACTGTCTTTAAATTTATTGGTTCCTGTACCTTAGCACGAAAAACTCTACGAATTCTCTCGTGCACACTGTTCGTTCTTGTTTCTAATAAATATCGTCGATTACCGGATATTCCAAGTGTATTAAATTAACAGAAAGTTATATAAACCGTAATTAAACCAAATTGTTAAAAAATTCCTGGGAGAGTGTAGCTGCAAACCTGCTCTATCTTTTCCTCCATGGCTCGTGACGCTAAGCAACCCGCTAATATACCGTCTTAAAAGGTCATCATCATCATCATCATCATCATTAGATTGATTATGCCTTTCAGCGTTCAGTCTGGTGCATAGTACCTCTAATAAAATTCCTCCATGATCCCCTATTCAATGCTAACATTGATATCTCGTCCGATGTTATGCCTTTTACTTCAAAATCATTCTGCACCGAATCTAAGTACTTTCTTCTTGGTCTACCTCGACTCCTCTCGGAGGCGCTGCCGATCTCATGAGTCTCTTAGGTAACCTTGCTTCTCCCATGCGTGTAACATGACCCCACCATCTCAGTCTGTTCGCTCTAACTGCTTCATCTATGGTGTTCATTCCCAGTTTTTCTTTGATTTCCTCATTATGGACACCCTCCTGCCATTGTTTCCATCTATTAGTACTTGCAATCATTCTTGCTACTTTCATATCTGTAATCTCTACCTTATGAATAAGGTAACCTGTATCCACCCAAGTTTGACTCCCATACAACAAAGTTGGTCGAAAGATAGAGCGGTGCACCGCTAACTTAGTCTTGGTACTTACTTCCCTCTTTCAGAAGAGAGTAGATCTTAGCTGAGCACTCTCTGCATTAGCTTTGCTACACCTCGATTCCAGTTCTTTCACTATGTCTTAAAAAGAAATAACGAAAATCGTATATACTTTAACAAGATACCTTAAGGTAAAAAATAAAAAAATAAAAATGGAATGACGCAGAGGCGAACCCATTCTGCTTGTAATTTTTGCACCACAGCTTGCTAAGGTACCAACTACGCTATTTATACACTGCAAACAACATTCCTGTTTTTAGATACTTAAAACATGTGATATTTATCTGTGACATAGCATCACGTCGGCGCTCCTTCGATAAAACTGCGTTATATCGTAGCGTAGGAACGATATTCTTTCACGGTATACAAGTATTAAATACTCGTTAAATTCGGTTTTCTTTACATCTGCGAAAATCTAGTGTCCGGTAATTTACTGTAACAAAACATATCTAAAACGACGTGTTTTCAAACGTTCCTAAATTTGCTGGGAGCTTTAAAAAGAATTATATTTATATATCGTTCGCTACAACGAATCAGGACACGTAATACTGAGTTCCGTGTGCAATATGATGGCTCAAACGTTCTGCTTGTCGCTTGAAAACCAGGTCGCTTCTCACGGGCCACGTTCCACTCCACGAAGGAAAAATCTAACATGCCAGACCCTTCATTCCACGCTTCGCTGAGCACTGGAACTTTGAATTCCATGCTGCAGCGCCATACTTCCTCCTCCAAGTGCGTATCCACGTCCCGTGAGAGGACGGGATAAGGGAAGTAGAGGGTAAGAGGAGCCGAGGTAGATGAACGCGAAAGGGAGTCAGTTAAATGTTTTGAAGTTACGGTCTTAAATGATGTGATGGCAGAGTAATTTGTCATTTGAGGCTGTCTACGGATGATGCTGTGGTGTATGGGAGGGTGTTGACTTAGACAAAATGTCTACTTGGGGTGAAGAATGGCAGCTAGCTCTAAATGTAGAAAAATGTAAGGTGATGCGCATGAGTAGGGCAAACAATCCCAGAATGTTCGAATACAGCATTAGTAATGAGTGTCTTGATGCAGTTGCGTCGTTCAAATATCTGGACGTAACAATGCAGAGCGATATGAAATGGAACGAACATGTAACGACAGTTGTGAGTAAGGCGGACAGCCGACTTCCGTTTATTGGGAGAATTGTTGGAAGGTATACTTCATCTGCAAAGGAGACCGCGTATAAAACGCTTGTACGGCCACGTCTTGAGTATTGCTCAAGTGTTTGGGACCCGCGGGAGATCATTTTTAAAGGAAGACATGGCAGCAGTTCAGAGGCGAGCAGCTAGGTTCGTTAGTGGTAGGTTTGACCAATGCGTGAGTGTCGCAGAGATGCCCTGGGAACTCAAATAGGAATCTCTGGAGGAAAGACGACGTTGTTTTTTAGAAATTCTTTTGAGGAAATTTAGAGGGCTGGAATTTGAAGCTGAGTGTATAACGATGTTCCTGCCGCCTACTATGATTTCGCATAAAGATCATAAAGACAAGAGGAATTAGGGCTCGCACAGAGGCTTATAAACCAAAGACCTATATAAACAACGTAGACTGGCCACAGCGCCGCCATAGTTGAACCAATTGGAAAGGCTGCCGCCAAGTTTGAGAACGTTAGTGTCACGGCAGGTGGTACTGGGCGTCTGATAACGCTGAATCATTGGTTTGATATTAATCATTGCCAGTACTGAATTGTCCTTAATTTCTGGGCGACGCATTTCGGAAAGTAATTCCCACTACTAATAGCATTTCTCGTTCACTACTGCATCCTAAGAGTAATGTTTACAATCGTCTAACTGCTGCATTATTTGATGTTACTATAATGTCAATAATCGTTTGTATTTGCCGACATATCTTCCCTATAAATACAGGCGAATTTCTTTAAAGACTTTAATTGACTTTATTCTGCCTGTGGTTCAAATGATGTTTCATTCTTTTTTAGTACATTACGTATTTATCAAGATCTCCACAATTGAACATTTCCTTGTCACTCTTCTTACAGCTTTTGGTTTCTGTAGGTGCTCAGGAAACGAAAACAGTGTTGGAACGGCATTTGCAAGTAGCCGGTTTCGATCGGTGGTAGCATCCCTAACTTTTCTTCAAAATGAGAAGAGCATATGTAACTATACTTTGTAGACTGCCATTTATCACGCCTCGTACGGGTTACCCTCTGGGTTAACAACTCCTTGTTTTTCAAAGGAAATCTGTATAAAGAATAGTTTAATTACAGTTCATATACCTAGGCTACTTACCCAATGGTTAATATGCTTTTGTTTACTATATAAACAACTGCCATTACATTAAAACACACCAAATACATCCGTCCTCTGCCTAGCTTTTGATGGTCGAGAGTAAACATAATTTTGAAACTTGGTAAATGCGAAAGTTAAGTATAATGAATTGTTTATAGACAAATACACGCTGATACACAACGACCTATGTAATGACATATGTCTTTCTTTAAGTATGATATTCCAACAGTTTTATCACTGCGGTTTATGCAATTGTACGCCGAACATACACTGGGCTTGATTTAACCACTAATAACAGCGCTCACACGCTAGTTTTGATTACAAACAGAAGCGTCTGCTTCCTCTGCTGCTTCAAACTGACATTCTCAAATATGGCGCCCAATGTTGTTTTGTGCTGCCACCCAGAGCGCTATAGCTTGTCTGTAGCCTATGTTGTTTATATACCTCTTTGGTATAAACATTTTTTTCCGTCGTTCTATTTTGGGAGTGGAAGGAGAAAGGAAACGCCTAGTAGTGGTACTGTGTTCCCTCCGCCACGCAATTTACGGTTCAAAGCGGAGTATAGATGTAGACGAACATCAGACAAGATATCAGTGTTAACATGGAATAGGGGATCATGCAGAAATTTTTCATGGGGGATTATGTTCCAGACTGAACACTAAAAGGCGTAATCAGTCTTTAAGGGTGATGATAACGGACGTCTTGCTAGGAGAGTTCGTGTGGTTTTGGTGTCCAATGCGTCCGAGGGGTGTGATCGTGAGAGCGGAGCTGGAATCAGTGTTAGATAACAGCTAATCTGGCCTCTCCGCGGTAGTGAAATTCAGTGGCCGCTGGCAGCTGATGCCTTGTGTCGGTTTTAGTCTTGATAAAAGCGTGTATACTCCATTCACCGAAACGAGAGACGTACTGTAAACACGGCAAGGCGCGTGACCACAGCGCTGTCGTCGAGGGGTGTACAAGGCAGGGGCGTAGTCAGCGTGGCCGTCTCCATTGCAGGCGTGAGCTCGTTACTGCGTGTTCTACAGCGGCGATTTCAGGATCTCTCAAGTTCATTCTTAAAGTCGCTTGAAAGACTAGTTGAACCTTCGAGAAGTGGTTCTAAAGTGTTGTTCCTCGGCTTGGAGTTATTGTTGTTAATAAAGCACCGTACCTTCATTGTAGAAAAGAAAAAGTTCCCAGTGCGAATTCCAATAAGCACCAAATATCAGAGTGGCTAAAATATGAAAACCTCGATTTTGAAGACGGTATGTTGAAAAAATAACTTTTAGATTTCAAAATTACAGAACAGTGCACAACGAATACGCGATAGATGAAATGGCGATGAATGCAGGGAAAACTGTTCTTAGAATTCCTCCGTACTGCTATGAATTAAACGCCATCGAGTAAGTGTGGGCCAGAATCAAAGGCTATGTTGCAGCGAAAGACAAAACATACAAAATGCCGGAAGTTAAGGAACTGCAAGAAGATGCAGCAAAAACAGTGAGTGCAGAAGTTTGGAACAAGTGCGTCCTCCGTGTCGTATTTTTAGCTGAAAGTGAAATGTGGAAATTGTAGAGGAGAGAGAGAGGAGCGGTTTGGTATAAACCTCAATGAAAACAGTTCAAGTTTGACAGAATGAACCTTGCTTCCCCGTCCTTTACCATTATTATTACTGGTAATGTTATTAAAAATTGTGTATGCAAATCTCGTTTGGCAAGCAACCTGTATGAAAACAAATCTGTTTTGACAGGATGAACTCAGTTTCATCGTACTTTTAACATTATTGTAACTGGCTTTGAATCTTCGATTTCGTGCTTTATTTCGTTACATTGTTGTCAAGGTTTCTCAGGGTCCGCTATGACGTCAGCTCGGCAGCCAGCCGACGCCACCAGCTGCAAAGCGTGCGCCAAGGATTTTGTAGACCCCATCTTATCACGTGAACACCGAATGATTTCTGTGGATACGATCTTAGTCTCTCACATGACACTGTTTACGTTTCGTCCCAGTTCTCGGTGAATGGAGTATAGAGGCCGTGACAGCGGCCTCAGTGCCCAGACGCTGCTACTTGTTGTGTGGTTGGGGCGTACGTGTGGGGCGGTGCCACGAGGCGGGCCCACTGTGTGTGTGTGTGTGCTTTATTGCGGCGCCTAATGACGACGGTGATTGCTGGCCGCGTCGCCCGCCTCGTTCGCCGCCTGAGGGATGGCCGCCCTCGCCTCCCCCCCTGGCTGTCCACTGTGCGGTGCGGGTACCCGCGGACAAACGAGCGCCCACTCCTACAGTACGAGCCACGTCCACATCCCTGCCTGGGCAAACGGGAGGCACCGCTGACCTCTCCAGCGGTCGGAAACTAACGAAACTGTACTTACAAGGAGACCACGTGGGCATCGGATTTCAGAATTTCTTTATACTGATTGTACGTGAAGTTCTAATGAAATTGCATGCTTATGGAATATCTCCCCAACTGTGCGATTGGATTCACGATTTGCTATCAGAAAGGACACAGTTCGTTGTAATTGACGGTAAGTCATCGAGTAAAACAGAAGTGTTATCTGGCGTTCCACAGGGAAGCGTTATAGGTCCCTTACTCTTCCTTCTACATCTACATGGGATACTCTGCAAATCACATTTAAGTGCCTGGCAGAGGGTTCATCGAACCACAATTATACTATTTATCTCCCATTCCATTCTCGAATAGCGCGCGGGAAGAAAGAACACCTATATCTCTCTGTTCGAGCTCTGATTTCTCGTTTTTTTTTCTGATGATAATTTCTACCTATGTAAGTGGGAGTCAAGAATATATTTTTGCATTCGGAGGAGAATGTTTGCGATTGGAGTTTCGTAAGTAACCCACGCCGCAGCGATAAGCGCCGTTGTTGTAATGATTCCCATCCCAGATCCTGTATCATTTCCGTAACGCTGTCTCCCCTGTATCGTGACAATACGAAACGAGCTGCCCTTCTTTGGACTCTTTCGATGTCCTCCGTCAAACCCACCTGATAAGGATCCCACACTGGGCTGCCATACTCCAAAAATGGACGGACAAGCGAAGTGTATGCAGTTTCTTTTCTACTTCTGTTGCATGTTTTAAGGGTTCTGCCAATAAAACGCAGTCTCTGGTTCGCCTTTCCCACGATATTATCTACGTGTTCCTTGTGTTTATAAACGATTTAGGAGTCAATCTGAATAACTCCCTTAGATTGTTCGCGGATGATGCTGTCGTTTATCGGTTAGTGAAGTCAGCAGAGGATCAAAAACAACTGCAAAGCGATTTAGACAAAATTTCTACATGGTGCGAGAATTGGCAGTTGACACTAAATAACGAAAAGTGCGAAGTAATACACATGGCCACTAAAAGAAATCCGCTGAACTTCGATTACGCGATAAATCAGTCAAACCTTAAGGTCGTGAACGCATGCTGGTACTGCGTGATTACCTGTAATTACCTCATGACTTCAATAAATGCTCAAAATGGATGTACTTCAACTTCAATGCATTTGGCAATACGCGTAACGAAATTCCTCTCAACAGCGACTTGTTCGCCTTCAGTAGTGTTCTCACATGCATTGACAAGTGTGCTGACACATTTTTTCAAGCGTTGTTGGTGAATCACGATAAAGAAAGAAATACGGGGATGTAAGATCCGTAACTATCCGAAGAAAGTCCCGTACACTTGGATGATGTCTTCCAAGTTAACGATCATCATACATAGCACAGGCCTGTTGGGCATTTTATCACAATAGCCATACATAAATACCATATCGACCTTTTCTGCAATTGGTAAACGGTCCGTTTTAACACCAGTAATGTATCACGAAGCAAATACCGTCCGCACTGGCGAAATGTTACGCGATACCATGTACTTACACTTTTAAACATGGCTGCAGCTCAGCAACGATGGAACACGATTCAAAAGCCTACAAAGCTTCAGCCGACCAGTTGCATAAAAATGGTTTCCATGCATAAACCTTGAGCTAGGTTTCGGCGTAAGTAATTTTGCCTTCTTCAGAAGTATTACCTGTTTTCAGGATTTTCAATTTGGTGTCCGAATATTTAGATGCAGCTTTCGTATACCTTGGCTGGCAGGAACTTCAAAATTTTAAAAATAGCTGCAGTTCAGCAACTGGTCGGCTGAAACTTTGTTGACTTTTGGATCGTGTTCCACCGTTACTGAACTGCAGCCATGTATTAAATTTTGAAGTTCCTGCCAGCCAAGGTATCAAAAGCTGCATCTAAATATTCGGACACCAAATTGAAAATCCTGAAAACAGGTAATACTTCTGAAGAACGCAAAATTACTTTTGCCGAAACCTAGCTCAAGGTTTATGAATGTAAACCATTTTTATGCAACTGGTCGGCTGAAGCTTTGTTGACTTTTGGAACGTACTTATACCTTTGTGACTATTACAACGCCAATTTATCACAAAGCGACAAAAGTGTTCCAAATGAAACATTCATATTTATTTACGCACTAGATGACTATGTAATAAAAATGTGGATACCTATTTTTAAAAAATGCAGTTGTTATCCATTTGACCTATGGCAGCGCCATCTAGCGGGCCAACCATAGCGCCAGCTGTTCCCCCCGTCAAACTAGAAAAGTTTTGTTCTTTGTAGTTTTTTCGTTTGATGCTCATTTCGCGAGATCTTTGGCCCGGTCACAATCAATGGACCACCTTCTTTATGAAAACATACCTATATGCACCATGTTTCATGGTGACTGGTCAACCGATTTAGATGTTTGGATATTTCTTGTAACGTACCGTCCGCCATGCATCTATGGCGGCCTACGTAAAGCAACTCATGCATTGATTCGTGGTACAAGCTATCTGCATTCCATATTTCATTCAAATCTGTCCATCCCTTACAACATGAAGGAGTATCAAACATTAACCGCTTTGTAAGGTACCCTCCACCACGCACCATACGGTGGCTTACGATAGGTAGCCCATGTATTATTCAGGTTGTAAGCTGCATCTGTTCCAAATGTCATTCATACCCGTCCAGCCATTTCAGCGTGAAGGCGTAAGAAACGAATTAAAAATTCTAAAGCACCCTTCGCCATGTACCATACGAAGTACGACTACAACCTTCGCGCGAGTGCAAGCATTGAGTTTACGTTTTTGGCCCACTTAAGGGTACGGTAGTAACACTAAAAGTGGGCCTTTGCGGTTGTCAAAGTTTAAGACAGCTCGAAGTTTAAATGGAAACAGCGGCTTAACCATTCACCTGACACGAAAGTTGAATAACTGAATTTGTAGAGGAGAAAACTCTCTACAACTTCGCTCTATTATGTTTTTTTTTTCGTATCTTTCATGTTTTTTTTTTTTCGTATCTTGCATCGCTGCAGAGATATTTGCAAAAATAACGGCGATTTGACGATGTCTGTCTGGCTGTAACGCGATTCCACTTTTTAGGTCGAACCGTTCAACCGATCGGTACCAAATTTTACAGACATAATTGTTGGCTACCAGAGACCAGAATTTTGCTTTTTGGAATATTTCGGATAAGAAATACGTTAGTAATAAAGAAAGCCGTTTGTAATGTAATTTTAATTGCAAAGAAACCATCTGACGCGAAAATTGAATAAACAAATTTGTAGAGGAGAAAATTCTCTACAACTTTGTTCCCTTACGGTTTTTCTCCTTTTTTTCCATATCTCGTATCGTTTGAGAGATATTTGCAAAAATAGCGGAGTTCTGACACCATCCATTGAATTAACGATAACAGCCGTTCGCAGATGTCACGTGACGTTCCTCGCCCAGAACTCTCTCTGGCATACGCCATCTTGCGTTTGATGATTTTCTTATTGTAACTTGCACGTTGTCATTTCAAAGCAATGACACAGTGAAGAATTAACGAAAACACGTCGTTCTTCGTACGATAAATGATAATCTAGTGTCTACGAATGCCATATTAGCATCAGTTAACAGCGGCCATCAATAGTAAGAGATTAAAGAACTAATTTCCTCAGTGGTAGCTGTAGCGTAGTTGGCAACGCTTTGGACTATGATGCCGAAGGTTAGTGGTTCGAAACCCGCCACTACCTAAAACATTTTTTCCCTAAAAGTGTTTCAGACACTCTAATTAATTTTTTATTATTTAGATTATTATTTTGGTCCAAAATGTTTGCAAAAAATTATAAAACTGCAAATCTAAAGTGTGCCGTAAGAGACGTCAGTGCGATATTTTTATCGCAGTCGGATGTATATTGTGGCTGTGTTTAAAATACGAACAAAAAGACGCAAACAAACATTCACTTGTATGTAAGTAGAGATTGGACGTCGGCTGGGAGGAGGCGTCGTGTGGAGAATAGAATGGAGGCGGGACTCGAGAAGTCAGCCTGCTGGTGTCGGCGTCTGCGGTCGTGTCGGCGGCGTGCTTGAGAGGATTTCGGCGGTCGTATCGATTGCCGACACGGCGAGCTCCGTTTCCCTGGAGCGGCGCGAAGCCCCCGCGGCTACAACAACAGAAACCACACAAGCGCGCCCACCGGCAACTAGGCTGCGTCACAGAGTAACATATATTTGGCTGTGGCTGCGTCTAGCCGGCGATAGGGGCAGGTTACACTCCACCTGCTGCCGTGCTCATACGTGAAGAGTGCGAGGGCAGCCGAGCAACTATAATGTCCTCGCTCCACAGCCAACTATACTCCATTCAATTAAATTCATAAGGGGCAGCCCTCAGTCGCAAAGTACGAAAATAATCTTTTGTGTCCCAGCCGCGTCGCAGCTTTTGTGTCTCGTTTCCGTCGTAGGTGTCGGTGGCCGAGTAGAAAAGTACCGACACAGGAATAAAGGATGCACGCTTGTGCATGTAGGAGGTGATCAGCCAGTGGGACAGCAGAAACTAGAACACTAGAGTAAATTAGAACGAGATATATATTTCTTAGAGACTTAGTAATACTTAACTTTTACATAGCTCAGTACTGCAGAATGCTGATACATAGTTGAGCTAGAGGTCTGCCTAGTGCCTATCCGATAGCCAAGTCTTCACTGGTGCCTATCTGATTCCGAAGTGTTAACTGGTTCCTATCTCAGTCCCAAGTGAACGACCAGTCCAGTGGTGGCCACGAGCGGAGTTGCAGCAGAGGGCGCTCGTGGCTGACGTAAGAACGCCGCGCCGTGCGTGCATGGCGGCGCGCGGCGAAAGTAGGTGGCGCGCACTTTAGACTTGTGCGACACCACATAATCGTTACCCGGATTCAGTGCCGCTATGGACACCTTCTTCAGACTAAGATGAATATGTTTAACCACATGTCAAAATTTAAAATACAAAAAAATATATCTGACATAATCAGAGTTATCTGTCGACGTTGGCAGTGGAGACATTGCAGCCCCTCGTGACTGCTCCGCCTGTCTACAACTATTTACCTTTTAGGTATGACTATCTGATTATGTCAGATATATTTTTTGTATTTTAAATTTTGACATGTAGGTTAAACATTTTCATCTTCGTCTCAAGAAGGTGCCCATAGCGGCATTGAAACCTGGTAACGATTATTTTCATACTTTGCGACTGAGGACTGCCCCTTATAAATTTAATTGTATTGTAACAGTCGCTGATTCACAGCCATGCATAAAACTATACTCCATTCAGCGAAACGAGAGACATACTGTAAACAGTGTAAGGCGCGTGACCACAGCGCCGCCGTCGAGGGGTGTACAGGGCAGGGGCGCGCAGTCAGCGTGGCCGTCTCCATTGCAGGCGTGAGCTCGTTACTGCGTGTTCTACAGCGGCGATTTCAGGATCTCTCAAGTGCATTCTTAAAGTCGCTTGAAAGACTAGTTGAACCTTCGAGAAGTGGTTCTAAGGTGTTCTTCCTCGGCTTGCAGTTATTGTTGTTGATAAAACGCCGTACCATTATCGTAGAAAAGAAAAAGATCCCAGAGCGAATTCCAATAATGACGAAATATCAGAGTGGCTAAAAACGGTATGTTGAAAAAATAACCTTTAGATATATTTCAAAATTACAGAACAGTGCACAACGAATACGCGATAGATGAAATGGCGAAGAATGCAGGGAAAACTGTTCTTAGAATTCCTCCGCACCGCTGTGAATTAAACGCCATCAAGTAAGTGTGGGCCAGAATCAAGGCTATGTTGCAGCGAAAGACAAAACCGTACAAAATGCCGGAAGTCAAAGAACTGCAAGAAGAAACAGTAAATACAGTGACTGCAGAAGTCTGGAACTAGTGCGTGTCGTATTTTTAGTTGAAAATAAAATGTGGAAGTTGTAGAGGAGAGAGAGAGGAGCGCTTTGGTATAAACCTCAACGAAAACAGTTCTAGTTTGACAGAATGAATCTTGTTTCGCCGTCCTTTACCATTATTATTACTGGTAATGTTTTTATTTATTTTTTTTTTTTTTTAATTGTGTATGAATGGAGCATTTTGGCAAGCAGCCTGTATGAAAACAAATCTGTTTTGACAGAATGAACTCAGTTTCATCGTACTTTTATCATTATTGTAACTGGCTTTGAATCTTCCATGTCGTGCTTTATTTCGTTACATTGCTGTTCACGTTTCTCGGGGTCCGCTATGACGTCAGCTCAGCAGCCAGCCGACGCCACCAGCTGCTAAGCGTGCGCCAAGGATTTTGCACACCCCTACGTATCACGGGAACACCGAATGCTTTCTCTGGAAACTATCGTAGTCGCTCACGTGACACTGTTTACGTTTCGTCCCAGCTCTCGGTGAACGGACTATAATCTAGTTTTGATGATTTTCTTATTGTAACTTACACGTTGTCATTTCAAAGCAATGGCGGACTGAAGAATTAACAAAAGCACGATGTTATTTGTACGATAAATGATAATATAGTGTCTACAAATGCCATATTAGCAACAGTTAACAACAACCATCAATAGTATGAGATTAAAGAACGGAATTTCTAATTGTTAGCTGTAGCGTAGTGGGCAATGCGCTGGAATGTGACTCTGAAGGTGAGTGGTTCGGACTCTGCCATTGCGTGTTTTTTTTTTTTTTTTTTCAGGCACTCTTATTAATTTTTGTATTATTTAGATTATTATTTTGGTCCAAAATGTTTGCAAAAACTTATAAAACTACAAATCTAAAGTGGGCCGTAAAACACGTCAGTGCGAATTTTTCTTTTCAGCTACGTGGAAGCTCTCATACTCTCGCGTGTTTCCAGTTAGAAACAGAGATGCCGCTGTTGGCAGAGGGCGTTAAGAAGAAGGTCGCGATCCCTCGAGCGGCCGTCCCGTATCTCGGTCAGTGTTGGTGTGGCCCCGTCTGGAGAAGAGGCGTCGGCGTGCTCGACCCGGCGAGTGAAAGCGTCGAGAGTCGCAGGTCGATTGTAGGGCGTCTGTCGAGTGTATCGGGTATTGTTAGCGGCGGCGTCATTAGGAGCCAACGCGGTCGATACTCGACGCCCGTCGACTTGTTAATGCGAGTGGGAAGCCTCGCGGCCGCCGTGGTCAGCCGTGTCGTTAGCTCTGCACAGTGTTTGCGTGCCGCTGTAGGGCTAGATTTCTCTGTTCAGGGCACGAACAGCCCGACCGAGGCGTTCTCACAAATCTCATGAGACCTCGTGGTACCGGATATGTAAAGCAGTGTCCGTATGTGTGTACGTGTTGCATACAAATATACAGTTTTGTTCCAATCTTTATGAAATTTTGTACACATAAGCTTCAATCCATGAGGACGCTCGCCGTAAGTGTAAGAATCACATACGATATATATTTCACGAGATATGACGTCATAAACAATGAGATGCGCGAAAAACTGCTGCATTTTGCGACAATGCTGCTCATTTTCTCCTAAACCATTGGACCGATTTCAACCAAATTTGGTACACACTATTCTTACCGTGAGGTAACAATTGCTGCATGGTTGAGACTCACATACGGCACATGGTTCAAAAGATATTACGTCATAACCAATAGAAATCGCAAAAAAATGCCATGTAATGCGGCGAAACTTTCGAAATACACTGTATGAGAATGACAGTACTTAGCGACTTGCAACAAACTTTAAACATAATTTCAAACCTTTATTAAACTTTTTATCGCTGACAACCACAGCAAAATGATGAATGGAAAAAAGTTTCTCGCTTACTACTTTTCTTCTGTTTATGGAGTAAAACTACGGCATTTGGTATGACGTTACAATTTATAATTTGTACACTACAAATTGTAGCCGCACGAAATTTTAAACACAGTATACACACATATAGCTGAATGTACCTTCTAAAATGTATCAGAGTACGACACGTAGTTCATGAGATATGAGCACGTTCATGAAAATTCGCCCCGTCATGCACCAAGTTTTAATCTATTATTTATTTACCACTAATTGTATTCCTAAGAGATTTTAAAGACATACAGTCCTTATACAAATGAATATATATCTAAAAAAGGGCAGGAATAAATAAATAAATACCCGGGCATTGCCGGGTTTTCAGCTAGTTTTTTACATAAAGGTAAAACGGACAACAATCCGAAGATTGGTTTGAACACCACAGTGCTTTACTAGGCATGGTCCTGTTTGGAGGTGGTATGCCGTTGCCTTCCTCCGACCTGACTTATCCAGCCAGTTATATGGGGGACCTACAGTTTAACGTGGGTTCCGAACCACTGTGCTACTCGGTATTTTTTGCATGAGCAACACTGCCAGAGGTGAAAGAAGTGGAAAGTGACAGATAAAAATCCTAGGACCTGGCGGGGATTCAACCCGCGACCTACCACTATGCAACCGAGGCGCACATTTTTTACATAACAAGTTTAAACGTGTAGAATTGTGGTGAAAAAATTATGTATTTGCTGGTTCTTTATGTATAACTGCCGACAGGAAACGAAAGACACAGAAAACATGATGTATTGTCACATGGTCTTAGCGTATGTACAACAATACGTTCATACTCTATTTAAGATCTATTTCAATCTAACTGTGCCTATAGACTGTACATTTTTGTTATCGAATGAAAGGCCCTTTTCAAAAGTTGCATTGCTTTAGCCATTTTTGCCTTGAGAAGCTGTTTTCGTAATAATTCTGTAGTAAGTAAATGCTGAAACGAGGTGCACATTTTTTCATAAAACCTTTTATTGCGCCGTTACTGGTTTCGAACTTGAACTCATCATCAGATGGTTGTGTTGATTCCAGATGATATTTAGATCGGTGACTTAAAATAAAATTGTTGTTATTATATAGCCCACAAAGTTTTTTACATTTCTGTCCTAAATGGAACAAAGGTTTATGCTCGCAGTGTTTAGACATGATTTTACATCGTACGTATGCTCAATACATTGGACTTGTTTCATAGGAAGTTCTCCTTATATATCATAGTAGATATACGATTTTTTTGTATCTAACCAAGAGCACAGGGAGTCCAAATAAATTTTCAGAGGCAGTAGATACATGCAGCCACATTCACAATAAACCTAATTTTTCCCTATTGATCAACTAATTAAGGAACCAAATATATAAACAGTAAAAATAATATTTAACTGAGAGATAAGTTTCTTCATTTCCCATGAACTGCATTCTTCTGATGTAAAATAAATGAAAATGAAAGAAATTTTGAAATAATCAATCACCTTTGCATATGTGTTTTATGGTCTTCAGTCCATAGACTTAATTACTTAAAACAACAATGCGGACAGGAAGAGAATAGAGGCTTTTGAAATGTGGTGCTACAGAAGAATGCTGAAGATTAGGTAGGTGGATCGCGTAACTAATGAGGAGGTAATGAACAGAATTGGGGAGAGAAGGCATTTCCTGCATACCTTGACATAAAAGAAGGTATCGAATTATAGGACACATTCTTAGACTTCAAGGAATTGTGAATTTAGCATTAGAGGGAAGTGTGTGTGGGATAAAAACCGCAGAGATGGATACAGTAAGCAGATTCAGACAGATGTAGGTTGCCGTTCTTATGTGGAGTTGAAGAGGCTGGCTCAGAATAGGGTATTGTGGAGAGCTGCATCAAACCAGTCTCCGGACTGAAGACCACAACAACAACAACATTAATCGTATTTTCTATAGCCTCAAATAAAAAGTCATGCATTGAAGGGTTAAGTACTTCAGCTTTGAAGTCAATGAGATAGCTTTATTTTAGGCTTGGGGGTCGCAGGACATTTTTACTCGAAAAGAGTGTCATGCGTTCAGAAAGACTGAAGAACACTGCACTATGGCACTGAAGCAGAGCGGTAGGTGTTGGACGGTGTGTCACCTGCGCCGAGTGTTGATATCGAACCCCGCTGGTAGTCGTCAGCGACCAGAAAGCTCATCGTGACTGTATCTGGCGCGTACGTGTATCGCAGCCCCGACGTACGCATCCAAACAATCGGGCCGCACGTGACGTTCACTTAAGCCATTCGCGCCGTAGAAGAGTATGATTAAAAGCCGGCCGCGTTAGCAGGGCAGGGGTGGGTTTGGACGAGGCCTGCCCCGTGGACAAGTGTCAGGCACGGGTTAATGCTTTTAACGGCGTAATCTGGCCGCGTCATAACGGGCCGCCGCCGCCGCTGGCATTTTAAATTTCTGCCGCCCACCCCCGCCCCCTGCGCGGCCATTTCCACCCCCGCCGGCCGCACTGTCCACCCCTCCCACTGCAATCGCCGGCTCGTCCTAAACCGGGCCCTCGGCGCGCGCGCACTTTGCCGACAACAATACGAACGCCCTCCAACACAATATGCTCGTCAAAACAACGGCAACGGCTCCGGCGGATTTTCCACCGAAATACCTATGCAGTGTTTTTTCCTCGGTGCACCATATACTCCACCCCCACCCCGTCATCACCACCATACGACCACCATTGCCACAACAGTGCCACTTCTCCCTGCCCTTTGTGCTGCAGTTTCTTTTTTTCTTTTTTTTTTTTTTTTTTAATGGCGTACGCCGTTAAAAATCATGCTTGCTTCTCGTGACGTCACACAGAGCTGGTTCACCTTTTTTTGGTGTATCAGCAGCTAATAATTTATCAGGTACGGTATTTTCTGCCCCTCCCCCTGTCCTTCACCCCCTGGTCTCCTCGCTGCATTTTTATTTTCGGGGTGTGCGTGTACAGCGTGCTCATTTCACTTATGGCGGCCGTGCATTATTAATTCCAAATCTGACAGCGAACACTGCTTTACAGATTTATCAGAGCCGTGTTTAAAAGACTCGCGACCGTCAACCAGCCTCGCTCTTAATCGTCGTACCGTTAGTTAATCCCTACTAAGCTGTCCTTCGCGTCACGTGATATACGGTCGAGTTGACAGTTGTGAAATGAGACAATGCCAGTGAATCCATGCAGGTTATTTAACGACCATTTTGTGACCACGAGCCAGTCAGATTCACATACAGCGCCGCAAAGTAAGTAAGCTACTGAAACCACTCCATTATAAAGTCCTCCCAAACGATTTTTTAACGACGCTACATCACCACACGCACCTATTTACCATTTTTAATAAAACTGAGGAACTCTTTCATCCATCATGAAAAATGAGAGATGAACTCCGTCAAACCTTGTGTAATAAAACCACCGCAAAACAGTCACCCCCGGATCACTTCTATAGCTTGTAGAAAGGATAACAAACTTTCAAGTGATATATCCACTTCCGTAGTTAAGTCCCATAAGCTTAACAAACATTTGAACATATATCCACTTGTGGTGAAAGTCATAACCAACAAATACTGTGAAAAGAGAATCTATGTGACGGATTAAGACTGGAACCCAATAATTTCACTTTCGCCAGCTCTACCAAGCTCTACCAAGCCAGACACATCCTTCTTCGAGGACTGCTAATTCTGCCAGGTCCTTAGGGGAACTTCTCTAAGGTTTGTACGGTAGAAGGTAAACTACTGCCGTGCGTAAAGCTGTGAGGACGATCCGCGATGCGTGCCTGGACAGCTCACTCAGTAGCGCTCTTGCCCGTGCAAGGCAGAGGCCATCGGTTCGAGTCCCGGTCCGGCAAACATTTTTTAATCTGCCACAAAATTTCATCTTAATGCACACTCTGGTAGACAGTTTGGATGAACGGTACATCAGCAGCCGGCCGCAGTGGCCGAGCGGTCTGCGGCGCGCCAGTCCCAGTCTGTACGGCCACTACGGTCGGTGGTTCGAATCCCACCTCAGGCATGAAATGTTCAAATGTTTGTACAACTTATGCGACTTAACTACGGGGTCATCAGTCCCTAAGCTTACAAACTACTTATGAACTAGCTAAGACTAAAGACGGCACACATATCCATGCCCGAGGGGGGGATTCGAACCCCCGACCGTAGTAGCCGTGCTGACCGTGACTGGAGCGCCTCAGTCACCTCGGCCACCGCGGCCGGCCCTCTGGCATGGATATTTGTGTCGTCTTTAGCATAAGGTACTTCATAAGTAGGTTGTAAGTTTAATTAGTTTGTTAAGTTTAACAAACATTTGAACATTTTTGGTACGATCACCATGACGACTTGAGTTACTGAGCCAGATGTATGGTAAATAGTGTGTATTGTTTCAAAGTCTACTGGTAGCTAACGATTTCATTGAACGGGCTGTGCTCACTTTTTATCTAACGGATTTGTACCATTCCAGTATCATTTGTTATGTACTGTTGCCCATTTTTTGTTTCATAGCATATCATGGGGAAAAAAAAACCTAAAACAGACGTGCAATATCCTTTTCATCTGGAAAGCGCTCATTTCGACGTATGACACGTCACAAACAATGACTATTTCCACCGCTCTTCTGTGAATTAAAAACTTAAACAGTCGCCATATCCGCACCATGTGTGTGTGATTTTTGTGCAGTCGTCTTCTGAAACCTCTCACTTTCTGGTGAAAATATTGTGCATTGCTTGGTAGGTACAACTCTTATTTGCTTAATCCGTACTTGTATGCAATATATAAAAATGAATATTTGTTTTAATTTTATGCGCTGACTGACCGTTGACCAGATTGAGATATTTTGTCAACCTATTGTTTGCAGTAGCGCGAAGGTTGTAGACAGAGTACAGTTAATTACACAAAAATTCCTCCGTTACATGACGGAGGTTAGCCACGCGGGTATGGTCGTGCGGTCAGAGGCGCCGTGTCACGAACTGCGCGGCCACTCCTGTCGGAGGTTCGAGTCCTTCCTCGGGCATGGTTGTGTTGTTGTCCTTCTTAGTTAGTGTAAGTAGTTTGTACATCTAGGGACCAATGACGTCAGCCGTTTGTAAGCCAAAGGGTCCAAACATTTGAAAAATTTTGACATTTGAAATAAACATTTCACATGATATAGATTAAACAAGCAATTCCTCTAACTGGGGAGTTAACAAGGTTCGGTCTTGGGTCCTTTGCTGTTCTTAATATATATTAATGACTTGCCATTCTACATTCACGAATATGCTAAGCTAGTACTTTTTGCTGGTGAGGCACTCTTCCCTTCCTATCTAAATTCTAAACTTGTTGCATATTAAGAGCGTAGCTCCTCCGCTCATTAGTGCCTCTTGCTCGCAGCCTGTCTTGTATTCCCTCAAGGGCCCGAGTGAGCATAGTTGAGCATCCACACGGAAATAGTCAAGTCTGTTGGAGGATATATACTATTATTGATTGACACCATATCAATAATATGTATGTAAGTTTTAATGTAGAGGGTAGAGAGGATCTTGCAATAATCTTTGACACGAGGTCAACTGTCACCACGGAAGTTGCTAGATACTTGTGATCTTCCGAGTAAGGGGGGGCGGGGGCAGGAATAGACTGACAGAGGAGGAGGGGATGAAGAGAGTAGGTTAGGAGATGTGCCGAGAGAGGTGGAAGAGAAGATGAAAAGATGGAGGGGAGATGAGGAGACTGACAAAAGTATAGGCAGGAAATTATGAATTGAGATGTGTAAGTAAGCTGAGAGAGAGAGGAGGAGATGGATTACTGGAAGATTGTAATGAATATACAGGGTGTTAGAAAAAGGTACGGCCAAACTTTCAGGAAACATTCATCAGACACAAAGAAAGAAAATTTGTTATGTGGACATGCGTCCGGAAACGCTTAATTTCCATGTTAAAGCTCATTTTATTATTTCCCTTTAAATGTAAATTTAAAAAATTCGTGCAGACAATTGCCAAAATAACCAACTGTTTCGTTAGTATCCGCACGCAATTGTGCAATCACGTCATCAACACAGATTTTCTGTGAACGTTTGAGCAGGAATTGTTGGTGATGTCTTGATTGGGCCTCATGTTCTTCCACCTACGCTCACTGGAGCACGTAATCATGATTTCATACGGTATACTCTATCTGCTGCTAGAACATGTGGCTTTACAAGTACGACACAAGGTGTGGTTCATGCATGGTGGAGCTCCTGCACATTTCAGTCGACGTGTTTGTACGCTTGTCAACAACAGATTCGGTGACCGATGGATTGGTAGAGGCGGACCAATTCCATGGCCTCCACGCTCTCCTGACCTCTACCCCCTTGACTTCCATTTATGGGGGCATTTGAAAGCTCTTGTCTACGCAATACCGCTACCAAATGTAGAGACTCTTCGTGCTCGTATTGTGGACGGCTGTGATACAATACGCCATTCTCCAGGGCTGCATCAGTGCATCAGGGATTCCATGCGACGGAGGGTGGATGCATGTATCCTCGCTAACGGAGGACATTTTCAACATTTCCAGTAACAAAGTGTTTGAAGTCACGATGGTCGTTCTGTTGCTGTGTGTTTCCATTCCATGATTAATGTGAGTTGAATAGTTATGAAATGAGCTCTAACATGAAAATTTAGCGTTTCCGGCCATATGTCAACATAACATATTTTCTTTCTTTGTGTGTGAGGAATGTTTCCTGTAAGTTTGGCCGTACCTTCTTGTAACAACCCTGTATAATGTAAGGAACTGTGTTATAAATTACTTGTACCTCTAGGAGGGGGAGATGGTAAATGGAGATGAAGAGATGGACAAATATAGGGGAAGGCTGAAGGACGGATTGAGGGAGCAGGAGATGAACAGAGTTGGGTGGACAAAGATAGTTGAATGGAGGAGATAGAGTGGAGGGGGGGAGGAAATGGACATAGGGAGGAGGGAGATGATCAGAAAGACAGCCGAGCGGAGAATATGGATAGAGAAAGGAAGTAACAAGAGGTGGAGTAATTGAAGACTGGAATAAACAAATACGTGGGCAACGTCGGTTGTTCAGCTAGTTGACCTATAAAACGGATCACGTAAAGCGGTAGCTTTACGTTCGTGGATAATGCCGGCAGAGCGCGTAAAGTCGTGTAAGAGGGGCAGAAGTTGGCCGGTGCGGGTATTTATTGGGGGCCGTCTGAACGAGTGTGGGCCATTGGCGGGGACGACGCAGCCGGGTTAATTGGCTGGGGGGAGGGGGCGGCAACTTGTTGTAATGGCCGCGCGGGCACAGCTACAGCTGCGCCCAGATTGAATCGGCGCATTAACATACAGACCGCGGGCGCGGGGGGAGCGGAGAGTGTAGGCCGGGGGACCACTTGTTGTCGGGGGGAAGGAGCCGGCTGGTTTTAAAGGCCGGGCATCTGACGAGGACATGAACGTTTTGTGGCGAATTGAAAAAGGTGTCAGTGGGTTCCCAACCGATTATACTGAGATGGAGCACCAACTGTCTAGACCAGTGCTTTCCAAACTTTCCCTCATGGCGACACACTTTTATAGCTTACAGTTTTGCGCGACACCCTTTCATTAATACCATAAATACATATGGTAGAATTTAGATGGTTCTAGCGGGGGGGGGGGCACGGAAATAGAGTATCGCTTAAATGTAGTTTCAAATGTTCAAATGTCCGTAGAACTTATGGGTCTTAACTACGGGGTCATCAGTCCCCAAGCTTACAAACTACTTGCCTGCCGCGGTGGCCGAGGGTACTGAGGCGCTCCAGTCACGGTCTACACGGCCACTACGGTCGGGGGTTCGAATCCCCCCTCGGGCATGGATATTTGTGCCGTCCTTAGTATAAGATAGTTGATAAGTAGTTTGTAAGTTTAGGGACTGATGACCCCGTAGTTAAGTCCCATAAGCTTAACAAACATTTGAACCTACTACTTATGTACTAGCTAACACTAAGAACGGCACAAATGTCCATGCCCGAGGTGGGATTCGAACCCCCGACCGTAGTGGCCGTGCAGACCGTGACTAGAGAGCCTCAGTCCCTTCGGCCACCGCTGCCGGCAAATGTAGTTTGTAAACGAAACTGAAATCCTCGTACGCATTGACATGTTTAATGTTGATCCTGACTGCAGCAATTACGTACACTCATCGCAAGAAAAGGAAACATTAGGAACTACGGAGATGTACAACAGAGCAACACCGCAGACAACAATGCCTACCTCACACAGTAATACTTGCTTCTTCTACATCCGACCCAACTTCCGAAACACGAAAGCTGAATTTCGGAAACCGTTTTTCTCTGTCGTGTGTACATGTCAGCGCCAGATACGGTTTTGCTGGATCGATTGAAAACGACATCTGGAAATTAGCTGCTCGGATTTCTGATTTAGACAGCACAGTGGCTGTTCCCTTCCAGTCCATCAAATTATTTTCAGAAATAAAGATGATGTATTTATTACAAGTGATGAATTATTATTTAAGTTCTATTGTTAGATTTTTGCTTCACCACGACCTAGGAAGTTCCGACATATTCGGAAAAAATTATAAATATTTGTGACAAGTAAGAATATGAATGCCATTTCTGGTTCCAGAATCTGTTACATACAAGGGAGAAAAAAAAATTAACGCATACCGGGGTTCGAACCAAACATCACTGCATTTAAAATATTACTCTCCGTTAATCACCCGGCCATACTTCATACTAAACATCGCTACTGAATAGCTTTAGGTCAGTGGACAATTGTGACTGCTTTTACATCTGTGACAGCTTTTATAGCCACTGTGTGATTGATTGACATTTAACTGTAAGAAACGCTACCGAGGGTGACGTGGCTTTGATAAATCCATTATAAAACGCTCAGGTGCAGCATTTTGGGTAGGAAAGCAGACTACCGTGTAGGTTCGTTCAAGCAGGTGCCAGTTCCAGAATACTGCGCAAACTGCAAACTGCTGTTATCGAGTATCAGCAGCAGCTCAGCGCATGCGCAGTTTGATGGAATCTGGCAGCTGCTTGAACGAACCCTGAGTGTCTACTGCTGCTGAAGCAGAGCTGCCGCCTAGCGGCTGAGCACGCAATTAATGTGCACCGATCATTCCTTTAATCGTGATCTGTGGTGCACTGAATGAAGAGAAGGATGATTAGCTGCAGGCGAATCTTCAGGGTAGTATGAAGAGAAGGATATTTTGTATTATTTTATAACATGTTTTTTGTTTACAGTCTAAATTTGTGAGTCTCGCGACACCCAGTTTGGAAAGCTGTGGTCTAAACTAAATAGTTGTGTGTTATGCACTTTGGCAATATAAACCAGATGACAAAACGTTCTAAGCGACGACTGCCAGTCTGATTGCATGTCTGGGGAGAGAGAGAGAGAGAGAGGGAGAGAGAGAGAGAGAGAGAGAGAGAGAGAGAGAGAGAGTAGTCCCCACCCACGCCAACCACACATGTGGTCACCGAAGATGATTCTCTGACAACGTGTGGATGGTGATTGTCTATCATTTGCGCTTGTCCGTTTGACTGGTCGACGTTATCCGGTGTTCCTGGTCCACAGGTATTGGAAACTCTACCCCTTATTTTTCCCGAAAGGATGTAGGTTACTTGTCGACGTTAGCAGCGAAGACATTGCAGCCCCTAGTGACTGCTCCGCCTCGCTACAATTATTTACTTTTTCGGTATGACTTATTGATTATGTCAGATATCTTTTGTATTATTTTAGATCTTGACATGTAGTTTCAACATATTCATCTTCGTCTTAAAAAGGTGCCCATAGCGGCATTGAAACCTGGTTACGATTATATTCGTACTTTGCGACTGAGGGCTGCCTCTTAAAAGTTTAATTGTATTGTACCAGTCGCTGATTCACAGCTATGCACAAAACTGTTCTGTCATTTTTTACTCTAGTGATATTTCTGTCCTGCGATTCGACTGTCCGTGTCGCAATTCGAGGCATCAATTTCTCAAATTCATACCTGAAAAATTCAAACAGTTAAAGAGGCACAAAGCAAAACTAAAATTTAATAGAAATTTAACATTGAAAAAAGGTAGGCTACAAATGCAGGTCCCGCGAGACATATAATTCGGACCCGCGACATAGATTTCAAGATCACTACTGTCAGCTAAAAGCGGCATGTTTGGGATCCGTGCACTTTATGGTGATACGGTGATCTCGAGGGGCGAAAGCGACATGTGTACTGCTTGTACATATCGTCATTACCTCTGACAACGGACGGTGTGTTTCTTTTCTTTGTCAAATACGAGTTATATCTGAATCTATAAACGGCAGCATGACCGCGTTACTATAATTTAGAGTAGTGTAACAAGCAGACTTTGACGAGACCGCATTAAGCACGGGCGCAATTTGCTGGCAGCAGCGGTCGTGATGCGCCCGATACGCCATCAGGGCGTCCCATTACGGCTGGAAATTTATAGGGGCCCTGCGCGGTGCGGTCGGGGCCCTTGCGCTATTCAAAACTGTCGATTAATATATCGTAAAAAGTGTCGCGGCGCGCATCAAAGGACGAGTGGCGGCCGCGGTCTGCTGATGAACCCATCTGCGTGCTGCTGCACTGCCGGCGTGCTATCTAGCTGCGCTTTCATCCCTGTGATTGAATGGCACACACGAATCTGAAATGTAAATCACCGATCCTCCGAGCGTGGCCCGATGCCGGCTACGTTGATTAATTTGCTTCCGAAGGCAAATGCTCTTGCTCGAGTGGCGGACTGACGCGACGTGCCTCGCAGATTTGTGTGTCACTGGGACTTTACTTCCGGTAATTTTGAAGAACTTGTAAAAGCTAAAATTTTAAGTGTGCGCCACCGTATTGTGCACTGCCAGGTGGCAAGCCTGTGTAATTCTTATTACAGACGCAGATGACTCCCAAGCAATGTAATTTTAGAAGTGGAGCACGTGAAACAGAGGTGAAATAAATCTGCAGAAGTAATTACATTAGATGTATATGCTTGACATATTTCAAGCGAGGGAGGCGAGCTAAATTATTTGTTAATATGTATGCCAAGATGGCTTCGACATTCGTTTCGACATTCTTGGTTGTTATCTTCAGATCTGCAACTCAATTTTTACAAGATAGAATCTCATGTGATAAGGTGCTTAATGCTTAACTTAAGAGTCACATCGATATTTTCTATCTAATGCTTTAAGTACATATAAACTAGATGTGTCAAGTTTTCAACTATTTGTCATAGCCCGTTACAGAAAAAAATAATAAAAAAATAATAAAAAAATAAACTGGGCCACTTTAGATTGGTACGTTTATAAGTTTTGCAAACATTTTGGACCAAAATGATAATCTAAATAATAAAAAATTAATTAACAAGAGTGTCTGAAACCCTTTTAGGAAAAGAAAATTTAGGTAGAAGCGGGTTGCGAACTACCGACCTTTAGCGTCGGCTATCAATCAAAAGATGAGTCCTTTAATCTGATGCTATTGATGGCCGTTGTTAACTGATGCTGTTTCTGTTCTGCCTCAGTTTCCGGCGAGTAAGTTCAAAACAAATGTTCAAATGTCTGTAAATGTATCGGACCAAACTGCGTGGTCATCAGTCCGTAGCTTACAAACTACTTAAACCTAGGTAAACTAACCTAAGGACAAACACACACACCCATGCCCCAGGGAGGACTCGACCCTCCACGGCGAGCAACCGCGCGCTCCGCAGCGAGACGCTTTAGACCGCTCAGCTACTCCACTGCGGCAGCGAGTAAATGTATCAGCGCACTCACCTGAAGATGGCAGCCAGTTGGTCTGCCGAAATATCGTGTTTAGTTGACGACGGTATCCGGCTGCACACGCGAGATGAATATTATAAACCGTGATGTTTGGCAAGTGTGGTTCAAGGTAGTTTGTAAGCGTGGGCAATGATAAGTCATTGATGGGTCATAGTGTATATCGGCAGACAACGCACACTGATCTGTATTTACACGCAGACAGCTGTCACCACCCTTCACAGAGGAATGGGGTACTTAAAACTCTAGTACATAGGGCGCGCACTATCTCCGACGCAGAGAGTCTACCTCAGGAATTGGAACACCTGAGAACTGTATTTCGAAAAAATGGGTACTCAGAGTGGCAGATTCAGCGGGCTCTCCGCCCAACCACTACATCACAACATGTGGAAACGGATGAAAACCCGAGGGAGGATGTGGGCACTGCGTTCGTTCCATATACCGGCGCACTCTCGGGGAAAATCGCCCGCATTTTGAAAAAAACACCAGGTTGGAACTGTTTCTTGTCCGCCGAATAAAATTCGTGCACTGGTGGGGAGCGCCAAAGATGATCTCGGTTTGAGGAAGGCCGGCGTGTACCAGATTCCGTGTCAGTGTGGAAAGTCATATATTGGACAGACGATGCGTACCGTCGAGGATCGTTGCGTTGAACACCAGAGGCACACACGATTGATGTATCCGAGCAAGTCGGCGGTCGCTGAACATTGTTTGTCGGAGAATCATGCGATGGACTATGAAGGCACTAGGATTCTGGTACAGACGTCGAGAAACTGGTACTGCGTCGTTAGAGAGGCCATTGAAATTCGCACAAGTGACGACCTCATAAACCGTGACTGTGGCTATAATCTTAGCAAAGGCTGGGAAGCAGCGATTGGGTTAATTAAGAGTAAATCTAGCAAACGTAACGAAGTGACGACCACGGCGGACAGAGCCCTCACACCGACGTCATCTCAGACGCCGGCGCAATCGGTTCCACTGCGCGGCCGCGGCGCGGGGCGCGGACCGCGGAGGGGTCGCTCCGCGGGCCGAGGGTATTTAAATGGCCCGCTACCGGGCTAGAACCCAGTTCCCTTCGAGCAGCCGTACCGGCGTGTTTCCAGGAGCTCAGTCCGTCAGTTCACCTGATGATGGCGAAATGTATGATCGCCGAAATATTGTGCCCGTTGGACACTATAGACCGGCCGTACACACGTGGATATTTCGATTATCAAATACGCCGAGAGAAACTGAAGAATAAGCACAGTAGTTTGCTGCCATAGAGCTACAGACCTTTGAACATTTGACTTACGCGGCTGAAGTGACGTCAGACGTGAGTTAGCGTAGCGGCCGGCCGCCTGCGGTTCGCGTGCTGCGAGGCGCGGTCTGCGCTGCCGACTTGCCAGACACGAGAGGCCGCTGATGGCGGCCAGTTAGAGAGTTGCTGCCGAAGCGGAAGAGCAGGACAGGCGCCCCGTGCCGGGCATCGATCCCAGGGCCGGCCGCGTCAGCAGTCGCGTCGCTCGCCCTACACTGCAAGCAGTTTGTGGCTGTACGGAAGTAATGTCCGTAGAGTCGCTCTGTTAGTATTAGTAGTGGTATTAATCCAATAAACTTCGGGCGTGCAGCCGTGCAAATTCTATGTCTTTTACTAATATTTCGGCCGCGTATCGTCCGGCCATCTTCAGAGTGAGTCCCACGACTGCCGACAAGTTGCCGGGCGCGGCCTTATATACACCATCGCGGCGTCATGCCGGCCGCGGTGGCCGAGGAGACTCAGGCGCGCCAGTCACGGTCTGCACGGCCACTACGGTCGGGGGTTCGAATCCCCCCTCGGGCATGGATATTTGTGACGTCCTTAGTCTTAGATATTTCATAAGTAGTTTGTAGGTTTAGGGACTGATAACCCCGTAGTTAAGTCCCATAGACTATACAAACAATCGCGGCGTCACTGCGCATGCGGGTCTCAGATGCTGGTCGGCGACAAAGCGCGTGCCAAGTGTACCGCTTTGCCGCCGACCTCCATCTGAGACCCGCATGCGCAGTGACGCCGCGATGGTGTATATAAGGCCGCGCCTGGCAACTTGTCGGCAGTCGTGGGACTCACTCTGAAGATGGCCGGACGATATGCGGCCGAAATATTAGTAGAAGACATAGAATTTGCACGGCTGCACGCCCGAAATTTACTGGATTAAAAAATGTTCAAATGTTTGTAAAGTCTATGGGACTTACAACTAAGGACGGCACAAATATCCATGCCCGAGGGGGGATTCGAACCCCCGACCGTATGGCCGTGCTGACCGTGACTGGAGCGCCTCAGTCACCTCGGCCACCGCGACCGGCTTATTGGATTACTCCACACGCCGTGAAAAGTTGAAAATGCACAATAGTGGTATTGTTTGGAAACATAAAGGACCAGAAGCGGGACGCGGCAAGTGGTTTACAGAGGTTCCAACCATTACGATTGAATCGTAATTGTTACGAAAAGTTTTTTTAAATTACGCGTTTACGATTGGAGTAGTTCGGATTCCGATTTTCAGGTTTAAATAACGAATCAGTCATTTGTTTTCCGTCGGCAAAACTCGTTTCCCTTTGATTTCGATCGTGTGATGTCATCGACAAAAATGAAGTGGTTACGAGCAGCATGTTCTTGTGGAAATCACTGGTATTGACAGTAACTTCTACGAATTCGAAAACTACGTAATACGGCATGGGGGACGAATCCACAAAGGCGCACCATTTTGGAATCTAGCAGAAGCCAATGGAAATGCGTCATTTCACTTGAATTTTACCTTTCATAACCTGCACACTCACTGAAATATCTTAACCTGCACTGTTTCTGTAAGTTACGATTTTATGTTATCTTGTGGTTTTGTGTAATTTTTAATGAATCTTCTATATATCTCTGGAAATCACCAAATCTAATATGTTCAGTTCTGAGGAAGAAAACAATTTTGCTTCACTCCTCCCCACCCACACATATTCCTGCTGTACACAGCAGAATGATGTAGTAATACGCTGCCCATATATCATCTGCAATCTTACAAAACTGCCTTCACAATTTTGATCATTTTGTATTCACTTATTCTCCTTGGAACCCTTCAAAATCCCCCCCCCCCCCCCAGCCTCCGTCCCCGCTCATACATATTACGTCGCATTACTATTTGCCATATTCAAAAGTTGGAATCTCTGGGTTTAGAGCAGGTAGCAGCGGGTTAAACCGAACGGCCAGTCGGAGGTTTGTCCAAATCGGCGGAAATCTGAAAAGCCCGTGCTTTGTACTCAAAACTAATGAGGGCTGTTTGTGGAGCGTTTCTTAAAGATGTTTTGAGGAGATCTGCGAGTTCCACACTCCAGTAATCTATATCTATAAATGTGAATGTCTGCTCGGTGTACGCTTATCAGGTCCGAACGACAAGACACAGAAACTTCAATATTTCTTCAGTTACTAATTTATACATGAGGAAGGTTTTAGGCACGGTTTTATAGCGATCTGGTAGATATTAAGTAATTTGAAGAATATAACGCGAAATGCGGAACAATAATTACTCTCTGAAAATTATATTTACTCTTTGAAAATTATATTTACTCTTTGAAATTGGTTTTATTGGTTGCATTGTTGCTTGAGGGTTGATAATGATAAAAGGGTGGAGTATATTGGGATGGAAAATTATCGGTGTATGTATAATTCTACATGTGTGTGTGTGTTAATATTTCGCTCTGCAGCGAAAACTACAGCACGCAAACGGATGGTCTGTGTGTAATTGTTGTCAAAAGTCTCCCGTTGTACACCATACCAGTTCCATGCCGATACCTATAAGGGGGGTGGAAGATATGGTGGTTGAAAGTCGTCAAATTATAAAAAAAATTCGGACTGAAGGCCAGCGATGACTCTCTATAGAAAGGAGATTACATACAGACAAACGTGATGCCATAGACCATATCTTTGGTCTATGCGAGCTACAATGTCCTCAGTTCTTTCTCTGTAAGGAAATATTAGAATAAATAAATAAAGCAGTAAAAAAGTAATTTCTTCTAATACATCTCTTTAAAAAAATCGATTTGATGTTTCGCGCATTACATCAAGTGATCGATCTGTGATTTTATTACACTCATTATTCTTGAATTTCCTTTAATCCTTTCAGATATGCCATTTCAGTACAAAAGACTCCAGTTTCCAGTTCGTCTAGCTTTTGCCATGACAATTAACAAAGCTCAAGGACAATCATTAAACGTCGCAGGGATCCGTTTACAGCCCTCATGTTTTTCACATCGTCAATTATACGTCGATTGCTCAAGGGTGGGCTACCCAAAAAATCTCTACATTTACGCTCCAAACAATACTACTAATAACGTAGTTTTCTAGAATGCCCTAAAATGAAATTAAAATGAATTTGGACATTACTCTCACCATAAGTGTTGAGTTTTAAAAAAAGTCATCAAATGTATGGGGATTAATACATACATAGTGTTCATTTTTAAGAATAGGTACATCTTCTTTTGATTCTTAATTTTCAATATGGAAGGTTGTTACTAATGACGATTTCAAATAAATCACTGGTGTAACACTTGTAAAATCTCCAGAAGGTGAAATAGCAGAACTAGAAGGGAATCATCAGGTGTGTGTCATTAACGACATGACGGGGGGGGGGGAATTGTTATTCGAACCTGAAACGGTAATACGCGTGAAAGCGTTGAGTCACTGCTTGTAATAGGAACAGAATAGAACTGGAGAAACCAAAGTCTTGTTCGCTATGTAAATTACCTATTATTTATCATCCCCTACGAACAAAATGATTTCCGTGTGATTTCGTGAGTGAATTGTGTTGGAAGGTCCAATTTCCCCCGTTCCGCGCTGATGACGTCGTTACTAGCAGATGCGCACTAATTCGCACTAAATGGAATCACTTGTTTACCTCTGTTTACGCCATTGTCTCTTCGCTTCATAACCTAGTTATGCGTAGTGCCAGCTTCTACAGTAGAAAATATGCTCTGTCTCTCTTCGGCAGAATCGCAATTTAATGTCGCTTGTGCATGACGAATGATATTTCTCTCTTCGATATTGCGTTAACGTAGCGTTTTCCAACATTTTCAACCTTCCAAGTAAAAATATTGTGGCGAACCCCTTCCAAATAAAAATATTCTGGAGGACTTCCCCCCTCCCCCTTTCACACGAACTATAACAAAACTATATTATGTCAAAGGAAACAAATTTAACGTTCTTTCTTTTGAAACAGATTTCTTTTAAATTGTTGGCCGAATTCGTTTTGTGCATTTTTGAGAATGGAGCATATTATCGTATTTTTACATGATTTCCGACAGAAAAATGTATTTTGCTCTACCAGTGTTTCGCATTTTAGGAAAGACTTAGACGGGAATTGTGCTCGTTATGAAATGTCGCACTGTATAGACATTTTTAAAGAAGTAGATAGTTTAGAATTTTCCCAGAATTACTTATGGCATCTTGTTCTTTTACCTATAGATTGGTTCTTGAAAACAGTTTTCAGGCTTTTCGCTTATTCATCATTAACCCACTGTATTATTAAACAATTTATGATCTGTGTAATTAATAATGGTTTAACAAGAACTCCATAATTGTAACATTAAATAAATTTCACGTAGCCATACATTTTCGTATTACTGAGCCCCTAGTTGTTTTCTGGTGCTTGTACTTCCTACTATGACCACTCCCCGAGAAAGACTTTGCAACCTCCTTTGGGGTTGCGACCCACAGGGTGAAAAAATCCTTGGATTATTTCATGTAACGAAAAAAAAAATGCAATTTTTGAGGAATTTGACGTTCAGAACGATTACTTACTACGTTTTTTGTTTTGGCCATATTAGCAGCGACTTTGTGAAAGCAAATGCTGATAGTTCGGAAAGAACATGCTGCACATTAAGTTTAACCAATCACGTTGCTCCTTATATACAAGGCATCTGCATTATAGTAAAATATAGTGGCCTTGCCTTCAGTCACATGACTGTGTTTTATTGTACACAATGCGATTTTTACCCCACACACTTCCCTCCAATGCTAAATTTACGATTCCTCGATGTCTAAGAATGTGTCATACCAATCCATCCCTTCTTTTAATCAAGGTATACCAAAAATTCCTTTTCTCACCAGTTCTGTTCACTACTTCTTCATTAGTTATGCGATCTACCCACGTAATCTTCAGAATTCTTCTCTAGCACCACATTTCAAAAGCCTCTATTCTCATACTTTCCGCACTGTTTATCGTCCATGTTTCACTCCCGTACAAGGCAACACTCCACACAAATGCCTTCAGAAAAGACTTCCTTACACTTAAATTACTATTCGATGTTAGCAAATTTCTGTTTTTCAAAAAGGCTTTTTTCCCATTGCCATTCTGCATTTTATATCCTCTGTACTGCGACCGTCATTTGTTATTTTACTACCCAAGTAACAAAACTCATCTACCACCTTCAGTGTTTTGTTACCTAATCTAATTCCTTCAGCATCGCCTGATTTTCTAAGACGGCATTCCATTATCATTGTTTTGCTCTTGTTAATGTTCATTTTATACGCTCTCTTCAACACACTGTCCATTCCATTCAATTGCTCTTGCAGGTCCTTTGCTGTCTCTGACAGAATTGTAATATCAGCAAAACGCCACATTTTTATTTCTTCACCCTGAACTTTAAACCCTATTCCAAATTTTTCCTTGCTTTCCTTTAGCACCTGCTCGATGTACAAATTGAATAACATCGGAGAAAGGCTACAACCCTGTCTCAATCCCTTCCCAACTAATGCTTCCCTTTCATGCCCTTCGAGTCTAATAACTGCGGTCTGGCTTTTGTACAAGTTGTAAATAACTTTCCTTTCCGTGTATTTTAC
This sequence comes from Locusta migratoria, assembly GCA_026315105.1. Taxonomy (NCBI): domain Eukaryota; kingdom Metazoa; phylum Arthropoda; class Insecta; order Orthoptera; family Acrididae; genus Locusta; species Locusta migratoria. The sequence continues at coordinate 643,535,176 of CM048746.1, forward strand.
CCCTGCTGACTTCAGAATTTCAAAGAGTGTATTCCAATCAACATTGACAAACGCTTTCTCCAAATCTACAAAAGCTAGAAATGTAGGTTTGCTTTTTCTTTATCTTCTAAGATAAGTCGTAACGTGAGTATTGCATCCCGGGAATCTACATTCCTCCTTAATCCAAACTGATCTTCCCCGAGGTCAGCTTCTACCAGCTTTTCCATGATTAAACGTAATGACACTACCATATGTACTTCGCCAAAAACAAATCGTCTATCTGAATCACATGTTCATCGGATGGCACAAAGTTGTGCACAAGTTTTATGAACTTGATAAAGGGATAATATCATACCGAAACATGTCGTGCTGATACACAAATGTCATTATTGGCAGCAGGTGCATCATTTGCATTAATGACAATTATTATTTTTTTATTTATGGGTCTTCGAATGGGTCATATCAATCCCAGCCGGGGTGTGATCCACTTCCTAACGGGACACGGCCCCTACCCCACACACCTTACACGTGTGGGTCTCAGTGACAATCCATGCTGTACGTGTGGAGAAATTGGGACCCCAGAACACACTGTCATACACTGAAAACTCTACAAAACACACTCTCACACTATGTTTGACACGAATAAAGACCTAAACGAACTCATACGAGATAAGAACGGTTGGGACATAACGAACAGGCTAACGGACGAAGTCTCACTACGAAAAAAAGACGAGTACATACAGAACGTAAGACGTAATGCAACACGAAACGCCCGCAACAGAAGACAAAACACTTGTGATGAATCTGACACAGCCGGCCGCGGTGGCCGAGGGGACTGAGGCACTCCAGTCACGGTCTGCACGGCCACTACGGTCGGGGGTTCGAATCCCCCCTCGGGCATTATTTGTGCCGTCCTAGTTCGTAAGTAGTTCATAAGTAGTTTGTAAGTTTAGGGACTGATGACCCCGTAGTTAAGTCCCATAATCTATACAAACATTTGAACATTTTTAAATCTGACACTGAAAGCGCAAACAGTACAAATTACACCACAGATGACAGCCCCGACACAGAGGACGATGAAACACATGCGAAATGTAACCTACAGATATAGCCAATCATAAGAGTCTCAAAATGAGAAAACTCCAGGATGGCAGGGCTCGAAGTCAATTCCGAGGCCTCCTATCCTGGACTTTCCTCTCTTATTCTTCAGACTGGCACTCAAACCAATCTTTCCCATCTTCTGTTATTCTCTTCTTAAAATAGTTGATGTTTCTAAGTTACCTTTCCATTTTCCTTGTGATAAGTTTTTACGCTTTTCTTTGTATTTTTTATCTAATTACTGTAAATGTATAAAGAAAATAATGTATCATAGTCGCATAAATGTATCACATAGTTTTTGTAATCACGACCAGCTATATACCCAAAGGCAGCTGGTCCGCAACAAGGGTAAATAAATAAATAATTAATGACAAGTCAGAAATGGCGACAGTTTTCGCGCACTCGCGACTAACCTCTCCCGCTCCGCGGACTGGGACTGATGACGAATGTCAGTAGGCGAGCGCCCCGGTGCTCGGCGGACACGGCCATTTATTCTTTGGGGGGCTGAGTTAATGACGGCTATAAAGACGCTTCTGAACGGTGCGGTGACGCCACGGCGTAATGACGCCCGCTCGCGCCGGTCCTAATTTATTAATGAAGTGACGCGGAGACAATGCGGCCTCATTAATAACCGGCCTTTCAAACGGCGACGAGGCGCCTGGGGGTGGAGAACCCCGGCACCATTACGGCGGGGTGGCAGGGACCCGCATCGGCCCAAGGGGGCGGCTGGGCTTCTGGTCGGCGCCAGCAGGCTCCCAGGTTCTCCATTCCTGCCAACGTCTGCACGCCACGAGGCGACAGCCGGTGTATCAGTCGGCAGTTGTGATGGGCAGTTCGAATCATTTCACTGTTTCGAAACATACGGATCATCTGAGTCTAGTCAGTCGACTCACTGTTTCGGCACACGAAACACAGGGCTATGTAGAAGGGCTGGCTCACGTAGCCGCTGGAAGTGGCCCGGCCCGCTGCCGCAGTGACGTCACGCGGGTACATGCACCGCGTCGTGCGGCAGCGCTAAGCTATAACTACTGTTTCAACGGTGATTGTTTTCAGTATGTCTTACACGTGATTTTTAGCTGAAGGCAAGTAACTGAAATATCAACAGTTAAGGTGAAAATGAATGTAGTTGGCAATCCGCTTCCGTATACCACTGGACGCCACGGTGGGTTGGCACTTAGGGGGCGCCGGTTCGATTCCCGGTCGGGCCGAAGATTTTCTTCGCTTGGGGACTGGGTCCTGTGTCGTCCTCGTCGTCATCCCTTCATCGCCTGGTTACGCGCAAAGAGACTTGTAGGGTAACGCAGGGAGAGTTTGACCACTTTTTTTCTTTAGGGTGAAATTCATCGGTATTTAAATTTTGTTTTACTTCTGGCAGCATTTTCCTATAGATTGTCATATAAACTTACATACAGTACATTACTGAGGCCCTCCCATTCAAAGTGCAAGTCACACAACGAAATAAAAATATTCACCAGCGATCCATCTCGCGGGTAGATGTATGGGAGAGATGGACCAGTGTAGTCGGAGAGATGGACCACGTAAATAATTGCTACACATGAAGAAGAGTGTGATTGGAAATCACATATTTTTATTGTAAAAATATGTAGTAATGAATACAGTAAGACATTTCAGACCAAAACAATTTTATCAGTTTTTTTGTAAATAGCGAACACTGGATTTTCATTGAGTCGTAGATTTTGTGAAAACTTTAGGATTTTCAGCATCTTCAACAAGTTCTTCAGTGTTCCAGCTTTCTACATCTAATGAACATGGTGGATTGTTTGCAGTATTTTTCTTTTGTCGTTTCTTGGGTCTCTTTTTCTCCTCCCTAGTGCTCTGCTTTGTTTTTTCTGTTGCCTTTCTTTTTTCATCCCTCTTTCGCTTCACACTTTTCATATTTTCAGCAGATTTTAGCACTTTGGAGACAGGTTTTGTGTTTCTCTTGAAATTCGGTGTTTTTTGAATAGAAGGAACAGGTGATATTTCTTCCAAAATGTTTGTCGGTGTTTGCTTATACATCGGAGTGGTTCGTTTTGATGTAGCAATCGTGGAAGTCTCAGATTTCGTAGTAGTGGTGCTTGACGTTGTGTCGGCGGAATAACTCAGCTCGTTAGACATTTTTGGGGTCGCTAGGTTTGTTGCTGAGTTGTGAACTGGATGGTTGGCTTCAGTGCTAGATTCAGCTCTTATATTTGTTGGCACTGACTCAACTTCCGACAAAAAAGCATAGTCTGGGATTGCAGACATACTCAGTGGAATTATTCCGCATGCTTTGAAGCCACTTGTACCATTTTCGACGGTGGCTGATGTAACCCACGCTGAATTTAGTAGTTTTCCAAGCTGAAGACGGTTTATTTTCCTTCCTGGATTATTTATCAAGAAATTTTTGCATGCTTTGTAAAAATAGTTTTCAGTGATTTGAAAAATGTTCTATCCAACGGTTGCAACCAGTGGGATGTATGTGGAGGTAGACTCATTAGGATAATCCCTTGTTCATCTGCAAACTGTAAAGTTCCCAAACAGCTTGTGTGAGAAAAATACGAACTATGCAAAAACATTTTCTTCGATCAAATTGCAAAAATCACAATTTTGTATGCACTCACTATCGTAGCTGTCGACAGGAACGAAATATTTGGCTTGACTCATTACCGTCAAATTTGGTACATATATGTATGTTTTCTTCGAGGAGGATTTTAGGGTCGCAACGCACCGTAAGGTGCATGGCGGAAGGTACTGTGCAGAAGACTTCGACGCATTTGCCCGATCAATAAATTTGATCAGCGCCTTACCGATCACCATGATAAAAGTGTCGAAAGTGCCCCAGAGCCCCAGTATGGTGAAAGTTATGGCGATTCGCGTGTACGATTGCGATGGTGTAATCCTAACGCGTTACGTTCCTCCACGGCAGTATTACTGTTCATTTTTGGAGCATCGCCTGCGACCAGCTTTGTGAAGAAAACGACTACATTTTCTGCGCAACGCACTCATCATTTTGCACAATTTGCGGGCGCATAGAGCGCAAACTGTGGCTACTCTGTTCGAGAAAACGGGAAGGAAGCTTCGGATTTAACCCCCCGTCGACAGCTTGGTCATTAGAGACGGAGTTAACACTCGGAGGTTTGGTTGTGGATGGGCAAGCAAATCGCCGTGCCCTTTTGAAAGGAACCATCCCGGCATTTCCCTGGAGTGATTTAGGGAAATCACGGAAAACCTAAATCTGGATGGCCGGAGGTGGGTTTGAACCACCATATTCCCGAATGCGAGTCCAATGTGCTCTGTTCGATCGATGGGACTGTGAAGTACTGTACCATCCACCATACTTCCCGGACCTAACTCCTTTTGACTTTGATTTGATTCCGAAGATGAAGGAACCACTTCGTGGCATTCGCTTCAGAACTGTTCCAGAGGTTCGACAGGCAGAAGACCGCTGCATTCTCACCATCAACAGAACAGGCTCTGTCGCATCGCTGGCAGCGGGTCCTACACAACGCTGGTGACTGCTTTGAACGACAGTAACAGGTGCAAACATGTAACCCTTTTGTATCGGTTGAGAATAAATAGTTGCCACTATTTTAAGTTCCAGCCCTCGTATATTTTTCTTTTCAGCACTCCTGAACAGTGCTGGAAACGACACACACACACATACACATAAATCGAGTTACCAATTTCGTAGTTGCGATCGGTTCCGCTTGCCGATAACTGGAGTGCAGACCGTTTGAGAACAAACGCTTATAACCCACTAATCGGCGTTTCGTCTAGAATCGGCGTTGCGCAAACAATTCGGCAAATCCAGTAACGCTTTCGCCGCCGCCTTTGAAGCAGCACGGTATTAAAAACATTTCTTTTGTCGCGGGCGCGTCGTCTTGCGCGCGGTTGCGTGTGGCCCTCCTGATAATCGGATTTCGCCGTCCGCGGCGGTCTTGGGGCAATTTCGCAGCCACTCGGGGTCCGCTGTAGCAAACATTTACGGCATTAGCCACTCGCCGCCCGTTCCGTTGTTCGCCTTTATCTCTAACAAGTCTTTTAAATGTAGTGCTCCACATCCCTCCGCCTCGTTAGCCGCAGCTATTACGTACCTCTTCGCGCAGGCAGGTCGCGTCCGACAGTGCTCGTAATCTCGTTGCGAGGCGAATGTGAGCTCCTTTCTGGCCGCGTTCGTTTCGGCGCGTTTATAGTACGGTACCTCGCTTTTTATGACGCTCTCTGCCGAGACGACCAGGGCGGACTGAATAAAGCGATTTCTGAGCTGCGTAACAAACTGGAAATAGCTCTGGCGTCGCAGCATTGTTATGTATGCTGTCTTGAGTCGCCGTTAAAATATCAAGTTAGTCAGTTTAATGTCAGAAGGGTAACTGTTCTTTTTTAACCGTCAGCATAATATTTTGCAGCTGGCCTTAATCTGTGCTACTAAAGATGGTTATTAATTTCCAAATAGGTGATTTGCAGCAATCAGTCGTTCTTTTTGGAAAAAGAGAGAAAAAAATTGCTTCATCTTGCACATCTAGAATTCGGCAAGTGACTTGCCATTCTCAGTGTTAAAACTGCAAGAAGTTTACTTTTTTTTTAAGCCACCTGCCGTTGGCAGGATGGCATTAGCTTCAGCGCTGCTCTTCAGTCGATATAGCCCGGTCAAATAGTAGCTAAACCTTGCAAAAGTTGGGATAGAAGATTTTATTTTTTTATCTCGTTAATATGGTTAGACAGATTACAAAACCAATTTTTGCCAACAAAATTTCTCTTGGGAAAACTTTCTAGGGTCAAAAACTTAGATAATTTCAGAATTTTTCAGTTTTTTTTTCAAAATATCTCCTTTATTTGTGCTGCTACCACTTTTACGTCTAAGTTCTTTTTTAAAGAGCACAAAATTCTCTACAAAACTGAAATAACAGCGTTCAAAATTGAGGGTAATTTGTCACTTTGCACAAATATTGAAAATCGACATTTTTGACGGACTGTAGCGCCGTAGGTATTGGGAGTAGAAAAAAAATGATGAGAATTTAGTGCTCTTTAAAAAAGAACTTACATGTAAAAGTGGTAGCAGCACAAATGACGTAAATATTTAAATAAAAACTGCAAAAAGTCCGAAATTTTCTAAGTTTATTGACCACAGAAAGTTTTCCCAAGAGAAATTTCGTTGGCATAACTTGCTTTTGTAATCTTTCCAACGATATTAACGAGTTAAAAAAAATAACATCTTCTACCCCACGTTTTGCAAGGTAAAGGCTTTTTTCTGACAGTTTGTTTGGGCCAACAGTGCAGTATTTTCGAGGAAATAAAACGGTGAATAAAATACGTGAAACAGAGAGTTTAAAAACACGCATAGTCCGATTTCAAAATGCCACGGTATTGAAGAACATGCTGAAGTCGAAATCTAAGACGACGACGAAGGTACAGGCTGAAACACATGGCAACGCAATATTCAGTCTGTTCGGCGGTTGCTTACGTTTTGAACCCTTTCGTAGCACTGAATACTAACAGTAGCACGACACCGAATATCGCGCTGATAAAGCTGGAAGCAGAGGTTCCCCGTAGGGGATTGGGGGGGGGGGGGTGAGAGGAGGCGTGGAGGGAAAGAATAGGAAAGGGAAGGAGGAGGGGGAGGATGGGGTGTAAGTCGGTCACTGAAATGTCGCAAATAGATCTCGCCGCAACGAATAGCGTTGCATCAGGTTTTGTAGACCTTCTTCATAGAAATCTGCCGCCTGTGTCTTCAACCAGTTGGAAACAGTTTTTTTCAGTTCGTCGTCATTGGTGAAGTGATGATCGCCAAGGAAAGACTTGAGATGTCCTGGAGCTTGTCATCAATCGCGTGAACCAGTTCTTCTGTAACCAAAGGTGGACACCCACTACGTTCTTCATCGTGCACATCACTACGCCCGCCATTGAACTGTTGGACCCATCTTCCCACCATCGAATCACTCATCGCATTTGGTCCGTAAACATCGCAAATTTGCCGATAAATTTCACTTGGTTTCACTTTCCTCGCATTCAGAAACCGAATCACCGACCTGATTTCACAGGCGGCGGGATTTTCAAACAACCTACAGCGCAAGTGCGGAACTGCAATTGCAACGCTGCAGCGGAGATAAATTGAAACGGAACTTACTTTCTGGACGCGAATCGTATCTCTGAAACGATGCGAGATATGAAAAAAACATAAAAGAGCAAAGTTGTAGAGAATTTTCTCCTCTACAAATTCGGTTATTCAATTTTCGTGTCAGATGAATGGTTAAGGCGTTATTTTCATTTAAATTTCGAGCTGTCAAAAGACGATCGCCAAGCCCCACTTTTAGTGTTACTACCATAACTTAAAGTGGGCCAGTTATTGGATTCAATTTCCAAACAGCGATGAGCGTTAGTGGGTCTGCATCTAGACAAAACTCACTGGTATTGTGTGTCGCACACGACACGCGGTATTCGAAGAGGGTCTGCTACATTACCGCCATCTGTAGCCACAGCAGAGCATTTCTTGCTGCTAGGCAATAAATACTGTGTGATTGGATTAGGGAATTCCTAGATAACAGAAAGCAGCAGGTCATTCGCAATGGAGAGAAGTCTTCCGAAGTAGGGGTTACGTCAGGTGTGCCACAGGACAGTGTCGTGGGTCCATTACTGTTCACGATATATATAAATGACCTTGCGGATAACATCGGAAGTTCACTGAGGTTTTTTGCCGATGATGCTGTAGTACATAGAGAGGTTGTGACAATGGAAAATTGTATTGAGATGAAGGAGGATCTGCATCGAATTGACGCATGGTGCAGGGTATGGCAATTAAATCTCAATGTAGACAAGTGTAATGTGCTGCGAATACACTGAAAGAAAGATCCTGTATCATTTAGCTACGCTATAGCAGGTCAGCAACTGGAAGCAGTTAATTCCATAAATTATCTGGGAGTAGTCATTAGGAGGGATTTAAAATGGAACGACCATATAAAATCAATAATCGGTAAAGCAGATGGCAGACTTAGATTCATTGGGAGAATTCTAAGGAAATGCAGTCCGAAAACAAAGGAAGTAGGTTACAGTACACTTGTTCGCCCACGTCTTGAATACTGCTCACCGGTGTGGGATCCGTACCAGGTGGGATTGATAGAAGAAGTGGAGAAGATCCAACGGAGAGCAGCGCGCTTCGTTAGAGGATCATTTGGTAATCGTGAAAGCGTTACGGATATGATCGCTAAACTGTAGTGGAAGACTCTGCAGGAGAGACGCTCTGTCGCTCGGTAAGGGCTTTTGTCGATGTTTCGAGAACATACCTTTACTGAGGAGTCTAGCAGTATATTGCTCCCTCCTACGTATATCATGAGGATAAAATCAGAGATATTAGAGCCCAGACAGAGACATACCGACAATCCTTCTTTCCGTGAACAATACGTGACTAGAATAGGAGGGAAAATCGATAGTGGTACTCAAGGTACCCTCCGCCACACGGATATGTGACAATTGCACCCAGTGACAGTAGCACCCAGTGCACCCAGTCTGGAAACTACCTGCTTACTACGTCACGACCTACCTCCTGCTAAGCCGCTCCTGTGTCCGCGCCACCCTCACCATCCGGAGTCCCCGCTCACCGGAAACGCTCTCTCGACACAGTCTGCCTGCTGTCCCAAGGTCCTTGATCCACCTCAGCAGATGACTGCTGTCAGTACGATTCTGAATGTCGTAGTGTTTAGTTGGTGCAGCTTGTGTGTTTTTGAGCTTCTAGGTTCGATATGGCGATATCAACGACCAACAAGGGAAAGCCATGTGGCCACTGTGGAGTAACTTCACAGGTGTCTTGTTAGACAAGAGAACGTGGAAACAGGTTAATAAATATAAAATTAAAAAAAATTAAAACAAGAATAAAAATAAAATAAAAACGTATATATAAACAAAAATAGAAAAAACTGATTTTAAACACGTCTAAATGACAATTCTGCCTTTTAGCCAGTCCAAAGCCTCGATAATAGTGTGATGGGATTAGGTTCATTACGAATAGTCTTAGTCAGTCGGTATATATACTATTCTCTTAACTACATCCCAAATTATTCAATTCTCTTCTCATTTCCCAGCAGTCCAAGTTTCTCAAACATACTGCAAACGTATGTTCTGAGAAATTTCTGCCTCAGGTCCAGGGCAATGTTTGACAGCAGCAGATTTCTCTTTCCCATGAGTGCCCTCTTTGCTTGTACTACATTTTATGTCCCCCTTGCTTCTTCCTTGCAAATGTACTAGTCTACATTTTATGTCACCCTTGCTTCTTCCATCGTGGGTTAGTTAACTGTGAAGGTAGCAGAATTCCTTGTCTTCGTGTACATTGTGATCGGCAATTCGGATTTATTTTCTCGCTACTTTTATTTCCATTACTCCTCATGACTATACTCCTGTAAGTTTTCTTCACTTCCACAGAAAATAGCAATGTCATCACCAAATATTATCATTGATATCCCAGAACTTTTATCACAACCTTGAACCTCTTCTTTATTTCCGACATTACGTCTTCATTGCGCAGATAAAACGGTGATGGAACCAGTCCACAACCTTTTCTTACACCCTTTTTAATCTGAGCACTTTGTTCTTGACTTTCGACAGTTATTGTATCCACTTGGTTCTTATACAAACAATGTAATACCTGCCTTTTTTCCTAAAGCTTAATCCTATTTTCTCATAATTACGAACATCATGTAGCACCTTACATTATCAAAGGCTTTTTTTCCGGTCACAAATCTTATGAATATATCTCGGTTCTTCTTTAGTCTCGCTTCCATTATAAACTGCAGCAATGCTATTGTGGCCACGCATTGCTGTAAAGTACGGCCGTATCAATGCTATCTCACAGCCCTCGGCTCTTCTACCTGCCGGGCAGAGATCGGACGGGGAGATAAGCCGACCGGCCCTCGACCACAACTGGGTGCTAATGTCACTGGGCCGGCCGCGGTAGCCGAGGTGACTGAGGCGCTCTAGTCACGGTCAGCACGGCCACTACGGTCGGGGGTGCGAATCCCACCTCGGGCATGGATATTTGTGCCGTCCTTAGTCTTAGCTAGTTCATAAGTAGTTTGTAAGCTTAGGGACTGATGACCCTGTAGTTAAGTCCCATAAGTTGTACAAACATTTGAACATTTGAATGACACTGGGTGCAAATGTCACTGGGTGCTTTTGTCAGGACACGCGCCACACACCGTCGGGTGGCTTGCGGAGTATGGTTGTAGATGTAGATGTAGGCGCAGGTTTCAGAGACGCCAGTTGACACTGTGCTGCTGAGCTGTCTTTTGTGGCGGGTGTCCGGCACAGCTTTTGCCCGGCCAGCGGCAGTCTGCGGGAAGTGCATAGACGGTGCGGCGTGGCGGGCGATAACGAAGAAGAAAATTCGCTTTAATTACCGGCGCAGCGCACAATGCCTCTGGCGCCATTGTCGCCCTAATGAGGGGTGTGTCCGCCCCCTAATACTGCCGCCATTGTCCGGCGCGCTGTTTACGCTCTCGCCCCGGCCGCTTAAAAACGCAGCCGCGGCCACTGCTGTAACGCGCTAGCGGCGCCAAAGCTGAAGAACCAGCTCCTCACTCTTGTATCCGAGATTATTACACAACAGTAATTTCCATTTTTTATTATTATTTTTATTTCTAACCTTTGTGTGGTCTCACACTCGTTTGGAGTGCAAAGCACTTTGTATGACGGGCAACCACAGCCAAAATTTTTATACATAACTATATGACCCGGTGAACTTCGTATCACTTACCTCTTAATATAAACCATATTACTTTAAATCATGTGTTTTTTAGACACAGTAGCTTTATAAAGGCATCATCGGAGAGTCTTAAGTATCGGCTCCATAGTGGGCGGAAAGAGTGGGCAAATCACGCACACATGTCCAGGATAATGTTCGTGTCACATTCATGGAAGTTCAGGAAAGGTTTAAACAGTGATAAGATACGGAAAAATTGCGAGTAAAATTTAGGTGGAAAAATTGCGAGGAAAATTTAGATTTAAAATATGTAAAATAATGACTTGGTTGTTGTGTTGGGTGCGTTCAGAAATACACTTTGGAAGAGTAGAGTATGCTTTACACGATCTGAACTGTATATGAACTGTAAATGATGAAAATGAACTCCTGTTCGTTAGTCTCGCTAAAACTCGACAATGGTTGAACTGATTTGGCTACATATCATTACATAAACCACTGAATCTATTGTGAAGAAATCTGGTGTGGAGACAGCTTGAGCGCTGAAGTACCGGGTAAAAATATTTTTTGATTTGAAGTATATAAAGCGAAATGTCTAAAAATAATTACTCTCTGGAAAAGCTTTTTACTCTTTGACTTCTTAACTATTTTTCGCTATAAAACCGAGCCTAAAATCTTCCTCAGGTATAAATTAGTAACTGTACAAATATTTTAGTATTTGCATCTAGTCGTTTGGGCGTGATACAGCACACCGAACAGACATTCACATTTATAGATATAGATTACTGAGAAGTGCTAAATTCAGAATTGAGTAGTTAAGAAAAAGAAAGTAACGTGTGTTTTAATCAGTGCCTAATTCTGTTTAAATGTCTTCTTTATTAGTATCAAAATGATTGGAGTGGTATTACTGGTAACCAACCTCATGTCTCCAATCATTTGAACGTCGTTCTCTTCAGTTTCGTTAATTTCATTTTAGAAATAAATAAATAAAAACACACCGGAAGCCGGAAAATCCAAGAAACAGCAGTGGTGGGTACAGACAGCGAGTCTCGCCCTAGAGAAGGCTCGCTGATTGGACTGTAACCAAAGGGTGTAGAAACCTCTTTGGTAGCTTCAGCAGTTATCGACTCTGAGCCAGAGAGAACGATGCAAAGCGAGTTATCACTCTCCACATTCAGATAATCATAGATTCTCGCACATCCACTTAAAAGTAAGAAAAGTACACATTCTCACAGGGACAGTGGCGTAGCGGAAAAGCCACATTTATGCCACATTAATTAATATGATGATAAATTATTAACATAACAAAAAAGAAAAATCTAGCAATATTAACTAATAGTTTAACACATGAAATAAAGATGCTATTCCACAAGCCTTGAAAAGAGTGGGATTCAGATTTCAACAAAATGATAATCTAGCGTCATTAAATAAATTATAACTTAACAAAAAAAAATAAACAAAAAGTATATGGAAGACGAGAGATGGTCGTCTTTCAACTTTCACACAAATATTTATTTCCAAACACAATGCAGACTCGATCAGCTGGTGTAAGCAGCTAAGGATCTCTTCTCGAGGAAAGTTCTTGTAGAATATTTCAATATTTTTTTCTTGTCACTTATTTACCGTGAACGCCAAGCAGGCTTCGACAGCGATAACTCCATTCTAATCACACGAAGTGAACAGGCCAGTCTTGACCAGCCACCTTGGATTGGGTTGTTTGCTTGGGATAGGGGGACTAAACTACTGAGGTTATCAGTCCCCTGGTGGGGAGGGGAAGGAGTGAGGATAGGAAAGGAGAGAAGGGGGAAAGGAAATGCAGTCCGGTAAGTAAAGAAGGAAGGAAGACTGCATTAGCTCGGGCACCCGTGCTCGCCACGCACGTACTCACGAAAGAACCGTGAACCCCCTGGGGGGGCACCGACCAGTGTTAGCAGTCTGGTTGAGGGGTAGCTGAAATGCTGGCAGTACCCGCGGCGAGCAACGTGAGCGCTCGTGGGCGCCCGCGCTCGCGTTAGACCATTCGCTGTCCCCTGTAGTAGAAGATGAGGAGCGTGAAAGCAGTCGAAAGAATAACGATTTGGAAAGAAAGAAAGAAAGAATAAACGCGGCCTGCTACTGCGGCGGCAGAAGAGGCAGTGGCGAGTCGTGGGGCGGGTCAAGTGGGTGAGCGGAGCAATGTTTCCGGGCGGGCACTCGCGGCGAGTGTTTACCCCGGTCGATATTCTGGCCTGGCGGTGGCGGTCGAGTGGCGGCCTCTGAGGGCCGGCGTCTCCCAAAGTGATTCCCGGCCGCCGCGGCCTCGGTAAACACGCTGCCCGGCTAGCCTCGCCTCTCCTCTCGTGTGTCCCCTCCACAACCCCACCACAGACTCTTGCAGTTCAACTGCGCCCCCGTTGCTCGCTACTGGCCTGCGCTGGCCCGTCTTCTCAAGCGTACCCTTTTTTCTTTTTCCAGCTTATGTTTTACTAGAACTCCGTCTATTTGAGACTAGCTCCGATGTCCCTATATAAATATAACTCACTCTCCACGTGCACGCGCCATCAGTAACGTTATCTCTTGGATCTGCTGTAACGGAAGTCAGTTGCGGCCCGGAGAACCGCGACAGCGAAAATAAATCATTGTTTGAGACGATGGGAAAAGTCGACACATCTTACGTCGCTCACAACGCACCCGATTACATAACGTCTCCCTGTCTCTCTCTCTCTGAAGGAACTGAGATACGAACAGCCGCATGTATAATAAAATATTTATTGTATCACAACCAGTTTCGGCATTCCACTATGCCATCTTCAGATCCCTACATCGGAGCATAACATTCATAACTAGGGATACCAAAACTGGATTCGTGGACTTCTGTCTGTAAGAGAAATCCACGAGAAGTCCAGGAATGTGTGTGGATGAGTGGGGCCGGGGGGGGGGGGGAGACGAGCAGAAAAACTTAATAATTAATCATTTTCTTCATTAGAACCAATCACCTTAGATTTTCTTATATAAATATAGTCATTAAAATTGCACACAAACACAATGCAACGTAAAATTATAATTTACCGTACGAGTGTAGGTTAAAAGTTTTGGTGAGTGTGCAGGTTAAGTAAGTTAAAAAAAATATATTTAAATTTTGTTGTCTCCATCTACATACTCTCTACTTAAAACTTGAACTGTATACACTACGGCACAGCACATCACACACACGAAGTCGTTGTGTTAATAGATACGACGCAATAAAAAACAAAACCAACACATCAATCCGGCCGCGGTGGCCGAGGGGACTGAGGCGCTTCAGTCACGGTCTGCACGGCCACTACGGTCGGGGGTTCGAATCCCCCCTCGGGCATGGATATTTGTGCCGTCCTTAGTCTTAGCTAGTTCATAAATAGTTTGTACGTTTAGGGACTGATGACCCTGTAGTTAGCTCCCATAAGCTATACAAACATTTGAACAACACATCAACTTCTGAACACAGATTAAAGAACTAGGATATATTATGGACTTTGTTTAGTATTGCCCACAGACTTTCTGATTTTTCCTGTAGGGGCGCAGCTACGATACAAGTGTCATCAGGCATTTTCATTGCCTGCTGCTTGATTCCAGAATGGCGCGCCGTTCCATTCATGCCTTATTACTCAGTTTTCCAGTTCGTAGATGTTGCTGCCTATACTGGTGATTTCCTCAAGAACATGGTAGAAGCCGCGGTGGAGTAGCCGAGCGGTCTAAAGCGTTTCGCTGCGGAGCGCGCGGTTGCTCGCCGTGGAGATTCGAGTCCTCCCTGGGCATGGGTGTGGGTGTTTGTCGTAGGTTAGCTTACCTAGGTTTAAATAGTTTGTAAGCTACTGACTGATGACTACGCAGTTTGGTCCGATAGATTTACAGACGTTTGAACATGGTACAAGGTGTTCCTCACAAAAGGGTGTGTTTTTGTCAATAACATAACACGAACGAATTCGAAAGGAACCGAAAATCGAACGACTCAAGTCGTAATCTCGTAATTTTATACAATTTTCGTAACAAATACGATTAAATCGTAATGGTTGGAACCTCTGCATCATGGGTAATCTCTGAAGCTCTCACTTCACATGGCCCCCTACTTAGCTTGCATTTATAGCGAATCTTTAATTTAGCGCAAAGTTCCTAGTGATTGGAAAAAAGCGCAGGTGACTCCCGTGTATAAGAAAGGAAAGAGAACTGACCCATACAATTACAGGCCAATATCGTTGACATCGGTTTCATGTAGAATTTTGGAGCATATTCTCAGTTCGAATATAGTAAATTTCCTTGAAACGGAAAAGCTTCTTTCCATGAATCAGCACGGGTTTAGGAAACATCGTTCATGTGAAACTCAGCTTGCACTTTTCTCACATGACATCTTGCGAGCCATGGACGAAGGGCAACAGGCGGATTGTGTTTTTCTCGACTTCAAAAAGGCGTTCGACACGGTGCCACACTGCAGACTGCTATCGAAGATACGAGCTTATGGAATAGGTTCACAGATTTGTGACTGGCTGGAAGACTTCCTAAGTAATAGAACGCAGTACGTTGTTCTCGAAGGCGAGTGTTCATCAGAGACGAGTGTATCGTCAGGCGTGCCCCAGGGGAGTGTGATAGGACCGCTATTATTTTCTATCTATATAAATGATCTGATGGACAGAGTAAGTTGTAATTTGCGGCTGTTTGCTGATGATGCTGTGGTGTATGGGAGGGTGTCGTCTGTAACTGACTGTAATAGCATACGGGTTGACTTAGACAAAATTTCTAGTTGGTTCGAAGAATGGCAGCTAGCTCTCAATGTAGAAAAATGTAAGGTGATGCGCATGAGTAGGGAAAATAATCCCATAATGTTCGAATACAGTATTAGTAGTGAGCTTCTTGATGCTGTAACATTGCAGAGCGATACGAAATGGAAGGAACATGGAAGGACAGTTGTGTGTAAGGCGGACAGCCGACTTCGGTTCATTGGGAGAATTTTGGGAAGATGTACCTCACCTGTAAAGGAGACCGCGTATAAAACGCTTGTACGACCACGTCTTGAGTATTGCTCAATTATTTGGGACCCGCAGCAGATCGGTTTGAAGGAAGACGTAGAGGCGGTTCAGAGGCGAGCACCTAGATTTGTTACCGGTAGGTTCGACCAATGCGCGAGTGTCACGGAAATGCTCCGGCAACTCAATTGGGGATCGCTGGAAGAAAGACGACGTTGTTTTCGTGAATTTCTGTTAAGTAAATTTAGAGGGCCGGAATTTGAAGCTGAGTGTAGTACGATCTTGCTGCCGCCTACTTACATTTCGCGTAAAGATCACAAGGACAAGATAAGAGAAATTAGGGCTCGTACGGAGGCATATAGGCATTCTTTTTTTCCTCGTTCAATTTGGGAGTGGAATAGGAAAGGAAATGCCTAGTAGTGGTACAGTGTACCCTCCGCCACGCAACTTACGGTGAATTGCGGAATATGTATGTAGATGTAGTTGTAGTAAGTGGCTAATGGTTCTAGCGTCTGCCTACTAGCAGGAAGTCCTGGGTTCGAATCGCGGCCGCGAGATAAATTTGAATGCAGTGCCTCTTCATCAGTTTAGTATCTCGTAAAAAAAAAAAAAAAAGGTGTGCAGTTGTGAGTGTTGTCGCGCCTCGCTTCGGTGTCGCGGGCGTGTGGCGACCTGGCGGTGTCATGATCAGCAGCAGCCGCAATAGCAGCGGCCGTGCTCTGCGGCGGGGCGGCGGACAAATGGAGGAGTGCTTGGGTGATGTAGCGGCGCGCCGCACTGACTGATGGCCAGGCCAGCCCACTCCGCCTACCCGCCTCCACGGGACCAGCACACAAATCACCAGCCGCTCAGCCACCTGCCGTTGCCGGGCTTCACAGTCAACAATCAGGGCGCCAATGAGGCGCTATCGCTTTCAGCACCGCTGCGATCTAGACTTGCGCATAATAGTTCGCGATCGGGAGCCGC
Organism: Locusta migratoria; assembly: GCA_026315105.1. Classification (NCBI taxonomy): domain Eukaryota; kingdom Metazoa; phylum Arthropoda; class Insecta; order Orthoptera; family Acrididae; genus Locusta; species Locusta migratoria. Next base: position 643,551,859 of record CM048746.1, read on the forward strand.
GAACTAGTTCGTTCCTTTAGTTCGTCCGCTCCCAGTGACGGCTGAGCGGCGTGGTCTGCGCGTGCAGGTGGAGGGAGAAAGTTCCCCCACCTAGTTACTTCATGTGCTTGCTGTTTGAGCCTCTAACGATATTGCCGCGAGAGACCACAAACACCAACTGTCGGCGTGGCGCAGGGGATAGCGTCACGGACTGCGGCGCAGAAGGTCGCCTGTTCAATCCCGCCCACTGGCAAAAATTTATTTCTTTGTAATTGACAATTCCAGTAGGTTCTACATCTTTCTTATGTTCACTTGTAAATTCTACTTGTTTCTTATGTTAACTGTTCTTCTAATTTCTGGTAAATTCTGTCTGTGTACAAATTGCAGAGCACTCTGCCTGAGAAGGCAGGCAGTGCTGCGTGTATGTTGAGTTCGTAATAAACGTGCTTTCAGTATAAGTGCTGTGTTTAGTTGCCTTCGAAGTCAAGCCTACTTCCATTCCAACGTGACAATATCACGCAAACCAAAAGAAACAGTTTGTGGATAATTTCTCGCGTTCAAGTTTAGAGTTATCCCTATATCTTGGCATTAGCCGGCCGCGGTGGCCGAGGGGACTGAGGCGCTTCAGTCACGGTCTGCATGGCCACTACGGTCGGGGTTTCGAATCCCCCCTCGGGCATGGATATTTGTGCCGTCCTAGTTCGTAAGTAGTTCATATGTAGTTTGTAAGTTTAGGGACTGATGACCCCGTAGTTAAGTCCCATAAGCTTGACAAACATTTGACATTTGTCTTGGCATTATGGAATTTATTAGTCAGTTATTGCAGAGTGCAGAATACTTCAAAACAGAAATTTTGTAGCACTGAACTACGTAATCTAGCAGCCAGACGCTCACCTCGAAATGGCTCTCATCAGCAGAACGCAAACACGTGATTTTTAATTCTGTTGCGCGCCCTCTCGCTATTGCCCGTCGCTCTTCGGAAAAGAATCCAACGAACTAAGAAGCGAGATACGTTTGGCATAATAGTTCGCGATCGATTGCGCATATTTTATTTCGCCATCGATCGCGCATATTTTAGTATGCGACCGGTAGCTCCCCTTTACGTTCGCAGCTTGGCCATGAAGTAGGTCTCTCTTTTTAGTTCGTCCGCTCTTTTTAGTTCGTCCGCTCTTTTAAACTTCGTCCGATCTTTTTACTTCGTCCGCTCTGTTTAGTTCGTCCGCTCTGTTTAGTTCGTCCGATCTTTTTAGTTCGTCCGCTCTTTTAGTTCGTTGGCCTACTGTAGCAACAGTGAATCCATATTTGAATAGAAAAGTAGTCTCTGTTGCAAATTATAATATTTATTTCTTTTTAAAGCGTTTCGCGCTTTTGGGGCATCATCAGAGCACTGTAAGAGGGAAAATATACAAATAGTTTCATTCCGCGGACCTATCCACTACAATATTAGGAAACAATGAATTGGGGGCGTGAACATACCTCAAGAAACAACTGGATGGCATTAGTTGGCGTAAAAGCACACGATGCTCAGCATTTTGGACATTGCGCAAACTAATACCATCCAGTTGTTTTGTGAGGTATGTTCACGCCCCCAATGCATTGTTTAATAGTATTGTAGTGGATATGTCCGCGGCATGAAACTGACATTTGTATATTTTCCCCGTTACAGTGTTCTGATGATGCGCCAAAAGCGCGAAACGTGTTAAAAAGAAAGAAATATTATAATTTGCAACAGAGACTACTTTTCAATTCAAATAATTATCTTATTTTTGTTTATTACCTTGGCATTACATTTCGTGATCATATATGACCCTTTTTACAAAGACAACCAAATAGTTGTAAGTGGCCATTGTGATAAGTCATTTCGAGTGTGGAAACATAACTTTGGTGAGCAGGAATATACACAGTAGATAGTACAGACTGACTATCGAATTATTCCTGCTCACCAAATCATATGAAGCATTAGGTACAACCTCAATTCAGTAAATCTCGCACTACGCTTATAGCGAACTCCATATCTATTGGATCTTGCCACGCCAATCTTTTGTCTATTGGCGTATGTGTATCATTTGTTCAGTCCGTTACTCAAGCTTAAGACCTCTTGTTCTTCTTCCACAATGAAAGTGTTTGTTCTTCGGCGTCGTACCTTCTTCCTCCTAGACCCGTTTCTTTGTGCTTTAATTTTTTTTCTTCACTGTAGTTGCGTCTAGTCGTTGCTACTGTACATAACGGCATAAACTGTTGTCATGTTTATGTCATCGTCTGGAATTACCAGTGAACCGCAAGAGGGCGCACACGTTAGCACGCCAGAGCCGCCCACGTCGTTCGTGATTAGAAGCTACGCGGCCGTTGCGAATTAATGAAGGCGTCATCGATTTCTCGTTACTACAGAGAGGTTCGATCCATTGGCTAACAAGGAGGGGTATATTCTGCGGATAATGAACTGCGTTATTATGTGACGTTGCTCGAGAGCGTCACGCCCCCTAGTGGCATCTCTGAAGAGCCATCCATTCACGACGAACCCGAAATACTCGCCACTTAAAGATCCGCGTGAGATAGGCCGGCCCACCAAGAACCGGGTTACGGGGAATTTTAAAGCGTGGCCTCAATTAAGATTCGTACCACTCCAACCTGGGGCACGGTAATTGGCCTACTGATCGTTAATGGCTTTCTGATGACATTATCGCAGTAAAAGTATAATTGACAAGGACGATTAAAGCCTTGCTTTGGAGGTTCATCATTTTCTCGTTCAGAGTTTTCTAAATGCCTTTATCGTTCTGATCGAAAATGGGTTGAAAAGTTTAACGGAGGAAAAACAGCAGTTACTTATGGAAATTGTTCTCGAGGGACTTGACTGTCACGGAAGCTCTTATCTGAAAATCAAAGACTTTTTTACTCATGGAATTAAGTTTTATGACAAATAGAAATTGTGCTTCCATTGCCACTTACTCGGCCACAAAGATAAATTGTTCGTATAGTCCACGTCTGTCGTGTAGAGACGTACAGTGTACAAGGTGTAGCAGCAGGAGCGAATGGAGGATTCGTTAGTTTGAGTAGTTTGTAAGCCTAGGGTGTGATGATCTAAGGAGTTAAGCCCCTTAGATTTAGAATATTTGAATAAAGAGAGAATAGAGATTACGACGTATGAAAAATAACTTCATGACATAGATTACCTCGGCGTATGTGTAACAGAAGAAATAAAGAATAAGAAACAAGCACATAGATTTCTTTTGAAGATTCCACTACCTACGGGTGTTTTTTTTATTATAAATTTTTTATCATTTATTGTCAGGTTATGACCCGCCCACTTAACAGTTTAAGGTGAGTTGGATACTGAAAGTATATAGAGACAACACACACACCTATATCCGAGAGAGGACTCGAACCTCCGACTCTAGCGGTCGCACAACCCTTGACATGGCGCCCGAGACCGCGCGGCCATTCCCACGCTGTGCAGTTCCAGGTCGGTGGATAGGAAGGTCGCACAGGTTTCCATGGGACTGTGCTGTTTGGAACAGCCTTTGGACTTGTGAATACTTCAGCTGTGAATTGAGACTGTCTTATCTTACCATAAATAGGCACATTAGGGCGTGAGGCGACGATACAAAAGTCCTGTGACGTATATGGCATAACTCATATGACACTCTCTGTTCAGTTTATCATCGTGATTCATAGGAGGGGAAAAAAACTATATTTGATTATGTGGCCTTCTTCCACAGCGGCTATTGAAAATAACTATACGAGCTATTCCGTCTTGTGCTGATTACAATTAAGACAATAATTTTACACCAAACGCGTTTCGCTTTTTATTTTCAAATCATCTTCTGTGGTCTGTCAGTGATACAAAGTTTTGCGCAATTTATTTTGTATATAGAGAGTAAAACAGTTTTTCCCCCAAAAATATCCATGTTGAATACGAACTGCAGCTGTACCGTAAATTGGCGGTTTATTTTCGTTAAAAGAATTGCAACCAGCTGCCTTTATGGATGTTTTTTTATTTAATCTAGAACTAGTTTTCGAGCCACTGCAGGCTCATCTTCAGTGGATACTTTACAGGAACATTTATCTTCCGCTAAATGTAGGTTTATGCTGTCATGGTGGTCTGTGTTGTTATTGTAGGTGTAAGAGTAACCAAGTTATGCATTGGGCTCTGACTTTTTTTTACACATAACATCATTTGTGCTAAACTTAGCGTTACACATTTACAAAATATAAACAATGAATGTGTAACACTAAGTGTGGCAAAAATGCTTTCATGTGTAAAAAAAAGTCAGTGCACAATGCATAACTTGGTTACACTTACACCTACAATAACAACACAAACCACTATGACAGCATAATCCTATACTTAGAGGAAGATAATAAATTTTCCTGTAAAGTATCCTCTGAAGACGTGCGTGCAATGGCTCGAAAACTAGTTGCGGATTAATTAAAATAAATAAATAAAAAAATAAATAAAAATAACTTAAAAACAGCTGGTCGCAATTCTTTTGACGAAAGTAAACCGCCCAAAACAGTCTTCTTCTCTCTCTCTTTTTTACTTTCTGCACGTTAGGTCTGTGTTTTAATTTGATATTCAGTGTACTCACGGTGTTATTGTATCTTTTTCACACCTCACTGATGTTTTTCCGTCTTGTTGGCTGCAGTTGGTTGGTTCCTGACGTGTGTTTTTAGTTGTGTACGGCACTTTTCGTCTATATTTGTTTCGTTTCTTCCGTTCAATTTGTCACCACTTGAATTATTTTAAGCTGCGTACAGTTTTGCACATCACCCGTTTTTGGTGAAATGTCTTTCATTTTCTTTATCACTTCACCACAGTGTCGCTATGCTGTTTTTGTCGATTCATTTGTTTTTCGAGTGGTCTGTGAGTGTTGCCAACGTAAGAATTGTTGTATACATAAATACAATTTCAATCGACGTATGTGTATGTACGAATGTGTTGTTTGTGTGTGTGTGTGTGTGTGTGTGTGTGTGTGTGTGTGTGTGTGTTTGTGTGTGTCTGCCTGTTTCCTGATGAAGTGTTACTCTATGTAAGGAAAATGTGTAGGTGCAGTTGTTTTCAACAGGAAATCACTCTTGGTCAACACTCCTTCTTCACTGTATCCTGTTGAACATAATCTCTGTTTAACACCAGTTCTGCATACATGCACAAAACAAACTGTAAGGGAAACATATGTCATTTGATATTTAGGGGAAAAATAAATAAATAACTAAATCACTCTGAGGCACTCAGGACGATTCACTATAATAATTAGAGAATTCACACTCAGTTACATAAATATATATTGTCTAATTTTCTAAATTGGAATGTTTTAAGTAAAAGCGTTGCCGGCGGCTTTTGGTGCCTGACGCGTTTAGAAGCAAAAAAAAAAAAAAAAAAAAAAAAAAAAAAAAAAAAAAAAAAAAAAAAAAAAAGGGGGGGGGGGGAAGAGAGAGAGAGAGAGAGAGAGAGAGGTTACTTTTTAAGTGACTTGCGGTCGACACAATTCCGCTAATAGCCGCGGCGTATGCAGCTAAAACAAAGCCATTAATGGGGATTACAAGTTGTGCGCCGGACGGTAATATACTTAGCACAAAGTTGGCATGCACAGGTTTCGCCAACTTGAGTATTTAAGGGCTCCCGCTGAAAGCTCCCACAAAAGGGCCTGGCGGATTAACCCCTACCGCGAAAATCGCAGAGCGCCTCGCGAGTTTTGCACGAGCATCCAGCAGAGTCCGCCTGTTGTGGCTCGCTCGCTCTGGGGGTCTGCGCTCCAGCCAGCGCGGACACTTGTCGAGGCGTGTGTAAAGGACTTAATACAACGAGAGGAAGTTAAGTCAACAGGAACCGTGGATGTATGAATCATATGGGGGAGTTAACACACGCTCTGAATTAAACAGCGGAACAAAATTAAGGGGTCACTGATTAGAAATCCCGTAATTATCTCCCGTTGTGAGGCAGAAATTTGAAATTTGGCTCTGAGGTTTCCTGCAGCTTTCCTCTGTAATGGTGCAAAGGCGCGCATGGGGCACTACGACAGCACCGCTGGGTATTCTGACGCTTCAGACGGGAATAAACGGGCCAGAGCTGACAACTTGATATTACTTATTGACTTCATCATCGATGGTGGAGCTGGGACTTCAGTTCGCTAAAGATTATGTAGGAAACAGGTTATCGTCAGCCGTATGTGTTATAGAAACATTTATTTCTTGGCTACCAGTGTCGGCATTACATTATGCCATCTTCAGGCCCCTGTATCGGAGTATAACATCCATTTAAATAGGGATCCAAACTGGTTTCGTGGACTTCTTGCTGTCAATAAGATTGTTGGATCTTACTGATGGCAAGAATTCCAGGAAAGTAGTTTGGATCCCTATTTAAATGGATAATCTACTCCGTAATAGGGGCTTGAAGGTCACACAATATGATGCCGAAACTGGCAGCCAAGAAATGAATGTTTCTGTAACACATACGGCTGATGGTAACCTGTTTCCTACATAAATTAATATGAGGTGTAATATGGGTTAAAGCTGTCACATTGGCACCTAATTTCGTCACAATCCTGTAGAGTAATCGTAACCATCTTACCCATATTTCGCTTGTCCTTTTGTCGCCTCTGCGAGGGGGTTCGCAGCGGTGGAATGGCCGAGCGTTCTAAGGCGCCTTGCTGCGGACCGCTCGGTTGCTTCCTGTCGGAGATTCGATTCCTCCCTCCGGCATGAGTGTGAGTATGTGTGTTGTTCTTAGGTTAGTTCTACTCAGTACTACTACCAGTTACTTGCCTTCCTGTTCCACTCCCATATAGAACGAAGGAAAACGAAGTATACATCCGTACCAGCCCTAATCTCTCTAATCTTATCCTTGTGGTCTTTACGCGAAATGTAGATTGTCGGCAGTAGAATCGTTCTGTAGTCCACCTCAAATTTCGGCCCTCTAAATTTCTACAACAGTGCTTCTCGAAAAGAAAGTCGGCTCCTCTCCAGCGACTTCCAGTTGAGTTCCCGAAGCACAACCCTCGCCTCCCGCCTCTGAAGTGCCTCTATGTCGTCCTTTAAACCAACCTGGTGGGGATACCAAACACTTGATCAATACTCAAGACGTGGTCATACAACAGTTTTATATACGGTCTACAATAAAAGTAATAGATGAGTTTTGTTATTTGGGTAGCAAGATAACTTCCGATGACCGAAATAAAGAAGATATACAATACAGAATGACTATGGGTAGAAAAGCGTTTCTAAAGAAGCGAAACTTGTTAACATCCAATATAAATTTAAATGTCAGGAAGTCCTTTGTGAAAGCATTTCTTTGGAGTGTAGTATTGTATGGGAGTGAAACGTGGACGATAAGGATTTCAGATAAAAAGATGATAGAAGCTTTTGAAATGTGGTGCTACAGACGAATGATGAAAATTTGATGGGTAGATCACGTAACTAATGAGGAGGTCCTTAACCGAATCGGGGAGAAAAGGAGTTTCTGGCATATCCTGACTAAGAGAAGGGATAGGTTGGTGGGACACTTTCTGAGACATCAAGGAAGCGTCAGCTTAGCATTAGAAGGAAGCGCGTGGGGTAAAAATCGTAGAGGGAGGCCGAGGGACGAATACAGTAAGCAGATTCAAAAGGATGTAGGTTGCCGAATTTATTCTCAGATGAAGAGCCTTCCACAAAACAGGGTAGCGTGGATAGCTGCATCAAACCAGTCTGCGGACATAAGACGACAACAACAACATACCTTTTATACGCTGTATATCGTTTTCCTGTATTTACTTTTCAAATTTTTTCTATCGTTAAGCTATTTTAGTTAAAGTGTCTGCCACCGTAGATCAGTGGAAGCGTCGCTGACTACCACGCAGGAGGCCCGGGTTCGATTCCCGGCAGGGGACTGGGTGTTGTGTGTTGTCCTAATCATCATCATCTCATCATCATTGGCACGTAAGTCGCCCACGCGGCGTCAAATAGAAAGACTTACACTCAGGCAGCCGAACAGTCCCCTAAGGGATCTCCCGGCCAAGAAATCGATACGCTCATTTCCATTTAGTTAAAGTGGAATGGCGACCCATCAGAACAGAACTCATCCGGGAACCACATTCCTTTTTCATTTTATGCCAACCGAGTGCCACTCCTCGATGCCCTATCAAGACGTCCGCTCAAGTGAATCTCGTCGAGATAGACTCGATGCACTACAAAATGCCGTTTGCGGCTCGTGTGAGAGTATACACAGCAGTGCGCACTGTCGCGGCGCAGCGAGCTGCCCGAGCACGACGAGTGGCGGCAGCCGCGGAAGGGGCGGTCTCGCGCTCGCCACTAATTTAATCGCCAGTGTGGGAACGCGGTGGCGCCATCGCCATCTGACGTCGTGGCCGGCAGATAAAACTGGGCCGCGTAAATCTTGCGCTACGGCCGCAGATAACACACGCAGCGGCCCTATTCATCTGGCCGCTGCAGGGCTGCCAACGAAACGGCAGCGGCGGGGGTGTCGCTGTTGTTCGTACGTATGTCGTCAGAGAGAGAGAGACGCGAGGTGTGGCGTTTTAGCTGCATAATCAGCAGTGTAATAATCTCTATATCATCAATTGCCTTATACACAGTAAGGCGTGAAGTAAGAGGCCAGCCATCTTGGACCAAGCCCCTACCACGCCGCAGCGGAGTAGCGAGGCAGCTGTCCCCCAGTTGAAGAAGCTGATCGCCGTCATGTGCAGGGATCAATCCTAGTACTGGGGTTGTGATTTGAAGTATATGAGACGCAACAATAGCACAACGAAGATCAAAATAAATTCAAGCTTGTTTAAAAAAATTACTGACTATTGGAGTCTTATTTAAAATGTATTCTTAAATTAATGAAGTATCCTAATTTCCAAAATTCGTCTGCATTGTTGTTGTTGTTTTTGTTGTGGTCTTCAGTCCGCAGAGTGGTTTGATGCAGCTCTCCACGCTAACCAGTCCTGTGCAAGTCTCTTCATCTGAGAATACGTACGGAAACCTACATATTTTTGAATCTGCTTGCTAAATTCGACCCTCTACGATTTTTACCCCACACAGTTCCTTCTAATGCTAAGTTGACGATTCCTTGATGTCTCACAATGTGTCCAACCAATCTATCCCTTCACTTAGTCAGGATATGCCAGAAACTACTTTTCTCCCCAATTCGGTTAAGCACCTCCTCATTAGTTGCCTGATCTACCCATCTAATTTTCATCATTCGTCTGTAGCACCACATTTCAAAAGCCTCTATTCTCTTCCTATCCGCATGGTTTATCGTCCATGTTTCACTCCCGTACAAGGCAACACTCCAAACAAATGCCTTCAGAAAAGACTTCCCTACACTTAAATTAATATTCGATGTTAGCAAATTTCTCTTTTTCAAAAATGCCCTCCTTTCCATTGCCATTCAGCATTTTATATCCTTTGTACTGCGACCATCGCATGTTATTTTAATACCGAAGTAACAAAACTAATCTACCACCTTCATTGTTTCGTTACCTAATCTAATTCCTTCAGCATCACCTGATTTTCTAAGACCGCATTCCATTATTTTTGTTTTGCTCTTGTTAATGTTCATTTTATACGCTCTCTTCAACACACTGTCCATTCCATTCAACTGCTCTTCCAGGTCCTTTGCTGTCTCTAATTACAATGTCATCAGCAAAACGCAATGTTTTTATTTCCTCCCCCTGAACTTTAATCCCTATTCCAAATTTTTCCTTGCTTTGCTTCACCGCCTGCTCGATGTACAAATTGAATAGAATCGGGAAAAGGCTACAACCCTGTCTTACTCCCTTCCGAACTAATGCTTCCCTTTCATGCCCTTCGAGCCTAATAAGTGCGGTCTGGCTTTTGTACAAGTTGTAAATAATTCTCATTTCTCTGTATTTTACCCCTGCTTACTTCAGAATTTGAAAGAGTGTATTCCAGTCAACATTGTCAAACGCTTTCTCCAAATCTACAAAAGCTAAAACTGTAGGTTTGCCTTTCCTTAATCTATCTTCTAAGATAAGACGTAAAGTGATTATTGCCTCCCGGGTTCCTACGTTCCTCCTGAATCCAAACTGATCTTCCCCGAGGTCAGCTTCTACCAAGCTTTTCCATTCTCCTGTAGATAATTCGTGTTAAAATTTTGCAACCACGACTTATCAAACTGATGCTTCTGTAATTTTCACACCTGTCTGTGCCTAATTTCTTTGGAATGGGGATTATTACATTTTTCTTAAAGTCTTAGGGTCTTTCACCTGTCTCATACATCTTACACAGCAGTTCAAATAGTTTTGTCATGGCTGCCTCTCCCAGAGACTTTAGTAGCTCTGAGGGTATATCATCTACTCCCGGGGCCTTGTTCCGACCTAGGTCTTTCAGGGCTCTGTCAAATTCTTCTCTCAGTATAGTATCTCCTATTTCATCTTGATCTGCTTCCTCTTCCCTTCGTACACCCCTGGTATAATTTTGGAATAGACAGCGCCCTACACAGCAAGTGCGGCGTCCCCCTTCTACATCTACATACATACTCCGCAATTCACCGTAAGGTGCGTGGCGGAGGGTACACTATACCACTACTAGGCATTTCCTTTCCTATTCCACTCCCAAATAGAACGAGAAAAAAAAAGAATGCCTGTATGCCTCCGTACTAGCCCTAATTTCTCTTATCTTGTCTTTGTGATCTTTACGCGAAATGTAAGTAGGCGGCAGCAAGATCGTACTACACTCAGCTTCAAATTCCGGCCCTCTAAATTTACTTAACAGAAATTCACGCAAAGAACGTCGTCTATCTTCCAGCGATCCCCAATTGAGTTGCCGGAGCATTTCCGTGACACTCGCGCATTGGTCGAACCTACCGGTAACAAATCTAGCTGCTCGCCTCTGAACCGCCTCTATGTCTTCCTTCAAACAGATCTGCTGCGGGTCCCAAACACTTGAGCAATATTCAAGACGTGGTCGTAGGAGCGTTTTATACGCGGTCTCCTTTACAGATGAAGTACATCTTCCCAAAATTCTCCCAATAAACCGCAGTCGGCTGTCAGCCTTACTCACAACTGTCCTTGCATGTTCGTTCCATTTCATATCGCTCTGCAATGTTACGCCTAAATATTTGAACGACGCGATAGCATCAAGAAGCTCACTACTAATGCTGTATTCGAACATTATAGGATTGTTTTTTCTACTCATGCGCATCACCTTACATTTTTACATTAGATGCCATTCTTCGCACCAACTAGAAATTTTGTCTAAGTCATCCTGTATGCTATTACAGTCAGTTACAGACGACACCCTCCCATACACCACAGCATCATCAGCAAACAGCCGCAAATTACAACTTACTCTGTCCATCATATCATTTATATAGATAGAAAATAATAGCGGTCCTATCACACTCCTCTGGGGCACGCCTCTGATGAACACTCGCCGTCGAGAACAACGTACTGTGTTCTATTACTTAGAACCTATTCCATAAGCTCGTATCTTCGTTAGCAGTCTGCAGTGTGGCACCGCGTCGAATGCCTTTTTGAAGTCGAGCCTTAAGGCGGGCGTTACTTGCGCATGCGCGGGGCTGGCTAATGCAACTGGCCGCAACGCGCACGAATTCATTAGCCTGCGCCGGGCGCCGCTGCCCTCCATTATACCCTGCTGTGTGTGTGGATTAAAAAGGCGGCCGGCTCCCGCGGCGTCTACGTCTGCGCCTGCAGCCGATCTGCAGCAGACACCGGCAGAGAAATGGCGCGCTCGGCACCCCTCCGCGCCTGCGCGCCCCCTCTTATAAATACCCGCCATCTCTGCAGACGAGCCCGGCCTTCCGCGCCGCAGTTTCCGCAAACACTGTGCCCGCCGCATGATTTAGCGCCTCATCTCGCGCCTCGCCTCAGCAGAGGCCTTCGCTGATTAAAGTGGAGGCCGAGGCGCAACACCGCGCCCACCCTGATCAAACCGCCGCCCCGCGGGGGAGTGGCCACCACAGTGGCTGCTGCCCCCTCAGACCTCTCCAGTCCGTCTGCTGTTTTCATCATTTTAATTCTCCCTTACTTCCTAACCTATCCAATTTCTTTCGTGCCTCATAAATCTTGTTGATTTTCATCTTCCTTAACCATTCTTCCGGTGATGAATAGGTCCTTAAGAAACTCATTAATAATTACATGCGAACGGTGTAAGCCGCCAAAGTTATGCAGATGGTACATCTCGGTGTGCTTCACTGAAAAGTGAGTAATAAATTTGCGTATTTCCTACGATTGTTTCAAATGTTTGATTAATCTATGTGACTTAACTACGGGGTCATAACTCCCAAAACTGACAAACTACTTATGAACTAGCTAACACTAAGGACGGCACAAATATCCATGCCCGAGGGGGGATTCGAACCCCCGACCGTAGTGACCGTGCAGACCGTGACTGGAGCGCCTCAGTCCCCTCGGCCACCGCGGCCGGCTCCTACGGTTGTCCCAAAAGGGAAAAAAATCAGTTTGTCTCAGTACAGTAGTCTCAATTATCCGATCTTCGGTTATCCGACCTTCCAAGTTATCCCACCCTTTCACCGCGCCGGGACTGTAGCCGTGCGCCAGCCTACAGGTCAGTGACTGTACGTGTTGTTTCTTTTGGTGTGCGTCATTATCATTCACTTCGTTGTCGTCGTCTGCTACTCCTCACTCTTCAATGCTAACGTAGATCTGTAGTGGGAGTTCAAATGTTCAAATGTTTGTAAAGCTTATGGGACTTAACTATGGGGTCTTCAGTCCCTAAACTTACAAACTACTTACGAACTAGGACGGCACAAATATCCATGCCCGAGGGGGGATTCGAACCCCCGACCGTAGTGGTCGTGCAGACCGTGACTGAAGCGCCTCAGTCCCCTCGGCCACCGCGGCCGGCTGTAGTGGGAGTGGACGTGTTGCGATTTGTTTATAAAAATATGTGGTGATGATTTCAAAACGGAAAAGTGGTCGTTTCAGTGTAAGGAACAGTTAAAGCTTTAAAAAGAATAGAAACGTTATTAAAAGTGGCGCAAGATTATAACGTCGGGAAAACAATAGTTGGTGACTGGAAAAAGTAAAGCGATGAAATTGTTCTCAGAAAATAACCTCGACTGCTTTTAAAAACCATGAAAAAATATGATTTTGAAAAAGTAAGTGAAACTTTGTTCCTATGGTTTACTGAACATAGAGATAAAGGTGTACCAATGTCGGGACCTATTTTGCAGGAAAAGCCTTAAAGTTTCGTAATGAAGTAAACGAAGGTGAAACTGATATTTTATCACTTTTCTTTGAGTGCCTTCTAATGTCGATTTTCTCGAGAATTTTTGCGAGTTCCGTCGAATGGCGTTGGCTGATTGTTATTTAAGTTCTGAATTTCACGTACCGTAAATGTAGAAAAATAATGAAATCCGATACCCGTCTGGTCTTCTTGTGAGACATGTAAGATGAATACAGTGTTTACATCATTTGATCAACGACTACTGCCCTAACCATCATCGATTCCAAAGACCAAGTGGCTACAATTCTAAAAGCGGGAGTATGTATACAGAAATCGGCTGAAGCTATTGCGTATGGAACGGTTAGTAATGACCGAATGTGCCCTACTAGCGAGTGCAGCCTTCACTCATTGAGACACTTAAACGCTGACCTATCCTCTGTCTTATTCACTCTCGTGACAGAGTTACGAGTAGTTATGAAATGTTTAGAAGCTGATGAATATACCCTCTCTCTCTTTGCTGGTCGTCTGTCGCAGTCAGCACTCTGTATGCTTTGAACTCGCCGACGCAGCGTCTGCTGTCGTCACGAGAGACTGGCGTCGTATTTACGACAGAGCCAATGACCTGCTTCCGCCTAGCTTGGCTGGCGACGGCTTGAGCAAGCTAAGATTTCAACAAAGTTTCTCTGTCACAATTTTGTGGCGTAACAGTGCATTTCTAGGCGCATCGTTCTGTCGTGAGTTGAAGACAGCTGTTCGTCAGGCATACGTGAATGTGTAAGCAGTGCGTCGAGACGCCGGTGGAACGGAAGCCAGGTGTAGGAGACGTGAGACGGCGGCAGCGGCCGTCTGCGGGAAGCAGTGCTGCTGAGGTGTCGCTTGTTAGCCGCGGCTGGTCGTAAAAGACGCGCCGGCCGCCATGCATTATACATGGGAGTGCGGCCATAGATTTAGCGGCTATAAATCCCAGCAGACGGCGACTTCTCTGAGGCGCCCAGAGTCGCCGACTGAGCACTGTGCCGCAGTAGTCGGCGCTGACGCTCCGTCGCAACGTTTCCATAATACGCGCATTCACAGGCATTCGCCTCGTGTCGTGACGGGACGCGCTGCGGTGCATTCGGCGTGCTTCAAGTGAAGGCGCGATGTAACTTAGCAAGCGAGTGTGGCACGGTAAAAGCACCATCAGTCGCGATGAGATTTCTGCCTGCAGTCGGTACGCTACATAAGACATACAACTGCCACGTACTGGCTAAGACAGGGAAGCTTGACAAAGTCCAAGGAATAGTGGGCCAAGCAATAACCGAGCGACGCCAACTACTCAAATGGCGAATGGATACCTGCCAAAGGGAATGGAATAATAGTGAAACGGACGTCGATTATACGAATTCTTTCCGGACATAAGGGAACGTCTGAGGATGGGTCATATTAATCAAATGTTTCAAATGTTTGTATAGCTTATGAGACTTAACTACGGGGTTATCAGTCCCTAAACTTACAAACTACTTACAAACTAGCTAATACTAACGACGGCACAAATATACATGCCCGAGGGGGGATTCGAACCCCCGACCGTAGTGGCCGTGCAGACCGTGACTGGAGCGCCTCAGTCCCCTCTGTCACCGCGGCCGGCTCATAGTAATCCCATCCGGGGTATGATCCATTTTCTGACAGGACATGGCCCGTACCCAACACACGAATGGGACTCAGCAACAATCCAAACTGCACATGTGGAGAGACTGGGTCACTAGAACACACGGTAGTACACTGTCAGTTATACAGAACACGCACACACTGTATGTTAAACAACACACAAGACTTAAACGTACTGATAAGAGATAAGGATGGCTGGGACACACTAAATTGATGAATGAGGTCTCATCACTAAAGCGGGAGGAATACGCAAAAACGGTCAGACATAACATCGTACATAACACCAACAACATAACACAGAACACATGGAACGAGACAAGCAGTGTAAATACAAGCGAAATGGATAACAAAACAGATGACAACCCCAGCACAGAAGATCACTTATTCCTCAACAATTAAGCATCATAAACCCTAGAGTCATAACCCCTTTAGCTCTTAATGTACATGAAATGAATGACTACCACCTATGGAGGGAATTCCATGATGGCAGGGCTCGATGTTCATTCCGAGGCCTTCCACCTTGGTAGACTCTCCCCAACAACTTTTACTTTACCTACCCTTTCCTATCTTCTTTTATTTAACCTTCTTAATAAAAATGATTTTTGAGTTGCCCTTCCTTTTCCTTATAATTTCAAAAAATTCAAATGTTTGTAGAGTCTATGGGACTTAACTACGGAGTTATCAGTCCCTAAACTTACAAACTACTTATGAACTAGCTTATCCTAAGGACGGCACAAATATCCATGCACGAGGGGGGATTCGAACGCCGGCCGCGGTGGCCGAGGGGACTGAGGCGCTCCAGTCACGGTCTGCTCGGCCACTACGGTCGGGGGTTCGAATCCCCCCTCGGGCATGGATATTTGTGCCGTCGTAGTTCGTAAGTAGTTCATAAGTAGTTTGTAAGTTTAGGGACTGATGACCCCGTAGTTGAGTCCCATAAGCTTAACAAACATTTGAACATTTGGGGATTCGAACCCCGACCGTAGTGGCCGTGCAGACCGTGACTGGTGCGCCTCAGTCCCCTCGGCCACCGCGGCCGGCCCTTATAATTTTATATATCCGTTATTCATAGATAGTACTCGAATTAAATTTAAAATTGTATAAATAACTAAATATGTAACACCATGAATTTCACCATTAACTTATCTAATTGTTATTATAATTATTTATTTAAACTTACCGTTATTAAAATGTAAAAGGCAACTCAAACCACACTTGGTCTAATTACGACCAGCTATATACCTAAAGGCACCTGGTCTGTATCAAAACATTTATAGACACTAAATATTTTGGCCAATCTAAACTTTAAAAGTGTATGGTAAATGTATGCAGGAGAAACATACCAATAAATGTGTATATATGTCTGTCTTTAAAAAAAGTCGGTACGTTAACACTCAGCTTGCGGCCGACGTAATATTACGTCTCGGCAGTTACAATGTTTCTCTGTGGCGTGTATTTACGACTCCCGCGAAGTCTGACACGGAGAGGACGCTTACTCGTCATCGCCGAATTGGTCCACATTTATGATACATGTAGGGCGTGGTGAGACACGAAAGTGCCCCGATCGGGAACTCCAGATGGCCACACGTGTAGGAAATAGAAGGAAGTTTGATACGGATCTATCACCATATGCATCTTATCAACTGTCCCTGTGACGGCGTGTTCAGGATGCGGTATTTGGCTCACAAAGGAACATCATCAACTCGACCTCAAAATCACGTGAAAATTTGTGCCATTATTCAGATACTACGCAATTACGGCCTCTTCAAAGTACAGCAGATTCTAGTAAGAGGTCTGTGTTATCGATATAAATTAACCGACAGGTTGTCGTGCGACATATCCAGGAGCGGTATGGAATGATGACTAATCTGCAACGATTAAATGTCAAAGAATTAAAGCTCTTTAAAGTTGAAGTTATTAGACGTACTACACACAGTAAAAGAAAATGCTTTTCCCTATATCTTTCAACTGCGTTGAAGGTATCGTAGACAACTGCACTGATGAAGACGTGCTGGAAATAGAAGAAAATAGCAGGGTTGACGTTCGGTGCAGATTTACATGAGGTTGACGTCGACGATAACGACACTGCCATTTCACCACCGTGAGATTCATCGAGAACTTTCATTGCTTCAACAGAGCTAGGGTGTGGAATTGGAGGTCGTCAGTGATGGTGAAAGCTGCTTTGATGATTTTAAATCGTCGAATACCATTTTGCCCGTCTCCGTAACCGAAGAATATATGGAAAGAGCCGTTTGCGTTTTATACAGCGCGTCACAACTGCAGTGGAAACGAATGCGACGATTTTTCAACAAGCAGTGTAACGTAATTTAATTTTCAGTACCTGAACTATGTAAGCTAGCAGGCAGACGCTCACCTCGAACTGACTCATCAGAAGAAGGCAAACAAGTGATTTTTAATTCTGTTCGCGAGCTATCGCGCATATTTTAGTTCGCGATCTATCGCGCATATTTTAGTTGGCGACCGGTAGCTCTCCTCTTAGTTCGCAGCTCGGTCGCGAAGTAGGTCGCTCTTTTTAGTTCGTCCGCTCGTTTTGGCTTTTGCTACTGCTACTAAAACTACAGGTGAGCTGCATCTCAGCTCGAAAATGTTTGTCAAGCTTAAGGGACTTAACTAAGGGATCATCAGTCCCTAAACTTACAAACTACTTATGAACTAGCTTACGCCGGCCGCGGTGGCCGAGGGGACTGAGGCGCTCCAGTCACGGTCTGCCCGGCCACTACGGTCGGGGGTTCGAATCCCCCCTCGGGCATGGATATTTGTGCCGTCTTTAGTATAAGGTAGTTGATAAGTAGTTTGTAAGTTTAGGGACTGATGACTCCGTAGTTAAGTCCCATAAGCTTAACAAACATTTGAACATTTGAAATAGCTTACACTAAGGACGGCACAAATATCCATGCCCGAGGGGGGATTCGAACCCCCGACCGTAGTAGCCGTGCAGACCGTGACTGGAGCGCCTCAGTCCCCTCGGCCACCGCGGCCGGCCTCAGCTCGAAATGACGGCAACTGGCAAGAGGGAATCACGCGATTGTGGGCACTCTCGCATCCTCTTGCTGTTACCCGCCTGTCTTTGGAAAAGGAGCGGACGAACTAAGAGGCGAGAGATCTGCGAATTAGTTCGCATAGTTCGCCTGTGGGAGCGCTCTTCCGAACTAGTTCGTTCGCGAGCTACACAAGACTAGTTGGCAGTTCGAGATCGCGAAATCCCACTGGTTCTCTGATTACGCATCACGTCCCAGCAGGTTAAAGCGAAGGGAATACTGAAGCCCTTCCGAAATATTTCCGCTTTCTTGCACTAACTGTGTGTAAAGAGCATTCAGAATGCTGAAAATCCTTGAAGTCCTGTCTGAGCCCGATCGTTTTAGGTACGGCGCTGTTTAGCTCGAAGGTCGCACTGCTGTTGTAGTCACTGGCGTCGTCAAAGACGAAACCGAATTTCTGGGTTCATCGGCAATAGATTTCGGAGCTGGTATTCAGGAGAGAAAAGCGTTCCCGCTACAAAGAAGTCAATCGGAAGGCGTGCTCGAAGTTGGCTTTGCTTCTGGATCAATGGTCCCGGCTGGGGCCAGGGTGACGCGTGGCTCATAAACAAAGAAGGGCGGCGCGGTGTTTACCGAGCAATCAGCTGGGCGACCGCCTCTATTCACGACCGAGCAGTTTCACGCGCCCGCGCCTGCCCTCTGGTGGGGCGGCGGAAGGCGGAAGGCGGCCTTTGTGCGCGCGGCGGACCAGACAAGACAACCGCGCGTGTGTCCGCGCCTGCTCGCCTTTCTGTGCGCCCAGTAAAAGCCCGAGCCACTGATTAATGGCTTCCAGCCCGCTCTCGTGGGAGGGCGTGATGACTGCAGCCCAAGCGCCGCCAGTAAAACGGCAAATTTCACTGTTCCCCCATACCAGGTTACGACTTTTCTCTGTAGATAGCTCGCGTTTATCGTCTATCTGACAATTAAAATATTCTTAATACCCTCAAGCGTGTGCGACGTCATACGCCGTCCGCACTTTTTTTATTCCTTTTGGCCCACTTTAGGTTACGGTAATAACACTAAAAGTGGGCCTTTGCGATCGTCTTTTGACAGCTCGAAATTTAAATGAAAATAACGGCTTAAAATGTTCAAATGTTTGTATAGCTTAGCTTAGCTAACACTAAGGACGGCACATATATCCATGCCCGAAGGGGGATTCGAACCCCCGACCGTAATGGCCGTGCACACAGTGACTGGCGCGACTCAGTCCCCTCGGCCACCGCGGCCGGCTAGCGCCAATAGATGGTGGTGAAAAGAGCCTATTGTTCGAGGTCTTCGCGGATAAGAAATGTGTTATTTACTTTCGGACCACATCCGCAAGGCCCATATCCGCAACCGCATCCGCGGTACTATATCCAATGCATCAGAAAACAATAAAAACTGGTCTTCCTCATTACAACCACCCACCAAAATTCACAAAAATTCATCTCCAGTAAGACCAGTTATTTTTTTTTTTTTTTCATATCGTTTCAGAGATATTTGCAAAAATAACTGCGATTTTGGTATGTATGTCTGTCTGTCCGTAATGTGTTCCCTGTTTTTAGGACGAACCGTTCAACCGATCAGCACCAAATTTTATAGACATAATTGTAGCCCACCACAGACCAGTACCTCCCTTTGTCAAATTTTTCGGACAAAAAATACGATAGTAATACCAAAAAAGCCGTTTGTAATATAATTGTAATTGTAAACGAACAGTTCATCTGACACGAAAATTGAATAGACTAATTGGTAGAGGGGAAAATTCTCTACAACTTTCCTTTATTGTGATTGTTCCATATCTTGCATCGTTTCAGAGATATTTGCAAAAATAACGGCGATTTGACGATGTCTGTCCGGCTGTAACATGTTCCCACTCTTTAGGTCGAACCATTCGACCGATTAGTACCAAAATTTACAGACATAATTGTTGGCTACTAGAGACCAGAACCTCACTTTTTGAAATATTTCGGACAAGAAATACGTTAGTAATACCAAAAGAAGCCGTTTGTAATGTGATTTTAATTGCATATAAAACGTTCTCTGGCGTTAAAATAGAATAATACGTTAGTAATACCAAAAAAACTTTGTAATGTAATTTTAATTGCAAATAAACCGCTCATCTGATGCGCAAATTGAATAAACGAATTTGTAGAGGAGAAAATTCTCTACAACCTTCTTCCCTTATGATGATCTCGTATCGTTTGAGAGATATTTGCAAAAATAACGGAGTTTTTTACACCCTCCATTGAATTAACGAAACCAGCCGTTCGCAGATGTCACGTGACGTTCCTCGCCCAGAACTCTCTATGGCGTACGCCATCTTGCGTTGCATATTTCATGTTTTTCTTATTGTAACTTACACGTGGTCATTTCAAAGCAATGGCGCACTGCAGAATTCATGAAAACACGTCGTTCTTCGTACGATAAATGAAAATCTAGTAGCTACAAATGCCATATTAGCATCAGTTATCAACGGTCATTAATAGCATGAGATTAAAGAACATAATTCGTAACTGTTAGCTGTAGCGTAGTGGGCAATGCGTTGGACTGTGACGCTGTAGGTGTTTTGGAACCCGCCACTACTTAATTTTTTTTCCCAAAAGGGTTTCAGACACTCTTATTAATCAATTTTTTATTATTTAGATTATTATTTTGGTCCAAAATGTTTGCAAAAACGTATAAAACTACAAATCTAAAGTGGGCCGTAAAGCACGCCAGTGCGATTTTTTTCAATTCTGACGATGCAGTATGAAGTACCGTCGGTAGGTGGCAGTGTCCTACATTCATTAGCTACATGTTGACAGAGTTTACATTAAGTTTTAGCATGGGCAACAATTTTACGAATGTTGTGCTCAATAACTGGTCTGACTGGAGATGAAGTTTTGCGAATTTTGATGGGTGGTTGTAATGAGGAAGGCGAGTTTTTATTGTCTTTTGATGCATTGGATGTAGTGCCGCGGATATGGGCCTTGCGGATGTGATCCGGATGCGGATAACACATTTCTTATCCGCGAAGACCTCGAACAATAGGCTCTTTTCACCACCATCTATTGACGCTAGCCGGCCGCGGTGGCCGAGGGGACTGAGGCACTCCAGTCACGGTCTGCACGGCCACTACGGTCGGGGGTTCGAATCCCCCCTCGGGCATGGATATTTGTGCCGTCCTTATTCTTAGCTAGTTCATAAGTAGTTTGTAAGTGTCGTGTCGCACAAGTCCAAAGTGCGCGCCACCTACTTTCGCCGCGCGCCGCCATGCACGCACGGCGCGGCGTTCTTATGACGTCAGCCACGAGCGCCCTCTGCTACAACTCCGCTCGTGGCCACCACTGAACGACATCGTTCACTTGGGACTGAGATAGGAACCAGTTCACACTTCGGAATCAGATAGGCACCAGTGAAGACTTGGCTATCGGACAGGCACTAGGCAGGCCTCTAGCTCAACTATGTATCAGCACTCTGCAGTACTGAACTGTGTAAAAGTTAAGTAGTATATAAATTCTGTGCAATATATATCTCGTTCTAATTTACTCTAGTGTTTCTAGTTTCTGCTGTCCCACTGGCTGCTCACCTTCGTACCTGCACAAGCGTGCCTCCTTTATTCCTGTGTCGGTCTCTTCCTACTCGGCCACCGACACCTACGACGGAAACGAGACACAAAAGCGGCGACGAGGCCGGGACACAAAAGTAAGCTTAGGGACTGATGACCCCGTAGTTAAGTCCCATAAGCTATACCAATATTTGAACATTATTGGCGCCAACATACAAATTCGGCGTTTATGTGGAAATGACGCACACCACTGGATTGTTGTTGTAAGCGACGGTTTCGTGCGGTACCGACCTAAAGGTGTTCCGTGTAAGAGATCATGTTTTTCGGGTCGGTGAGAGAGAGTGGTCAGAGAAGCAGAGAACAAACAGACCGCGACCGCCGCCGCGTCTCGCTGGTGGAGGGCAGAGATTTCGTTTGGCGGCTAGCACGCCGGCAGAGGCATAAAGGGCGCCCGCAGATCTAATCGCTGACGTCAAAGGCCACCCCCTCCCCCGCCCCCTCCCCCAGCTCCGGTCTGCGAGGCGACTCTTCTGGAAATCCTCTGCCGGCCCTGTGCCGCCTCTTTATCAACTCACTCGGAAATGGAGCCCCTCGCTCTTGAAAACGCTCCTCCGTCTCGCGCAATACACCTGATGGACTTTAATGAACTCTTGACCCTTCACGGCTGGAATCTTCTAAGAAATATATATATATATATATATATATATATATATATATATATATATATATATATATATATATATATACAGGGTGTTTCACTAAGTGTGTTTGCCTCTGTAACTTATAAAATAATAGGTGACGGGAAATTTTAATGCGGTAGGTCAACGCAAGAAATGTTACAATTTCTGCGGAGCTATCAACATAGTTTATTGTATCATTTTCCAAAGAGTTACAGCACTAAGATATATATATTTTTTTAATGGAACAATAGTTTATTCTATCGTGTATTGGATTCGTTTAAACCAGCTGCGTCCAAATCAATTTAAACTACATTCCTATCACTGTTAGTTTGGGAGCTACAACCCTTCAAAGTTCCGTGGGCAGAGGCTGAGAAAATTTCCTGTCGCTACAACTTGTAGTGTTCAAATTATAAATTATAAACATTTCACTCCATTCCATGATGGTGGTGATGGTGGCTGGTGCAGCAACAGTGTTGAATATTAAAAAATGCTCAGTCTCTGTTGCAGTATTTTATTTACCAATTACGCGTTTCGCGCTGTTAGCGCATCGTCAGACTGGAAAAAGACAAATATTTTATTACCGTCCGTGTACCTGGTGCGCAGCGAACCTAATGTGGCTAAGGTGAGTAAATTTGGAAATTCGGACTTACTTGGGCGGAGATGGAGTCGCAGAAGTATCTATTGCTGTCTAGGAGGTATCTTAACAATTTGTGTTATTGGGCGCCTGCAAAGAGGTAAACGTACAAAGTGCGTAAGGGTTATTTGAGCTATAATAATTAGGGACTAAAGGGGTGTGGTATGGCAATTAATAAAACGCTTTATATGATAAAACTCACCATAGCAGCAGAGGAGTCGCTGTCGCGGCAGGTCCACGTTTACAACTGGTAGTATTCTTAATAACTACGGAACATGACTGCGACCGTTAAACAGAGCGGTATGGGCAGAGTTACGCCTGCGAGAATGAGCGGCTAGAGATGTTTGTGACGTGAGGGAATAAATCTTGTGAAATGATACACGTTGGTATGAAATAATAATAGATGAATGAAAACGAAATTATTAGAGGCCTGAGGGTGGGGTGGGAGAAAGATGTTGTGAATTGTCAGAAGGGGGGTCATTTTGGAAAAAGATAGATAACATGATGTCGTAAAAAGTTTGATTTTTTGTGATGAGCTGTTCGTTGAGACTGTGTTCTGGGGACCGTTTTACAAACTTAGTTATTTCTAATTCTTCAAGAAGTGAGAGTTTTTTACCTTTGGGGGCGATGTGAAGAACTTGTAATTTGTCAAGGGGGGGCTGAATGTGTTTGCTTCTTTTGAGGTGCTCGGAAAAGGCCGAATTATTTTTGGCAGCGCCTTTCTTAGTTAAAAGATGTTCTTGGAACCTAGTTTTGAAGGCTCGTCCAGTTTGGCCAATGTAAGACAAGGGGCACTGCAAACATTGTATTTTGTAGACGCCTGACTGGCTAAAAGAGTCTTTAACTAGCCGTTCACTGTGGTGAAAGCGATACTGGATCTTGTCATTGATCGTGAAGGCTACTTTTATGTGGGTGGTTTTAAGAAGTGCGGCGAGTCTGTAAGAAAGATTTCCTATGAATGGTAAGGAGACGTAGATGGATTCAGTAGTGATGGTGCTAGGGAGGAGGGAGGTGTTATTTTTAGAGATTTTTCTGCTGTACAATCGGTCGACCAGGCTCGCCTGGTATCCGTTGGTTCCAGCAATGTGCCGCAGGTTAGCTAGTTCTTGCTCAACTGTTTCACTGTTTAAAGGGAGGTCGCATAAGCGGTCGATCATTGACGAGAAAAAGCTGATTTTATGACTGTACGGGTGACAGGATGTTGAGTGGATGACAGCGTCACTGGTTGTGGGCTTCCTGTAAATCGCAAATGTGATGTGATTGTTGGATAAGGTGAGAGTTAGGTCCAAGTACTTGATGGAGCAGTCGGCTGACATGATCTGATGGGTGAAAATCATTTTTGGATGCAGACTGCAAAATTCGTTCGAAAGGGATGGTACTTCAGCTGTGGCTGCATTAATTATGATGAGAATGTCATCCACGTATCTGCAATAGAAGAGTATATTTTTGCACATAGAGGAGGCTTGCGTGAAATAACGGTTTTCAAGGGTGTTCACAAATATATCAGCTAAAAATCCCGCGAGGCAGTTTCCCATTGCAAGGCCGTCTGTTTGTTTATAAAGGTTGTTATTGAAGGAGAAATAATTGTACGACGTAATGAGGCGGAGGAGAGAGATGAGCTCGTCAATTTCGTCTGGATTTAGTTTACCATATCTGGATAGGTTGTCAAATATGATGTCTATTGTCTCTTGGACGGGAACATTGGTGTATAGATTCTTTATGTCGAGAGAAACCAAACAGGCAGAGGACGGGAAAGATTTGCCTTGTAATTGTTGAATTAAAGTTTGTCGGTTGGGAATAGAGTAGGTAGTTTCGAAGGTGAAAAATTCCTTGAGCATTTTTAACGTGAATTTCGAAATAGGTTCAATAGGGCTGCCTCTATAGTTTACAATTGGTCGAATCGGGAAGAGTTTTTTGTGAGTCTTAATTTGGGAGCGGAGGGTTGGGATCCTTGGATTCATGACTTTGTATTTGTAATGATTATCAGGGCAAATTATATTTGTGCAGTTAAGAATGCAGGCTTGTAACTCTTTGACATAAGTCTGTGTCGGATCATGGTCTAGCTGTTGGATGCCATTTTCATTAAAAAAACTAAGAGTTTTGCTAATATAATCAGATCTGTAAACAATAACAGCTGCGTTACCCTTGTCTGCAGGCACAATAATTGCATCATTTTGTTTGAGATTTTTGTTTATGGACCTAACAGTTTTTTGATCTATGCTGACGGAATTGGAGGCTAACTGTCTATCGATTAATTCACTTGCCTTACATGAGAATTTTAATTTTTCTGCTTTGTCATCAACTGCGCGATCTAAAGCAATTTTGAAGTCAGCAATGAGATCAGTGGTACGTTGCTCATTTAAAATAGGTCGAATGTTGTGCTTTAGACCTTTGTTGAGAAGCATATACTGTTGATTGCTAAATTGAAAAGATGTAAGGTTGACAACTTTATCAGCGAATGGGAAAATTCCTTGGTGTTTACTGCTTTGATCGAGACCATGATTCGTTGCGTGGTACTTATTCCGTAAATGTGATATCTTATTGAAATGCTTTTCCTTTATGGGAGTGCAGCTGTCTCCTACAAGGTTGCTGATAATTTTCATGAGTTGGTCTAATTGGGTGTGGTCAAGCAGGCGAACAAGAGAAAAATATGTATCATATGCCACATGGTTAAGCTTATCTTTAAGGGAGTGGAGGCGCCTTATTTCAGAATTGAGTAAGACTCTGGCACATTTGAAGAGTGCTTTAGAGGGGAAGATATTTTTTTGTATCTTAAGGGAGCTATGTAAAAACATGGGAATGAGATTTTCTGAAATACACTGCTTGTTGAAATCGATGCTCATGGAAGTCTTCATTATCTTGAGTTTCAGTTTTCGAAAGGATGCTCAAGGAATTTTTCACCTTCGAAACTACCTACTCTATTCCCAACCGACAAACTTTAATTCAACAATTACAAGGCAAATCTTTCCCGTCCTCTGCCTGTTTGGTTTCTCTCGACATAAAGAATCTATACACCAATGTTCCCGTCCAAGAGACAATAGACATCATATTTGACAACCTATCCAGATATGGTAAACTAAATCCAGACGAAATTGACGAGCTCATCTCTCTCCTCCGCCTCATTACGTCGTACAATTATTTCTCCTTCAATAACAACCTTTATAAACAAACAGACGGCCTTGCAATGGGAAACTGCCTCGCGGGATTTTTAGCTGATATATTTGTGAACACCCTTGAAAACCGTTATTTCACGCAAGCCTCCTCTATGTGCAAAAATATACTCTTCTATTGCAGATACGTGGATGACATTCTCATCATAATTAATGCAGCCACAGCTGAAGTACCATCCCTTTCGAACGAATTTTGCAGTCTGCATCCAAAAATGATTTTCACCCATCAGATCATGTCAGCCGACTGCTCCATCAAGTACTTGGACCTAACTCTCACCTTATCCAACAATCACATCACATTTGCGATTTACAGGAAGCCCACAACCAGTGACGCTGTCATCCACTCAACATCCTGTCACCCGTACAGTCATAAAATCAGCTTTTTCTCGTCAATGATCGACCGCTTATGCGACCTCCCTTTAAACAGTGAAACAGTTGAGCAAGAACTAGCTAACCTGCGGCACATTGCTGGAACCAACGGATACCAGGCGAGCCTGGTCGACCGATTGTACAGCAGAAAAATCTCTAAAAATAACACCTCCCTCCTCCCTAGCACCATCACTACTGAATCCATCTACGTCTCCTTACCATTCATAGGAAATCTTTCTTACAGACTCGCCGCACTTCTTAAAACCACCCACATAAAAGTAGCCTTCACGATCAATGACAAGATCCAGTATCGCTTTCACCACAGTGAACGGCTAGTTAAAGACTCTTTTAGCCAGTCAGGCGTCTACAAAATACAATGTTTGCAGTGCCCCTTATCTTACATTGGCCAAACTGGACGAGCCTTCAAAACTAGGTTCCAAGAACATCTTTTAACTAAGAAAGGCGCTGCCAAAAATAATTCGGCCTTTTCCGAGCACCTCAAAAGAAGCAAACACATTCAGCCCCCCCTTGACAAATTACAAGTTCTTCACATCGCCCCCAAAGGTAAAAAACTCTCACTTCTTGAAGAATTAGAAATAACTAAGTTTGTAAAACGGTCCCCAGAACACAGTCTCAACGAACAGCTCATCACAAAAAATCAAACTTTTTACGACATCATGTTATCTATCTTTTTCCAAAATGACCCCCCTTCTGACAATTCACAACATCTTTCTCCCACCCCACCCTCAGGCCTCTAATAATTTCGTTTTCATTCATCTATTATTATTTCATACCAACGTGTATCATTTCACAAGATTTATTCCCTCACGTCACAAACATCTCTAGCCGCTCATTCTCGCAGGCGTAACTCTGCCCATACCGCTCTGTTTAACGGTCGCAGTCATGTTCCGTAGTTATTAAGAATACTACCAGTTGTAAACGTGGACCTGCCGCGACAGCGACTCCTCTGCTGCTATGGTGAGTTTTATCATATAAAGCGTTTTATTAATTGCCATACCACACCCCTTTAGTCCCTAATTATTATAGCTCAAATAACCCTTACGCACTTTGTACGTTTACCTCTTTGCAGGCGCCCAATAACACAAATTGTTAAGATACCTCCTAGACAGCAATAGATACTTCTGCGACTCCATCTCCGCCCAAGTAAGTCCGAATTTCCAAATTTACTCACCTTAGCCACATTAGGTTCGCTGCGCACCAGGTACACGGACGGTAATAAAATATTTGTCTTTTTCCAGTCTGACGATGCGCTAACAGCGCGAAACGCGTAATTGGTAAATAAAATACTGCAACAGAGACTGAGCATTTTTTAATATAAATTATAACGTCATACCGAGAGCCGTAGTTTTACTCCATAAACAGCAGAAAACTGTTTTCCTTTCATCATTTTACTATGGCTGCCAGCGAGAAAAAGTTTAATAAAGGTTTGAAATTGTGTTTAAAGTTTGTTGGAATTCCCTAAGTGCTGTCATTCTCATACAGTGTATTTCGAAAGTCTCGCCGCATTATATGGTATTTCTTGCGATTTCTATTGGTTATGACGTAATATCTTTTGAACCATATGCCGTATGTAATTCTTAACCATGCAGAAATTGTTACCTCACGGTAAGGAATGTGTGTACCAAATTTGGTTGAAATCGGTCCAATGGTTTATGAGAAAATGAGCAGCATTGTCGCAAAATGCAGCAGTTTTTCATGGTTTATGACGTCATATCTCGTGAACAATTATTGTATGTGATTCTTACACTTACGGCGACCGTCCTCATGGATTGAAGCTTACGTGAACAAAATTTCATAATGATTGGAATAAAACTGTAGATTTGTATGCAACACATACAAACATACGGACACTCTGCTTTATATATTACAAGATTGTGGTGATGGCTTCAAAACGGAAAAAGGCGATCATTTCAGTGGAAGGAAAACTTAAAACTTTAAAAAGAATAGACAATTGTGAAACTTTGTTAAAAGTGGCGCAAGATTATAAGGTCGGGAAAACAACAGTTGGAGACTGGAAAAGGAACCGCAATGAAATTGAGAAGTGGTGTTCTCAGAGAGCAACATCGATTGATTTGGAAGATCGGAAAACCGTGATAAAATGTGATTATAAAAAGTAAGTGAAGCATTGTTCCTGTGGTTTACTCAACATAGGTTTACCCATGTCGGGACCTATTTTGTAGGAAAAGGCCTTTAAACTTTCGTAAAGAAATAAACGAAGGTGAACCTGATATCTTATCACTTTTCTTTGAGTGTCGTCCAATGTATCTGAACGTTATATTCAGGTCTTGGGCACGTATTTAAAAGTTTCTATGTTTAAATAAATTTTTCAACGTTTCTATGTTTTTGTATTATTTTCCGTGTTATCCGACCTTGCCGCGGCCGGTTTAGGTCGGATAATCAAGACCCTACTGTAATGGTACACCAGTAGGACTACGCCGAGAAAATTGCTATGATGCCCAAACCAACCTTTAATTTTACCTTTAAAGCTGACTTCTGGTATCCATCTTCAGCACACTTAAGAGTTTCACGTATGCTGTTAGTGCAAGTTTATCTACTGCTATACTCCACCCGTCCCCTATTGTAATGTACCAACACCTATAATGGGATGCATAGTTGAAATCGATTCTCCTGCGCTATTAATATCTGCAATTGTACATGAATGACGAAGTTATTTTTCAACTATATAAACATATGTGATATGTTGGATTCGTATTTCAAAAGTTACAGTGTTTTCCACGTTGAGCATTTTAAACTACCCTGTGAAATATTTCGTGAATTTTTAGAGTTGCAACTCGACTTCTCTCTTCTGCAGCTGGAGCACATGAAGTAATTTAGTCTGCCTGTTTTGATACACATGAGATATTTTTCCGGGTAGTTAAAAATTTATACATATTGTACAAGGCCCCATCAACTAGAGTGTGCTGTAGACTAAACTTATTGGCGGTTCTAGTTTCCGTTAAATGCTCTTCTGTTTACCAAGTGATCGCCGTTCACTCGTAAGCATTTTTCGTAACATTACACCAACTTCTTCAGTTTCTTAGACTGGTAAGTGAAGCAGGTGAAAAAGGCGTTCTTGGGATTATCGGTTTCTCTAGCTCCATGTTTTCCTTCTCCTTTTAAGTGTAGGGAGAGGTAATAGGCGCTGGTTGCGAGGTGGAGAGTGTGTTGTGCAGTTGAAAAGTTGCGACTAGTTCGCCGTCACTGGCCTGAACGGACGCTGCGGTACTGTGACAGGGAGGACGCGTTTGCTGTTAAGACCCAACTTCGAGTTCGGTACCAACACTCGCCTCTGCCGAGGCGGATTTCTAGCGGCAGGAGTTTCCGCCCAGTAACTTTTTCGACTCTTTGTAGTGCTACGGGGGATGTCTCGCTATTCTCAAGACATGCTTTACGACCTTTCAAAGTCTGATGTCACACAGCTTGTTTTTTTCTCTTTTAATCCAGTTTTGTGGTGTATCGATATTGATTTCAGTGTGTTTAATAGGTGTCTCAGGTTCAAACATCTGTTCGGCCACTTTAAGGTAACTTGCCTGTGAACGCCTGGAAAAATGCGACAAATTTTCATAAAGTTTACACAGTTTTAGCTTAAAACCCCTAACTGTGAATAGAATAAAGTTGCAGGAGTGTTTCATATCTCTTTCTGAACAATGTGATATACAGGTAGTTTCACTACTTCACATATTTAACTTTTTAGAATTTCTTTTTTTATTTGTTTTTTTATTTTTTTATTTTATTTATTTATTTATTTTCTGAAGGCCTGAAAATGATTTATTTTTCTTTTCCGGTTAATTCATCGAGTCTATGCACTGACTAACCGTCTTACTTAGACACTTGAGGCACATGTAAGGAACATGTGTATCTAGAAAGTAGACTACAATTATGTAATTTGATTCACAAGTTCTAATTCTAGAAATATTTACATTTGATGTTCAAAACAAATGCTGCATTTTTATGATTAATCAGTAGATATTTTTGCACCTGTTGATAGCAGGTTAGTGTCTGTAGTCTACTATTCTCCAAATAGTATCCTGAAACATTCCTAAAAATTTTAAATCTCTAGCTGAAATATTTTATTTTTGCATAAAATAAACATGTCAGAAAATGTATTTGTCGAGAAATTCTGTTTAAAGTATATATTTTATCTATAACTCACCTGCGTTGGTTCTATTGCATTCCAGGTCCATATTATTCTTGGTTTATGTGTTCCTCATCTTCTCTCTTTTCTTGCTTCTCCTTGCTGTCCTGGCTTCTTTAGTTGCCTCAAGAACCACCTTTTCAGCTTCTGCCACTCTCAACATTTGCCACCAGTGATTCTTTTATATTGGACCCAGAGAATATTACTAGCAACTCCAAAACTTCGAATCTGCTTACTGCCCCATCATTAAAACAAACCGATTGCCGTAAAACTTGCGTTTTCCAGAACTAAATCACTTTTTTAGAAGGCATAGCATCTTCCGAGAAAGTCAAGGTAGCACTAAATCAAACTATGGAAATGTTAGTAAACAAAACAACGCTCAATAAACATAAGAGAATCGAAATGTCTTCCAACAGCGCTGATAACTTGAAAAACAATTGTTCTTATGTTTCTGGGAGAGAAGTCTAATGACTACAATCGACATGTGAGAGTATCAGAAAAACACGCGTGGCTGCACACAGAGTGATCTTTGAATTGATATCTAAACAATTTCCCGTAGTCCAATTTAAGTGTTGTAATCACCATTGTGTTCAGAAAAGTCTAAACCTTAATTTAAGATGAAAAACAAAAAATTGATATTATAAGAGGACCCACGAGCAAGTCACCTCATTTGGGGTAGACAAAAGTGTCTCCGAGAACAGAGTTCCAGGGTACACGGGGCAGTGTTATTTGTCGCATGTTTTATTTCTACACTCCACGTTCATTTTAAGGTGTGTGGCGGAGGGAACTTTCTCTACAAGTACCACCCGTCACTTTTTCTGTTACATTTACGATCATACTTCTGTTCTAAAGGATGGTCCGCCGCTAGAAATGTTGAATATACTGATATTAATTCTCTTTTTGCGATAATTTCCGACTGTAACCGCAGTTCCTTAGTTGGTCTATCAAATGTTTATGTTCAAATGTTTGTATAGTCTATGGGACTTAACTACGGGGTCATCAGTCCGTAAACTTACAAACTACTTATGAACTACTTACGAACTAGGACGGCACAAATATCCATGTCCGAGGGGGGATTCGAACCCCCCGACCGTAGTGGCCGTGCAGACCGTGACTGGAGCGCCCTAGTCTCCTCGGTCA
The DNA here is from genome assembly GCA_026315105.1 of Locusta migratoria. NCBI lineage: Eukaryota > Metazoa > Arthropoda > Insecta > Orthoptera > Acrididae > Locusta > Locusta migratoria. The sequence continues at coordinate 643,583,353 of CM048746.1, forward strand.
CCGCGGCCGGCGTTGGTCTATCATTTCGTAACGTATGAAAATTTGTCCCCGATCGCTACTCGCTAAAAGCCAGAATCCCGAGTTCGAGTCCGGTCGGGCACAAATTTTCATATGTTACAAAATGATAGACCAACTAAAGAAGAACAGCTCAAGTCCGAAATTGTCACGAATTGCGAATTAATACCTGTATATTTCCTGTTACAGTTGCGAATCATTCCTTATAACTCTCTGCGTGGACTGAAATTTGCCTGTCTTTATGACCTTTCCGTGAAGTAATGTACTGGTTGTGTCTTTTACGAAAGAACGCCCTCGGAACCGCAGGAGCAGACCACACCGGGATACAGAATGCCTCTCTTGCAGCGCCGCAACTTGGAGTCGGTGTATCGTCTCCTTGAAGCTTTCGCGCTCGTCAAATTTACAGCTTTTTTGTGTCTTCCCTGATTTCTGTATCAATCCTAATTTGGTACGGATCCTACCTAGAATGAGGATTAATTTCAAGTATTTGTTGAACCAGTGGTTTGTTAGCTACTCATTTTATTGACTGACAACAGCGGCTATGGCCGTGCGCTGTAAGACGCCTTCCTGCGGAACTGTGCTGTTGTTCCCTGTCGGTGGTTCGATCCTCCCTCGAGCATGTGTGTGTGTGTGTGTGTGTATGTATGTTAGTCTTGTGTAGTTCGCGAACGATCTAGTTCGGAAGAGCGCTCCCACAGGTGAACTACGCGAACTAGTTCGCAGATCCCTCGCCTCTTATTCCTCTGCTCCTTTTCCGAAGACTGACGGGGAACAGCGAGAGGATGCGAGAGCGCGCAGAATCGCGTGATTTGTAGGTAATGTTCCTTCAATGACCCATTAAATCAATAAAGAAATCCATTTTAAAAATAAAATGCCACGAGTATTCTGTATGCACACTAGTTGAATATCATTGTATCACCCATTCGTGTAAATAACTGCTTTATTTGCTTAAGTATTTGATGTCTAATTGCCCAAAAATACGGGTAATAGCACACGCTTGGGCAACACTGATCATTATATAAAAAAGCTGTCATAACAAAATAAAGAGCTCTTTTGGTAGCGGTAGCAAAAGCCAAAAAGAGCGGACGAACTAAAAAGAGCGACCTACTTCGCAGCCGAGCTGTGAACTAAAAGGAGAGCTACCGGTCGCGAATTAAAATATGCGCGATCGATCGCGAACTAAAATATGCGTTACTGGTCGCCAACTATTATGCCAAACGTATCGCGTTTCTTAGTTCGTTGGATTCTTTTCCGAAGACCGACGGGCAATAGCGAGAGGGCGCGCAGCAGAATTAAAAATCACATGTTTGCCTTCTGCTGATGAGAGCCATTTCGAGGTGAGCGCCTGCCTGCTAGATTACATAGTTCAGTGCTACAAAATTTCTGTTTTGAAGTATTCTGCACTCTACAATATCTGACTAATAAATTCCATAATCCCAAGGTAGAGATAACTCTAAACTTAAACGCGATAAATTATCCACAAACTGTTTCTTTTGGTTTGCGTGATATCGTTAGCGGCTCAAGCGGCAAGCGCATGAAGCAGCTAGGTGGGGGAACTTCTCCCTCCACGTGCATGCGCAAACCACTCCGCTCAGCCGTCACTGGGAGCGGACGAACTAAAAGAACGAACTAGTTCGCGACAGAGCCGCGAACTAAAGTGAGCGCTCCCGATCACGAACTATTATGCGCAAGTCTAATGTGTGTGTGTGTGTGTGTGTGTGTGTGTTGTCCTTTGCGTAATTTTAAGTTTGTAAGTGTAGAGAGGAAGGCTACTGTAGTTTTGTCCCACAGGTTTTACAAACATTTGACTATTTGATGAGCAAAATTTCCTCAAGCTTTATCGAATCTATTTATCCCTTACCCGCATTTAATTTCATGAAATCTACATTTTGAATTTAGTAAAATCTCTTAAGGGAAATTCCAGAGATGAACTGTCATTTCGGTCACGTTTGCAAGAATATATCGCCTGTAGCTGCTGTTGTGGCTCGTCGCGTTCGTCGACTGTTTGGCGCGCAAGTGTTGCTGCCCTGGGAAATGCTTGGAGCGGCCGACTGGCACGACTGCCGTGACAGATAATTACCCAGCCACATCATGCGTGTGTAAACACAGAAAGGAAAGCGTCATATACGTCAGCTGAGTTTCGTAATTGCGATGTGAGGTTTACCTTTTGCAATTTAATTAAATGACATTGTTATTTTTACAATTTTCATCGGATCGCATTTGCTAGAGTTGTGTTTCGAACAAATTAAAAAGTTCTAAGCGAGTGAGGTCTGACAAGTCAGAAAATTGCTCTCTGTATAAACACGTAATTACAGGTCAAGATAAGAGTTGTCCTGTGCACATAAATAGCTCATCCAGTTCGTCTTGTCTGTCCTTTGCTGTTTTATACTTTCTGTCTCAGGCTTGCTTTTTCCAGTGATTTTTACTCCACAGTATCTACCTCAATGGTTCCTGCGCTGTTCTTCCATGAAATTGTCGGGCATTAACTTTAGTGGGATTTTTTATGTTTGTTTCTGCCTATATAAACTGTGAAATACCTTTGATACTTTGCGGTTGAAGTTTACCCATATAATCAATTACATTATCTTCAATACAAATGATAAATATTGACGGAGTTTTCATAAAGGCAAATAAGAGCATCACTGTAGAAACCTTGCCATGGGGAAAAAAACCGTGTTGACAACAGTCTCACAAACATTTTTGTAAATGTAAACATCAACTTGCATACAGCCACACGTAACACACAACATCCTTGTGTGATATACAGGGTTATGTTGAATATTTTTGTTTCCATATGGTCGAAAAATGTGCTACAATATGTATCGAGGAAAATAAGATTATTTTTTTGTTTTACTACCTATTTTTAAGAATAGTACGTATAAACTGAATGGAAACACTGGCACAGTCATGGATTTAGTGTTCTTAACAACTCTGTGACAATAAGATTCGGCTCGTAATGTGTACCACAAAATGATAGAGGACGTTAAAACAATATGAGATGTCTAATTACAAATTTATCGTAATTTGAGATGCAATTAACTTGCCCGTCTATTTGCAATTAATTTAGACGTTTAGATACAAAATGTTTATTTGTGTTTAGTTGTCTTGGCATATAACCGTAATTAACGTGTGGTAGCAGTCTCCTTCTCTCGCAATCTCTCTCTCTCTCTCTCTCTCTCTCTCTCTCTCTCTCTCTCTCTCTCTCTCTCTCTACCTCTGTCTCTTTCTCGTACTCCAGTCCCCGTGCATGCAATGGGAAAAAAATGATTGATGGTCACTTTCAGAATGAGAAAGAAATGTTGAAGGAATCGATAGGGCATGAAGTACAGTAAGGACAAAAATAATGATTTTGCAGCCAAGATCGCATTTTTTTGTTTATTATGTTACCGGTTTCGTCGTGCTCGACGCCATCTTCAGACCTGTTGTATTTTACATAACTTCACAACATTTTTTACATACTAAAAGAGTACATCCAGGTTGAGGCGTCACCAAACATAAAATTTCTAGTCACAAATAAAATATATACATCCATCTTCCAATTGTTCTGAAGCGAGGTACTTCAAAGTCTAAGTTCGATATTAATATGATATTAAAAAAATCTTTTAGGTTTTTCTATCTAAACTTATTCTTTTCATTGTGAATGCTTTTTATTTGTGGGAAATATTTATGAACGAAAAGTGTCAGAAATGTTGCGTTTATCTGTCTAAATCAGGTTTATATCTTTTAAAATTTTCTTGAGGAGACAACGTGCCCCCTCCCTCCCACCCTCCTCCATACCACGCCTTTTTGGTCTGACATGATTACTGACATCCTCTGTTAAAAGTTTGCATCTATGGACGGGCATAGTGACGGGTGGGAGGAGATGGACAGAAGGAAAGAGAAGAAAGGAGAGATGTCTGACTTAAGACTATAATAAACTAGCTGAAAACCCGGCTTTGCCCGGGTATTAATTTATTTATTCCTGCCTTGAGTTAGTACTTCTCCTATCCCTTCCCTCGGCTGTCCATCTGATTTTTTCTAAAAACATGCTATATTTGTCGGAGAATAAATAAGAAATAAGGCTGTCTCGAATAAGTGCAGTATCCAAACAAAGAAAGATAGTAATCAAAATAAAACTGACATATAAAATGTTTAAGATCTCATATTTATGGAGTTATATGTCGTACAATGGTATAATTTTTCAGGTAAGTATTCATTTGTATAAGCGCTGTACGTCTGGAACATCTGTTGCGAATACAATTAGTAGCAAAGAAGTAATAGATTGAAACTTGGTGCGTGATGGGGCGGTTTTCCATGAATGTTACTGTTTATGTGCTCATATCTCATGAACTATGTGTCGTAATGTGATACAATGTGAAAGGTACATTCAACTATATGCGTGTATACTGTCTGTAAAATTTCCTGCGGCTACAATTTGTAGTGTACAAATTATAAAGTGTAACGTCATACCGAATCCCGTACTTTCACTCCATAAACAGCGGAAAAGTAGTAAGCGAGAAACTTTTTTCCTTTCATCATTTTACTGTGGTTGCCAGCGAGAAAAAGTTTAATAAAGGTTTGAAATTATGTTTAAAGTTTGTTGCAAGTCGCTAAGTACTGTCATTCTCATACAGTGTATTTCGAAAGTCTCGCCGCATTATATGGTATTTCTTGCGATTTCTATTGGTTATGACGTAATATCTTTTGAACCATGTGCCGCTTGTGATTCTTAACCATGCAGCAATTGTTACTTCACGGTAAGGAATGTATGTACCAAATGTGGTTGAAATCGGTCCAATGGTTTAGGAGAAAATGAGCAGCATTGTCGCAAAATGCAGCAGTTTTTCGCGCATCTCATTGTTTATGACGTCATATCTCGTGAACTATATATCGTATGTGATTCTTAAGGCTACTTTACACGACGACACTAGGTTTCATGAAACTGCTTTACTGGCCAGTGCGCTTGCGCGGCGGGCGTTCGCGCAACTCGTTGGCGAAACTGAACAGTTTCGGCACCTTCCAACTTGGGTGTAACTAATTGCTCGTGTTTTTCGGTTAGGTTATGACCAATACAGAATGAAATACAACATAAAGGGGGGACGGAAGAAATAATTCGGTTTTTGAACATATATGCGTTGCGTAGGTGTTTGTGCCATTTTAACGGCGTGTGGTGCTCTTCCAGCAGTTGTGTGTAAAATTAATTATTGATGGGTTGACGATTTGTGAATTGCAGATAAAAATACACCCAATTCGAAATACTTAGACAAACGAACTATGGTAATTGTGGATTAGGAACACGGTGCAGGTACTGTAGAGACGAACTTGACAAGAAACGTAATGCAATTTGTAAATTCAAATTCAATTCTGGTAACAATGCTACACGCATAACAGTATCTTGTTTCTTTATTGCATTACTAACTCTGTTTAAAAGGGACGTGAATTGCTCTGGTGACATTGTAAGTTGATTAAAATAACTTCTAGGGTCTTCAATCATAATTTCTTTCAGCAAGAGAGCTGACGTCTTTTTTTAATGCATTCACGAACCCAAACACGTTCCTTATTCTTTTCATGTTTAGTCTTATGCATCGACTTCACACAGAGAAGCAATAGCTCCAGCACAACTCTTACAGCTACCAAAACATTCATTTTACGGCGACTACGGCACTCAGAAAACAACGAAACTGAAGTTTATGGTATTGACGCCGTGTCTACAGACATACACGAAACCAGTTGCGCGCAATTCATTTGATGCAACGAGTTTTGCAACATAATGTCGTCGGGTAGACTAGCCTTTACACTTACGGCGACCGTCCTCGTGGATTGAAGCTTACGTGAACAAAATTTCGTGAAGATTGGAACAAAACAGTAGATTTGTATGCAACACGTACACACATACGGACACTGTGCTTTATGTATTAGATGAGTGGGTGGCGCCGCAGGTAGTGTGGACGTGGTTCCCGGCGCTGCGCTGTGTCGGTGCTGCGCCTCAGAGCCGCGGCCGCGTCGCTTTCGCCGGCCTTATTATTCCGCCCTCCGGCGCCCTCGACGGCCGCCGCTAACGAAAAGAGTCCTCCGGGCCGGCGGCCGGTGTATCGACCGCCGCGACCAGCAATTACAACGCCGACGCCAACGCCAAGCTGCTTCCCCTGGCGTCGGCGCCGGCTGCGCGCACTTAGCGACCGCTACACGCCGGTGACAGGCCGCAGCTGGCGGACGCCGCGTGCAAATCCTCTCCACAACACTCGCCAGCGCCGCAATTAAGCCGTCATACGTATGTCTTACAGCTGCAGGCTATGTCTTTTCTTCCCTCATCAGCCGCCCGCGGTGGCCGAGGGGACTGAGGCGCTCCAGTCTGCACGGCCACTACGGTCGGGGGTTCGAATCCCCCTCGGGCATGGATATGTGTGCCGTCCTCAGTATAAGCTAGTTGATAAGTAGTTTGTAAGTTTAGGGACTGATGACCCGTAGTTAAGTCCCATAAGCTATACAATCATATGAACATTCTTTCCTCATCAATTCACTTTCCAGTGTAGAGTATCAAAAAAGTGTGGAAATTTTTACGCTTAACAAATCATAAAGCACCAGCCAAGGGCGGTTATGTATTCATCTCAGCCAACATTAAAGAAACAAAACTGAAAAATAAAAAAAATAAAATAAAATAAAAACCGAACGCTACCGCGACTTGGTCACACGATGTTCCCAGTGTAATGCAACAGGCATAATATTGCTCTAATTCCGTTATTCTTCAAGGGAATCATTACAACAACGGCGCTTATCGCTGCGGCGTGGGCTACTTGCGAAATTCCGATCGCCAACATTCTCCTCCAAAATGTTCAAATGTTTGTAGAACTTATGGGACTTAACTACGGGGTCATCAGTCCTTAAGCTTACAAACTACTTATGAACTAGCTAAGACTAAGGACGGCCGAAATGAAATTTCATAATGTTTGTATAGTCTATGGGACTTAACTACGGGGTCATCAGTCCCTAAACTTACAAACTACTTACGAACTAGGACGGCACAAATATCCATGCCCGAGAGGGGATTCGAACCCCCGACAGTAGTGGCCGTGCAGACCATGACTGAAGCGCCTCAGTCCCCTCGGTCACCGCGGCCGGCGCGAAAATATATTGTTGACTCCCACTTACATAGATAGAAATGATCATCAGAATAAAACACGAGAAATCAGAGCTCGAACAGAGAGATTCAGGTGTTCTTTCTTCCCGCGCGCTATTCGAGAATGGAATGGGAGATAAATAGTATAATGGTGGTTCGATGAACCCTCTGCCAGGCACTTAAAGATGATTTGCAGAGTATCCCATGTAGATGTAGACCACCATGTGCTGGAGGTGCAAACACACATAAATTTTCGAGATTTTCTCACCTATTTTCTGAACTTTTTCCCTCGGTTGATTCTTATATTAATATTTAGATATTTACTTATATGAACCATCCATGCAACTGAAATAAAACTCACAGAAACAAGTGCGGGTAAAATAAATAAACAATTAATTATAACATTAAAATAATATTTTGTGAGTTATATATATAGTGTCAGTTGTTTCGGATATGTCCGAAAGAATAGGTACCACTTTCGATCCTGCAGTTATCCTCTATTCATATTCACAGAATGGGTGACACCATATTGCGGTTACTTTGCGAACGTGAGCTGGCTATGTTTAACTCTGGCTGGGTCGTCGCTTCCTACAGCCGAGTTGAGCGCCTGCTACTGCTGCTACCCAGTGAGTTGAAGCGTTGTGCGGGAGGCCACTTTGCATTTTGTAGGCGCGATCACATCACGACGTAAGTCAGGAAAAAGTTTACAAAATGATTGATATTATGTGTAAATTTTATCGGGAGTCAGCAAGCGCTATCATTGTCATATACTGGATGCTTATAGGAGGGGCAGTTTGGTCTGTATGTGAATCAGAAGCACGTCTCATTAATCATGTCATCGCATCTCCTGAACGTTTAGCTGTACAAGGACATAATTTTGCCGTTAAACATGTGCGTCCCCTTTGATGTGTAGATGTAATATATGAATAATGTGTTGGGAATGATATTATGTGTAGATTTGATGTGTATATATAATATATGCATAATGTGTTGGGAATGATATTATTAATAGATAATAAAGTAAAATGTTACGGCTGATGATAGGTAATAGTGCAGGTTGTTTTGATGCGTCTATGTACCGTACAGCGATGTAATTTTGTTGGTGCATTTATTGATACATGTGGATTCTGTCTGCACAGTGATTTGCTAATAGACTTAGCAGTTACAATGTAATAAATAAATACCTCATGGCAGATGCTCAAGTTTAGCCACATGCACAGCGAAAATGTATTAAGCGATACACAGTTTTAGTTTCATAAATTTCTGACATTCTAACAGCTTGTGGGGTGATGTAATTTGTTTCAGACACTGTCAAAAAACACAGGTTGCATAAGATCGCTTGAAAAATCTTTATGGACCAGTTTCAGCACACCTAGTCTGTCATCGTTAGATCTTGCATGTTATTAAAAGTTGCTGACTTCCTTTCATAATTATGTGGGAGAAGTCAGCGAGAAAAAGTCAAATTCTCAATTGACGCATTACTGCATCCTGTACATAAGTGGGTACAAAAATTGAGCACGCCCTCTCAAATACATTGGAAATACATTGTGTTAGAGGCCCCATGAAAAGTACTTCTTTTCTCTGTCTCTTATGGCTTGAGGTACCAGATTGTGAAAGATTTCTGGTATATTTTTAAATCTTTCTATCCTCAATGGTTCTGCACTGTGACAGTCATAAGTGAATCCAGGTATGCTAAGCTACAATACACCTGTTTCACGTACATGAAAGGTAACTTCTTAAGATGAGAAAACAGCAACATTTTGAGAATTGCAGATTTCATGCTGATTTGAAATGAAGCAATTGTGAGCAAAGCAACAGTTTCGCAAGAAAATTTCGCACTCGACTTTCTGTAATAAAGAAATGCATAAAACCTCAACAAGCAGGCTGGCTTCGTGTCGGGAAGAAAAACATAGCCTGTATATACTCGAGCGAGTCTGCCTTGTGCCTTCCGTGACCGACGCTATTAAATCAAGCGCAGAACACGATTCCGTGGGTAATTTAAATGTGAAAGAAGTTAATCTCAGTTTTACACCGCCGTAATTATATTTTAATGATCCCCGGGTTTTCTTTGTCCCCCCTCACACACCAGGGGCTGAAAATTTCGGACCTTTCGTTGTAAAGCCGCCTCAAGTCAAACTGAAACAGGCCCGCAGATGTAAAAGCTCTGTGCCTTGCTATTGAATGAATCATTCGATAACACAGTACATATTTGTGCAATTAGTTCATTTTCTATGTACAATGTAGAAAAAAAAAAGGCTGAACAGACTTTGTTGCAAACAACATACTACATTTCCCGTTTATGTAGCCTTTAAATAAATATTTTCCCCCTTGAATTATGTTAAAAACATGAAGAATTAACTGCTTAAGTGAACAAAAATCAATCTCAGCCGCTGAAGAGGTATCTGAGTTGTAGCACAAACAGCTCGTAATGTACTTCAGCTGATTGTTTCAGAACTTCTAAACGTAATATTCACTTTCTGATCATTTTCCCTTCCGTGGCAAGAACCAACAGTGACACAAGTGATAAAAGTGAGGTGAGAACACGTAGAACGATAAAAACGACAAAAAAAAAAAAAAAAAAAAAAAAAACGCGCATCATAAACCGACCAACCCCGGGCAACAGGATGGAAAAAGAGCGATGGGATTTAAAGAAGAGACAATGCAACTGTGACTAGTTAATACATCAATTTAAAAACATAAAACGTGCACGAAAAAATCTATTTTTAATCTATATATGCGAAACGAATAGTACCACACTTTATATCACTTACAGAATCACAGGAGATGCTTTACAAACGAAGCGAAACGTGTCTCGTATAAAAAATAATCATCTTAATGGCAGTCAGCTAAAGATGGAAAACCTCTTATAGTTAATTTCTCAAAGTGTTTATTGCACAAAGAATTAAGTGAACTGCAGCAATATTTAATGAGATTACTTTTTTCGCGCGGCAATCTTCTGTAAGACCACAAATGAAGCGGATAGTGCTAAATATGAGCTGCTGCAGAAACTTAATCTACTTGTGAGCAATATTAAATTAACATCTTGTTTTATGCCACGGTTTTAGTTGTATAATTTTTCTTTATCTCTTGATCAATTAATAAAATTTAGTACTCGCATCGTGTAAATAAAATTGAAGCTTTAAGCAAAAGGGAATAATTACTAATCTTTCGACTAGATGAAAGAGAGTGGGAATGAAGAATGATTAGTTCTTCTTTCGCGTACTTTCACCGATGATCAGCAGTCTTTGTGTTGGGCACGAGTTGCGTAACGAAATGCTAAGCTAAAAATTCCAGATATTTTAATACACACGGCTTCGCAGAAGGATCTTTGAATGCTGGCCATAGTTTTTTCAGATATGTGCTTTATATGACTTGCACAAACTTCGTTGCGAAAGTGGGATCAAATGTATTGCAGGTCCATACGACCAAAAGACATATCTTCTGCCGCGACTATTATCACAACAGACCGGATCAGTAGCAAAAGAACTGTTAAGGAGTTTACCTTTTAAGTGTAATTACTATTTTACAACAATAAATTCAGTACATTGCTTACACAGCTTTCTACACTACACAATAACGGTTTTGTTTTTGTTTACACACAACCGTTCCGCCGAGTAAAAAATTAAAGGGCCGCGTGGGAGTAGCCGAGCGGTCTTGAGCGCCACGTTGCGGATCGCGCCCTTTTCAAAAGTTGGCAGGTATGCCGATTTCAGCATTGTCTTGTAGCTAAAAAAATTTAAAATTTTTTGAAATATTGTCATGTAAATATCGTAAGTTCTGGTTCATTTCTTCTTTGTCAGATATCTGAAGATGTCCTAACCGGGCGAAACGCGTCATCTAAATTAAAAAAAAAAATCATTTAGACATTCTTTTATTCAATAAATATTACAGTTGGTTATCCTGTCATGCTCGTTGTACGTCTCAAGGCACTTGAAAATCACGGGTCACAGTGGCTGTTGAGTTGTCTCGGTTGCTCGTCTGTTGGGAGCGCTCAGTAGCGATCCTTTTTTCGGATCTGGAGACGCGAGGGCAGCCCGTGTTTGCTGCAGGGAGTTTAATATCTGCAGCGGAGGTAAAAGGCGGCCGCATCCCCCGCGTCTATTCCAGGGGCCTCCGGGTACTCGTCTAGCGAGCCGCCTCCACATCACATCTCCGGCACACATCCTTCCCGCCGGCTTTTCTCCTCGAATGGTTCGCGAGATCCCATCTCATACGGGCTCTATTACGTTAATAACAAAATACAAATAAAAATATCGGCCACCGGAGATCACGCGGCTGAAATAAACCAACGAATTAGTCAAAGGTATCTCCTTTATCACCGACTGTTTTTAATGTCTACAATAACGATTTAACCAAAACTCGGATTTACGGTGTGTGGAAGAATTAGTAATGTTATAAATCGATATGAACCAAGAGGCAAAAGATTTTAAGGAAGACCAATGAAGAAATGGCATGAACAGTTTGAAGCAGACGAAACGGATTTTTTTTATGGTACTTTTCAAAAAATGTTCAAATGTTTGTTAAGCTTATGGGCCATATCAGTCCCTAAACTTACAAACTACTTATCAACTAGCTTATCCTAAGGACGGCACAAATATCCATACCCGAGGGGGGATTCGAACCCCCGACCGTAGTGGCAGTGCAGACCGAGGCTGAAGCGCCGCAGTCCCCTCGACCACTGCGGCCGGCACACTTTTCATTCCCTGCTCTTATGGAGGAGGGCGGGCTGTTTGAGGGCTTGCCTTGCCCTTTTCAGCCATTGGGTTTTAAGGTAATTCTGTTGTGGCGCAATTTATTATTTTTCTTGCAAGGAATAATGGGAGGGTGGAAGTTTGTCCCAATTGGGAATATTCCGTGGGCATGGGGACAGCTCTGGTATTCACCTTACAGCCAACAGGGAACCACGGAAACCTGGGCCAGAGCTGTTTTGTCTTCTTCTTCTTCTCATGGTTTGTACGGTTAGTAGTGCCGGGGTAACCGTTTGTTGGTCCTGTCTTGGCGTTTTCTCTCTAGTTCTTCTAGTCTTTCCTTTTCTTGAGCTTGTCTGTACATCTCTATTGGCCGGTATACTGGCGGGAAGGTGTACGCGTAGCCTGGGTGTCTGTACTCCCAGGTGGACTTTATGCTGTCTAGCCGCGATTGTTTGGTTAGCTTCTCGCGGTCGAAGGGATCCATGACCTCGTCCGTCATGTTCGCTATCTCTGCTGTTGTGATGCCTTTTGCATCTCCATAAGCATCAGTTTGGGCTTCTCGATCTTCTGTTCTTGTTTTCCGCGTTTGCGACCATCTCTCTGTTCGAGAGATTGCCGCTTCTTTGTCCGCTTGTTCTCCAGAAATCGTTGCGTCTTCAGTGTTGGATTCCGCGCGGGCGATTGAAATACCCTCGGCCCGCGGAGCGACCCCTCCCTGGTCCGCGCCCCGCGCCGCGGTCGCGCAGTGGAACCGATTGCGACGGCGTCTGAGATGACGTCGGTGTGAGGGCTCTGTCCGCCGTGGACGTCACTACGTTACGTTTGCTAGATTTATTCTTAATTAACCCAATCGCTGGTTTCCAAGCTTTGCTAAGTTTATAGCCACAGTCAGAGGATATGAGATCGTCACTAGTGCGAATTTCAATGGCCTCTCTAACGACGCAGTCCCAGTATCTCGACGTCTGTACCAGAATCCTAGTGTGTTCATACTCCATCGCGTGATTCTCCGACGAACAATGTTCAGCGACCGCCGACTTGCTCAGATACATCAATCGTGTTTGCCTCTGGTTTTCATCTTGGTCAGACGATGCGTACTGTCGAGGATCGATGCCTTGAACTCGAGAGGCACACGCGATTGATGGGCAAGCAGTGTGAGTGCTCGCGGGCCCCCGGGTTCCCCTTACCACATTTGCCCACCTCTGCGCTAGGTTAATACCGGGCTGGTACGACAATTCCGACTCAGTTACATGCTTCATATAAGTGGACGAAAAAAAAAAAAAATAGTTTCGTACAGTTTCACATGTATTTTTACGGCAGCTGTTGGAGTACGCGTTTTCCTCGCAGGGTGGCGACAGGACGAGGCATTCTTCCAGTCTCTAAAATTAACTATGGAAAATCCAGAGATAATCATGCCGACTCCGTGCCATAGGGGAAAAGACGGAAGCAAGGGAGGGAGAACGAATGTTACGGTGCGACATCGGTATGGAACGACAGAACAAATAGAGACAGCATGGCGAATGTAGATTTGGGTGTGGCAGGAGACGTGCAGGGAAGAGTCCTCTGCAGTCGGGCTGGTCACCGTGTCCTCGGTGGCGGAGTGGTCAACGCGTCTGCCTAGTAAGCAGGAGGTCCCTGGTTCGAATCCCGGCCGGGCACAAATTTTCATTCGTCGCACTTTTTTATTCCATCTAAACCTAGTACAGTGGAAAAATGAGCGTATGGCTTTCTTGGTCGGGAGATCCCTAACGTGGGCGCCTTACGTGACAATGATGATGAGATGATGATGATTAGGACAACACACAACACCCAGTCCCCTGCCGGGAATCGAACTCGGGCCCCCTGCGTGGTAGTCAGCGACGCACCGCTGAGCTACGGAGGAGTGAAGCCATAACATCGCAAATTGCGATTTATTTCATTAAACGTATGATCAAAGTGTTACCTGACCTTCGGTCCTTTACAAATGGATTCTGGAAATGCGCAAAGTCCATTCGCAGATGGCGACATCGGCACCCTGGAGTTGTTGTCTTTTGCAGAGCGGCTGGTGATGTCGCCGACGTGTGCAGCTAGCGACCATGCAGTGTGTGTGTGGGTGGGCACTGCGGCGTTTTTCCCCTGCGGGAGCGGCGGCCGGCGGCCGTGCTTGGCGGATGTGACCGGGTCACGGGGGAGCCGGCCGCTGTTTACCTGCGTGTGCGTGCGTGCGTGTGTGTGTATCGATTGTGGGCCGGCGGCGGCGGGTGCGTGCCGCGCCACGCCGCGCCACGGCGAGCTATCGATTGTCGCCGCGACCATCGCGACCGCTATTAGGCGCCTGGTGTCGCGCGGCCCGAGCGCAGGTACTGTGGCCAGCCGCGGGCAAGGGAACCTCACACCGACCACGACCAGCGGATCCCGTCTGGCACGGGGCCTCCTTATAGCTATACATGTTGACTGCAGAGTAGACTTGCGAAGAATAGTTAGCGATCGGGAGCGCTCACTTTAGTTCGCGACTCTGCCGCGAACTAGTTCGCTCTAGTAGTTCGTCCGCTCGCAGTCACCCCGTTTACATGGGGTCCCAAAACCGGATTTCGTAAACCGATTTCCCAATTCCGCTTGTGGTTGACCATGTAAACACTCCAAAATCGATTGTAGAAATCCGCTTCTCTAAAGACTATCCTGGCTCCGTGCTGACAAGCGCAGAGATTTTCATACACTCTGTTTCCTCTACTCTCTTATCAACGTACACTGTCCCTCATATCTTTCCTCGACCTTAACACTCTTATCTGATCAACACAAAATAACTACTCGTTCCTGTCAGAGCAAAACCCTTTCTGTCCCTATCCATCACTCAGCCGGTTTCTCAAAATCCTTTTCAGTAGCAGGAACCAGGCTCTGGAACAATCTACCTCAGTATATCAGAGAACTGAATAACACTGCCAGCTTCAAACGACAGTTAATGGATTATCTACTAAAGCAATAATGACGCCAGTCTTTATTACCCTACGGTCCAGGTACGTCACATCCATTCCTCCTCCCAGATATTCTTCAACTGCCATTGCTCTCGCCAGGTACAGCTTCTGTCAGAATTCGCCATGCGTTAACCAGTCTCGATATATCCAAAAGTAAATATTGTATCTGCTAATATAAATGTTGTTACTTCTATTATTACACCATCAGCAGAAGGTGTCTCAGTGGTACTGTTAGTATTAATCCTATTTAGAGTTAAGTTATTACATATGTAGAGTTAAGTTATTACCTTTTATTTACTTCATTTTACATGTAATCAACCTGTATAAATAATGTTATTAACTGTTCATCTGTAAAAATCATTATTATGTTATAGGTAACTCACATGTAAAGAAATACTGTATGTGTAAAACCCTGGTCCGATGTAAGAGAGTGCCTGATGGCCCTAATCTGATCAGGCTAAATAAATAAATAAATAAATAAAGCGGTTTTCCAGTTACACAATCGATTTTCGTGCCCATGTAAACGCAACGGTTTTTGAAGGGTTCTCGGCTTGTCAGATAGTGTTTTCTTGTTAAGAATTTTCGGCACAATTGAAAAATGCGATATTTTCTAATGTGAAATAAAAGTAAAATATTAGAGTGAACATGAATTTGTGTATTTAAATAATGGAAAATAGTGATTGTGCTGACTAAATCAGGAACTGAATCAGCTGTTTTTGAGCCGCCATATTAAGTGGGGTGATAAATCCGATTCAGACTTTGCCATGTAAACACGACAGCGAAAAACGGTTTACGAAAATCGGTTTTCGTCTTCCGGAAGATGTGTTGCATGTAAATGTAGTGAATGACGGCTGAGCGGCGTGGTCTGCGCGTGCAGGTGGAGGGGGAAGTTCCCCACATAGCTGCTTCATGCGCTTGATGCATGAGCCGCTAACGATATCACGCAGTCAAAAAGCAACATATTGTGGATAATTTCTCGCGTTTAAGTTTAGAGTTATCTATATATCGTGGCATTATGGAATTTATTAGTCAGATATTGCAGATTGCAGAACACAACAAAACATAAATTATGTAGCACTGAACTATGTAATCTAGCAGGCAGACGCTCACCTCGAAATGTTTCTCATCAGCAGAAGGCAAACACGTAATTTTTAATTCTTCTGCACGCCCTCTCGCTATTGCCCGTCGGTCTTCGGAAAAGAATCCAACGAACTATGAAGCGAGATACGTTTGGCATAATCGTACGTCGCTCCTAGTTCGTCCGCTCCTTCTAGTTCCGCTCCTTCTAGTTCGTCCGCTCTTTTTGGCTATTGCTACCGCTACTAAAAGAGCTCTTTTTTGTCAGCTTTTTTATATAATGTATCAGTGTTGCCAAAGCGTGTGGTATTACCCGTATTTTTGGGCAATTTGACATCAAATACTTAGACAAATAAACCAGTTATTTACACAAACGGGTGATACAATGGTATTCAACTACTTTGCATACAGAGCACTCCTAGTACTTTATTTTTAAAATAGATTTCTTGTGGCAGTGAACTATGAAACTACAGTTGAGCTGCATCTCAGCTCGAAATGAAAGTAGAAGGGAATCACGCGACTCTGCGCGCTCTCGCGTCCTCTCGCTGTTCCCCGTCAGTATTCGGAAAAGGAGCGGACGAACTAAGAGGCGAGGGATCTGCGAACTAGTTCGCCTGTGGGAGCGCTCTCCCGAACTAGTTCGTTCGCGAACTACACAAGATTACTGCAGAAGAGCGTGCAAAAGCTTAACACCGCGTGATGAAGCCTTGTTCTCTTGCAGTACGGCCGCATAGAACCTCCTAAGCCGCGGCGGAGTGGCCGAGCGCACTGATGCGCTATGCTTCGATGCGCGTGGCCGTTCCCTGTCGGGGGTTCGAATCCTCCCTCGGACGTGGATGTTTGTGTTGTCTTTAGTACAAAGTAGTTTATAAATAGTGCGTAAGTTTAGGGCTGATGACCCCGCAGTTAAGTCCCATTCCATTGTCGTATCCCTGTATCTACTCTAGCGCGCTTTCAAGAGACGAAGAGAATGACCTATTGACACATACTGAACTCGGATTCAGAAAGTATCATTCTTATGAAACCCAGCTCTTTACTGACATGATGTGATGAGACCTATTGATAAGGGATGTGGAATGAATTCCGTGTTTCTACATTTCCAGAAGGCTTTTGACACTGTACTTCACAAATGTCTTTTAATCAATTTCGGGCTTGCGTAATATCGCCACATCTGTGCGATTTGATTAGTGATTTCCTGTCAGAAAGGACACAGTACGTTGTAATTGACGGAAAGACATAGAGTAGAACTGATAGCTGGCATTCACCAGGGCCCCTACTGTTCCTTATTTTTATAAACGATTTAGGAGACAATATGAGTAGCTCTCTCAGTCTGTTCACGGGTGATGCTGTCATTTATCGGTTAATAAAGTCACCAGAAGATGAAATGCAACTGCAAAATGATTTACTTAAGATATCAGCATAGTGCGAAATTGGCAGTTGATAATAATAAGAAATGTGCAGTCATCCGTATCACCACTAAAAGAAAACCGTTAAAAGTCATTTATACGATAAATCAGTGAAATTAAAGGTCGTAAATTCAACTAAATACCTAGGAGTAACAATTACGAAAAACTTACATTGGAAGAAAGACACAGAAAATATTGTTGAGAAAGCGAATCAAAAGTTACGTTTCATTGGAAGAACATTTAGAAAATGCAACAGTGCTACTAAAGAAACTCCATACACTACACCTAGTTTGGTGTATTTCTGTGCATTGTGGGATCCCCACTAGGTGGGACTGGCTGACAATTTAGAGAAAGTTCATAGAAGGGCAGCTCGTTTTGTATTACCGCGATGTAGGAAAGGGGGGGGGGTA
The DNA here is from genome assembly GCA_026315105.1 of Locusta migratoria. NCBI lineage: Eukaryota > Metazoa > Arthropoda > Insecta > Orthoptera > Acrididae > Locusta > Locusta migratoria. Next base: position 643,600,996 of record CM048746.1, read on the forward strand.
GAGTTACGGCGGAAATCATTAAAAGAAAGGCTTTATCACAGCAAGGAGATCTATTTCCGAAATTTCTTTGACCAACATCCTCTTCCGAATAAGAACATATGTTTTTAGAACCCACCTCCCCTATATTGGAAGCCATGTCATCAATACATAATAAGAGAAATCAGATCCAAAACGGAAACATTTATTTGTTTCTTCTTCAAAATTCAAATGTTCAAATGTTTGTCAAGCTTAAGGGACTTAACTGCGGGGTCATCAGTCCCTAAACGTACAAACTACTTACAAACTAGATAACACTAAGGACGGCACAAATATCCATGCCCGAGGGGGGATTCGAACCCCCGACCGTAGTGGCCGTGCAGACCGTGACTGGAGCGCCTCAGTCCCCTCGGCCAACGCGGCCGGCGTTTCTTCTTCCCGCGAACTATTACCTAATGGAACTGTAAAGAAACATCATAAATGTGGTTCGATGAACTTTCTGCCACGCACATCAGTGTGGCTGGCTGAGTATTTATTTGGATGTTCATGTACAGTGGCAGCCATCGTTTTTTTGTCCTTCCAGCGTCGATTTTGCAACGCGATAATTCGCTACCAAACGTGTTATGACGGCTTCGTCGTCTATCTGATTGCACTGGTGCCGCTGCCTATCGAAAAGACCTTCTCAATGATTTCGGATTGTTCCGAAGTATACCATTCCACACTACACCAGATCAACCGCAGTGCTGTACCCAGAGAGCACGGTGCTTCAGTGCCGAGGCGTGAAGCAGCGGTTAAAGTCAATAGTAACGGCAACTCTTACTACTGACTTCATCATCTTCGCTCGGCTTGGTACATTTAGTCGTCTGGTGTTCGTCCAGCGTATTACCTGCAAATGGATTGGGCTGCGATGTCTTCAGTTCATGTTGCAGTTGCAATTTGCTTGCCCAGCAATGTACAGCCACCCAGTAGGATGACGGATCTTGCTGTCGCTGTTCGGTAAGAGGGCAGTAAACTCTTTGTCAGAGGTGAGGGCAGCCCACGCTGGTACTGTGGTGTTGTGTGGGCTGCCTGGAGCCAGTCTACACCGCGGTGTGACCGATAGCTGGGCGCCTGATGCGGCGGCCCATTCGCGGCTTATTGCCCGTGACTTATTGCGCGCTAAATACCAAGGCCGGGCCTCTGACATTACATTACCGCCTTCCCTTTCCGCCGGCGTCCCTCACCGACAGCTCCTAACACTGCAGTCGCAGTCGCGCCCCATACGTGACGCGACAAAACAGGCCCGCACCACTCCGCAGTCGTAAGCCCAACAAACGTTTCTCATACAAACATCTACCTCTACGCCTTCTATCCGCAAGCCGTGGTATATTCTGCCATTAAGGTAGCGGTCTCCTCGATTTTCCGTCCTCCCTCCCTCTTTCGTATTCTACATCTTGCCGCGGTGGAGTAGCCGAGCGGTCTAAGGCGCCTCGCTGCGGAGCGCGCGGTTGCTCGCCGTCGGAGGTTCTAGTCCTCCCTGGGCCATGGGTGTTTGTGTTGTCCTTAGGTTAATTTATCTAGGTTTAAATAGTTTGTAATCTACGGACTGATGACCACGCAGTTTGGTCCGATAGATTTACAAACAAATGAACAAGTTCTACATCTACATACATACTATGCAATCCACCGTAAGGTGCGTGGCGGAGGGGACACTGTACCACTACTAGGCATTTCTTTTCCTATTCCACCCCCAAATAGAACGAAGGAAAAAAAATGTCCAAATGCCTCTGTATGAGCCCTAATTTCCCCTTATCTTGTCTCTGTGATCTTTCCGCGAAATGTAAGTAGGCGGCTTGATATTCCAGACAGAATTTCTCGAAAAGAACGTGGCTTTTCCGACAGCGATTTACATTTTAGTTGTCGGAGCATTTCCGTGACACTCGCGCATTGCTCGAACCTACCAGTAACGAACCTGCTCGCCTCTGAACTGCTTCCATGTCTTCCTGCAAACTGTTCTGCTGCGTGTCCCAAACAGTTGAGCATTACTCAAGCAGTGGTAGTACAAGCTTATTATAGGCGGCCTCCTTTACAAATGAAGTACATCTTCCCAGCATTCTCTCAATAAACCGAAGTCCGCTGTCCGCCATACTCACAACTGTCCTTACATGTTCGTTCCATTTCATATCGCTCTGCAGTATTATGCCTAGATATTTGAACGACGCGACAGCGTCAAGAAGCTCATTACTAATGCTGTATCCGAACATTATGGAATTGTTTTTCCTACTCATGGGCATCATCTTACATTTTTCTACATTGAGAGCTAGCTGCCATTCTTCGCACCAACTAGAAATTTTGTCGAAGTCATCCTGTATGCTATTACAGCCAGTTTAAGACGACACCCTCCCATACACTACAGGATCATCAGCAAACACCCGCAAATGACAAGTTACTCTGCCATTAGATCATTTATATAGATAGAAAGTAATAGCGGTCCTATCACACGCCCCTGGGGCACGCCTGGTGAACTCTCGGCGTGGAGAACAACGTACTGCATTTTGTTACTTAGGAACTCCTCCAGCCAGTGACAAATCTCTACCTCCGCACATGAGCCCGAACCGGCCGCGGTGGCCGAGCGGTCTGCGGCGTTCCAGTCACAATCTGTACGGCCGCTGCGGTCGGGGGCTCCAATCCCCCCTCGGGCATGGATGTTTGTGCTGTCATTAGTATAAGCTAGTTCATAAGTGGTTTGTAAGCTTAGGGAGTGATGACCCCGTAGTTAAGTCCCATAAGCTATGCAAAAATTTGAACATTTTGAACATAAGCCCGAAATCTCTAACTGTAGTGACTACGTACACATCCGCGACCAGAGTCGGTTGAACTGTATGAAACAAAACTTAAATTATTTAGAAACTAAGGCGTGCACGCACTTTATCCAACATGTAACCGTCACTACAGATATTCGGATTTAGCTCGGTAAGTTCCCTATTCTTGTCTTCTGCGGCAGTGATGTGGTGCAGCCGAATAGTAAAATTCTGCATGAAGAACCGCTCAAGTGTCGGGACAGCGATGCTGCCCATCACCTCCTGAATGGCTGTTTGCGGCTCAGCAGTTATTTTGTGGTCATTGCTGTACATATTGCCTTGACTTAAATTGGCCGAATTGTGGACCTCAGTGACAAATGACGTAAACCGTATCAACATTCAGCGCGACTACGCTGTCGTAGTTAGCGGTCTCATGACGTCACGACTCGTACAAACAGTACGGCTTGCTTAGCTGACTGAAGTGTGAACCAGTGTCTGAAAAGCCTCCGAAGATGTCTTCAGCAGCGGAAGACGAAGCGTCAGGCAGAGGATTATGCGCTGGAACTCGGCCTTATTCAAAGGTATCCGATGTCGCCAATACTTAAATACGCTGTTTCCAAAAACTCCTTTCCAAATGATGTTGATTGAATCGAAACACCAGTCCACTTTCAGTTCAATGGACTATTTGAAAGTAAGCGTTAAACAATTCATTTGGAAATTATAATGAACCTGGATATTGCTGAGGATTCAATATACAGATTCTTGCAGGCATAGGGAGAAAAAAAGTAAAATAAAATAAAAATAAATAAATAAAAACAATTCTCTGCGGCCGGGGGTTCGAATTCCCCCTCGGACATGAATGTTTGTGTAGTTTGTAAGTTTAGGGACTGATGACCTCGCAGTTACGTCCCTTAAGCTTAACAGTCATTTGAACAATAATTTGAAAATTTCTAGGAATAGTGTCAGTAACAGGACACTGAATTCTGCCGTATGTAATGTATAGAATTTGAGAATCTCAGGTAATTTGGAAGAGTGCTTCCAAGCGATATGTATCGAAGTAGGGTCACGTATCGATTTTGTATATTACTAGAATATAAATAAATAGTACTTTTACCAATCAGAATAGACTCCTACAGTCCAGCTTGTCAAAAGTACTTCCCAGTTCCTACGAATAGCTCATATTAGGCCGTATTACACGGTACTCCTAGTAGATGTCAATCCTGTTTTGCAAAAGTACTGTGTGTGTGTGTGTGTGTTTTTTTTTTTTTTTTTTTACGAATAGGTCACGATTTTAAAGGATATGACATGGCAGGAACCTAAGAGTCCAGCTTAAACTGTTGCGGGTGAAGAAGCAACGATGGCTTGGCGATACTCCCAATATGTCGTGATTTTAAAACATGTGGTTAGGCGGGTACGTAAGACTACAGCTTCTACGCTCGCTTGTTCGATACCTGGCTCAGTGACAGTCGCACCTTCGATATACATCGCTTCCAAGTATTCTTCCAAATTATCGAATCTCAAAAATGTGTTTTACATATTTTTTGCGCAGATGTGTAAATATTGTCGTTGGTTTGGAGGACCCATCATTTGATACATCGTCTGAGGAAGTCGCCACTAAACTGCTCGTCTTATTACTAGACCTCCCAGTCTTCCCCTGTCAGACACGCGTGTACTAACTCCCCTTTCATCAAAGGCAAATTGTAATTCTAACGAGGCACTTTCGGACACGAGATTACCATTAATCGTATAAGAACAAGAGTATTGCTCATAATTCTTCGGTGTACCATTTCTTTCAAGTAACACTGCCTGGGTTATAGTACGAAAACATAAGACGCACAAAGCGAGATGGCGTATGCCAGGGAGAGTTTGCACCCTATCTCGAGTCGCCGACTTCCTCGGAGTTCGGTAACCTTCGTTAATTTCCGGAGGTGGAGCGCCAGCAGGCGGCCTGGGTGTGAGGCCCAGTGTGGCGCGAGTATCTCGCTACCAGTTGGTAACTTTTGCAGCCCAGGAGGCCTCGGCGTGTACCGTACGTACACCGTACCGTTCGTAATCCGCCGCCGCGCGGTCTGGAGTGCGCCGGCCGCGGAGTTGGCCAGCGGCTTAATTGCAGCCCGACGTGTTAACGCCGGCGAGCGCCAACTCGGTATTAAATCATGCAGCCCCAACACTCGCCGATTGCGCGTAATACGGCGGCTGCAGGCGCGGTAGTTTGGCGGGCGGTTGCGTTAAAAGCGGACCCCACACCTGCCGCCGGCCGGCCGCAAGCAGTTGCAAGCCGGCGTTTCCTTTAACAGAGTGTAAAACAGTAAAGGGCGTTTGTCGACACACACAGGGCGATACATATACTGGGTGAATCATAAATGAGGAAAAATATTTCGTGCAAATTGTCACACACTGAGCTACACACATGGAAAAATGGAAATGAGCGTATGGCTTTCTTGGCCGGGAGATCCCTTACGGGATAGTTCGGCCGCCTGAGTGTAAGTCTTTCTATTTGACGCCATGTGGGCGACTTATGTGCCAATGATGATGAGGTGATGATGATTAGGACAACACACAACACCGAGTCTCCTGCCGGGATTCGAACCCGGGCCCCCTGCGTGGTAGTCAGCGACGCATCCACTGATCTACGGAGGTGGACAGTTACAAACATAAATTCGTTTGATAGAGTGAAGGCTTTCACGACCGGTTGACATTGTAGGTATTATATCTTCTTGGGTTGTAAGGCCGTATCTTGGAATCTTGCTGCTTCCCGACGTTTCCTCCGATGCTGCATCGGACTTCTTCGCAGGTTGTCCGTCTGTTTAGTCTTGCCGACTGACGGGTCGGGGGTCTGAAAGCTTCTTAAATACCGTCTAAAAGGGGCGCGGCACAGTCCACGTCATAAGCAGAGATGGTCCTTGTCAAAGATAAAACTATACTGTCGAACCATGTCAAAGATAAAAACAGTCATCGATTCTGCAGAGCCACAGTCCATATATCGTTTTCAAAACTTGGCAGGTATGGGAGAGGAAGAGCGAGAGGGGTAGGAGGAGATGGACAGAGACAGGGGAGATTAGAAGATAAGAGAGAGGAGGAGATGAACAGTTAGAGAGGGTGGACAGGGAGAGGAAAGGGAAGCAGAGGTGGCCTAACTTACACTGCAATAAATAAGAGCCTGGGCGATGACGGTATTTCTTGTGATCTTGTGTAGTTCGCGAACGAACTAGTTCGGAAGAGCGCTCTACACGAACTACACGATCTAGTTTGCAGATCCCTCGCCTCTTATTTCGTCCGCTCCTTTTCCGAAGACTGACGGGTAACAGCGAGAGGACGCGAGAGCGCGCAGAATCGCGTGATTCCCTTCTGCCAATTGCCGTCATTTCCAGCTGACATGCAGCTCAGCTGTAGTTCTAGTAGTGGTAGCAACAGCCAAAACGAGCGGACGAACTAAAAAGAGCGACCTACTTCGCAGCCGAGCTGCGAACTAAAAAGGATAGCTACCGGTCGCGAACTAAAATATGCGCGATAGGTCGGGAACAGGATTAAAAATCACGTGTTTGCCTTCTGCTGATGAGAGCCATTTCGAGGTTAGCGTCTGCCTGCTAGATTACATAGTTCAGTGCTACAAAATTTCTGCTTTGAAATATTCTGCGCTCTGCAATATCTGACTAATAAATTGCATAATGCCAAGATATAGAGATAACTCTAAACTTAAACGCGAGAAATTATCTACAAACTGTTTCTTTTGGTTTGCGTGATATCGTTAGTGACTCAAGCAGCAAGCGCATGAAGCAGCTAGGTGGGGAAACTTCTCCCTCCACCTGCACGCGCAGACCCCGCCGGTCAGCCGTCACTGGGATAGGACGAACTAAAAGAACGAACTAGTTCGCGGCAGTAAGCGCTTACTACAGTAAGCGCTCCCGATCGCGAACAATTATGCGCAACTCTAATTTCAAGTAGAAGTTCTATAAATCTGTAGATCTTTACAGCTTCCTGCTGTACAGTCGTTCTCTTGTTGGTCTGGTAGAAATCACGCTGTGGGCTACAGCTCTTGACGGGCTGTGTCTCGGAGCGGAGCTAAGCGTGCTCCAACTGTGCGGGTACAGGGCCCCAATCCCTGCCGCCCCTAACTCTGGTGTGCGCGCGCAAAGGGCAGGCGGCGTTTCCATTTGCATCTGTAAACACGCCGACAACGACACTGCGCAGCCAGGCGCGCCACACAACTTTGCAGGCGTTTCCTGTAATCCGCGCGCGGCGCTAGGCGTCACCGCTCCTCTGGTTCAGCGACCACCGGCAAACGAGCCGCCGCAGCGGGCTGTGCTGTGCAGCGGTGGCGTCACTGGAGGCGTGAGTACCTGCTGGCGACTCGCAGAAACTTCTCTCATCTGAAAGCGAGCAGTTTGTTCAACACTGTCACGTTGCATTAACTGACTGTTCTCTCGGCTCTTCGTAGAATACTTCATTCACGTATGTCGACTCCATAACGAATAATGTGCCATACCACCACAATGTTACACGACTGGACATTAAAATTTCCACACGAAGAAGAAATGCAGATGGTAAACAGGCATTCATTGGACAAATATATTATACTAGAACTGAACATGTGATTACATTTTCACGCAAATTGGGTGCGTAGATCCTGAGAAATCAGTACCCAGAACAACCACCTCTGGCCGTAATAACGGCTTTGATACGCCTCGGCATTGAGTTAAACAGAGCTTGCATGGCGTGTACAGGTACAGATGCCCATGTACCTTCAACACGATAGCACAGTTCATCAAGAGTAGTGACTGGCGTATTCTGATGAGCCAGTTGCTCGGCCACTACTGACCACACGTTTTCAATTGGTGAGAGATCTGGAGAATGTGCTGGCCAGGGCAGAAGTCGAACATTTTCCGTATCCAGCATGGCCCGTGCAGGACCTGCATCACGCGATCGTGCATTATCCTGCTGAAATGTAGGGTTTCTCAGGGATCGAATGAAGGGTAGAGGCACGGGTCGTAACACATCTGAGGCCACTGCTTAAAGTGCCGTCGATGCGAACAACAGGTGACCGATACGTGTAGCCAATGGCAACCCATACCATCACGCTAGATGATACGTCAGTATGGCGATGACGAATACACGGTTCCAATGTGCGTTCACCGCGATGTCGCCAATTACGGATTCGACCATCATGATGCTGTAAACAGGACCTGGATTGATGCGAATAAGTGACGTTTTGCCATTCGTGAAGCCAGGTTCTGCGTTGCGTACACCATCGCAGGCGTTCCTGTCTCTGATGCAGCGTCAAGGGTAACTGCAGCGACGGTCTCCGAGCTGATACTCCATGCTGCTGCAAATGTCGTCGAACTGTTCATGCAGATGGTTGTTGTCTTCCAAACGTCCCCAACTCAGGAATCTAGAAGTGGCTGCACGATCCGTTAGAGCTATGCGGATAAGATGCCTGTCCTCTCGACTGCTAGTGATAACGAGGCCGTTGGGATCCAGCACAGCGTTCCGTATTGCCCTCCTGAACCCACCGATTCCATATTGTGCCAACAGTCATTGGATCGCGACCAACGCGAGCAGTAATGTCGCGATACGATAAACCACAATCGCGATAGGCTACAATCCGACCTTTATCAAAGTCGGAAACGTGATAGTACGCATTTCTCCTCCTTACACGAGACATCACAACAACGTTTCACCAGGCAACGCCGGTCAACTGCTGTTTTTGTCTGAGAAATCGGTTGGAAACTTTCCTCATGTAAGCACATTGTAGGTGTCGGCACCGGCGCCAGCCTTGTGTGATTGTTATGAAAAAGATATCATTTGCATATCACAGCATCTTCTTCCTGTCGGTTCAATTTCGCGTCTGTAGCACGGCATATTCTTGGTGTAGCAATTTTAATGGCCAGGAGTGTAAACACTGACATAGTTTTATTACGGGCCTAGGGGGTCGCCGGACAGTTTTATTCCCAAAGCGGGGCGCGGGTTCAAAAAAGTAGAAAAACACTGGTGTAATGCCTACCGCTACGTCACCTCGGTGTTTACGTCGTCAGCGGCGCGCAGTGCGCTCGTGACAGCCAGTTGCGCCCGGCGGGCTTAGCGGATCCCCGGCAGCGGCGGCTGCATTTTTCATGGCCGGCGCGGCGGCTCCGGTGACGTCAGCAGGTCCCCCGGGCGGCGGTTGGCTGTTGTCCGCCGCGGTCCCAGGCGGCCCGCAATATCGCCCGTCCGGAGCGCGCATTCCGCCGCCGACCTGACGCGATACAATTTGCCGAGTGGCCGCCTAATTAGAGTTTAATGAAGTCCGCCGATTCAATATCGCCGCCCACAGCCGGCGGCCATTGTTTTTGCGGCGCGACTCCATTTCATTACCTGCGGCCGCCGGGCGCCGTCTTTATTAGTCGCTGCCACCTGCCGGAGAAATGTAAACACCGGGCAGACGGCGGCCCGCGCGGCATTCCCGCGGTAACCGCGAGTTTCAACTAACGCGACAGTTGCCAGGGCGTTGACGCCTCTCGAGGCGGCTTTCCAAGCTACTTACACTAGCAGTCAAAAGTAGTCTTGTGTAGTTCGTGAACGAACTAGTTCGAAAGAGCGCTCCCACAAGCGAACTACGCGAACTAGTTCGCAGATCCCTCGCCTCTTAGTTCGTCCGCTCCTTCTCCGAAGACTGACGGGGAACAGCGAAGGGACGCGAAAGCGCGCAGAATCACGTGATGCCCTTCTGCTAGTTACTGTCATTTCGAGCTGAATCAGTTATTTATATATTAAAAATATTTTATTCACCAAAATTAGCATCTTTTGTAGTTAATGATTCTTCAATGACTTAATAAATAAATCCATTTCAGAAAATAAAGTACTAAGAGTACACTGTATATAAAGTAGTTGAATACTATTATAAGGAACTTTGTATGACGGACAACCACAGCTAAAATATTTATACATAATTATGAAACTTTCAAACAGTTAACATCAGGTGTTAAAATTGTAATAGTCTGAATGAAAGTCCTTGGTCCACTTGAGCTGTTATTTTATTGGAGTCGTAAAGATCCGCACAATCGGTTTCGCAACTTAGACTTGCTTCTTCATGTACTTTTTTTATTGTACAGGATGATAATTGTTTTAATTAAATGAATATTTAGGTTGATAATTACATTTTTTTAAAATCCGAAATAGTTATGTATGACGAAGTTACAGGCAAAAAAAAAAAAAAATTAATAAATAAATAAATAAAAAAAATACAGAAGCCAGTAGGCTAGTAATTGCAATAAATTATTCCTATGTTACTTACGAAGTTTTCCATATAAGTCATTTGAGATAGATAACGGGATTAATGGTGAGTTCGTACCGCAAGCACCTTCGGTCTTTTAGTCAAAAACATAGAAATGAAGTCTACCGTGCGGTTCTTGTCATTTTTAGTAAAAGTATAGAAAAGTCGGCAATCGGTTTAGTAATAACTGTTCGGTCTGTGACATAAGGCGACGTGATGCATAATCCTACAATAAACAACCATTATAATGATTACTGAGAACCACGGGTGTTGTTGGTAAATCAGATTTACACGTAGAATGAGAATACATAATTTTTTTTTTTAACTTACTGTTTGTTATTTCGTCCGCTGCTTTTCCAAAGACTGACAGGTAACAGCGAGAGGACGCGAGAGCGCGCAGAATCGCGTGATTCCCTTCTGCCAGTTGCCGTCATTTCGAGCTGAGATGCAGCTCAGCTGTAGTTTTAGTAGCAGTATCAAAAGCGAAAACGAGCGGACGAACTAAAAAGAACGACCTACTTCGCGCCCGAGCTGTGAACTAAATGGAGAGCTACCAGCGATAGTTCGCGAACTAAAAGATGCGCGATAGTTCGCGAACTAAAAGATGCGCGATAGGTCGCGAACTTAAATATGTGCGATAGGTCGTGAACTAAAGTACGCGCGATAGGTCGCGAACAGAATTAAAAATCATGTGTTTGCCTTCTGCTGATGAGACCCATTTCGAGGTTAGCGTCTGCCTGCTAGATTACATAGTTCAGTGCTACAAAATTTCTGCTTTGAAATATTCTGCACTCTGCAATATCTGACTAATAAATTCCATAATGCCAAGATATAGAGATAACTAAACTTAAACGCTAGAAATTATCCACAAACTGTTTCTTTTGGTTCGCGTGATATCGTTAGCGGCTCAAGCAGCAAGCGCATGAAGCAGCTAGGTGGGGGAACTTCTCCCTCCACCTGCATGCGCAGACCACGCCGCTCAGCCGTCACTGGAAGCGGACGAACTAAAAACCTTGCGTTAAAATATCAAAACAACAATCGAAAGGCACTTAAAAGGGTCGTAGCTCTTCACAAACTGATCAGTTAAAGACCTCTGTCGTCAACTAATAATGAGGCCAATATTGTAAAAAATGTAAGTTATGTTGTTTTGTTTGAAACCATCATTATTAAAAACCTTTTATAAAGTATAGAAAATAACGAATAAACAAAATTACGTGAATTTTTTTGTAAACATTAGAGGTAACGGTGGCTTCAAAATCTTTGTTTGAGAGGTGTCCACTATACAATAAAGTGCGCCCGCACGTTAATTGACAAGACCTTCTTCCAAAACTGAGATACAAATAGTGAGTTACACGTCAAAATATACAGCATACATACAATGGTATAACTTCTGGTAACACTAGACCTTCTAGAACTTTGGTAAAATAGCAATCATAAAACAGTCTATTGGCCAAGAACATCTTGCAAAGGTCAGGTAATTAAGTAATTAAGATGAGATAATATAAGTTACTTGGCAAAATTACAGACATAATGTTTCTGTTATAAGTACTAGTATCAAAAAATGTTCCAATGTTTGTATAGTCTATGGGACTTAATTACGGGGTCATCAGTCCCTAAACTTACAAACTACTTATGAACTACTTACGAACTAGGACGGCACAAATATCCATGCCCGAGGGGGGATTCTAATCCTCGACCGTAGTGGCCGTGCAGACCGTGACTGGAGCGCCTTAGTCTCCTCGGCCACCGTGGCCGGCGTACTAGTATCCTTACACTGCCTTTTCTTTTATATAAACTTCCAAAGGATGCTGCAAAATCGTATCCAGGGAGAAACTTACCATTGAAATGAGCAAATTTTTCAATAACAATTTCTATATTTTAATTATTCTTTGTTAGTGTCATTTATTCATTATGGTCACTTGTGAACGTCGCGCCTATTGGGGGATCACTCAGTCATATAGGAATACGAGGCCACTTCTGAGTTTTTTCTAGGATAACTGAAAACCGCTTTTTAGTCCATCTCTTCACTGTGTATTTATAATGACGTGATTACCAGGTAAAATTGAGGTACAAAGTAATAGCCTACTTTCAGCTTCTGAAGAAGATTACAACTGGTATAGTTCTTTGAAGAGGACATTAGATATTCTTTCGCATCCTTTTCCTGAACCGAGATTGTAGTCCGTCTCTAACGACCCTTTCTTCGGCATGACGTTATTGCAGATATTTACTCACTGATTCCAATAGAAATGTGCGCTCACGAGTATGCCTCACTGTACTGTTAAACCCACCCTATCATTCAGATTAACGGCTGAATGTATAACCTTAATACAACGAAATGTTTTTTTCTTTGCAATAGGGGAAAAGGTTTCACTAACATTTAACTCTCCACCAGATTTTGTGTCACACAGACTTAAGAATTTAAACCTTCCATTCGTAACTCGTCTCCCCCTCCCCCCTACACCTCTGTCTCTCTCTGTCACACACACACACACACACACACACACACACACACACATACACACACACTGCACCACTCAGTCCCGTAGTTTCACTATTGTGATCCCTCGAAAATGTCTGACTCCATGCATGGTAACGAAGGATTTTTATTGCCCGTGTAAAGGTTTGAAGATTACCTAGCTGCATTAATGGTCACAGAAAGAGAGTCATTCGGCTTAAACACGTTTAATGCCAGGGAATCAGAACGCACAAAGCTGCAGTCTGGCCTGACATGTTTCATACCAGGATTCCCTAGGATTACGTGCAGCGCAGCTACCGGAACACCCGCTATGATTTGGTGTACTTGTTGAGAACAATTGCCGTAGTATTGGAAAGCCTGTTTATCGTTCCAGAGCTGTTTGTCGATACATTTGGTTCCTATGTTGTCCATAAATAAAAGCATTAAAGTCCTTTTTTTCAGCCTCCGATTTTAACGCTCTGTTTCGTGAGTTTTGTTGGAAGTTAAAGGGACGTAGGAGCTCAGGATTCTGTCCAGTCGTTTCTGAATGAACTCTTCCGCCCTTGGTCTTCGGTACTCAAGGGAAAACGTTCTTATTTGTTTAACTAGGACTTGGATGCTTACTCCTAATATGGGTCCAGCCAAAGTACTGTATTCGTTTCAAATTTCAAATGGGAAACAAGAGTTTGCATATTAAAATATGGGGCTATTTACCATTTTCTGTTAGCTTTATATATATATATATATATATATATATATATATATACTACGGTCGGGGGTTCGAATCCCCCCTCGGGCATGGATATTTGTGCCGTCCTTAGTATAAGGTAGTTGGTAAGTAGTTTGTAAGTTTAGGGACTGATGACCCCGTAGTTAAGTCCCATAAGCTTAACAAACATTGGAACATTGATTTCTCGTCCTGCAGGTGCCGTCATCACTTTGTGTGGCACTTCCTTTGAAGACAACTCACAGTTACTGGATGGATTTTTAAAACTTGTAGAGCTTTCAGCTTATTGTAAGCTCACTATAACTGTCATATTGTCATCTCCCTAAGGAAACTTAGTGTGGTTTAAACAACCTCACAAGGAGGTCACATAGGATTGGATCAAGACAGTTTCCTTCAGTAACTTGCCCTCTTAATAAGTGCAGCGCTAAAATTGTTATTCCACTCAGAATGTTAACAGAGATCATTTCAGGACAAAAATCAGGAAATGGATAAAGTAAATGAGCACGTCAGTAAAATCGTAACTTTTCTTTTTGTTGTTGGGAGTATTTGATACAAGATTGTCAATTATTTGGCCCACAGCAATATCATGTTGGAGTGTCCTTTTCTAAACACCTGTGGAAAATTAGCATTCTATAGTCTGATTAAAATTAATTCCTAGTTTACGTTTGTGACGTGGTGATACAGTGTTGTCACATACAGAGCCACCTACCGCTTAGCTGTAGGCGACGCATAAACAAATCGGGTCACTTCAAAAATGCTGTTAACATTATTTTGTAACGTGGGGCAGTGACGTAAGCGGCAGCCAAGGGCTTATGGTGGAAATGCGAAAAGCTCTGTCGACAGTTAATTTTAACTGAGCGTGATTAAACTACAGTAGAAGATTCGTTTTGTTGTTTACAATTTAATCCCATGTTGTAACCTAAACACACGTGATGTACTATATATCCAGTAAAACGGCGTTCAACCAACTCCACCAGAAATAAAATCATGATTTATCCATTCACAGTGAATAAAGCTGACCTCTGCGAGCAAACTCAAAGGGATAATTTTCATATACAGCGCTAAATGCAAAACGTAATTTCTCGCTATCGTTGGTTAGTCTACCTGAAAATGTCCTCAAACTGGGTAGTGGTTACATGAACTGCTGAGCTGCCGTGTTACGAACCAAAAGGCGGTCCTGTTCCGCACTTAATTACTGGTCATTAACGACACAAGCAGATTCCATTCGAAAAAAGGAATCATGGGATGAAAAATAAGAGAGAATAGAAAAAGTCGATTTTATGAAACATGTGTAAAAAGGTGATGGAATTTTAACAATTCAATTCAGTTGATAAAAACAATGATCAAAGTGAATTTGATTTACAAAAGAAAATAATTGCAGTGGAATGGGTTCGATCACATAAACTTCTGTACAGGATGCTGTGACCTTATAATTACGCTATGCAGCCGTGTCCTTATACGCAACTAATTCACAGTAAACACCCAGTAATAATGGTGAACTGCAGCCTTGGGAGACCTCGTTTTCACATAAATTATACGAATCTTCCCTGTTATATCTACTATATGATACTTGTTTATGTGGCATTAAATCACAACTTTTACGAAAGGATTCAGAAGCGTGTGCTTAGTGCTGTGCGTGAGTTCATATTTCGTTAACAGCATTGTCTGTGTCTAGTTTTTGGTATGGTTTTCATTAAGTGATGAAATAGAAAATAAAAAATGGTGTGGTGGAGCTAGGAATTGGCAACAAAGCAAATCAATAGAGTCAAATAAGCAAATGGAATTGAAATTACCAGTTACTAGATTCCATTTTTGTGTGCCAGCCCACCACAGAATTATAATGAAGTAACAGGTTTTCGCTTGGTAGGCGATGTGAGATGTTTCTTTTATTTAACTTCAAAACATATCGATTTCGTCCCTATGATGGGACATCATCAGTGCAGAATTGCAAGTCATGATGACCTATGTGCTCTGCTTAAAAACATTTAAAGGTCTTGCCGGTACAAGTCACAACAATAAATTTTATTTAAAGGTCTTGCCGGTACAAGTCACAACAATAAATTTTATTGTTGTGACTTGTACCGGCAAGACCTTTAAATGTTTTTAAGCAGAGCACATAGGTCATCATGACTTGCAATTCTGCACTGATGATGTCCCATCATAGGGACGAAATCGATACGTTTTGAAGTTAAATAAAAGAAACATCTCACATCGCCTACCAAGCGAAAACCTGTTATTTCATGAAATTACCAGTTGTTGTGGCAGATTGGGCGTGACAATGAGTGCTCTGATTGGAGGAAAGTAGCTCCAGTGCCTGAACTGTCAAGTGGAAAGTAATTTTAATCTTCTTTGTATATAAAGCAGAGTGACCGTAAATTTGTGTGTACGTATTGCAATCAAATCTACAGTTTTGTTCCATTCTTTATGAAATTTTGCTGACGTAAGCTTCAATCCATGAGGACGATCGCCCTGAGTGTATGAATCATGTACAACACGTAGTTCACGCGGTTTGATGTCATAAACAATGAGACGTGCGAAAAACTGCTACATTAAGCGACGATGCTGCTCATTTTCTCCTAACCCACTGGACCGATGTCAACCAAATTTGGCACACGTATTCCTGAGGTGAGATAACAATTGCTGTAGGAGTAAGAACCACAAACGATACACAGTTCAGAAAATATTATGTCATAAACAATAGGAATCGCAAAAAACTTCCACATAATGTGACGAGACTTTATGAATACACTGTATGAGAATGGCAGTACTTAGCGACTTGCAACAAACTTTAAACGTAATTTCGAACCTTTATTAAATTTTTTCACACTGACAGTCACATCAAAGTAATGAAAGGAAAATAGTTTCTCACTTACTACATTTTCTGTTGTTCATGGACTAACACTACAGCATTTGGTATGACATTAAAATTTATAATTTCTACACTACAAATTGTAGCCACAGGAAATTTTACAGACAGTATACACTCTTATAGCTGAATGTATCTTCGCAATTGAATTACAATACAACATGTAGTTCTTGAGATATGAGCACATAAACAGTAATGTTAATAGAAAACTGACCTATCATTCACCAAGTTTTATTCCTTTTCTGCTAATTGTACTGACAACAGATTTTATAGAAATACAGCTCATATACAAATGTATATATATATACCTGAAAAATTATGCAGTTGTACAATGTGTAACTGAATAAATATGAGATCATGCTAATTATACATACTATTTGTATTTTGATTGCTATCTTTCTTCGTGTGGATACTGCATATATAATTTTTTACATTATGCAAGACAGCCTTATTTCTTATACATTCTCCAATAAATGCAACATTTTTTAGAAGAAAGGAAATGGACAGAGAGAGAAGGGATATGAGAAGTACTAACTCAAGACAGGAATAAATAAATAAATAAATACCCGGGCAATGCCGCATTTTCAGCTAGTCAGGCTACAAGAGCAGTAGGGGGTAAAAAAATCGCACTGACGTGTTTTACGACCCACTTAAGATTTGTAATTTTATAAGTTTTTGCAAACATTATGGACCAAAATAATGATCTAAATAATAAAAAAGTAATTAATAAGAGTATCTGAAAGCCTTTTAGGAAAAGAAATGGTAGTGGCAGGTTCCGAATCACAGACCTTTAGCGTCATAGTCCAACGCCTTGCCCACTACGCTACTGCTATCAAACAAAAGATGAGTTTTTTTAATCTCTTTAATACTATTAATGGCCGTTGTTAACTGATGCTAATATGGCATTTGTAGACACTAGATTATCATTTATCGTACGAAGAACGATGTATTTTTGTTAATTCTTCAGTGCGCTATTGCTTTGAAATGACAACGTTTAAGTTATAGTAAGAAAATCATCAAATACGCAACGCAACGGCAGAAAGAGTTCTGGGCGAGGAATGTCAGGTGACAATTCGTTTGGTTTTCGTTAATTCAATGGAGGGTGTCAAATCTCCGTTATTTTTACAAATATGTCTCAAACGATACGAGACATGAAAAAAACATAAGGGAACTAAGTTGTAGAGAATGTTCTCCTCTACCAATTGGGTTATTCAATTTTCGTGTCCGATGAACGGTTCGTTTGCAATTACAATTACTACCGTTTTTTTGCCCGAAAAACTTGAAAAAGGGAGGTTCTGGTCTCTGTCGGCCTACAATTATGTCTGTAAAATTTGGTACTGATCGGTTGAACGGTTCGTCTTAAAAACAGGGAACACGTTACGGACAGACAGACAGACATACATCCCAAAATCGGCGTTATTTTTGCAAATATCTTTGAAACGCTACGAGATATGAAAAAAACATAAGAGAGCAAAGTTATAGCGAATTTTCTCCTTTACAAATCCGGTTATTCAATTTTCGTGTCAGATGAATAGTTAGGCCGTTATTTTCATTTAAATTTCGAGATGTAAAAAGAGGATCGCAAAGGCCCACTTTTAGTGTTACTACCGTAACCTAAAGTGGGCCAAAATGTAGGTGAAGACAAAGACCGGAAGACATTCAGAAAATCATTAACAACATACGGTGAAAGTCGGCAAGACTCACCGCTACCAGCAGCACCTCTGAGGATGTCCAGCGCAGCACTGGACGAAACGTCAGGAGCAGATATGTTTCTTCGACCACGACCACATAACCCGGAAGATTCAACAGTGATTATACGGTGAAAGAGTTACTCTGAAATGAAGATGTTGGTGCTGGAAAGGAATTCATGGTGGGCCACATCAATCCAGTTAAAAGACTTATGCAAAAGAAATCAAGAAAAAGAAGAAAAAAAGAACCATAGACAAGGGACTGCCATTCCCTTTGGTAGAGAATGAGAGTTCTTATTAGACGGATAGACAGTCGACAACGAAATGAATCTGTAGGAATTCTGACCTAACCTACTGAAGAGTGCCGAGCTCTAAGTGTTTACAGGGCTGTGCGGTTGCTACAGAGAGCTGGTGAATCAGGTCAGTGCGGTGGTTGCGGTTGGCCCGGCAGGAAGCCGGGCGCAGTTGCGGCGGCCATTAGGGCCCGGCGCTCTCGTTACCCGTCCGTCCGTCAATTAATTTATGTGTAAATTATACTGACGAGCGCCACCCATCAAGTGTGGCCGGCGACTGCTAGCGAGTCCATCACGGCGGCGCAGCGCGCATTAACCGCCCGACAGGTGCTCCCGCTAAAAGGCCCTATAAATTCTACTTTGCCGCTACCGAACCGAACACACAGTGATACATTTCGCGTCCCATCCACATGTAATATTTCATCCGCCGCCGAGTCGCTAGGCCGTAATTGCAGCGAGTCGTTAATTACGGCCCACTGTCACGGCTGTAATGCCGCGCTCGAAAGGCAAGTTGTACTTGGCACAGGAAGCGCCGTCAGCTCTGTTTAGTGGGGTGTACTGTCAAACGTAGCACAGCGGGGCGTCCCAAATGAAGATACTGCGCCCGAAATGGATGTACAGGGTGTGCGAACAAAAGCGACTGGGTGAGGTGCGCAGTGCAGCTATACAGCATGAGCTGAGGTGCAATATACCAACCAACTCATCACAGTCTGTGCACAGATCATTGTCTTAGGTTCCACTGCAGCATTAAGATCATTTCACACCAGCGCAGTGTATCTACATCTTTGTCTTCAGGAGATATCGCAGACATATCACCTTATTTCATCAAATGTGACTTTTCACACTGATGTAGATTGTAACATCTCCACTTCCCCAGCTACGTCTGTTTCACATCCCAGCTTGTACATATTAGTCTTGTGTAGTTCGCGAACGAACTAGTTCGGAAGAGAGCTTCACAGGCGAACTACGCGAATTAGTTCGCAGATCCCTCACCTCTTAGTTCAAAAATGTTCAAATGTCTGTAAATCTATCGGACCAAACTGCGTGGTCATCAGTCCGTAGCTTATAAACTACTTAAACCTAGGTAAACTAACCTAAGGTCAAACATACACACACCCATGCCCCAGGGAGGACTCGAACCTCCATCCGCGCGCTCCGCAGCGAGACGGTTTAGTCCGCTCGGCTACTCCACCGCAGCCCTCTTAGTTCGTCCGCTCCTTTTCTGAAGACTGACGGGTAACAGCGAGAGGACTCGAGAGCGCGCAGAATCGCGTGATTCCCTTCTCCCAGTTGCCGTCATTTCGAGCTGAGATGCAACTCAGCTGTAGTTTTAGTAGCGGTAGCAACAGCCAAAACGAGCGGACGAACTAAAAAGAGCGTCTTACTACGCGGCCGAGCTGCGAACTAAAAGGAGAGGTCCCGGTCGCGAACTAAAATATGCTCGATAGGTCGCGAACAGAATTAAAAATCACGTGTTTGCTCTAAAGCTGACATACCATGGCTTACGTACCTATTTTGCAAACAACATGCTGTTTCATGACAATAACGCTTTTCTTCATCATGTTGTCTTCAGTGATGAATCGACCTTACACTGTAATCAACATGTTAACACTCACAGTGTGTCCATCAGGGGCTCAGAGAATCCTCATGAGATGGTACAAATACGACGAGATTCCCCTAAACTGACTGGTTTTTGTGCAGTATCCCAGGGAAAAGTGTATAGATCTTTCTTTTTTGGTGAACGTACTATAACTAGCATTTCGTTCTTACCTTGAAAACTAGAGCAGTGGCTCTTACCTCTGTTGGAAGAAGACGAGCCAGAGAACGTCATTGCCCAACAAGATGATGCACCACTTCACTGGCATAGTGAAGTACGTGACTGGTTGAATGCCACTGTACCCAAGCGCTGGATAGGCTGCAAAGAGGCCAATGACAGGGCTTGTGTTGGACGTTCACCGTCCATTTCAGGCTTCATCAAAGGATCGTGTGTATGATCCTCCACTGACCTCTCTGAATTAAGAAACAGGATAAAAGCAGCTGTTGCTACAATCAGTGGAGACACACTTATCAACGTTTGGGAACAATTTGGCTATAGACTTGATGTGTCTGTGTGGCAAATGGTGCTTACAATGAATTTTTATAAGGTTCTTGTTAAAACGGTTTGAGTTGCTCTCTCGTTTGATATATCATTAATAATTGTAAATTTAATGTCATAAATATTATAAAGTGTTAAAACGCTGATATTCATTTATAAACACCCTGTATGTAGCTTTCAGAATGAAATGTACATAACTAGAGTCGGGATATGCCCTACATACTTGTAGCTAGGATGGTGCCATATGTCTTGGACGAATACACTCTACCAGACAGCATGGCACCATACCCTCAAACGACCATCACCTGTATGCAGGAAGAACCTGCTTCCATCACTGAAGACGAAGGCTTGCCGTTACATCTTCCAAGTGATCCTCTGATGGCACCAGTGAAGCTGTGCATGTGAATGCTGTCCCATGAGTGGTAGAGTTTCTAGAGGTATGCAGGCCTGTAGTCCCATTCCTAGCAACCAGTTGACAAAAGTTCATGATGATACTTGTGGACTCACAAACTCTCTTATCTGTACTGTGGGAGCTGAACGATCTGCCACTACTACCCTTCCAGTATGACGACCTATGCTGTGTGGACATCCAGGATCTCATCTACAAGTCTGAGGATGTTCACGTGATCACTGCAACCGTCATCATTGCACAACTAACTCAGCAGTTCCACCCTGTGAAGCAGTTATCCGAAAGGACCATCCTGTCATTCTGAAGGTCACAATTGGACCACTTTTAGATTCCCTCAGTTGGTTGTAGGAAGTGCAAGTGTGTCTTTGCAGAATGGCACCTGTTTTCTTCACACGTAGGTATCACACTGAGACTGATGGCTGTAAGCAATCCCTATTAATGGATACACGCAGATGGCACTCTGGAAGCTATGTCACTACGCCATCTGTTGGCAGGTGACATCTGTTTAAAAAATGTTTAAATGTTTGTATAGCTTATGGGACTCAACTACGGGGTCATCAGTCCCTAAACTTACAAACTACTTACGAACTAGCTATCCCCAAGGGGGGATTCGAACCCCCAACGGTAGTGACCGTGCAGACCGTGACTGGAGCGCCTCAGTCCCCTCGGCGACAGCGGCCGGCTGACATCTGTTGGCAGACGACATCTGTTGGTTGGCAGATGACATCTGTTGACAGACGACATCAGTTGGCAGGAAACATCTGTTGACAGACGACATCTGTTGGCAGAAGGCATCTGATGGTAGAAGAAATCTGTTGAAAGACGACATCTGCCGGCAGAAGACATCTGTTGACAGACGACATCTGTTGGCAGATGACATTAGTATGTATACTATACCCCAGGTGGCATCTCCTGACATCAGATCAAAGTGACATCCTCTTCTCAGGTGTACAATTTTTTTCGGCATTATAGTATCAGTTTATCAAGTAGCATGTAAACATTAACAATCTTCAATTCCGTTTCTACAGTCTACTTATTTGCTAACGTAAACGACAGACCAAGGTCATTACTGTTCCTGTGACGACTGAAACCATACCCAATTCTCATTTTCTGCGTTTTGCTTCCTTGCGGATTCGAAAGAAACGTGAAATTCATATCATTATTGGGAGCAAATGATCTGTAGAACAAACAGTGTTTCCGCTCGTCTCGCTTTACTGTTCATATTTTCTGAGAATTCATGGATACGCTGTACTGTAGTTTTCTGGTTTTAAAATGCTCTCTCGTGACACAGACTGCAGCGATGTTTGTGAACACTGTTAATTGCTGGCGGGCACTCGGATTCTTTTTTCCCTCCAAAACGTACCGTACTGGTGGATCCGCATTGAGGCAGATTGTGCATATTTAATGATCCGTCCTTTTAAACGTGCGCCACCGGCATTAGCATATTGGAACGCAGGTGAACTGTTGAAAATTGCCCCTTCATAGAGGTGAGTAGTTTTTGCGATGTTTCCAGTCGCTTGTCCCCCTCTCTGCCATTTTGTACGTGATGAATATCAAAGTCCGTACGGGTGGCTAAATTCCATATAGAAAGGTGCAACGTTGCAGTTTCATGCACATATAGTACGGATCATAGCAATCTTCCCCGTTATAAGCGTGCGGTATAAACTTAAAAAACATTTATGCAATTTCTTTTCCTACTTCCGTGTTAATGCCGTGAGTCGCGTTTAGTTGGAGGTACTAGTGCAAACTTAAATGTTTCAGTATTGAACATTTTTTTCATATATTTTTTCTTAATTTCACTTGGAGGAATGATAGACTTTTACAGAAGGTTATTTCCGTTTGAATTTTATTGTGCGTTAGAACTTCACTCTCCTGTCGTTGAGACTGGTAGTGATGACCCATTTGCGTCTTCTCTTCTGCAGGTGCAGCTGCTACTTATTCATGCATGGGAGGAATGATTTTATCGATTTAGGTTTGGCAATATATTTGAATGTGTCGCATTACTTGAAGAAGTACCGAAACAGAACATAATATTGACATTTGATGCATCTGGTAAATCATGGAAGCACTATATATTGACCAACTATGAACTTTTCTTTTTTGCTAGTAGTGCATTATAATTTTAAGAATATTTTTTTCAATATGTTCTCAATATATACACACTATACATTAAACGTGGTAGTTTTTATAGCTTCAAATAAAAAGCGTTAAATTGGAACGAATTCTAATCTGCTTCTTCTTGTTTAACGTATAGAATGTAGAGACTACGTATTGTTCCAGTATTACTTCCCCCTCGCTTCTCGCATTTTTATTTGAAGAGCTGATAGTTCGGAAGAAGAACGTCTGCTGATTTATTTTCAGTTTAAAAAACATGGACCCAAATTGTCAACAAGGCAATGGGCAAGCTGGAGGTCGCTTCGTTGACCAGCACTTCAGGGCTGTGAAGAAGGCAGTGATTTATTTCCTGAATAACCTGGGAAAATTATTTCGCAGTATTTCGGAAGAGGAGTTTTTTCAAGCACCCCTGAGACCAACTTTTCGAAGTCAAAACGAAATGGCCACTAACTCATACCGAATTCGTTTTACTTTATTGCTGTAGATGGATAATCTTTCTGTCTCAATAATGCCATCATATTTTTGTGCATACTTCAGTGAAAAATCTTCTGCACAGTTTTTTAGTCTTTGTATGTTTTGTATCTTTGGCACTGATAAAGAACTAGCCCGAAAATGTTCAGCAAAGCTACACTCCTTATACCATGCATCGGAGGGTGTAGTTCAGCTGTCGTTTCGTCATCTAACTCACTATGCTACGCAAACATATAATGCTATTCAAAATAAGACACAGAAAAGACTGCTTGTTGGTTATCTTGATTTCGTCCGTTCTCCAGGACTTTGACTTTCGTGAAGATGAGTATAGCTATGATGCAATATTGCACTACATGCATTCATACACATTTTCAGTTTCATTGCTTGATATATTTTGAGTGATTTTCGCATTCAGTCGATCTCTGAAAATCGCGATGTTTTGAGAGGTATTCTTGTTTTGTTGTTTTAAATGGCATTAATTACAGCCCGACGAAGATTACCAAATACACATTTCCCGTTGTTGTGCTTATCGTTAAGTCGTTTGTTTTCAGGTTTTCCGGTTCACAGCGTGTTAGAGGTGATGTTTTAACTTGATATATGAGAAACAAAAACTTGGACTACTGCTGGTTTCTTATCATTCTGTACAAAAGGGAATATTTCGGTTACGACTGCCACACAGTTAAAAATGCTTCGGATGAGAATAAATAAAACTGCTCGGCATCTTGAGGCGGGTTCCCATTTCGGAAAGATTAACGGGATCAGCGAGGACAAGAAATGATGGATGCTGGCCGGCATTGTGGCCACCAGTTTAGGCAGAGACACTGATTAATGCGCGCAGATTCGCAGCTGCGGACGCCGCCTTCCACGCATTATCCCGTTACGTCGCGGGTGATTAATTCTCGGGTATCGATATTTGCCCTGGATGAATATTTATGAAACAAAGACTAGCTCTTTGTTCCGCGTTGGTTTGTTTCGCTGCTAACTACTTTGCAGACTTTAGTCAGATGCTATTCTTTAAGGGTTTCCCTGAATGCTCTAACGTATGGCCCGCTTCTCGTCAGTAGAAAATGTATTGTTCGCATGATAAACGAGCCAGGTCCTAATTTACCAAGTCTTTATTTACACTACAATGATTCCCACCTTCATTTTGTGGCTATATCTTTGCTGCTAAATATGACTAAGTCCGTTCTTGTTAACCTAGACCAGCTAGTCGAGTATGTCTACGTAAGATAGTGTAACAGATACCACTTCACCCCAAGTTTTAATGTTATCAGCTATCCGTCTGGTCTTTGACATGTCTGTTCATCGAATTCAATTTTGCGTCTGTGTTGTAGTGTAAAGTCCGTACGACACAGCTGTACTATAGCAGTCGAAAGGTGTCGCTTTTGAATGACAAGACGACACGTCTGATCATACACGACGTTTGTGACAGTACATGCTTCATACGATAGGAATAACTTATCGGCGAACTTAACCTGTACCCTTGGTGAGTGAGCGAAATTGACTTCAATCCGATTTATGCGTTAGTATGTATGTCAATGTGATCACTCCCAAAGAACACAAGTGCAACAGTTTTACAATCAAACAGTTTTAAAAACTCTTCAAATGTTTGTAAACCTATTGAATCAAACAGGTGTGTGGCTTTGTGTGTAAGGTTGCGGGGTCATGTAAATAATTAATACGTGTACAGAAAAACTGAAGTATCGATTTTTATTGTTAATTGTGCATTAGATGTGAACGAAACAAAAATCACGTGGCAAAATTATTTCTACCCATTGAGCTTCACGTCGTGTAAGTGTGATGAAAATAGAAGAGTTCCTGTAATTACTTTTTTACAAACGGAACACATGGACTACGGGTGTTCGAAGACCCTGAAACTACACTTATATTCACTGACGAGTCTGTACAGTAGGTACAGGGGCAACCCAAATAAGAATGCACTTTTAAAATATTTACATCTTTCTTTTATTTATTGCAAAGTGATATAGTAGCCACTTGTCATACTTAAGAAAAAAATTACAGTTTTCTTTCATGCTCCAAACTAATACATTTCTTATAAACAGCACATTTAACTCTGAATTTTCCGTCTCGTTCCCTGTAGTGGTTTCAGTATTCCCTTTGGTTGCTTCTTCCTTTGGCAGATTGAAAAGGCGGCCGATGGTTTGTCAGTGTTTTCTTCTCGGTTTCTCCAAATATCGTTAAATGTGTGCTCGCATCATATCTACAGCCAATTGTCTCTATGTAATATCTCCTGTTCCGAAATATTTCCTTATCGTCTGCAGGGCTCCCTCACCATAGTTAAGCTTCACAATTTCCTTGTTTAAAATACGTGTCAATATACTATACTAGGCACATTATATACACGTGTAAAGAATCTTCGCCCTAAAATTACTCATAGTGATGATACTATGGTGGAATCCATCTGTGTCCCAACGTCAAATAACGCGTGTATTTCTGCGGTTGCACTGTGAGCTATCGTTCACACAGAACTTCACAAATACTACTTAGTTGTGCAGTTTTGAACATGGCGTCCGCGGTTGATCGCGATTTGCACGGCTCATTTCATTCGCGGATAAACGACCGTTACACTTTGTTCCACAAGCACAAGAAGTGTTTTCTTAATTGATTCGACATTTTAGCCGCAAACGAAGACGCCAAAACGTAAACCTCGAACGCAAACACACTGATAACGAAGTAAAATGGGGCGAAATACTCCGAGAGGTGACAGTAGAATGTCGATATTGGGAGGTGGGGAAAGAAAGTGGCGAAACAAAGTACAACCAAGTTGAACTTTTTTTGTTGCGTGGAGAAAGTAGCGCCTCATAAGTGGCGCTACTAAAAGCAGGAAGTTCACACATGCCACTTAACTACAGCTTCACTCTGCAACTAGCTGTTCCACGCCATTAGTTGTTTGTCAGAACACAGCTTTATTTACAGAGTCAACCTCTTAAGTGAAAGGCGGCCGCGGTGACCGAGGGGACTAAGGCGCTCCAGTCGCGGTCTGCACGGCCACTACGGTCGGGGGTTCGAATCCCCCCTCGGACATGGATATTTGTGCCGTCCTAGTTCGTAAGTAGTTCATAAGTAGTTTGTAAGTTTAGGGACTGATGACCCCGTAGTTAAGTCCCATAGACTATACAAGCATTTGAACTTTTTTTTTCTTAAGTGAAAATCGAAAACTGCAGTTCTACCGACTTGTGCCCTGCATAAGGTTCATGTGTTCTGGTAAAAATGATACACATAGGTAACAACGGATCGTGATATCACGTTCTAGGGACGATCATATTTAAAGGGCTCATTTTCAGTAAGAGATTCTTATCGGGCAGCAATAATGCACACCTTCCTGGTCAACGAAAGTAAAACAATTGTAGTAACGAAGTCCGTATATAACGTTATTGATCGGTGTCCTTAATTTACTTAGTTTTCTGTACGAGTACTTCGTGGTCATTTTCCGCTGGGGCCACAAAAATTTGAAGTACGTTCATGAGTTTAAATTTCTTGATTTTGAACGGCCACGGCGAGGAAATGAAGAAATTGGCAGATGGAGAGGATGAGTTGGATAGAGAGAAGTGGAAATAGGAGATGGAAGACGAAAGGAAGGGGTAGGGGACGTGGAGAGAGACAGGATGACGACAGAGGAACAGATCTGCCAACTTTTACGGTTTATTCGCAAAACTTTCCGGAATTTGCACAATTTTACGGTTTTACAGGTGGTAGATGTCATTTTACAACTTCACGGTCAAAAATTAGAAACGTCTCGTTCAGTAATCACCTCACTTCCGAACAATCGATACTTTGCGTGGTTCGAAGGCAAGTCTGAGACAGTCGATAACTCATTATCTGATACGATTGGTACTTTTCACCTTGTGATGTTTGTGTTGCCATTTGAACCGAATTTAAGGCCAGATAACAGTTCTTTCGCGTGAATGGTGCCGACAGGCTCAGCTGTGCAAAATATTAGTTCCGCTCCATTCGTTTGTTGTGTTTTAACCCATAATCTCTGAGCCGGCCGCGGTGGCCGAGGGGACTGAGGCGTCAGTCACGGTCTGCACGGCCACTACGGTCGGGGGTTCGAATCCCCTTCGGGCATGGATATTTGTGCCGTCCTTAGTATTAGGTAGATCATAAGTAGTTTGTAAGTTTAGGGACTGATGACCCAGTAGTTAAGTCCCATAAGCTTAACAAACATTTGCACATAATCTCTGACCACATGTGTGGTGTTCTGTGTTCACGAAATTAGCTTCCTAAATCAGTTTTACTGACTTTTCCAACTAACCCATACATGCTTAATTTATCAAGGAACTCCTGTTATATCTGCTCCAAACCAACATTCATCACGCCTGCGTCTGTTTAACATGTATTTCTTGTTGGTTGGTATGTTCACATACAAATTATTATGACGAAAGTAAACATGTTGTTATTGAAGTATTCTGTTTTATTGATAGATCTGAAGCATTGAATTAAAATTTGTTTTAAGCATGAATTATAGTATTTCGTAGCCCAGACGTACCGCGTTGTTATTTCTGTCACGCCGGGTATGTGGAAAATCGTTAATTTTTTACCCGCGCTCGAGTTTTACTGATAGCCGTTTTCAAAAGTTGGCAGGTATGGAAGGAGAAGGAGGAAGACGAGGATGGAGGTGAAGCAGGAGGAGCAGACGAACAAAGATTGGAGGTGGAGAGTAGGTGCTCAAAAAGTAGAAAGATATTGTTTTTCTGAGGTAGTTTACGTTGCAAGCTCCTTAGTCATTAAACCTTCCCTTATGTTTATGCAGAATACGGAGTAACAAAAAAATTTAGTCACTCTATTAGATTCGCAATAAATGAATGATTTTCTGAGAAAACTACTTTTTTCTAGCTTTCTTTTCATACCGCATAACGACGGTAATGCAAAGCAGGGCATGCATTAATCTGTTTGATGCTTTTCTTTTTCTCGTGAGTATCACTTATGTTTGAGTAATAGAAAACTGGAACGTATAATTTTAAAGGGCCCTATTAAGCGGGTGTAGCAACGCTTTCTGCCTTTTTTTATTGTCGTAACTGAATAATAAGCAGAATTAACATTCTTCATACCACTTTTAAGGACAGTCTTCTTTTTTCTAAAAGAAGTCGTCGGCTTATGAGGACTTATTTTAGCAAATAACAAAGTGGAAGGCAATTATAAATACCAAGCACAAATAAACAATACATTGACGAGGTCTATGGTGTACACTGATGTTACGAGGTTGGTAGAGAGCATAAACATTTCGTAGACACACGAACTCAGCCGACTTCCGCCGATCAGAGAGGGGCCACGAAAAAGTGCGTGACCTTTATGTTCGCTAGAATCCTTTTATCTACTTCCTCGTCCGTTTCATGTCAGACTTAGCCACTGCGAAGTGTGGATAGGGTGTAGCTAGTGTACAAGGCACATCCCGAAAGTACGTTTCCCAATATAACTGTAAAATGCGGTTTGTCTACCTGCAGTTTCAGCTTGCAGTACGTTCTTTGGGCCTTGATGTGTAATTGTTTTTAGTTTGAACGCACGTTCAGGTTGGTGCAACCTTCAGCCGAAATTCAGGCATCCCGGCCGAGGACGTCTTGTGGAAAGTTACACGCTCTTTGATGAGGAAGCGCGCCACCAAGTTATAACGAGGTTTGATGGAAATTTTCCGCAATTTGCGGGTTCTTCATTTTAATAAGCAGTCGAGATGTATTGAAGGGAACTGCCAATTTAGCGGTGAAATTCTCAACGATGTGTTGGAGGTCGAGTAGTTATGGACTTGTAATAAAACAGCAGGTATGCTACCAGTTTCCTGTTAGAAAACGAGAAGAATCCCTGAAGCACAAACTAGGCGTTAACAACTTACGGTGAAAATAGAGCTTGCTATCTCTGCTCGGCTAAAATACCGCAGCTGTTTACAACTTTACGGTCTCTTCAACAATAAGCAAATTTTGAATGTTATTTATCTGTGTAGCTTTTGTTCTAGTGGATATATAAACCCGCGGCTCCGCTCGCGTGTTGGTTGATTATTATAGATAAGCTATCTTTCAGTAGTGTGCTATGATACTGGTTTTGAAGGATGAATTGAAATACAATACCTTCTGTAAAAACAAACGTTTCTTCTTTACTGCTTTATTTATTTATTCTTATATTTTCTTATTCGTATGCTTATCCTTACAGAGAAAGAGCCGAAGACATTGTAGCACACATAGACCAAACATATGGTCTGCGGCATCATGTTTCCCTATATGTAACCTCCTTGCTGTAGAGTCGCAAATATATGCAACTGCTATGGTGTACAACGGGAGACTTCGAACAACAATTACGCACAGACCATTCGTTTGCGTTCTGTAGTTTTCGCTGCAGAGTGAAATATTAACACACACACACACACACACACAAACACACACACGTAGAATTTTATATACACCGATAACTTTCCAACCCAATATACACCACTCTTTTATCATTATTAACCCTCAAGCAACAATGCAACCAATAAAACCATTTTCAAACAGTAAATATAATTTTCAAAGAGTAATTATTGTTCCGCATTTTGCGTTATATTCTTCAAATGACTAAATATCTATAATATCGCTATAAAATCGTGCCTAAAACCTTCCGCAGGTATAAATTAGTAACTGTACAAATATTTAAGTATCTGCGTCTTGTCGTCCGTACGTGATAAGCGTACACCTAACAGTCATTCACATTAATATATATAGATAAATAGCTATCCGACCGCCATAAAATAGTGCCTAAAGCCTTCCCCGGGTAGACATTAGTAACTGTACAATTTTTTAGCTCTTTATGTCTTGTGGTTCAGACGTGATAAACGAACACCGAACAGACAATCACACACACACACACACACACACACACACACACACATCTAACAGTTGCACCGCAAATATTGCGGAAACGGAAATTGCGCTTGAAGTGCGGGTTTCACAGAATGGATTGCTACTCAAGGACTCGTATTATTAGCCAATAAACAGATTGTAAAAATACCTAGAAAGTGTATTCTTTAAGCAAACATACAATTTTTCAAATGGAACAATGATTGTATCATGCACTGGAATTTTGACACCAGTTGTGTACAGAGAATTTTGAATGTCATTTTTATCACGTTTAGTTTGGCAGCTACAACCATTGAAAGTTTTGGGGGTGGAGACTACAACAGCGTATCTGACTGGCTGGTGGTCATGAGGCAGTGGGCCGTGCCCCAGGGACTAGCCACTCGGTCTGTCAGCTACGCTATCTCAGCCTCCGCCCCCGAAACTCTGACCTGTTGTGGCTGCCAGCCTAAACGTGATAAAAATTTCATTCAAAATTCTTTGTACACAGCTTGTGTCAAAAATTCCGGTGGATGATAGAAACAACCATTGTGCCATTAAAAAAAAAAAAAAAAAAACTGTATGTCTGCATAAAATATACACTTTCTAAGTAATATTAGAATCTGTTTGTCGGCTAAAAATACGAGCCCCTGACTACCAAAACATTCTGTGAAAACCGCACATCTACATAGATACTCTGCAAATCACATTTAAGTGCCTGGCGGAGGGTCGTAAACCACTTTCATAACTTTTCTTTAGCGTTCCATTCTCTAATAGCGCGCGGGAAGAAAGAACACCTAAATCGTTCCTTTTTCGATCTGATTTCTCTTATTTTATTGGGATGGTCATGTCTCCGTAAGTAGGTGGGTCCTAGCAAAATATTTTCACATTCAGCAGTAAAAGTCGGTGACTGAAACTTCTCAAACAGATCACGCCGCAATGAATAATGTCTTTCTTTTAATGATTTCCACCCCATTTCGTGCAAAATTTCCGTGATGCTGCCCCCCCCCCGTAACGTGATAGAACAAAACGAGCTGCCCTTCTCTGAACCTTCTCAATGTCTTCCGTCAGTCCCACCTGGTGAGGGTCCCACAAGGAGCAACAGTACTCCAGGAGAGGACGCACAAGTGTGATGTAGGCAGTCTCTTTGGTGGAGCTGGTGCATCTTCGAAGCGTTCTGTCAATGAATCGAAATCTTTGCTTCGCCTTCCCCCACAATATTTTCTATGTGTTCTCTCCAATCTAAGTTGTTTGTAATTGTAACTCGTAGGTATTTGGTAGAATTTACGACCTTAAGGTTTGACTGATTTATCGCGCAATTGAAGTCCAGCGGATTTCTTTTAGTGGTCATGTGTGTTTCTTCACACTTTTCTTTATTTAGTGTCAACTGCACTTTCCTTTTCCGCAATATTTGCGGTGCAAGTGTTAGGTGATTCACCGTCTATATATTGTGCAGTTTCCATGAACTTGGCTATCGGTGTACTATTCGAGGTTATTTAGCAAACTATATTCTTTGGGATAAAGCAGTTTAGATGTAGTTCAGATGTGCAGATGTTTGAGCACGCTGATGACCGTACTTGTCTAGAGTATTGAGGCCCAAGATGTACCGAAAGTCAAGGGTGCCGAGGAATACCGTGAATCAGTACTGTGTCCAGCAGAACTCTCCGCTACCGAGTGCACAGCCTAGCGGTCTCGTGATCGCTAGGTTACTGTTTCCACTCTCACCAGTAGCGACAGCTTTTATTTATGAACAAATATAAACGTTAATTAACAAATATTGGATCATAATTTTTTTACCAAGCGTAACACTTGTATGTTTTTGATTACTGGTCGTACGAACACAGATTAAAATTTGATACAGACAGGCGAAATTCCTTGTGTAGGTTAATAATGTTGTTAATTCTCTAGAAACAGAGAGTACGAGTATGTTATTTCGCATTTGACTTCCGCAATCACGCACAAAATTTTAATTTACCGCGAACATTGGAATTTACATTTGATTAGTAGCAAAAATTATATATATATTTTTTTACAAAGTTATGATTCTATATTTGTACATAAATATTGAAAGTAAATAAAAGCTGAATAAAGCACTGCTACTAACGCGATTCGAACCAGCTACCGAGCGAGGTGGCGCAGTGGTAACGCACTGGACTCGCATTCGGGAGGATGGTGGTTCAAATCCGACTCCGGCCATCCAGATTTAGGTGTTCCGTGATTTCCCTAAAACACTCCAGGCAAATGCGGGGATGGTTCCTTTCAAAGGGCACGGTAGATATCATCCCCTATCCCTACCCAAACCTCCGAGCTTTAGCCCAGTCTCTAATGACTAAGCTGTCGATAGCAAGTTAAACCATAAGCTTACTTCCTGTTTTTTTCGATCAGAGTAGCCACATTTTGCGCTCTATGCTTCCGCAATATTTACGAATGCGAGTCCAATGTGCTCTGTTCGATCGATGGGATTGTGAAGTACTGTACCATCCATCATACTTCTCGAACCTAACTCGTTGTGACTTTGATTTGATTCCGAAGACGAAGGGACCACTTTGTGTCAAGCCTGCTAAAAAGCTACTGTTTTTTTTTTTTTTTATCTGTCTGTGCTCGGTAAAAAATATACATCTACATGGAATAATCTGCAAATCACATTTAAGTACCTGGCAGAGCGTTCATCGAACCACCATTATACTATTTATCTCCCATTCCATTCTCGAATAGCGCGCGGGAAGAAAGAACACATGAATCTCTCCGTTAGAGCTCTGATTTCTCGTACTTTATTCTGATGATCATTTCTACCTATGTAAGTGGGAGTCAACAATATATTTTTGCATTCGGCGGAGAATGTTGGCGATTGGAGTTTCGTAAGTAGCCCACGCCGCAGCGATAAGCGCCGTTGTTGTAATGATTCCCACCGCAGATCCTGTACCATTTCCGTAACGCTGTCTCCCCTGTATCGTGACAATACGAAACGAGCTGCCCTTCTTTGCACTCTTTCGATGTGCTCCGTCAAACCCACCTGATACGGATCCCACACAGGGCAGCAATACTCCAAAAATGGACGGACAAGCGTAGTGTATGCAGCCTAATTAGCAGTTCTGTTGCATCTTTTAAGGGTTTTGCCAATAAAACGCAGTCTCTGGTTCGCCTTTCCCACTACATTATCTACGTGTTCTTTCCAGTTTAAATCTGAAGTAATAGTAATTCCTAGGTATTTTGTGGAGTTTACGGCCTTCACTTTTGATTGATTTATCTTGTAAACAAAGTTTAACGGATTTCTTTTCGTACTCATGTGGACGACTTCACACTTCTCTCTATTTAGGGTCAATTGCCAATTTTTACATCACAGTGATATCTTATTCAGATCGTTTTGCAGTTGGTTTTGATCTTCAGATGATTTTACTAGACGATATATGACGGCGTCATCTGCAAACAACTTAAGAGAGCTACTTAGATTTTCTCCAAATCAAAAATGTTCAAATGTTTGTTAAGCTTAAGGGACTTAACTACGGGGTCATCAGTCCCTAAACTTACAAACTACTTATGAACTACCTACAACTAAGGACGGCACAAATATCCATGCCCGAGGGGGGATTCGAACCCCGTGGCCGTGCAGGATTTTCTCCCAAATTGTTTTTGTAAACAAGGAACAGCAGAGGATCAATATCACTACCCTATGGAACGCCCGGTATCACTTCATCTACATCTACATCGATACTCTGCAAATCACATTTAAGTGCCTGGCAGAGGGTTAATTAACCACCTTCATAACTTTTCTCTACCGTTCCATTCTCTAATAGCGTTCCGTTTTCGATCTGATTTCTCTTATTTTATTGGGATGGTCATGTCTTCCTAAGTAGGTGGGTGCTAGCAAAATATTTTCACATTCAGAACTAAAAGTCGGTGATTGAAACTTCGCAAACAGATCACGCCGCAATGAATAACGTCTTTCTTTTAATGATTTCCACCCCAATTCGTGCAACATTTCCGTGACGCTTCCCCCCCCCCCCCCCGTAACGTGATAAAACAAAATGAGCTGCCCTTCTCTGAACCTTCTCAATATCTTCCGTCGGTCCCACCTGGTGAGGGTCCCACAAGGGGCAACAGTACTCCAAGAGAGGACGCACAAGTGTGATGTAGGCAGTCTCTTTGGTGGAGCTGGTGCATCGTCTAAGCGTTCTGCCAATGAAACGTAACCTTTGGTTCGCCTTCCCCACAATATTTTCTACGTGTTCTCTCCAGTCAAAGTTGTTCGTAATTGTAACTCCTAGGTATTTGGTAGAATTTACGACCTTAAGGTTTGA
Source organism: Locusta migratoria (assembly GCA_026315105.1). Taxonomy (NCBI): domain Eukaryota; kingdom Metazoa; phylum Arthropoda; class Insecta; order Orthoptera; family Acrididae; genus Locusta; species Locusta migratoria. The sequence continues at coordinate 643,635,236 of CM048746.1, forward strand.
CTGATTTATCTGTTTTAGTCGATGCTTTACCATTAATTACTACAAACTGTGTCCTCTCTGACAGGACATCCCCTATCCAGTCGCAAATTTGGGGCGATATACCATAACCACGCAACATTTCCTGAGGGTGTCAACTTTGGAGAGATGTAGGAAGCAGAAATGTAGAGCAGTAAAGCGTGATAAATTGTATCGTGAGAACTTTGTGTAAGGACACAGGAAGCGTTATTTCTACCACTTGTGCCCATTTGCGCTACAAGAAAGTACTGTAGGCTGCATAACTGTGCTGCGGGGAAGTGCTACTAATTTTCCTGGCTTAAAGACCGGCGTCTCCCGAGGCTGCACCGCACCTGCAGTGCCGCTGTTTCTCGCACGACTTCCAGACGTGCGCGCTGGCTTCACTCGCGTGCTCGGCCCGGCTCGGTTCGGCTCGCAGAAGTGCCGCATTGTCGCTGCTACGACGTGGCCGCACGCACAGCATTCTCACCGCGGGCGCCGTTTTTATCTCTCGCTGTTATTGTTGCACCGCACAGTGCTCGACAGACGCTAATGTCGCAGATAACATGTGACCACATTACTGTTTTTAATGAAAGCAAGCGTCCGGTGTTTCGCTGCCGAGGCAAATGATATTAGCAGGTAAATGTAATCTTCTACAAACGCAGCGTGGCTATTACGAAGTTGACCCAGTTCTCTCCACCTACTACGCTATTAGTCAGTACTGTATGGTCAATTCGGCACCAACTGAACTTGAATAGTGCGGCTGCAGTGGAATACACACCTGGGTGATCAAAAAGTCAGTATAAATTTGAAAACTTGATGAATCACGTAATAATGTAGATAGAAAGGTAAAAATTGACACACATGCTTGGAATGACATGGGGTTTCATTAGAACAAAGAAAAAAAAAATCGAAGTATTGTTAGACGCGTGAAAGATCTCTTGCGCGCGTCGTTTGGTGATGGTCGTGTGCTCATCCGCCACTTTCGTCATGCTTGGCCTCCCAGGTCCCCAGACCTCAGTTCGTGCGATTATTGGCTTTGGGGTTACCTGAAATCGATAGTCTATCGTGATCGACCGACATCTCTAGTGTTGCTCAGAGACAACATTCGACGCCAATGCCTCATCATAGCTCTGAACATGCTTTCAAGTGTTGTTCACAACATTATTCCTCGACTACAGCTATTGTTGAGGAATGATGGTGAACATATCGAGCATTTCCTGTAACGAACATCATCTTCGCTTTGTCTTAATTTGTTATGCTAATTATTGCTTTTCTGATCAGATGAAGCACCAGCGGCGGCAAAATGGAACACGCTGGCCGGTTATCTGCATCAAAGACCTTTATTTAATGAACAAGGAAATTTTATAAATAGACTTCATACCCTGACAGTGTCTGAAACCTATATTTAAGCGGTCAGGGCATATCCATTTAAATACCGTTTTTGTGCTCTTAAAAATCACCTATTGAGGTTTCTCCAGCAGCAGAACGGAAGGATATGGCTGCGAAGTTGTTCCACCTTTCAAAGCCTTTACTCCAAATGGAGACAATAGACTTGCAGGACGACATTTCCTTGTAAACGTATAAAAATGAATCCACTGACGAATTGTGTAATGAACCTGTCCCGGAAAAATATGAAAATTTCAAAACATTCATTAAAATACTAATTTGTTGAAGGATAAGTATCGCTCAAGATTAACGGCAACCCACTTTTGAGACGCTATTCACATAAGCTGCTCCGTATGTGAACCTAACTTAAAGAAACTGGCTAAAGACCGCAAATGTAATTTCTTGCTCTGATTTTTGTAAACACAAATACCTACAGTTCATTGTATTTCGTAATTTTTTGTAATGAAAATTAATCAATGAATAGTATGTTTAATTCATCAGTTAATTCCTGTTTGTCAGGTGTGATAGCTATACTTGTATCATCAGCAAAAAGGACTAGCTTAGCATCTTCGTGGAATGTAGAATGGCAAGTCATATATATTAAGAACAGCAAAGGACCCAAGACCGAACCTTGTGCGACTCCATTTTTGATAACTCCCTAGTTGGAGGAATTTATTGTTTCATCTATATCGTGTGAACTGCTAATTTCAACTTTCTGCACTTTTCCGTTTGAGTAAAAAAATCTACAACCTTTCTGAAAGATATCATTTACAATTTCATCAGTTAATACCTGTTTGTCAGGTGTGATAGCTATACTTGTATCATCAGAAAAAGAACTAGCTTAGCATCTTCGTTGAATGTAGAATGGGAAATCATATATATTAAGAACAGCAAAGGACCCAAGACCGAATCTTGTGGGACTCCATTTTTGATAACTCCCTAGTTGGAGGAATTGATTGTTTCATCTATATCGTGTGAACTGCTAATTTCAACTTTCTGCACTTTTCCATTTGGGTAAAAAAATCTACAACCTTTCTGAAAGATATCATTTACAATTTCATCAGTTAATACCTGTTTGTCAGGTGTGATAGCTATACTTGTATCATCAGCATAAAGAACTAGCTTAGCATCTTCGTGAATGTAGAATGCCAAGTCATTAATATATATTAAGAACAGCAAAGGACCCAAGACCGAACCTTTTGGGACCCCATTTTTGATAACTACCCAGTTAGAGGAATTAAATGTTTCATCTGTATCGTGTGAACTGCTAATTCCAACTTTCTGCACTCTTCCAGTTAAGTAAATAAATGTACAACCTTGCAGCTGGTGGCTGCAATGGATGAAACATTTAAGGTTTGAAGTGTTCAAAAACAGACGTACATTTACAGTTTCGCTGTCAGTATAGACGGTACAGCGTGCACCTGAATCGCCCACTTCAGGACGTCTCCGCTACCAACGGTGCCGTCCGCATGAAGCCGCCGCGTGGAAAACCTGCGCGACGCGAGCCGTGGAGACAGCGGCGGTGTTTTCTTACCGTTTAGCGGGATAAACTGCGCGCTAACGGGCATTGTGGCGCGCACAATTCCCGTTACGGCGACTATAAAGCGCGACGCGGAGGAGGGCCGTGTTTGCCCCGCTAGTGGGCGCTCGCCTAGCCGGGCACCTGGGCGCGCAGTTTAAAACGGGCAAACACAATTAATTTAGTAATCTCCGGGCGCCGGGCGAGCACTCGCTCACACGCATCGAGCAGCGCGGCCGGATGTATCTCGGCTGTTTGCCCTCGCCGCTGCTCAATTCCGCAGCGCGAGAGTCGGGGGGCGCGACTCAGCCGTTCCGTCTAATTACCAGCGGGCCGGCTTCTGCTTTCTGCCGACGCGACGCCACGGACGGGCGAAACGCCCTAATTTATTTGGACTGCCGACATCGCGCTCGCGGAAATACTCAATTACGCGCCGCTGCCGCCGAGATCCGGCGCAGGCCGTTCCTCCTGCTCCCCGCTCTCGCGATGCGACGTACCGGCAACTTATTCCGCTATCTGCCACATCGGTTTATCGCTCAAGTGCATCTCGGAGCCCACACCCTAGGCGGCGACTACAACTGGCTGCAAATCCGCGATCAGCCCAGCATCATAGGAAATTGGTACACCTGCAAAGACGAGTCTTTCTTATGAAATAAATCGCAATTTGCCATAGTTATGGCTTCACTGTCTCTTTTCTATTACCACAGCCTATTTGTTCTGTAATGTTCGCACTGCTCGCAGCAGTATTGTGGCTGCTAGCATTACAGAACAAATAGGCTGTGGTAATTTAAAAGAGACAGCGTGGCGAATGGAGATTTGTGTGTGGCGGGAGACGTGCAGGGAAGAGTCCTCTGCAGTCGGGCTGGTCACTGTGTCCTCGGTGGCGGAGTGGTTTACACGTATGCCTAGTAAGCAGGAGATCCCGGGTTCGAATCCCGGCCGGGCGCAAATTATCATTCGCCACACATTGGTATTCCAGCTAAACATAGTACAGTGATGCCATAAGTGATCGGAAATTGCGATTTATTTCATTTCAAAAAGTATGGTGTACTAGTACTTGTTAGAGAATTTAATTTAGTATGAAAGTTGCGTGCGCCTCAGTGGTAGAGTGCCAGACTACAAATCCAAAGGTCGCGGGTTCGATCCCCGCCAGATACTAGGATTTTTATCTGTCACTTTCCACTTCTTTCACCTCTGGCAGTACTGCTCATGTGAAAAATACCGAGTAGCACCGTGGTTCGGAACCCACGTTAAACTGTAGGTCCCACTATAACTGGCTGGGTAAGTCAGTTCGAAGGTCGGAGGAAGGCAACGGCATACCACCTCCAAACAAGACCATGCCTAGTAAAGCACTGTGGTGTTCAAACCAATCTTCGGATTGTTGACTGCTTTACCTTTTATGAAAGTTGCACTTGCTTTTCGCGTCTCGGTGTGTTCCTTACTAAAACCACGCTGTCTGGTACCCGTCGATGCGCCCGCGTGTCCCCCAGCGTACTCGGTTCGTGATAAAAGGTGTCAGTTTTTCAGCAGAGCAGTTATTAGAAGAGTGTGAGCAATTGTGTGTTGGCCGCTGGACGGCCCACGATTGATTCCAGCTGACGGCGAGGAGCCGCTGTGGCGAGGGCGGCAGAGGCGGCCACTTGAGCCCCTAGACTCGCCACCCCCCACCACACTCCGTGATTTATTCCAGGCCGCCCCGCCCCGCCCCTCCCCCACCCCCGGCGTCTTCCGGGCCACGACTCCGCGCCGACGCCAGCGGAACCGGCATCGGCGCCGGCGGCATTCGTCTTGGCCTCGCCGGCATTCCGCGCCATCGCGCTGCGCTCCCCCCCCCCCCTCTACCCCGCCCCCACACGTACGCGCTGCCCTCTCCCCTCCCTCCCCCCGCGTCGGTCGTGCCGTCTGGCCAGGCAGGATCGCGCGGACGTGCTCAACAACGGCGGCGCGGTAGCTGCCGGCGCAGCCAACACTTGCTGTGCTACATTTCTCACCGACAGCGTAGCACTGAGGAAGCGCTCGTGAACTCACATAGCATCGTCAAGGGAAGAAAACGTTCTTTGCGCGAAACACTATTGAGGAAGGCTGCCCGATACACTCGTATAAGATCTGCGATGTTTCGGTGAAAACCTGTTTGTCGTCAGTAGGTGGTATCGTAAACTAACCTAACTTCGGCCACTTTTTACTAAAAAAAAAAAAAAAAAAAAAAAAAAAAAAAATTATGAGAAGACGTAAACTAAACATTTTCATCAAATTATATATATACGCTTGGTGCTGTGCTTAGCATCCCGCATCCCGCCACGTACAGAAAAATTTTATTATTATTATTCGTATTTACTATTTCTAGAACGTTCTCCATGTTTCTTATGTTTGACGTACGTGTAAGTTCCAGAAAATTCTTTCTATGTATAACTAGTGGCGTACTCCACGCAGGAGGCATTCTGTAATAACAAGGAAAGTACTTGGGCTCTAACAAACACACATACACCAAAATCGTAATGTAAAGACCCCTTATTGCACTAGTGATACTTCCACATCTGAAAAACTCTGCAGTCGTCTGTTAGACGCCTCTGCGTGCGCCATGCCGCATTGCACTTTGACCTGTCGGTTCACCAGTAGGGACGGTGCAGTGTGCCTCCGAAGTTGCGTTTTGTGATGTTATTTGTGTGGTGAAGCGTCAGAGGGGGCGACGATTGCTAATCAATATTGCTAATGTATTGCGATTAGTTGAGATGAACTTACGAAGAACCCTTCTTCGTGAAGATGGTATTAGTGTATTGCATGTTTTCTCGTATCTGTTATGGTACAGAAATATGAGCATAAGTTAGATACTGTTGTCACAAACATAATAATGATAATAGGGATGATAATGACGAACAACTCTTTGCAAGCGGTAGTACTACGGTAAGTGCGGGAAGAAGCGATGGAAGCAGTGGCAGTGAATACCAACAGTCTTTCGGAAAGAAGGTTAAAGTTCCAGCTATCATCATGGCTTTTGATGACAATCGCTAGAGAACATGTACGATGATTATTACATAAGTTATAGTTAAGAGATCTGCATTGCGTATGGCGTCTACAATTACATCTACAGTGCTATCTAGAGCATCGTTGCAGAGCTTTGCATAAAAACGACACCCACCAGCACATTGAGGGTTACGTAGAGATCCTGTAACCAAACGTTCATACAGATACGTTTGTTCGAGCCCATGTACTTTCCTTGTAATATACGCTTGTGTTAGCAATAAACATGTTCTAAGTGTAAAGTGTCGTCCTCTATTAACGACCAGCCTTCGAATTCCGGACCACCTGCAGTTTTCAACCTGACAATATATTTAATACTAACAAAGTGACCGAAGTTTCCCTGCAAAATATAGAAAATATTGTAGGAAAGGCGAACCAAAGCTTACGTTTCATTGGCGGAACACTTGGAAGATGCAACAATTCTACTAAAGAACCTGCCTACACTATACTTTTGCATCTTATTTTGGAGTATTGCTCCGCATTGTGGGGTCCGCACCAGGTGGGACCGACTGACGATTTAGAGAAACTTCAGACAAGGGCAGCTTGTATTGTCGCGATACAGGGGAGAGAGTGTCATGGAAATGATGCACGAGTTGGGGTGGAAATCATTAAAAGAAAAGCATTATTCGTTGCGAAATATCTTTCAAGAATTTTCTCTTCAAAGTGCGAAGATATTTTGTTTTCACCTACCTACATAGGGAGGTCATCATACTAAAATCAGAGAAATGAGATCGAAAACAGAAAGGTTTAGTAGTTCCTTTTACCCATGAGCTATTAGAGAATGCAGTTGTAGAGAAATATCATAAAAGCAGTTAGATGAACCCCCTGCCCTGTACTTCAGTGTGACTTGCGGATTATTTATATGGCTGTAGATGTAGGAAATGTGGCAACATCGACCACAAATAAAATGTTGTGAAAATACGAAGATATGCACGCCTGTATTATCTTCGGACACCTGAAATTAACTCTACAGTATTGGAGAACATTCCTCTAAACTATCTTCGTCTCATCCTCGGATCCACTGTTCTCCAGGTAGATTTTCATTCAAGTGGTCACAGTAGTCCTCTCTCTATCAAATAATTGTTTTACTAACACTCTTCAAGTCTTTGGTGACCCCATTAATCACACTTGGTTAAGACCGTGAATCAGAGCATCGTCTTCGAAGTGAAATGAATCAATAATTAGGTACCTCGTCAGGCATTTTGGACTGTGTATTTCGATGTTTAAGCATTTCAAAATTTCAATTTCGAAGTAGAAATAATAAAGAAAAAATTAAAATACTTCAAAAGGAACGATGAAAGGTCGCCCTATTTTCCCTCTATGTATTTTCTTCAATTTTGTCGTAGACAGTGGTCCTTCATACTGCGGACATTGCAGAGGCTTGACGTATCGATAATTTTCCTGTTTGAATCTCCCTTAGAGCATTTTGTGGGTAAAACTGGGGTTAATTACAAATGCACGGCCTCTTAATATTTCCTACCTTTTTTCCTCACGTCCGAAGTTACCCTGAAAATTCATACTCATGCTCTTGAAATTAATACTGCCAAATATTAAATGTTACGTAAGTATACTTTTTGTGTGTGTGTATACTAAGCAATATTCTGAAGTAACGACCTGTCGACAAATTAACGGCTTAAGAAACCGAGATTCAGCTTTGAAAAAATTAGTTTTCATCCTACAAAACGACGCTATTCTGCACGAACTCGAAATCAGTAATCACTGTAAGGTATTATTCCCGTGGAAAGTTAAGGGAGACAATGAGGGTGTCAGAGATTTATATCGACTAACATTGCAACTGACGCAGTAGCTTAGCTATTGGTCCACTAGATGGAAGAGGGGAAAAAACTGATTCGTCAGCCCAATGACCGAATTTACCCCAGGTGGCTTAAGTTAGGCAAACCAAATGTCTGCCTCTTTTTTTAACAAGTATGGAGCCCTTCCACGCCCACACCAAATTTGGTTACGATGGGTGAGATAACGTCGCTTGGATGCTGGGGTGCGTCTCCTCTCCAAACACCTTGCAACGATGACCTTCAATAGCGTTCTTCTATTCCCTTTCACCCCCCTCCTCCTCATCGTTCTCTCTCTTCTCCTTGCTTGTATCTCTGGGATCACTAATTCTCGGTTATAGTAAGGCTTTCAACGGAGTGGGTGCCACTACCAAGTTTTTGCCCCAGTTCGTAAATGTAGAACAGACACTGGTTCTGAGCATTTGCCTTCTATAGCCTTCCTGACTCAATGCCTATAGGGTGAAGCCTTGCTCAATGTACAATGACGTTACTTTTCGCGTCTATTCATCCACCTATCCACGAGGCATCGTCGTGGAAATGTAGAACGTCCAAAGAGCGGATCTGAATCAATACAAGAAGGCAATAGTCTAATCTATAAACTTTCTGACAATTACGCTTTCTTCACCTCTTGATATGTTAAGTTATTCAGTGATCCATAATCCGTGATAACTGGCTCGCCGCGGTGGTGTAGCCGAGCGGTCTAAAGCGTCTCGCTGCGGAGCGCGCGGTTGCTCGCAGTGGAGGTTCGAGTCTTCCCTGGGGCATGGGTGTGTGTGTGTGTGTGTTTGTCCGTAGGTTAGTTTACCTAGGTTTAAGTAGTTTGTAAGCTACGGACTGATGACCACGCAGTTTGGTCCGATAGATTTACAAACATTTGAACATTTTTGATAACTGGCTCTATGAGCGTGTTTAGATGCCTAGGGAACCGCTCTGGTTCTAAAAACATTCTTCGCTTTGAGAACAGCTTCATCTTTACAAAGTAAGGCTATGAAAATTCACTAATAGCGCCAATTCATCTGTCTTAACGTCGGCCTGTAAGTTTAATGTGAAGTGCGCCTCTCAGGCGCGTTTCTTATTTTCCTCCCGAGTTTTTAGCGGATCCTCGGAGGAGGCAAATGGCTTGCTACCGGCCGCCCCCTCCCCCCTAATCAGAGCACCTCGGGCCCAATTCGTTAAAAGCTGTTTTCGCCGCTGCCGCTGCCTCTGGGAGGATAGGCCACCTTTTCTCGAGGCGCGGCCGCCTCTATCTCTTCTGAATCCATTAGCCGCCCCCTTACTGCGCCGGCGAACGACGCGATAATCGTGAACCGAAACGTCGCGACGGCCCGGGCGGCTGCTCCCGGGACACGATTGCGACGCTGTTTGTGCCGGCCTGGGGGCGAGTCTCTTCCTCTGCTGCCAGGACCACCGACACTGAGCGGCCCTTGCTGTTCCTCGGCTACGACAACAGATGGCGCATTGTGACGGGAAACCAGCCGGGGAGGGAGACTGCTTCAGTGACGTGACTGACAGTCGGCTCCTTATACCGGTAAAAGTGCAGTTTACGAGTCCGCGAGTTGTGGTTCATGCGTAGACGTTGGTAACGGCGCGATGAATGACGCAGGCGAAGGCGGCCAATCAGATTCCGCGTTTCATGTGTTGTGAATTTGGCCTTTCTTCGCATGCTTTTTCGTTCAGATTTAATAATTTCTTGCAGTGCAAATTCAATTAACTCTTTCTCTGTTAAGTAATACGACTGACAATTTTTCCAGTGAATTGCAAGACGTGAATAATGAACGTTATTAAAATGAGTCTTCACTTCCCCTTAAAAAAAAGTTGGTTTTTTGGAAGTATCCGTTTATCTCAAAGTTCTGGACCGGAGATTCACGTACAAAAACAAAATTCTCGTTTAATCTATACCTAACCATCTGACGGCTACGCTACAGATCACTTTTTTAAATGAACGGATGTTTCCAACACACTTTCAGACTACTCTTTAACACACTATTGATTAACTTCAAAAACAACAGGCCAGCTCAGCCTTAAGGTTAGGTACATAGGTTACACAAGAAGTTTTGTCTCGTAGTAGCGCCTGAATATCCGGTTCAGAACCGCTCAGTTTAAGTAACTGCGCTCGTAAAGGCTGCAAAACTCATGCAATCACCACAACTAAAATCACTGGTGAAAATAATTTTGACTACGTAGTACAACCAGTACGCTCAATCTCCATTACAGAACGTAAATATAAATCCCACATTTATTGCAATGCAAAATGTTGATCTAAAGATCTTTACATCCACTTCGCCGATTTGATTAAAAACCATAACGAGAAAGCTTTTTGTTATTGGCCGCGCGAACGCGACTGCTGATTGGCTCCGGCGCCGTTGCCAACGTCCAAACATGAAACGCCACTCGCGGACTCATAAACTGCACTTCAGCCCTTATTTCAGCTGTTCGTAAATAATAAATTCCTTTTTAAGCTTCGAGCTTTTGAAATGGGCCCTTCTCGATATCGTTGAAAACGTACATACCCCCTAATTCCTCAGTTGGTCGTTCTGTTGGTGGGGGTTCTAAAGGGTGTCCGAGAAGTAGGGACGAATATTAAAGTGCTATAGAATACATTAAATTTCTTGAAAATATAATGCTTCTTTATACAAACTTGTCCCATTTATGTGTGAAAAATTATATTCCCCAATTGACCACCCAAGACCCTGCGGCAAGGAGCAATGCAACTCAAGTTTTGAAGACGCGTTTACAACTATCTGGCTGCCAATGCGGTAATGGTTCGGGATGCGCAGAACGGCTAAAACTGGGACGCCTTCTTATGTGATGTCGACTATAGCCGCTGCATACACTGAAACGATCCACCGCATCCAACGGAACATGCTGCCCATCGTGATTTGTTACAGCAGCGCTCTCCAGCGCAAGTTGCGGACTGGCGCGTAGATCAATCTACATCTACATGCGATACTCTGCAAATCACATTTAAGTGCCTGGCAGAAGGTTCATTGAACCACCTTTATACTATTTATCTTCCATTCCATTCTCGAATAGAGCGCGGGAAGAAAGAACACCTGAATCTCTACGTTGGAGCTCTGATTTCTCGTATTGTATTCTGATGATCATTTCTACCTATATGAGTGGGAGTCAACCATATATTTTCGAAACTTCCTGGCAGATTAAAATTGTGTGCCGGAACCGGGACTCGAACCTGGGATCTTTGCCTTTCGCGGGCAAGAGCTCTACCGACTGAGCTATCCTGACACGACTCATGATGCCGCCCCACAACTTTACTTCCACCAGTACCTCGCCTCCTACTTTCCAAACTTCACAGAATCTCTCCTGCGAAACAAGCAAGACTAGCACTCCTGGAAGACAGGATATGGTGGAGACATGGCTTAGCCACAGCGTAAGGGATGTTTCCAGAATGCTAGTCTTGCATGTTTCGCAGAAGAGCTTCTGTGAAGTTTGGAAAGTTTGGAAAGTAGGAAGCGATGTACTGGTGGAAGTAAAGTTGTGACGCGGCATCGTGAGTCGTGTCGGGATAGCACAGTCGGTAGTGCGCTTGCCCGCTAAAGGCAAAGGTTCCAGGTTCGAGTCCCGGTTCCGGCACACAATTTTAATCTGCCAGGAAGTTTCATATCAACGCACACTCCGCTGCAGAGTGACACTTTCATTCTGGAAACATCCCTTAGGCTGTGGCTGAGCCATGTCTCCACCGTATCCTTTCTTCCAGGAGTGCTAGTCTTGCATGCTTCGCAGAAGAGCTCCTTGTAAGTCGCAGGCGTATTTTTAAATCCCGAAAACTGGGGAAAAAAATTGCGGCATGCATTCGGGTAAATACGGTAACTTGGGGGTCGTCTTATAGGCCAGATATATGCTTAAACTATAAGATTTTGATGAAAATTTGTACCTCGTCTTATCTGAAGGTCGTCTTATCCGCGGAAATATACGGTAGTTCGCCTGTGGGAGCGCTGTTCCGAACTAGTTCGTTTGCGAACTACACAAGACTAATCTGTATTTCGGCACGACTAGCGTGCGACACGTACAACACGTCCCGTGTGAGGACGGCTTTAGCGCGTGTTGTCGGCCGTGCAGCAGCCGTGGCTGGCGTACACCCTGCCAGCAGCGCGCGGCTTCCATTTACAGCGACGGCGGGTATCGCCGACGCACAGTATCGCGAGAGGCCTTTATCGGCCGTGGCAGCGCCCTGGCGGTTCCGCGCCACCGAGCAGTCTGCGGCGGCGGCGGTGGCGGAAAGACCTCGCGAGTAGCGGCGTGGCGCTAGTAGCAGCAGGCCGGTATGGGCCTGAATTCCAATAGGACGCGTGCTCTGCTGGGTGTGGCGCCCGCATCGCCCGCCGCCGGGGTTTTGCCGCCTGGCGGTGTTTCTTTGACGCGGCCGGAGATAGCGCGGGCGAAACGCGTGCGCGCAAGTAATTTAATTACGCAATCGCCGCAGCTGCAGCCGGCGCCCGAGGGGCCTCAGATTTATTGCTGCTGCGGCTGCCTCATAAGCTTCCGATTCTGTTCCGCCATAAACCGGGCTCGGTTTCCCCCGTGGCGCGGCTGCCTGGCTTCGCGAGTTAGCGGGGGTACACAGAATCACTCCGCGGTTAAAGTTTTTCATCTTCCTTGTCGGTGACTTACAAGGAGACCATACGGGTATCGGATTTTTAGAATTTCTTTCTATTTATGGTATGTGAAGTTCAGAACTTAAATAACAATCAGCCAAAGCCAATCGACCCAAATCTCAAGAATTCTCTAGGCAGTACCGGCGGAAGGGCCGGGCGAGCCGGGCGACCGCCCGGGGCGCCTATTTTTAGTTCAGTTTGGGGGGGGGGGAGGCGCTAAAATCCTTGCTAAATTGATATTATTGTAAACGGTGAACCAAAAATTAACTTTTTTATAAATTGTGTAGCAACATAGGTTACTACCTCATGCCATAGGCCTCACTCTTTATAACAATCCCGGTTTTTTCTTGAATCTCCTATAAAGGAAATCCCTTCATCCCTTCACCTTATTTGTCTATAAAAAATCTCCGCTGACAAAGCTAAAGGCCGGCCGCGGTGGCCGAGGAGGCTGAGGCGCTCCATTCACGGTCTGCACGGCCACTACGGTCGGGGCTTCGAATCCCCCCTCGGGCATGGATATTTGTGCCGTCCTTAGTCTTAGGTAGTTCATAAGTAGTTTGTAAATTTAGGGACTGATGACCCCGTAGTTTAGTCCCATAGACTTTACAAATATTTAACGTTTTAAAGCTAAAGGCTATTGTTGAGAGTTAGGAGTTTTGAGCAACAATAACACGCTCTGACAATTACAACCGCCGCGGCGTCGACAATTAAACTCCTTGCGACAAAGCTATGTCGGCCGCTCTAACAATACACACAAACAATATTTAGTTATCGGCAACCGAAAAGAAATTAGTCACTGTCAAATGTCTCGTGAAAGAAAATTATTGATTCTTATAGTTTCAGAGTTCAAGAAGTTATCCTTTAAAAACAGCTATCTGTAAGGTAGCATAGCAAATTTAAAGTCAGTAATACCAATGTGTTCTAGGGGGCGCCATATGGATTCTTTGCCGGGGTGATATTTTCCCCTTCCGCCGGCCCTGTCTCTAGGATAGGGGTCTCCCAATTTACTAGGCCACGAGGGCCACATTTCAAGTGCGGGCTGGGTAGCATATTCGAAGGCCAACATATCACTCTTTAACACTCGCAAACAAACACCAGTAACATGCGAAACACAACCAGCTCTTTACTCACACGAAGTAATGGGTGCTATCGACAGGGGTTCGCAAATTGATTCCGTATTTCTTGATTTCCAGAAGGTTTTTGACACCGGACCTCACAAAAGGCTTTTAATCAAATGGCATGGTTATGATGTATCGCTCCAAATTTGCGACTGGATAGAGGATTTCCTGTCAGATAGTCTGATAGGACCAGTTTGTGTTAATTGATGGTAAAGCATCGACTAAAACAGAGGTGATATCTGGCGTTCCACAGGGTAGTTTTACTGGTCCTATGCTGTTCCTTATTTACATGAACGATTTAGAGAAAAATCTAAGTAGCTCTCATAGGTTGTTTGCACGTGACGCCGTCATTTACCGTCTAGTAAAAATCATCTGAAGATCAAAACCAACTACAGAACGATCGGAATAAGGTATCACCATGCTGTAAAAATTGGCAATTGACTCTAAATAATGAGAAGTGTGAAATTATCCACATCTGAACCAATATTCCATTCCAGTCACCAAATTGCACCACAGAATCAATTAAGTCACTTTTTAAATGTAAGTGCACGCTTCACTACGGAGCAGGAAGCAGCTTCAGCCATTTCAACAATACGCATTAAAAGCGTGACAGTCGCAGCACAAATGACATTTACAGAGACTGCAACCCCAGTTTACGTTTATTACGTGAACTGGGCTGCGACGGTACATGAGTTTTTTCAAGTATGAACTACGTAGCCATATAGTGATTTGAGATATTTTCTCATGGCTGTCAATTATTTACAAAATCTCGAAGTTTCACTTACAGTAAAATAGTAACAAGACAGGCAACACACAAGAGGGAGCTATTTCCAAGAGCTATTTCCAGTGAGCCACTACTGCTGACCATTTATCGCTCTGTGTTAGTTTTCATCAGGTTTATTTTGGTTGCGAACGAATTATTTGATGTAATAGTATATGAACATTTTCTAAATTTTTCGAATAGTGTAACTGAGGTGGGACTTAGGTGTCAGAGCGTTATACTACCAGTGGTACGTGACAAAAACCGCTTAAGAATTACATCCAGGGTGGTCGGTACAACGGCCCTTCGTGGTTAAACCGCCAATCTTATTTCAACCGGACCTGCGCTCCTCCCGGTCTGGAAAGAAGACGCTTTCACACCCCCTGCGATCCGGGGGGGGGGGGGGGTAAGTAAGAGAGTTGTTCTCAAGTGGCGTTCAAGTGGAAAGCAACTGGCCGCTGAGGCACACGAAATAATTATTTTACTTATTGTCACAATGAGGTGTCGAGGCTGTATTGCATCATTTATTGTCCACTACGTCTCCAGCTTAGCTTAAGATTCTAAAGGCGTTTGTTACTACCACAGTGATTTTTGAAACCACGGTGAAAAAGGCACCTATGCAACAGAACGTAGATATAAGCCCGAACTTTTGTGCTTTGTGCTTAAATAAATCCTATTACTGTCATCCAGTGTTGTACTCCAAGGCAGATAGCATTTGAAACATGTTTGTCTACGAAAAAAAAAAAAAAAAAAAAAAAAAAAAAAAAAAAAATTGAAAGAATAAGACGCTAGTTCGTGGCAGACTGTCGTTAATTATTTCCATTCGCGCCGTTCTCTGAGGGTAGGGTACGAAAAAGTTGCCCGCAAAAGCGGAAGGCCGAAAGGGTGTCGGAGTCCTCCCTAATGGAAATCCCGTCTGAGTATACTTAACGCGTAAAAAGTTTTTGCTAGGAAACTCCAACAGGAAATTTGAAAACTTTTTGGAGCGTCCGGCGCTCTTTTATCAGATTGTTCCGTCATATTAAGAAACGGCGGTGGCCCGAAAATTGGACCGTGGCGGCTTCGCCCCAGCTGGTCGCCCGCGCCTTTGTGTTCCTGCGTGGCCGCGGCGGCTGGTCGATGTCTGCACAATCAGGGCGCGGGCCGGATGCTTACGCTGGCGGACTGGGGGCTGTGCTAATCCAACATTCAGGAGTAGCGCTCCTGGCGCATCGATTACATATTTGCCCAAGGTCGACTGTCTGATTGACAATCGATTTTGGCGAGTCGCCTCTCACAGTGTTACGGCTACCTGCTGTCTCCCAAAGCCACTGCACAAGCAATCTCTAAAGGTAGCCTACCTCTTATAAATATACCGTAAAGCACTCGTATACACAGGACAAAAAAATTGTTGGTGGAATGTGCCACCATGCCTGTAAAGCTTCATATCGGAAAAATATACCGAGCGAGGTGGCGCAGTTGTAACAAACTGCACTCGCATTCGGGAGGACGGTGGTTCAAATCCACCTCCGGCAATCCAGATTTAGTTTTTCCGTAATTTCCCTAAATCACTCCAGGCAAATGCCGGGATGGTTCCTTTGAAAGGGTACGGTCGATTTCCTTTCCCATTCTTTCCCAAAAATCAGTCTCTAATGACCTCGCTGGCGACGGGACATTAAAGTGTAAGCTTCTCTCCTCCCTTCTTACGGAAAAAAGAAGAAAAAAAAAGCGCAAAGAAACATACGCTGCATTCGCAACCACGTAATGGGGATTTATCAAATATCGGGCCACAATTCACGTTCGTCGTGATTTTTCGGTTTAACTATGTCGTTTTAGTGGCTTGCCAGAAAAGTCCCTTTTGCTGCCTCCATTTTCGTGTAAGTTAAACTAGTATTCAATCTCAAACGTCATCGAAGTTGACGACACAACAAATTCTACTCTTCCCTTTGTGGTGTCGCACAAGTCTGAAGTGCGCGCCACGTACTTTCGCCGCGCGCCACCATGTAAGCACGGCGCGGCGTTCTTAAGACGTCAGCCACGAGCGCCCTCTGCTGCAACCCCGCTCGCGGCCACCACTGAACTGTATCGTCCACTTTGCAATAGGACAGGCACTAGATAAGACTCTCGTCAGTATGCAGGCCTCTACCTAGTTTCAGATAAGCTATGTATCAGCATTCCACTAGTCTGCAGCTATGAAACTTATCAAATTCAAGTATTGTAATATTTCTAGGAAATATATATACCTTGTACTAATCTAGCTTAGTGTTTCTAGTTTCTGCTGTCCCACTGGCTGATCACCTCAGACCCCCTACCCGCACACGCGTGCATCCTCCTTCCGTGTGTCGGTCTCTCTCCGCTCGGCCACCGACACACAGGTCAACCGGCAGCTACGAGATACAGAACAGATGTTCCGACGCGAAGTAACACCAGTTCCAAACAAGGGAATGATTCTTAGACTATTTTCATAACCAGCATAGCTACTTACCAGTGCTATGAATAATTGATAAAGACCATCAGCAATAAAGCTGAAGGTCGAACTCGCTGTAAGCAAATTAGAATGCTTCTTGTCGCGTGGGATAGCGCCCACGGCTGCGAAACATGTTGGGATATCGAAATGATGTATATTATCTTACGTTGCGAATGCCCATTTTTGGGTAAGTTTCGACCAGAAGCACATTTGACGCGAACCTGGATACTCTACGACTGATTGCATCCGTGTGACTGATCGACACATACAACATAAATGAAGAGAGCACACGCCGTCACGCTGAATTTACGCAGCAGAGCTCTCCAGCGGAGGCACCGGGCGACGGCCAGATTGAGGCCAATAAAAGGAAGCCCCTCAGGGCGAAACAAGCGAGACTGCCACATCGACGTTGCGGGTTTTCTCTGGCCAACTGCGCCGTACGCCAACAACGCAGAGCTATATCTGCAATAGTAACTTCTGCCGAAAACGAAGAGATAAAAAGTGTGAATCACCTAAGACACTACACATTTTTGAAAGTATGGAAACCTATATACCGGGTGATCAAAAAGTCAGTATAAATTTGAAAACTTAATAAATCACGGAATAATGTAGATAGAGAGGTAAAAATTGACACACATGCTTGGAATGATATCTGGTTTTATTAGAACAGACGCACCTTGTGTTGTTGTTATGGTCTTCAGTCCGGAGACTGGTTTGATGCAGCTCTCCACCCTACTCTATCCTGAGCAAGCCTTTTCATCTCCTCATAAGAACGACAACCCACATCCACTTGAATCTGCTTACTATACGCGTCTCTTGGTCTCCCTCTGCGATTTTTACCCCACACACTTCCCTCCAACGCTAAATTCACAATTCCTTGATGTCTAAGAATGTGTCCTACCAATCTATCCCTTCTTTTAGTCAAGGTATGCCAGAAATTTCTTTTCTCCCCAATTCGGTTCAGTACCTCCTCATTAGTTACGCGATCCACCCACCTAATCTTCAGTATTCTTCTGTAGCACCACATTTCAAAAGCCTCTATCCTCTTTCTGTCCACACTGCTTATCGTCCATGTTTCACTCCCATACAAGGCAACACTCCATACAAATGCCTTCAGAAAGGACTTCCTTAGGCTTAAATCAATATTCGATGTTAACAAATTTCTCTTTTTCAAAAACGCCTTTCTACCCATTGCCATTCTGCATTTTATATCATCTGTACTGCGACCATCATTTGTTATTTTACTGCCCAAGTAACAAAACTCATCTACCTCCTTTATTGTTTCGTTACCTAATCTAATTCCTTCAGCATCACCTGATTTTCTTACACTGCACTCCATTACCCTAGTTTTACTCTTGTTAATGTTCATCTTATATGCACCTTTCAGCACACTGTCCATTCCGTTCAATTGCTCTTCCAGGTCCTTTGCTGTATCTGACAGAATCACTATGTCGTCGGCAAAACGCAATGTTTTTAATTCTTCACCCTGAACTTTAATTCCTTCTCCAAATTTCTCCTTGCTTTCCTTTATAGCTTGCTCAATGTACAAATTGAACAACATTGGGGAAAGGCTACAACCCTGTCTTACTCCCTTTCCAACCACTGCATCCCTTTCATGCCCTTCAACTCTGACAACCGCTGTCTGGTTTTTGTACAAGTTGTAAATAACCTTACGCTCCCTATATTTTACTCCTGCTTGCTTCAGAACTTGAAAGAGTTTATTCCAATCAACATTGTCAAAAGCCTTCTCCAAATCTACAAAAGCTAGAAATGTAGGTTTGCCTTTTCTTAATCTATCTTCTAGGATAAGCCGTAAAGTGAGTATTGCCTCCCGTGTTCCTACATTTCTCCTGAACCCAAACTGATCTTCCCCGAGGTCGGCTTCTACCAGCTTTTCCATCCTTCTGTATATAATTCGTGTTAATATTTTGCAACCATGACTTATCAAACTGATGGTTCTGTAGTTTTCACACCTGTCTGCACCCGCTTTCTTTGGAATGGGGATTATAACATTTTTCTTAAAGTCTGAGGGTACTTCACCTGTCTCATACATCTTACACACAATGTGAAACAATTTTGTCATGGCTGGTTCTCCCAGAGACTTCAGTAGCTCTGACGGGATATCATCTACCCCAGGGGCCTTGTTTCGACTTAGGTCTTTCAGTGCTCTGTCAAATTCATCTCTCAGTATAGTATCTCCTATTTCATCATCATCATCATCTACGTTCTCTTCCCTTCCTACAATAGTGTCTCGAAGTTCATTTCCTTTGTAGAGCCCCTCTATATATTCTTTCCACCTTTCAGCTTTCCCTTCTTTGCTGAGAACTGGTTTTCCATCAGTGTCCTTGATATTCATAGAGCTGTTTTTCTTATCTCCAAATGTTTCTTTTATTTTTCTGTAGGCTGTATCTATTTTTCCCCTATTTATACATTCTTCTACATCCTTGCATTTGCCTTCTAGCCATTCCTGCTTAGCCATTTTGCACTTCCTGTCAATCTCATTTCTTAGTCGTCTGTACTCCATTTTGCCTGTTTCATTTACTGCATTTTTATACTTTCTCCTTTCATCGATTAAATTTATTATCTCCTGTGATATCCAAGGATTCTTTGTAGGTCTTGCCTTCCTACCTATTTTGTCCTCTGCTGCCTTCACTATTTCATCTCTCAATTTTATCCATTCCTCCTCAACTGTTTTATTTTCCCCTGTTTCTGTCAATTGTTGCCTGAAGCTCCCTCTGAAATTCTTAAGAACTTCAGGTTCCTTCAATTTATCTAGGTCCCATCGCCTTATTTTCTTACATTTCTGTAGTTTCTTCAGTTTCAGCCTACAGTTCATAACCAACAAGTTATGGTCAGAGTCTATGTCTGCCCCTGGGTATGCCATACACTTCAAAACCTGGTTCCGAAATCTATGTCTTACCATTATAAAATCTATCTGGTATCTCCCGGTGTCTCCTGGTCTCTTCCACGTATACAACCTTCTTTTGTGATTCTTAAACCAGGTGTTTGTTATAACTAAATTATGTTCTGTGCAAAATTCTACCAGGCGGCTTCCTCTTTCATTCCTTTTGCCCAGACCATATTCACCCACTATCTTCCCTTCCCTTCCTTGTCCTACTACCGAATTCCAGTCTCCCATAACAATTAAGTTTTCCTCTCCCTTAATTGTCTGAATAATTTCCTTTAGCTCCTCATATATTTCTTCGATCTCCTCATCATCGGCAGAGCTAGTTGGCATATAAACCTGTACTACTGTTGTCGGTGTTGGCTTCGTATCTATCTTGACAATGATAATGCGATCGCTGTGCTGGTCATAGTACCTTACCCGCATTCCTATTTTCTTATTCATTATCAGTCCTACTCCTGTGATACCCCCAATTGATTTTGTATTTATAATCCTGTACTCACCTGACCAGAAATCCTGTTCATCCTGCCACCGAACTTCACTAATCCCCACTATATCTAACTTCAACCTATCCATTTCCCTTTTTAAATTTTCTAATTTTCCTACTCTATTAAGGGATCTAACATTCCACGCTCCGACCCGTAGAATGCCAGTATTGTCTTTCCTGATGATCACATCCTCCTGAGTAGTCCCCGCCCGGAGATCCGAATGGGGGACTATTTTACCTCCGGAATATTTTACCCGAGAGGATGCCATCATCATATGTTCATACAGTAGAGCTGCATGTCCTCGGGAAAGATAACGGCTGTAGTTTCCCCTTGCTTTCAGCCGTTCGCAGTAGCTGTGTGGCAAAGCCACATTAGCTGATGTTACAAGGCCAGCTCAGTCAATCATACAGACTGTTGCCCCTGTAACTACTGAAAAGGCTGCTGCCCCTCTTCAGGAACCACACGTTTGTCTGGCCTCTCCACAGATACCCCTCCGCTGTGGTTGCACCTACGGTACGGCTATCTGTATCGTTGAGGCACGCAAGCCACCCCACCTCGGCAATGTCTGTGGTTCATGTACCTTGTATGTGTATCATATTGTACAGTTTTGCTCCACCGTTATGAGGTAGTCGATAGTTGAAACTTCCTGGCAGATTAAAATCGTGTGCAGGAACCGGGACTCGAACGTGGGACCTTTGCCTTTCGCGGGCAAGCGCTCTACCGACTGAGCTATCCCGACGACTCACGATGCCGCCGCACAACTTTACTTCCGCCAGTACCTCGCCTCCTACTTTCCACACTTCACAGAAGTTCTCCTGTGTGCCTTGCAAGACTAGCGCTCCTGGAAGGAAGGATATGGTGGAGACATGGCTTAGCCACAGCCTAGGGACGTTTCCAGAATGAAACTGTTCACTCTGCAGCGGAGTGTGGGCTGATATGAAACTTCCTGGCAGATTAAAATGAGCGCTTGCCCGCGAAAGGCAAAGGTCCCGGGTTCGAGTCCCCGTTCCGGCACACAAATTGAATCTGCCAGGAAGTTTCGTATCAGCGAACACTCAACTGCAGAATGAAGTTTCATTCTAGTCGATAGTTGTTTTCTTACTTGTTATAGACACTAATTCGATTTTTTTCTCTGTGACTGCGGATGTTCAGTGCTGTTATTTTTCCGGGAAAACTTAATTTACTTAATGTCGAATATACTTATTCGTTCGACAGTTGAGTTTATAACAACTGTTAAAAATAGTTAAATTTGGGTTGAAAAACAAAGCATACACAAACAGATATCACTTTATGGAGTGAATGCACGTGCATAAATCAAACGAGAAATGAATGACTGGATGAATGAACGAAAATGCCTCTCTATGACAAAGCCCCGCTGGTCTTCGCTCCCAATGCAGTTGCTGCAAAGCTTCGCGTCCCTGATTGTGTCGATTTTCGTTGCAAAGACCAATAGGAAAAAAGCGCAGTAGCTTTTGAACATTGTTCCCACGTCCCTTCCTCTCCTCAGAGAGTGAAAAATAAAGAATGACATTACTTTGGTGACCGGGAGATGCCTTAGTTTGCCTCGAAAGGGAGATTTTTTTTTAATTTTTTTACTGTCGGGCAGTGTTCCTCGCATTTCAGTTGCGAGAAGGGGTGCGGAAGAAAGGGGATGCTAATTACTCAAAGCTGTTTTGTGCCACGTGAGTCAGTGGGCAGTCGAGCGGTCGATGCTGCTAAAATCGATGGTACGTGCCACACACACACATCGCAGAATGGAAGGACTGGAAGCGGAGGTCACAGCGAGGGTCGAAGGCCGTCAATTTAATTACTCAGTTCCCTTCAACTCAATGGCAGAGGCCGCCGGCTGCGGCACTTGGACGTGTTCCGAAACGCCGGGCCTTTCTGTTTTGGCAGCCGCTTTGACGCGCGGCGAATAATTCTCGAGTGACGCGTTGTGCCGTCTGCGTCACTGTTCGTACCGGACAGGTAGCCGTCGATGTCGCTCCAGCCATTACGTTCGTCTACGTCTGCTGTTGTACAAAGGAAACCAAACGCTTCCGACGCAGAGAAACTCGCGACCTAACGTGCGTAGCATCCTACGTTACTACTCGACAGAGCCGAGTGGTAATCTCGCGATGGTGGCAGCACCGTTGTCTTTATGCCCGAGAACAACGAGCTTAAATTTCATAGAGTGGCTAACACACGAGCTACAGCGCTCTTTGCGGCAACCTGTGTAAACTCGGCCGCCATATTTTTGGTGGTCACTACACTTGACAGTAGTCTGTCTATCATACGTTGTTGTTGAGCTTGAAGCATTGCGTTTAGTGTATATTGTATTTAGTGTGTATTGCCTGTACAATTTTTGCTGCTGAAATATGTCTAAAGTGTGTTCAACATTCAAATGGACTAATCAAAGTGATAAAACGACAAGTACGTCATGTAAGAACGTCAAATGTTTTGCCTTGTTTGAGATCAGACTGCCTATACTCAGACAAAATTCTTGACTAATGGCACTTAGCTGCCGTAAGAGTGAAGTTTCAGATGACCTATCCCGTTATTCCCTTCAAGTACACTCCACAAAAAATGATCAGTTTTCTACCTAGTGTTGTTGTGTTTTTGAGATATTTCTTCTTCCGTTTGCTCCTGTGGTTGATGAAAACACACTTTTGAATATCTACACCTTCTTAAAAAAAATGTTTTTGACAATAATTGATCGAGCATAGTTCATATGTAACCAGTACAAAGTGTGGAAGCAGATTTTTTTCACTTGTATATGTCTGTTTTCTTCACAACAAAAATGTACTTATTTCAGCGTGGCAACAACGAAAGTTGTTTATGATACGTTATTTCGGTGTGGAATGCTTTTGAGGCAGCTGACCCAGGCGCATTTTTATTGCAGTATTCAAAAATGTTCAAATGTTTGTATAGCTTATGGAACTTAACTACGGGGTCATCAGTCCCTTAAACTTACAAACTACTTATGAACTAGGTAATCCTAGAGACGGCACAAATATCCATGCCCGAGGGGGGAT
The DNA here is from genome assembly GCA_026315105.1 of Locusta migratoria. Lineage (NCBI taxonomy): Eukaryota > Metazoa > Arthropoda > Insecta > Orthoptera > Acrididae > Locusta > Locusta migratoria. Next base: position 643,658,290 of record CM048746.1, read on the forward strand.
TCGAATCCCCGACCGTAGTGGCCGTGCAGACCGTGACTGGCGCGCCTTAGTCCCCTCGGCCACCGCGGCCGGCGCAGTATTCTTATGTCACTTTCGTCATTGTACTACAATTATACGTACCAAAAGTTACTTGTTTCTGCATGACAGCAAGGAAAGTTATAAATGACAGCATATTTCGTTGTGGAATTCTTTTTGACAGATGAGATAGGTGAACTTTTAACTACAGTATTTTGTTGCCACTTTCGTTTTTGAGCTCAAATTTCGTCCACCAAAGTTCACAACCAAACCTTTGGACAGCAATTTCACACGTTTGTAGACTTAATTCGTTTAGTAAACACAAGATAAATGTATACTAGACTTCATGAAAGCAGTTGTTACACACATTAACAACTGATGCAATCCTGTGCTATGATTGTTCGTCGAAACAATTACTATTCACTGTATGTTTCGCGGCTCGTTTAGACCATGTACTTGCATTAAAATCAACACGAATATTTTCACAGTGGCACTTTCGTTGTTATTTCAAATCTCAGCTAACTGTTATACTTCGAACTAGAACTGTATTACTGACAGGTTCATGATGTTTCATTACCGCATTTTTAGAGAATATATTACGTCTCGTCAATTCCCAGCTTCGATAACGTCTGACGGAACTTGATGCACATCAATATTCAATACTCAATCTTTATTTAAGACGTGGAACTGTAAATAGATAAAAATCTCGAGTGGGTGTGGCATACCAGCTGTCAGGCGATACCCCAAATGACATGACGGACGCCAGTTCAATTTGCCTCAAATATGGTGGACCTGTCGCCACTCTATGAAATTCTAGCTCGTTACCCGAGAATCAGGAAAGGCAAGTAGTCTGCCGTACACACCGGTTTTCTTGCAACTGGAACCCTGTCGCTGTTACAAGCCTTGCGTCAAATTTAAAAATGACGCAATTTGCGGAAGACGAATATGTGATTGTATAAGTCAAAATACTTTGTCCGCTGTCTTGTTCACACGATATGCCCGGGGCGCAGGAAGGAATCCTCCCAACGGCAGGTAGGCGAACAGGGGACAGAACTGAATCCTCCCGAACTATTCTAGCACAGTGGCGCCTCCTGCAGGTACCAGCCCCCAGCTCCCACCCCCGCCCCAAGCCGTTTCCGGCCGTACTTGTCACTTCAGTCCACGGCAGATGGCTTAACAGTGAAGATGTCCTCCGACACCCTTGAAGTTTCACAGAGTAGAAAGGGATGGAAAATGTTACTTCTGGAAGGTAACACTTTCGGATTTCAGAAATTATTGAAAAGTGGTGTAGCGCGATGGACCTGCGACATTAAGGGTTGCAAAAGTTTTATTAAAACAATTTCTGTTGAGGAGCTGGATGTTGTGGACATTCATGAAGACCACAGCCACGCAGAAGTGCCTTCCAAGAAAATTCAAGAGGCAAAAATTAATTGCTAATATGAAGCGAAAGCCATAGAAGATATTTGTGAGATGCCATCTAAGCTGATTTACCACCATTTAAAAGGAGAAGGTACTCAAGAAGTAACAATTAGAGATGTTGACAGCTTCCGGAAATCTATTTACAAAGCTAGGCGGAAAATTCTGCCGAAATTGCCAACGAGTGTTGAAGATGTTCGTGAAGTTCTCAATAAGTTACATGTTGAAACTACAGACGGAAAAAATTTCTTGCTCGACAACATTGACGAGAAAAAAGTTGTAATATTTTGTGACTCTGAAAACGTTAACGTGCTTACTCAGTGTGCAACAATATATGTTAACGGAACATTAAAGTGTTGCAAAAAATTCTTTAGTCAGCTGTTTACTATACTCGGCCTAGTTAATGGACATTACATTCCAATGGTTTTGCCTTATTGAACGACAAGAAAACTAAGTCGTATCAATAAGTCATTGATACAGTCATCAGTAAATGTGTTGATCTAGGACAAATCTTCACCATCAACGATGTTTTCAGATTTTGAAGACAGCATAATGAAGGCTGGAAGTGAAGTCTGGAGTGATATAAGGATCCAAGGATGCAAATTTCATTTTCATGTCCCGCCCACCCGTTGAAAGCAGAATTTCTTCTTCCTTAGAAGAAAAAAAAAAAAAAAAAAAAAAAAAAAAAAAAAAAAAAAGCCTGCCTTGTCCTCTGTTTATAATTCAACGCTATATCAAATAAACTTATATATCAACTGCTGAAAATGTTGCACAGATTTATCAATTGCAAGTAAAACGTAATCTTTAGATTATAAGAACTAAAGTGATATTACTGTAGGATTACTCTAAAGTTTACTGGGGCTTAATTCTCACTCTTACTTTACTGTACAATGCAGGAAAACACACTGGAACATATGCTAGATAGCTTTGCTTGCCTGGAATTTTCATAAAGGTCTGGCCACACACTCTGGTCTCGGGCCGCCACCACTACCTGCTTAAACAGGTTATGGCAAGATTCAGTCCCGTCCTTTTCCACACCCTTGCTGGGTGTGGACCGCTGGAGGAATGGATCCTGCGCCCTATGCCCGAATATATTTTACTGACCTGATTGAATATCGGTATTCGACTTTCAGTGATCTAACATGAATGGATAATATTTAGATTATCCATTACGGATATTTTTGGAACTGGTGACTTTTAATTTCAGTATAATTTAAGAAAAATGTAACCAGTCACTTTGACTTGAAATTATACGGTTTTATTCCCTTAACTGGTTTTCGAACCTTTTAATGTTCTTCTTCTTCAGACGATGCATGTGTCACAGCTTCATTTCAAGCGTCATGTTGGGTGCTGATTGCGACTGTACTACTTCAAACTTTGCCACGATTTGTCGGCTTCATTCACGCGTGTTGACAACTGATCTGTTGCCAACATTTCCAGCTAGGCATGTGTCGGCGATTGTAAAACTTTACCAAAGTACCTACGCATTGGGGACTTTCGGATGAAAATTCCCTACATGACTGTAATGCTTAACCCTCGCACCGCACACTTGTTTTCAATTACCTTCCACTGCATACTGGGGTCTACTGGAACCCAAAATATTTTTATCATATATCAAGTATTACAAGCTCATTAATACATACATTGGAATGTCTTATGTATCTGGAACATTGTAAATAACTATTTAGTTACCTGTAATGATTTTTTTATTATTACAACTATGAGTCACGAATGATATTTATAAAATGTGCATAGTATTATTAATTAAAATGTTTCCTATTTCTATATATTTAGCCTTATTATATTTGAAAGTATATAATGCAACAGAATTTCTTAATGACTTTTTTTTTACAATGGGTAACATATGGTATTTACAAATTTGATACATATTACACTTCAATAAAATGTATAAATTCAACCTGAGTCTGAACTTCAATGTACAAAATATATTGTAATATAATATAATGGCTTATTTGATATTTACAGTATATTTTGGCACAGGATGTTTACAAAATTGCTATTGCAGCATATTTGTGCAAAAACGTATAAGAAAGATGAAAATAATGTATATTAGAATGAAGTCAAAAACTGTAACTAATATATCAGTCACCACTTACATTGTCAGTGAGCACCCTGGCTACAAATTATGGCTCTATGTTCATCACAGATCGCCCTTTTACAATCCTGGCAACACATTTTGGTTTTTGTGTCCCTTTTTCTCTGATATAGTGAACCATAAATGAGCTACACGGAATGCACAATGGGGTAATCAAGACCCCACGGGCGTTCAGCAGTCTTTACAGCTTTACAGTAGTGCAACGACAATGCGGATGTTTGATTTAACATCATGTACCTGTAGGCAGTGTTACCAACCTAATATACATCAAGTTTCAAAAACTTTTAGTCAACGTACTCTCTGTAATACACAACACAAATTACGCTGGGGTCCCTGGGACCCCAGTGTGCGGTGCGAGGGTTAAAAGTATGTACGTGTAGGGAAAATTCCCTACGTGTGGCAACACTGTTTGGCTGGTGCCGTGTGAGCGCAGTGTAGGAAGCAGGTCGGGCCACTCCAGCCAGGGCTAGTGTGGTGACGGGACGACAGAAGACAGTGCCTGGCAATCCGTGCTGACAATGGGCGAGGCCGCACGGCGCTAGCCGGATCAATGCCCCCCCCCCCCCCCTCTACCTCGCTCACCCCCCACCGCGCTGTTTACCGTCGCTAATTGAGAGCCGGCTGATTAAAAGTGCCGGCCGGGCCTGGCCTGGCTGGTCGCACGTGTCGGCGCCATGCCCTGCCCGCCTCTAATGAAGTCCACCCCACACCACCCACTGTCCACCTCAAGCCCTCTCCTACTCACTCCATTGCCTCGCGCGACTGTTGCCGCTGCCGTCACACCCAACATGTTGTTCCTGTCGCAAAAGTTTTTCTACTTTACTGACGCGTTTCGTCCTTTTGAGGCATCATCAGGTAATGTATAAATGATATATGGTGAGCTATGTGTCGTCTTTATACAATAAACAATCTAGAAAGGAAATCTATGTGTTTATTTTCTAATGACGACAGAGAGCTCACCATATAAATAAATAAAGCAGTCAACAATCCGAAGATTGGTTTGAACACCACAGTGCTTTACTAGGCATGGTCCTGTTTGGAGGTGGTGTGCCGTTGCCTTCCTCCGACCTTCGAACTGACTTACCCAGCCAGTTATAGGGGGACCTACAGTTTAACGTGGGTTCCGAACCACGGTACTACTCGGTATTTTTCACATCAGCAACACATAAAAATGATTTCCAACCCATGGTGTAACAGCAATCAGTTAGAATAAATATTCTTTCTAACCGTCTTCATTGCAAACTTTTTTATTAGTCAATGACGCGTTTCGCCCTTTAGCAGGGCATCTTCAGATTATAATGCCCTCTCCTTGGTGTGACACCGTAAGTTGTTATTGCCGTCTTTCTATTTTCTTGGAATGTCTTTTGGTTTTCCTTGTGGCTCTTAATCGAAGCGGTGGTGTCATCAGAGACCACCGCTTCGATTAAGGGCCACAAGGAAAACCAAAAGACATTCCAAGAAAATAGAAACACCGCAATAACAGCTTACGGTGTCACACCACGGAGAGCGCATTATAATCTGAAGATGCCCTGCTAAAGGGCGAAACGCGTCATTGACTAATAAAAAAGTTTGCAATGAAGACGGTTTGAAAGAACATCAGCAACACTGTCAGAGGTGAAAGAAGTGAAAAGTGACAGATAAAAATCCTAGGACCTAGTGGGGACCGAACCCGGGACCTTTGGATTTATAGTCTGACACTGTACCACTGTGCTACAGAGCCGCACCTCACCATATATCACTGACTTTATCTGATGATGCCTCAAAAGATCGAAACGCGTCAGTGAAGTAAAGAAAATTTTGCAACTGAGACTGACTTTCGAGATAAATTCATAACCTGTTGGTGCACCAGCCACCAGTATGGAATGTCTACACTTCTTATGGGACTGCAGAATCACTTGCAGAGAACGGAGTGGGCGCTGATTTCTTGCCATGTTCTTTCACTTCTAAGAGATATTGATACAATTCGAGCTTCCTGAGAATCGAATCAGGATTCTGACTCTTGCACGATGAAGGTTTTGGCTAAATTGCTGATAAAACTCTTCTGGGTATTGGACCGCATCATCAATATATTAAATATTTCACCAGCGTTTCGGCCACTATTGCAAGTATAGGATGGACAGTTTACCCTCCACTAACAAGAATTATTGCGCACAGAGGAGCTACAATAAATATCTTGGACATTTTATTTTTGTGGGACACATTCAAAAATGTTCAAATGTTTGTTAAGCTTAAGAGACTTAAGGGTCATGAGTCCCTAAACTTACAAACTACTTATAAACTGAAATTTTCTGACATATTAAAATTGTGTGCCGGAACCGGGACTCGAACCTGGGACCTTTGCCTTTCGCGGGCAAACGCTCTATCGACTGAGCTATCCCGATACAACTCACGATGCCGCCTCACAACTTTACTTCCGCCAGTACCTCGCCTCCTAATTTCCAAACTTCACAGAAGCTCTCCTGCGAAACTTGCAAGACTAGCACTACTAAATGTTCAAATGTTTGTAGAAGTTATGGGACTTAACTAAGGGTTCATCAGTCCGTAAACTTACGAACTACTTGTGAACTAGCTAACACTAAGGACAGCACAAATATCCGTGCCCGAGGGGGGATTCCAACCCCCGACCGTAATGGCCGCGCAGACCGTGACTGGAGCGCCTCAGTCCCCTCGGCCACCGCGGCTGGCGATATATTGACGATGCGGTCCAATACCCAGAAGAGTTTTATCAACAATGACAACGGCCACGGAAGGCTTCGTTTACGTTTTGTTTAAAGTTTCTTCTCAGATTGGCACAGATTATTTTGTGGAATCTGGCGGAAGCCGCTCGCTATAGAGGAATGAGAGCGGCCCCTGGTGTAACACTGGCTGCTGTCGGCCGGCCTTTCAGCGCTGCCCGTCAGACACTGTGCTGGACAGCAGACTGCGCTCTGCCGGGAGACGTGTCGGCAGCCACGGTAGCAGCGGCAGGGCAGAGCGTTCCGTGCGCTGGCCTGGCCTGCCCACCGGCCTTTTAATATTTATAATTTCCTTGCATAATGCCGCCGCCGCCGCGCCCCGCATAAAAGGCGTTCATTAGCCCACCGGGGCACGCCCACGAGACTCACAGGCCGCAGCGACCACCAGGGGCCGCACTTCTACACCGGGCAGCCGCTAGCCGGGCCATCGCCAACACCTGCCTGTCTGCCGCCGATATGAACAGCAGCCTCACCTCACGACCAGTGACTGCCAGTCAGCTACATTCATGGTGCAAGTACTGTGGCCAGAGTTGCGTATGAAAGAAAAAAATTGCACTGACGTGTTTTACGGCCCACTTTAGATTTGTAGTTTTATAAGTTTTTGCAAACTTTTTAGACCAAAATAATAATCTAAATAATAAAAAAATTAATTAGTATGAGTGTCTGAAACCCTTTTAGAGAAAAAAAGATTCATGTAGTGACGGGTTCCGAACCACCGACCTTTAGCGTCATAGTCGAACGACTTGCCTAATACGCTACGGCTGTCACTCGAAAGATGAGTCCATTAATCTCATATTATTGATGGCCGTTGTTAACTGATGCTAATATGGCATTTGTTGAGACTAGATTATCATTTATCGTACAAAGAACGACGTGTTTTTCTTAATTCCTCAGTGCGCCATTGCTTTGAAATGACGTGTAAGTTACAATAAGAAAATCATCAAATACGCAACGCAAGATGGCGTATGCCAGAGAGATTTCTGGGCGAGGAATGTCACGTGACATCTGCGAACGGCTGGTTTTCGTTAATTCAATGGAGGGTGTCGAAACTCAGTTATTTTTGCAAATATCTCTCAAACGATACGAGATATGAGAAAAACATACGGAACAAAGTTGTAGAGAATTTCCTCCTCTATAAATTCGTTTAATCAATTTTCGCGTCAGATGAACGGTTTATTTCCAATTGTCCGAAATATTTGAAAAAGCGAGGTCCTGGTCTCTGGTAGCCACCAATTATGTCTGTAAAATTTGGTGCCTATCGGTTGAACGGTTCGACCTAAAAAGTGGGAAAACGTTACAGCCAGACAGACATCGTCAAATCGCCGTTATTGTTGCAAATTTATTTGCAACGATGCAAGATATGATAAAAACATAATAGAGCGAAGTTGTAGAGAATTTTCCCCTCTACCAATTGGGTTATTCAATTTTCGTGTCAGATGAACGGATCGTTTGCAATTACAATTGTATTACAATTATTTTTATTACTGCCCTTATTTTGTGTCCGAAAAATTTGAAAAATGGAGGTTCTCGTCTCTGGCGGCCTAAAATTATGCCTGTAAAATTTGGTGCTGATCGGTTGAACGGTTCCTCTTAAAAACAGTAAACACGTTACGGACAAACAGACAGACATCCAAAAATCGCCTTTATTTTTGCAAATATCTCTGAAAAGATGCAACATAAGAGAGCAAAGTCATAGAGAATTTTCCCCTCTACCAATTAGGTTATTCAATTTTCGCGTCAGATGAATGGTTAAGCCGTTATTTTCATTTAAATTTCGAGCTATCAAAAGACTACCATAACCTAAAGTGGGCCAAAAAGAATTAAACCATTAAAGATAAGACATATCTTTACTTTTCTACATAATTTCCAAGTACATTGAGACATTTGTCATACCATTTTATAAGCTTCATAAATTCGTCATGGTGTATGAAGTTCAGCACTCAAATAACAATCAGCCAAAGCCATTGGACGCAACTCTCAAAAATTCTCGACAAAATCGACATTGAAGTCTTGCAGTAGCTCGGCTGATAGCGTTCTGGCGCTATAGCCATAGGGTCGGCGGTTCGAATTCCGGCGTGAATTCTTTTTCGTTGTGTTCGAATACTTACACATTTTTAATATCTAATGATAATTTTTACGAAAAATTCATTTATTTTTGTTTATTCAAAAAATGTTCAAATGGTTGTAAATGTATTGGACCAAACTGCGTGGTCATCAGTCCGTAGCTTACAAACTACTTAAACTAAGATAAACTGACCTAAGGACAACACACACACACACACACACACACACACACACACACACACACATACCCATGCCCCAGGGAGGACTCGAACTCCCGACTATGAGCAACCGCGCGCTCCGCAGCGAGACGCTTTAGACCGCTCGGCTACTCTACCGTGACTATTTTTGTTTATTCGTAGTTTTCTCTGTTTCATGATAGGTTGTTAATAATGATGGTTTCAAAAAAATAATAAATAAATAAATAAAATAACAAATTACATTTTCTACAGTATTTGCTTCACTAATAGTTTACGACGTTTGTATTTGATTGTTCAGTTATTGAAGAACTACGCCGCTATTTTCGGAAAGTCATTTACACAACTACTAATTGCGTTCCAAGCAGATAACGTACTCATCCATCGTTTTAGATGACGTCAAGGTGTTCAACTCATCTACATAAACGTAAACAAAAACTCAAGCAACACGTGGAATTAGAGATTCAGTAATATTTTATATAACTGAATTTGATTTAGGCCCCTAGTGTAAATTTTTCACATCGTCCTTGAAGTCACTTCTCGCACACGAGTCTGCTGGGTTGGTTGGTAGCATTTTTAAATCATGATCGACAACGTTTTATATATTATAGAAAATTAAGAATATACACAAATACGTCCATTGTTCATAAAGGCCAGAACGCTACCACCTGAGCTATTTACATGTACTTGCTAAACTTCAAAGTCGATTTTCTACTTACATGTACTTGCTATACTTCAGAGTCGATTTTCTCGAGAATTTTTGACAGTTCTGACGAATGGCTTTGGTTGATTGTTATTTGATTTCTGAACTTCACGTACCAGACATATTACTAAATTCTAAAATCCGACACCCATGTGATCTCCTTGTAAGTCAATTTTTTAAATCAGAAGGGATCCTGTGATATGTCAAATAAAATCATCATTTTCTTACCGTAAAACATTGACCACCTCAACCATGCCTGTAATATTCACATTTCCCACTGCATCCAGAGTTTTCTAAATAAAAGGATGCACTACTACTCTTGCTTGACCCAGCATACACTGACTCATTATCTGCGAACAGAAACTGAAATAGATGATCAAGGCAATGGATATAGCAGATAACCACTCCACACACTGTGGATCCGCGAATTTAGATACCTAGCAGCGGTTTTCACGGAGAACTCAATGTAGAAAGCAACAGCATGCGTTCTAGAGGCTAACATAACTGTTCCGGTGTAGGTAACTCTCGTATAGTTCAACACTACGCACATATAAAACTACAATGTAAACAGTGCTGCTATATGGTTCTGAGATGTGCAGTAACCGAAAGCAGAACTTGCTTCAACATCTCGTGTTTCAGTGGAATCTCTACGGAAGATCTTTGCCCCGGTGTTGGATGCTAATACGAGTGCACGGAAGGTCAGACATTAACCATGAGCTACACGACCTGCAGCGAAATGCCAGTGTGGCAAGAATAATGAATAATGAATTAGGGACCTGGAGCCTCGTGCAGCCGCTAACACTACTTAAATCTCCACACTGTTTCTCTCATCCGTTTTGTCCCTTTTCTGCTTCTTAGGTTTCCTCAATTACCGTTTCAGATGCAACAGAACTTACACACATCAAAACTGAGCGAGTCCTGTTATGTAAACATGTTTATTGTGTGTATTCTCCAACTGTTAAAGTAAAAATAATAACTACTATAAGAACCACACAAAACGACCAGAGTTGCCAACCTTAGCGAAATCAGCCTCAGTGTTGCCAACCGTAGTGGCATGTCCCTACGCGTAGGGATGTTTGATTCTTTTTTTCCAAAGTGTAGGGACGGATTTCCGATCTCTTTACAAAACGTAGGACTTTTCACATGGACGATGCAGAATGAAGGTATCTTCGTTTTTCTTCTTTCTTTTTCAAAACAGTTACAATTCATTGTACAATAATTTTAATAAAGGGGAAATATTACTAGCCAATATGCAAGTAGCTTCTTTCGTTAAGAAAAAAAAAAAAAAAAAAAAAAAAAAAAAAAAAAAAAAAATCAGGAAATCAGTTTGGTACATAGGGGCTTTCGTCGGAATTCTACCTTACAGTAGTTAAATATATAGCTGCATTTTATTTGGCTGAATCCTGAAAATTTTCATTGCAAACTATAAAAAAATACTTCATAATTGAGACATTGGTAATTTAGAGACTAATACAGTTTTAATAAGTACTATCCATGGTCCATACACTTTAATATCCGCAATTTATTTTTCTTTTGCACCTGATAAATCTAATGACATTTGAGAAAGATGTCGCCCATAGTTGGCAATCGTTAATAACAATCTGAAGCTAAATAGTAATTGAACACGTGAAGTTAAGGAAAGACTTGGTAAATATTTTGTGTGGAGGTACGCTATGTCGTTTCAGCGCCATCTATTTACGAAATTTTAATCACCAGCTTTCTCCTACGAATGAGAAAATTTACTGTTGACTCCCACAGACTTACTGATAAATAATCATTAAAAAAAAGTGAGAACAGAGCTCGAACGGAGAGATATGTGGGCTTTCTTATCTGGTGCTTATCGATAGTATAATGGTGAAAGTGGTGCAGATTAACCTTGTAGAAAGGAAGAACAAGAGGTCCGTCATTCGTTAAGACAGAGTCTCTGATAATGGGTATCTTGGAAGGATTATCCTGTGACAGAAGATTAGGAAGAGGATAAGATCGGAGTTGATGACAGAAATGGAAGTGGAAATTACGTTAAAAGGCAGGGAGCATGAAGAATTACCATGCGAAACCGGACTTTCGGGTAGATAATGATGGTGTCAATAACAATATATTATTAAATCATTTCATTACAAGAAGTCGTGTAGTCGGATATATGTGATCTGACTTATAGTGTCACAATAATATAGTGATTATGAGTAAAGAGCACAGAACTTGACTACTGAACATCGAAGAACAACAGGAAATGTATCAGTAAGTTGATGCGATGATGTACCCGACGCACTAAATGTCACTATTGTGTCACTGATCTTTTCAAAAGTAACTCTTAATGTAACGGTAGCATGTCGCAAAGGAGGTATACCAAAGTAAACAAACACAAATGTTACGAGTAACTCAATGCAGCTAACTGTCGAAGTGATTCAGTAGCACTGTTCTACTTCTAATTTCTGTGACGTGCTTCCTTTATATGTAACACTACGTATAGAAGCAGCTACAAATGAATTTGTGGTATAATTTTGATCAGTTTGAGAGATAGTGGAAGAAATTAGGTTTGTAGCTGATCAGCTACTCTATGCATTAATGGGTTAAAAGGAGACTGGTTACTGTTTATTGAAGACTAGATGACCCGGTGAACTTCGTACCACTTACCTCTTAATATAAACCATATTAATTTAAATCATATGTATTTCTGACCCAGTCCTAGGATTTTCACCTGTCACTTTCCACTTCTTTCACCTCTGGCAGTATTGCTGATGTGAAAAATACCGACTAGCACCGTGGTTCGGAACCCACAATAAACTGTAGGTCCCCCTATAACTGGTTGGGTAAGTCAATTCGAAGGTCGGAGGAAGGCAACGGCATAGCACCTCCAAACAGGACCATGCCTAGTAAAGCACTGTAGTAGGCATCATCAGATAGTCTACGTATCGGCTCGATAGTGCGCGGCAAGAGTGGGCAAATCACTCACACATATCCAGGATAATGTTCATGTCACATTCGTGGAAGTTCAGGGAAGGTTTTTAACGTTGATAAAATATGGAAAAATTACGAGGAAAATTTAGATTTAAAACATTGAAAATAATGACTTGTGTGTTGGTTCTGTGCAGAAAAATACTTTGATAGAGTAAAGTTCGCTTTACACGATCTGAACCCGTGTATGAACTCTCAAAGGCCGCGGTGGAGTAGCCGAGCGGTTTAAAGCACCTCGCTGCGGAGCGCGCGGTTGCTCGCCGTGGAGGTTCGAGTCCTCCCTGGGGCATGGGTGTGTGTGTTTGTCCGTAGGTTAGTTTACCTAGGTTTAAGTAGTTTGTAAGCTACGGACTGATGACCACGCAGTCTGGTCCGATAAATTTACAAACATCTGAACATCTGAACTCTCAAAGAGAAAAACGAACTGCTTTTCTTTAGTCTCGCTAAAACTCGAAAATAGCTGCACCGATTTGGCTATATGTCATTATATAAACCATTGAATCTATTGTGATGAAATCTAATGTGGAGATAGCTTGAGCGCTGGAGTACCAGTTAAGATACTTTAAAAAGTGTGTAATTCAAGATATGTTTTGAGTTGAAGTATGTAAAGCGAAATAATTTGCAAAATTTTATTGCAAACAGACGAATGATATTGATAGCGCATTGAAGAAATCTCTTTCAGTATCTCTCGAATTTTCAAATTATCCGGGTAATTTTCTCAAATTTTTAGTTGATAAGAACGTTCATCTTTCGTCCCGTCGTCCGAATAGTCAGTTATAGTGCTGAATTCCATCAAAAACACTTTAAAAGACTCACTTTCAGTTTTTCTCAAATTTTCTAATTGTCCGGTTGATTTACCAAAAAATTTATTTCATACAAAACTCGTCCTGTCAAGCCGTACTCAAGTGATGCTCTTATAACCATATGACAATTGATTTTTATTCATAGAAAAAAAATCGCTTTGAGTGTTTCCTAAATTTTCCTACTTTCCGGACGACTTTTCGAAATTTTTATTTGATGCGAACCTTCCTCTTGCTTTCAATATGAAATGTACAAAATTTTATCGCAGTTGGACGAACGGTATTGATAGCTGACTGGAGAAAGCTGTTTCAGTTTTTCCAGATTTTCCTCTTGTTCCGGACAACTTTTCCAAATTTTATCACCGTTTAAACCTTCCCTGGGCTTACACGAATATTTCAAGACTAAAATTAGCCAAATAGGTTCAGCCGTTCTCGAGTTTTTGCGAGACTAACGAACAGCACTTAATTTTTACATATATAGTTACCTTTATTCACAATAGTCACAGTGTTCGTCATCCAGAATGGATAAAGATTTTAATAAATATTGACTTAGTTACATAAGATGTTCATATAAATTTTGAAGATAAATATGACGTATGAGCGGATTTTCATCTTCTTTTACTACCGAATCGTTCTTTATTAGATTTTTTGATTCACTCGCGTATCTGCCTTACCAATTAATGAATGCTGCCGCCCGGATGAAGTAATCACTTTCGCCGTCCAGAATTCGATTGCGGCTCGAATACAGTCGCATTCGGCGCGTTCTTTAATCTGGCGCGAGTATAATCTGGCGTCTGTATTTACTTGATGACTTTTCCGCGAAGGCCCCCTTTCAATAGTCGCACAATCCGTTTATTTCCGATCGCGGTGGGCGCGCGCGTCGGCCGGAAAAAACCCACGGAACGTTTAATGGAAAACATTGATCTGCGCCGCCGCTTAATTACTTTCTTGTTCGGACCCCCCAGCTGGCTACGTGGAATGTAAATTGGATTTTAAGACGCAAATAAGTCAACCCTGCCACAAAAATGCGCCCTGCCAACGCAACGGAGTAATCAAGTCTTAGTTCTTGCGGTCTGCCGAAAAGGAGTTTATTTAGATTTGCGTCCTCTCAGTGTCTCGCTCCCACAAAAACTTTATTTTTACGGCCCGTGAATATTAATGTTCCCTCCTTTTATACCCGTGCGCGGAAGACAGTAGCTGCCGCAGGCGAAGTAGTTCTTCGTTGGAAGCAACCCTCCCCCCCCCCCCTCCTCTCTCATCACGCTGTTCTTCATTCTACGATTATATATGCTTTTGCAGCTCCTTAGTAGTCAGTTATTATTTATCTAATACAATCGTGGTTCTATATGTGCATATTGAAGTAAAAATGGTTCGTAGCATATCTCTCAAATGCCTTGCAGTTGAGTAAGTCATTAATTGTAAGTGACCCCCTACGTTTAATATTAATTACTAGCTGAAAACCCGGCGTTGCCCGGTTATGTATCTGTTCCATTCTTATGTTAGTTCATCTCCTTTTACCCCTCTGTCTATCGTATCCTATCCCACTCTGCCCATTTTACCTGCGTCTTGTAAAATCCCAACTGCCCATAGCATTTGAGATCGACGTATTCTGTGCTCGTGTGTATTATTATTATTATTTTATTTATCGTATGTCAGTGCACATCATTTAGCAGGTCTTATACAATTATACATACAAAAAATACTAAAATGTGTAAAACATACAAGAATACAAAAGAGACATAAAAAAAGGTATATATGATGCATACAGCACACAAAGAATAAATTAACACAGTCAGATACAAACATGAAGGTTGCGTATGTAGTATATTGCGGCGTCTTTTGCAGTCAGGAAATCGGAGACGTTCCCATCGTACGCTCTCATCTCGCAGTCTTCTATTATGTGGCTTATGGTTTGCTTATCGGCGCCGCAGTCGCAGTTGGGAGATGGAATTTTACCCCATCTGTAGAGAGAGTCTGCGCATCTTCCACGGTTCGTGCGAATTCTGTTCAGGGATGACCAGGCTTTACGGGGCAGATCGTATCCAGGCGGTGTCTCGGTGATGCAGGGGAGGGCTTGACATTGCTCAGGACATGCCTGCCGCCATCTTTCCTTCCAGGACTATTAGGTTAAAGTCCGTATTGTGTAATTCCTTGGCTGTTTTCATTATTGGGTGTCTGGATCGCAGTCTATTTCTTTCTAGGTCAGGCGTGTCATGGTGTATGGGGAGCCTTGGATTGTTTGTTATCTTCCTGTATTCCCGGAGGAGAGCATTGCTGCGGCCCAGATCCGCAGGTGGAATGTGGCTCAGGATGGGCAGCCAGGAAGTTGGGGCTGATCTAATGGTTCAGCTGACAATTCGCATTGTGCCATTCAACTGCACATCAATCTTCCTTGTGTGAGCACTATTCATCCATACCGGAGCACAATATTCGACTGTTGTGTGTCATTTATACGACAAGGATGGCACGTTGAGTACATATGGTAGCGTAATACACAATATCTCTGTAGTATATCGATGAAAAATTCAAAGTTTAGTTGGTCTCGTTGCCTTCGAATATGACTTCCACAAAGGCAGAAGTCCAGATTTGAAGCAAACAAACAAAATTTCGTAATAGCCACGAATGATGACTTTATTAACTTTCAAAAATAAATTCACAAAACAAAGAACACTTTAAAATATTCCGCCATCTTCGCTCTTACACTTTCAAGTACATAGGCTCTTCGACCTTAAGTTCTTTGGACACTATTTTCCAAACAATGCATGCTCCTAGCACCTCGTCCAGACATCAGTTGACCAAGAGTCTAGGGGCAATCTGGTGTCATAGAAACAGTGAAATCCCAAATCTCATCTGTGGTTTACATATGTCCTGAATAATGTGATGTAGCTGGTTATTAGACCTACAGAAATTGTTAGCTTACGGCAAAGAATATGTAGTTTGGCGCGCATTCCATTGTTTGTGAGGGCACACCTCCTGAAATATGTGTAATACGTGATCTAAACATCGACGGCGAGCGTCCTTTTCGTTTCCAGGACATCTGTGCAAAATTTCATCAATATTTGAACAAAACTGTTGATTTGTATGCAATACAAATACACATGTATATGTAAAGGAGGTCAAATTCAGCATTGCGTAGTAAAATTTTCCGTGGCTGTATTTGTGCTAAAAGTAATTTCGTTGCAATATATTATAGATTACATTCGTGAAGGTTAGCCTTGACAAATTTTTTTTTAATGAAAAACTGGCAAACTCGGCTGAGTCTCAACCTGATATGAAAAGAATGGGAGAGAAAATAAAAGCTTTCTCGCAAACATGGTCTCACTGAGGAAACAGCAGTCAAATCAATACCCTGTCTTACGCTGTTCTGCCTTTCCGGAATAAAAGGAAAAGAAGAAAGAAACATGTCCTCATAGAAAATGTAGGTCTATTGAAGAGCCAGTGTACTAGTTACATTTTTTTGTTTGCCCATTTCCTGCATAAACATAAAAGTCAGATGGTTTATCGACTCCAGTCTATGCCAAGTACAATTGATCACGAGAGAACTGAAAGAAGCCTTCGTTTTCTACATTGTACTTCTCCTTCTCCTAACTATCTACCGAGCAAGGTAGCGTAGTAGCTAGCATACAAGGCCAGCGGTTGGAATCCCTCTCCGACCGTCCAGGTATATGTTTTCCGTGATTTCCCTAAATCACTCCAGGCAAATGTCGGTTATGTTTGGTTGTGTGGCCATCTTTCGTAGCAGCTGTTAAAATTAACTATAAACAGCTATCCCTCTTATGCTGACTGCAATTAGGACATTTCTTTCACACCAGACGCATTTCACTCTTTTATTTATAAAGCATCTTTTGTGGTTCTGTAAATGTCGAGAAATAGGACTGTACATTTCATTTTGCACATACAGATTAGAAACAGTTTTTAACTGTTTGTGCACGCTCTGTGTTTCTATGTCGATGTATACTTGTGTTTTACTTTGGGAGTTAATGAAGGAAGGAATCTTGGAGTTTTACGTCCCGTCGACAGCGTGGTCATTAGAGCTAACGCTCGGAGTTTTGGGTAAGGATGTGGAAGGAAATCGGCCGTGCCCTTTGAAAGGAACCATTTGCCTGGAAAACACGGAAAACCTAAAGCTGGATGGCCGGAAGTGGATTTGAACCACCATCCTTCCGAATGCGAGTCCAGTGTGTCATCACTGCGCGCCACCTCGCTCGGTAGGGAGTTAATACCTATTGTGTACATGCCACTGCTGTTTTTTCCGTCTTGTTGGCTAGGATTAGCCGGCTTGTGGTGTACCTTTTTGTTGTTACTCGGCAAATTTTACCTGTTTTGGTGTCTTTTTTTTTCGTTTCTTTTGTTTTCACTTCACTTTTTCTTAGTTGGATAGAGTTTGCAAGTCACCCGTTTTCTTTAGTGGGATCACTTGTTTTACACTTTACCACAGTGTCACTATGTGTTGTCTTTATCTGTTCAACTGCTTTTCGTGTAGGTTGTTTGTGTTGCCAACATTATGTTTTATTTTTATTTTTGCTTATTTATTTTAATTAATTAACTTGGGTGTATATATATATATATATATATATATATATATATATATATATATATATATATATATTGTGTGTGTGTGTGTGCATCTATAATTTTGAAAGCAGGTTGTCTAGCATCATTCAATGTTGCCACAAAAGGGCATAATATGTAATGTAATACCAACGTCATTATCCGGCGTTGGTTGGTTATTTATTTATTCCATTGTTCTGTTACTCCGTTACTCCATGTGTTCTCCCCATCTCTAAATCACATGTAGATTGTGACGCTACTCTTTGTGTTTTTGATCAAACTTGCAGAATTTCATCAGTATCCGAATAAAGCTGCAGAATCATCTGTTGTAATATACCCTCCGCCACGCACCATACGAAATCTTAGGTAGACTCTGATCTCTCTCTTCTCTCAAGCGGTAGACAGTGATCTTCCTATGTTTTAAGTTCATGTATGTAACTTTCTTCGAAATCGGAGTAAAACTGAAGATGGATGTCGAAGTCTGTTGTAAAATACTCTCTGCCATGCTCCGCACGAGATTTTGTGTAAACGTTTCAACAATTACAAGCAAATACTCACTTTTTTATATGTAACTAGCTGAAAACCCAGCGTCGTCCGTGTTCTTATTTATTCCAATTAAGTTACTCCATCATGTATTAATCAGGGTATAAGCTACTTCTATTCCAAATTTCATTCAATTCCATCAAGTCGTTTCAGCATGAAGAGTAACAAACGTGTTAACCCGCTGTAAGGCACCCTCCGCCATGCACCGTAAGTTGGCTTTCTAAAGGTAGCTTATTCGTTAATTCATGGTATAAGCTATCTACATTCCAAATTTCATTCAAATCCGCCCAGCTGCTACAGCGTGAAGAGAAACAAACGTATACACCCATTATAACGTACCTTCCGCCACGCACCATACGGTGGATTACGAAAGGTAGCCCATGTATTAATCAGTTCCAAATTTCATTTATATCCGTTCAGCCATTTCAGCGTGAAGGCGTAAGAAACGAATTAACTAATTGTAAAACACCCTCCGCCACGCATCATACGAATTTAATTTTAGTATTCCTATAACCTTCGCGCGAGTGAGAGCAACGAACACAAAGTTCTATCGCAATATGATGTACGGTATGGCCGTGCATAAAATACGAACAAAGAGACAAACAAACAAACATTAATTTTTATATATTAGATAAGACACAGGATACGACTATTTATTATTATTTTTTTCAGTCTGTCTTTGGCCTCTGTTTATCATCAGAAAAGTGTAATTGACGGAAACGTACTGAGACATTAAAAACGAACCTATTTGATGTTACACGTCGTAATTAAAGTCTGAATGAAGCAAGGACGCAGGTATAGTATTATGTCCGACAAACGAAATAATAAACACATTTTCACTTGTACGGTAAAGTGGAATGCGATTTTAATAAGCAACAAACTGTAGCCGAGACTTCTACTTTCAAAAGAATTCTGATATTGTTGTTCGTTGCGTCCTGTTTTATTTTCTAACAGGAAATGAAATAATGTGATCTTTGGAGAAGAGTTCGCGCCAGGGAAACTTTTTAATCCGTACCTTGAGCTCTTGTGAGCGATCTGCTGCATCAATTTTGTGCACTTGCAATAGAAGGTTTTGCCTCGCTTTTCAACTCTATTCAGTGATACCCTGTTATCGTGGTAAGTCCAGAGATCATTGGCTCAGTTATACGGCAGTATCGCTATCACCGGCAAGTTTCTGACTACACTGCAGTAGTTAGAACTTGCGTTGGTCGTATCTGAGTGTGCGATCGATGCTACTCTAATTAATTATTGAGTAATTGTAAGCCAGAAGAGATTATTAGTGGTGCTGCTTCTTAGAAGTGGCGCATAACACGCATCAACCGTGACACGGGGTAGAAGCGCGGCTCCATCATTATTTGTTTTCTCATAATTAGGGGGAGATGCGCCTATTACAAAATGTTAATGGCCACGTGGCATAATTATATGCCCGCAGGCCTGGTTACCTTCCGCGTCCAAGGTCACACAGGTAATTCCGTTAATGGACGCAGCCCCGACTAAGTTGATGGAACACTGTGTAAATAATTGCTCTCGCATCTCATTAAATATGTCCCAGTTAGCTTCCACTGTATACATAGATGTATGTTCGCTCCTATTTACCTCGCCACTATGACGGCAAGTTATTGTTTACTGTTATTTGCTGACGTCTGCTGGCGTTATTATTATTTGTTTGCATATTTTCTAAAATCAAAATTCGTAAGGAAGCAAATATATATAAAATTGTGAAAGATGAAGAGGCGAAATTTACCGACTGAACAGTAACAAAACTCATACATTGGATCTCTATCTCTAGGAAAACAAACTCAAACTGTAGTTCAACAATTTTTATTTTTATTTTATTCCAAGAACACTGAGGGCAAATTCCGACACGATTTTTCTTGAATGATGGGTCGAATCATTCCAATTCGTTATGTAGTAACAGCATCACTTTCGCTACTTACGCAAAGGGATTGCGACTCCTTGCTTTAGTAAGTAGCTACGGTTCTCGTTATGCCGATGATAAACCTCTCTCTATCGTAGGTGTGTTTCTTAGGCCTTTACGAACATTTTCTCGGTCATACGTAAATTATTTACGTTTCAGTTTTGCTGGTCTGTGCACTGTGGCAAAATTTATACGTTTAATACTTTCTTTGACATCGGATCAACAACTGTACCTATCAATACTAGTTTCGTTAGATTCTCTTTTTATCCTCTGCACCAAATTCCTAGAGAGATTCAGCCGGTATTATTTTGGACGGTTGCTGTAGCTCCGTTGCTGTTTACAGTTCTTATTCGTGAAAATAGTGAATTGTAATTGTATTGTCGAGAATACCTTCTGGAAGTCTAGTGATTTCTGGTGGATATTGCTCACACTGACTGTTTCAGCGTGCCTCGAAAATATGATTTCTCCTCGTGTAACAATGGAAATAAGGAACCGATCAATTTGGATTATCAGTCAGTGTATTCCACGAAGAACTGGCCAGTGTCACGAAGTCTTACCACTGCGTTTTTCATCATCTTCATAATTGCAGGTGAATGTTAGCAGAAGGACGGAGCAATAACCAAATAATATGGATTCTGGAAGGACAAATCACTGAAACAAACACTGGAACAAATTTCGAACCTGAATACAGCTTACACTAAAAGACTAAAGGAGTTAATTGTAATAGGTATGTGTTGACCCGAGTATGAATGGTTGCTGGTTATCTACATATATTTCCATATTAACACATGCTCCTCCTCTTTGGTGAAACTCGGCGCTCATATTTCCTAAAGGAAAGACAATGGAATTCTGTTGTACGTAAATAACGAGTGGCGACATTCATGTGTGCCTTACAAGTGCCAAATCTCTTCAGAACCAACGTCACACCTTGAAACTTGTGTTCTCAGTACGAAAGGAAAGATACCACTTCAATTCTTTCCACGCAGTATAAAAATTTGTGGGTTTTGAACTAAAAATAAGTTCAAGAAGTTAAAAAGTGAGGAGAGAGGTTGCATGGTACATGGTTTTAACAACTGTCCGATTTACAGTAGGAGTTCTGATTGATTTTTATTTTTATTTATTTAGATTTTCTGTGTTGTGTCACATCAAATGTTTGGCTGTACCATCTCATAGTGAGAACAGTATCTAACCCGCCGGCTTATATTGTTACTTGTTGTAGTCAGAAACATACCTACTGTATTGTGTTCCATATTTTTTGCTGAACAATGTTGTTTTATTTTCTTTCAGGTAAGTATCACAAACAGCAGCTTTCGTGGCCTTCTCTGGTCGCACTATGACGTTTTGGGTGAGGTTGGTGCTGGTTACCATCACTTGAGAGCGATCCGATTGTTGGTTGTACAACTGTATGTTTGACGCGATAGAGCCACTGCCGCCGAGGTAAGTCTTATGAACACCGATTATTATGAAATAGACAGTAGCGGCATCTCTGTAGAGGGACATTCAGCGAACGTGGACGTCTCACTATAAAATTCTTTCCTTAATGTTGTTCTTCAATTTTCGTACGAGCTGATCTGTACTGACATCTGTAGGATAATAGCTTCATACGCTTAAATTATAACAGTTCATAAAAAAAAAATCAGTGATATCCTTAATTAGAAATAGACAGTAGGTTCTTTTGGTCTATTGGCGTATTACGCAAAACTTGTGGATGTTTGGATCTGTCGTTTTGGCATCCCTTCCATAACCCTTGGGACGCTACTCTGACGAACATAATATCACAGTCTACCATAACATTGCGAAACTCCGTCCATCTTTTGTTAACCATGGTGAGGCAGCCGTCCAAGCGAGCATCCTACGAATAGTATTATTTGAACTACTAGTTAAACCCGCGGCTCCGTTCGCATGTTGGTTGATTATGATAAATAAGCTGTCTTTCAGTAGTGTGCTATGAGACTGGGTTTGAACGATGAAATGAAATACAATACCTTCTTTAGAAACAAACATTTTTAACCAACATTCAAATAAAAAAAGCTGAATTATGTATTAAAAGAAATTTCTTTTATACTGCTGTATTTATTTATTCTTATATTTCCTTATTCATATGCCGACCCTTACAGAGAAAGACCTAAGACACTGTACCACGCATAGACCTTAGATATGGTCTGTGGCATCGCGTTTCGCTGTATGTAAGCTCCTTGCTAGAGTGTCGCAAACATATTCACTGGCCTTCATTCCGAATTTTTTTCATAATTTGACGACTTTCAACCACCATATCTTCCACTCCCTTATAGCTATCGGCATGGAACTGCTATGGTGTACAATGGGAGACTTCGGACAACAATTACACACAGACATTCGTTTGCGTTCTGTAATTTCGCTGCAGAGCGAAATATTGACACTCACACACACACACACACATGTAAAATTTTATATACACCGATAACTTTCCATCCCAATATACTCCACAATTTTGTCATTATCAACCCTCAAGCAACAATGCTACCAATAAAACCATTTTCAAAGAGTAATTATTGTTCCGCATTTCGCGTTATATTCTTCAAATTACTAAATATCTATCAGATCGCTATAAAATCGTGTCTAAAACCTTCCTGAGGTATAAATTAGTAACTGTACGAATATTTAAGTCTCTGCGTCTTGACGTTCGGAAGTGATAAGCGTACAAATGTTCAAATGTTTGTAAATCTATCGGACCAAACTGCGTGGTCATCAGTCCGTAGCTTACAAACTACGTAGACTAAGGCAAACTAACCTAAGAACAACACAGACACCCATGCCCCAGGAAGGACTCGAACCTCCGACGGCGAGCAACCGCGCGCTCCTCAGCGAGGCGCCTTAGACCACTCGGCTACTCCACCGCGGCGATAAGCGTGCACCGAACAGACATTCACTTTAATATATGTATATATAGATAAATAGCTATCCGATCGCCATAAAACCGTGCCTAAAGCCTTCCCCGGGTAGACATCAGTAACTGTACAAATTTTTAGCTCTTTATGTCTTGTGGTTCAGACGTGATAAACGTACACCGAACAGACATTCACATTTATAGATAACGAAAAACTTACGCTATGCTTTTCTTTCCTTCGTTTCCTAAAGACGCCGGGAGGTGTAAAACCCTACGCTTCAAGGTGATAAATTTCCGATTGCTTGTTACGTACAGATATGTACAGAAGAATGCTATTTCCTACCGAAAACAAAAATTTCCTAGCAAACAACAAAAGCTCAAAAATGTTCAAATGTTTGTAAATCTAACAGACTTAACAGTAGCGGTTATCAGCCCCTAGGCTTTCAAATTACTTAAAGTAACTTATGCTAAGGATGCAACACGCGCCCATGCCCGAGCGAGGACTGGAACCTCCGACGGCGAGCAACCACGCGCTCGGCAGCAAGGCGCCTTAGAGCGCTAGGCCACCACTCCGCGACTCTTCAGAAGATCCGACCCGACATTTTGCTGACAGACGTCGCATATCTATCCAATAACAGGAAGCTATGTTCGCTACACTAATACGCAAATTGTGAGCAACAGCATTCTGTGGTTGAAAACCAGTTTTTCTTCCAGTTTCTCTTCTTCCGAAACAGATCACGACAAATGCAATTTTTTGTGCCTAGATAGTCGCTTAGTTTTTTCTTTTTGTAACGTTGTCGGCCTTCTCACACTCAGTTTTTTGTTGTTTTACTGTACGTGTTTAGACGTAGCTTTTGTGTGTGCCCGCGCGAGGAGATTCGTCAACGTCTGTAGGCATTTATGTTATGTCGCGGATAAGTGTAAACAGTGAGTGGTCAGTTACATTAAATTGGTCCTTTAATAGTAGCTTCTTTTGTGCCTTTGTTTTGAATATGTGATTATTTTCTTGTATATTTAGATGTGCTTCATGATTTATTGTATTTTTTATGACTTCTTCTTGTAGTAGATTTGTGACTCACTTCTCTTGAATGTCTGTCTGGATCTGATTACTGTATCCATCTCTTTGTCGTCCTCTGCGTTTTGTATCCCACACACTTCCCTCCGCCGGCCGCGGTGGCCGAGGGGACTAAGGCGCTCCAGTCACGCTCTGCACGGCCACTACGGTCGGGGGTTCGAATCCCCCCTCGGGCATGGATATTTGTGCCGTCCTAGTTCGTAAGTAGTTCATAAGTAGTTTGTAAGTTTAGGGACTGATGACCCGTAGTTAAGTCCCATGGTCTATACAAACATTTGAACACTTCCCTCCAACGCTAAATTCACAATTCCTTGATGTCTAAGAATGTGCCCTACCAATCGATCGATTCTTTTAGGTAATGTATGCCAATTTTTCCCCCCAATTCTGTTCAGTACCTCCTCATTAGTTACGCGATCCACCCACCTAATATTCAGCATTCTTCTGTAGCATTACATTTCAAAAGCCTCTATTCTCTTCCTGCCAACACTGTTTATCGTCCATGTTTCACTCCCATACAAGGCAACACTCCACATAAATGCCTTCAGAAAGGACTTCCTTAGGCTCATATCAATGTTCGATGTTAACAAATTTATCTTTTTCAAGAACGCTTTTCTACCCATAGCCATTCTGCATTTTATATCCTCTGTACTGCGACCATCATTTGTTATTTTACTGCCGAACTAACAACTCATCTACCTCCTTTATTGTTTCGTTACCTAATCTAATTCCTTCAGCATCACCTGATTTTCTTATACTGCACTCCTTTACCCTATTGAGTATAATATCTTACCTGATCCCCTAATTGTTTTGAGCAGTGTAAAAAAAATGCTCCCCCTCCCCCCCCCCCCCCCCCCCCCACACACGCACACTGATGATGGCACAGATGTGCCTAAACGTGTTTAAGTAAGAAGTAGAAAAAGTGTTTTGTGCATCAGGCAGGCGGACCTCGTACTCAGAATAGGAGACAGTTTATAGTTTCTTTCATGGAGTTGGTGTCGTTGTGTGTATCACGTGGGGAGAGGCATATGGGCCGGTGCGTGGCGCCTCCGTCAGCAGCATCGGCGCCGTGTTTTCACTACTGGGCCGGAGGGTGAGTGGTCTGGCGGGCGGCAGGGATCGGGAGCGGGCGGCGACCGCCATTAAAAGTGGCCGCGTATCGATATTGATATCGGCCGAGATATATCGGCGGCGGCAATGTGGCGCGGTGTGGTGCGGCTAACCCGGGAAATGAAACGGCGGGCCGGCGGCCGGTGCAGCCACACGCCGTTAAACCCGGCAGCGGCTACGTACGGTACACGCCGCGGTCTGCCGCGTCCGTGTGTGTAGCGGCAAAGTAAAGGGACAGGCGACGAAGGCACCTCGACGCTGCACACTGCACGAACTGAGGGTTTGTCGTTGTGGGGGTTTTAGATGGGGAGGATACCCAAATCCCATCTTAAAATGCGAGAGTGGGGGTGCAGCGTTCGACCTGGTTGAAAACATACGGATGATCGACAACGCAAATACAATTCTGATACAAATAAATTTATGGTATTATCTGCGAGCGTGCATTGAATTAAATCAATGAGGAAAACTGAAAATTTGTGGTGAGCCGGGACGCGAACCCAGCGTTCTCCAGCTTGCTATAGTCGTTGTCACGTACGAAGGTGGCCCAGTTTTCAGCCGTACTTAGCACCCGCGCCCCCCTCGGTCCATTATCCCACAGGCAGCCAATAATGTCGATTTTGACATTTTACTTGCTAAACTCTCTAATCTAAATTTTGCCGCGGTGGAGTAGCCGAGCGGTCTAAGGCGCCTCGCTGCGGAGCGCGCGGTTGCTCGCCGTCGGAGGTTCGAGTCCTCCCTAGGGCTTGGGTTTGTTTGTTGTCCTTAGGTTAGTTTACCTAGGTTTAAGTAGTTTGTAAGTTACGGACTGATGACCACGCTGTTTGGTCCGATACATTTACAGACATTTGAACATTTTTTAATCTAAATTTCTCTACAGGTGCCATTCAGTGGTTCCAGTTATACCTCTCCACCCGTAAACAGTGTGTAATAACAGCAAAAAATAGGTCAAAATGAAGAGATGTTGTATCAGGGGTTCCACAAGGGTTTGTACCGGGGCCTTTACTATTCTCACTATATGTTAATGAAGTGTCCACTGTTCCGTCCTACTGTAAATATCACCTGTACGCTGATGACCTACAATTATATCTCATAGAAAGTCCTAAAAACCTAAGCACAGCCATTCAGCATGTAAACGCTGACATACTTTCACTATGAAGATGGGCACATAGCATGGGCTTGAAACTGAATCCATCAAAAACGCAAGCAATCTTAGTGACCCATAAAAGGACTCATCACTCCACAGCTCAGAGAAACTCTTCCACCTTTAATACTTAACGACACACAAATACTTATTTCTCATTCAGCAAAGAACTTAGTAGTAATATTTGATCAGCACTTGGACTGGACAGAGCACACAACGACAGTCTGTAAGAAGGTATATGCGTCACTTCATTCACTGCAGAAATACAAAAAAAGCATTTCCTTTACAGCTGAAAAAGAAGCTCGTTGAGTCACTAATACTTCTCAGTCTAGATTATGGTGATGCTATTCTGCAAGGACTATCACACGAAAATTCATATAGGCTGGACTGGCGATGAATTCTTGTATCCGATACATTTGTAACTTACGTTTCTACGACCGTATCAGTCCCGCATATCAGCAGTTATCTTAGCTACGTGTAGATAAGCGTCGAAGTTATCATACATTATCTTTGCTGCATCGATGTCTCAATCATTGCAAACCTTCTTACTTATTCTCATCGATTATATTACTATTTGAACAGCACAGAAGAAACACATGCTCTCACCAAAATAAAACTCTCTCAGTACCATCACATAACACTGCAATCTTCTCTAAATCATTTTCTGTATCGGGAACACGTCTGTGGAACAATCTTCCTCAAAAGTTAAGAGAGATAAAATCAATTCAAAACTTTAAAAGACAGCTAAGGGTTCACCTTCTGTCCAATAGCCATCTTTTTCTCCACTTACCAGTCTGCAGCCCACTGTCATCAATTCCTCCTCCCCCATAAATGTTTCCCTTTCCTTTCGTCAACAGAGATCTCTACACTTCCTTACATCCATTGGCACTGTCATTTTTCAATTTTCTCCTCTTTCACTAATCATTTCCCCCCTTCTGTTTCTATTAAACTTCATTCAAATGTATTAAACATCTATCTCCATGTAAATATATCTGGTTATTATTAGTATTACTTTGATTTTTGTGTTATTATTATCATTATTATTATCAGTATTATCATATATTGTTATTATTAATATAGTGTTTTTTCTAATTAAATCCTTTTTTATGTTGTTCCTGATCAGATGTAAGAGAGGGCCCTATGGCCCTAATCTGGTCAGGTTAAATAACCAAATAAATAAATAATATTCATTCTCTAGACGCATGGCTGGTCGCGAGTTATGCAATGTTTCTTCCGCAGGCTTAACAATTGGCTCTCGGAAATAGCTCTTCCCATCCACGCTTCCCGTCCACCTCTATGTGCGAAAGTGCCTTCCTACGTGACACTAACTATAGTCAGTAAGCCTACCACTACGCAACTCGGGCACAGCAATCACCCAACAGCGCGGGCGCTCCTAGAACCGCTTTCCCCTAGACGAAAACTTCTACTTACCCATACTCTACTAAACTTCAGTCCCCTTCCTTGTGTTTCACTCACTGCTCACGGAATTTCAGTTCCAGTAAGAGTTTCCGAAAGAACGCATACATACTACTTACATATATAAAGGTTCCGCTACTTGTGAGTGTTTTTGAGATCGTACCTTATCTCAAAATCTGTTGTTACGATACCTTTTGTCGTCAGAGGTACCGGTACCTTCACATATCAAGCACTCACCCTCCGTTCCTCTTCGCCACTTTCATTCTCTCTCTTTCTCTCTCTCTCTCTCTCTCATACTACCGGTCATAAGTTTTCGATTACCTATACACAAAACTAGATTCTTTGTTTAAATCTACAAGCACATCGTAAAAACTAAATAGACCAACAAAAAATACATTTTCTCTCTCTATCATTAAGTACAATACAATATGGTTTATATTTTAGGCTCGTAAAGGAACCACTATTTTCCCTCCGAACAGCTGCACAAACTCTTAGCATTCTGAAAATAAGGTTTTTAGTGTTTTTTCAGATATTGCAGTCCATCAGCTATGTAAATTATTACACAGCTCTTCAACATTAGTCGACAGAAGTTTTCGGACCTCACGTTCATCCCATAACAGTTCAATGGGATTTAAGTCTGGTGACTTGGCCAAATCATATCCTGAATTTCCCACATTTCTTTTTTCTATTGACATACCCGCTACACAATTTAGAAGAATGTTGGGGCCATTGTCCTGCTGCAGAACAAACCCACAACCAATAAGCCTGTTACCAGATGGAACTGCACTGCTGATCAGCATCATGTGATATCCTTCCTTCTTTAATGTTCCATTAATTCGCACTAAATCACCGACTTCCTCGGCCACAAAACATCCGCACACCATAATCGACCCTACTCCGTGCTTCACCGTAGGTGTCACACACTGACTCTTCATAAGTTCTCCACGAAGTCGACGAACAAACATTCGACGATGTCTCCCAAATACTTCAAACTTCGATTCATCCGTGAATAACACCTTGGACCAGTGCTGTACGCTCCAGGTTTTATGTTGGTGTACCCACTGCATTTTTTTTCACATTATGTACGGCCGCTATGCATCCCATTAAACCTCGCTCGCGAAGACGGGGTTGCAGTGTTGAGACAGAGATTGGAGCAGCTCGCATATTACTGGCTTCATCGAGAATTTCAGGTGTCGTACGAGTCCTCTGACGCTTACTCTGAACACATATGAACCGATCTTCCCTGTATGATGTTACACGGGGTCTTCCAGATCGCGAAACACTTACATTGGCACTGGTTTGCTTGTACCGCTGCAGTGTATACCACTGTAGATTCGTCTACGCCAACTTTTATTGCTATTGCCTGCTAGAATAGCCTTCGTGATGCAGAGCTACAACTGTAGCACGTTTTTCAATTCCAATTTCCTGCTCTGTCCCATCTGGAGGAAATATGGTATGTACCTGATCAGACGCGCGGAAGTAGCCGAGCGGTCTGGAGCGCCACGTTGCGGATCGGGCGGCCGCCCGCGTCGGAAGTTCGAATCCTCTCTCGGGCATGGATGTTTCTGTTGTCTTTAGTACAAGTTAGTTCATAAGTAGTTTGTAAGTTTAGGGGCTGACGACCCCGCAGTTAAGTCCCATAAGCTTTACAAACATTTTTAATTTTTTTTGAACACCTGATCAGATACACAAACACACTGCTACTGCACACAGTATATTGAAAACTAATGTGAACTGCTTGCTACACAGACAGGTGAAGGAATGAGGCCTATTCGAATGTACACGTATTGGGTAAAGACACGTGTGTTTCGTCTTTATATCCTGACTAAGAGAAGGGATAATTGGTAGGACACCTTCTGAGACACCAAGGAATTGTCAACTTAGAATCAGAAGGAAGCATATGGGGTAAAAATCGTAGAGGAGGACCAAGGGACGAATACAGTAAGCAGATTCAAAATGATGTAGGTTGCCGAACGTATTCTCAGATGATGAGACTTGCACAGGATAGGGTAGCGTGGAGAACTGCATCAAACGAGTCTGCGGACTGAAGACGATAACAACAACATGTTTGTGGTTGTTTTAGTATCAGAAGAGGGCTGTGATAGATTATTTAAAACTGCATTTCAGTTTTGCCACAAATCCATAGTTGTGGTAGGTGACTGGAAACTCTTGACCAGTAGTGTAATAAATACCCGGTCAACGCCGGTTTTTCATCTAGTATCAAATAACTGAAAATGCACATAACGGGTAACTTCGCATGCATTACCAATCGACGTGCTGTTTAAAACTGCAGATCTACGGCTCGGGTTTGGCACGCTAATGTAACGAAAACGGGCTCGCCCGTCCTTGACCGATGGATCTCATTCCACGGCGCGCTACAACCCGTTTATACACACACTCTCTGCAGGCGCTAAATAAAATTCTGATAATCAGTGTCGTAAATATGAGCGCCCAGATTGCAGAAATCGACCAGCTACGTAAACAATGGAGTGATGGGAAAAGGACGTGGCGTGGCGGTTAGTGGGGTAAAAAAAAAGGGGGGGGTTAAAAAAAGGGAAAGAAAGAGGAAAAAAGAGAGATTGAATATCTTGCGAGTGTGCAACGGTGGCGGCGGCAGATCGATCAGCGATATAGGGCTGCGCGGCGTGTTTTATCAGAAAGCAGACAATTTCCATTACGCGCGCGGCACAGGCGGTAGTAATTTATTCGAGCGGCTGGGAGGTTGGGTTTGGGGGGTGGGGGGTGAGGGGGGCAGTGCCCCGGGGCCCGCCGATAGCGGCGCCCCACCCTGCTTGTTTTTGGGCCACTCCGCTCCGTTCGGTTCGGTTCGGTTCGGCAGGGTAGGGTTCCTGGGTCGGTATCGGCCGGGCGCTACCAATAACGGCGACAGGCTGGCCGGATTGGCGGCGGAACCGACGCGTCACACAGTGGCGCGGAGCCTGCATATTCATGACGCCGGAAGCACACTCAGCCTGGCTGCTGTCGCACGGGACCTGGGCCACCGCCAGGCCACAGCGGTTGGCACCACTGAGGCCTCACCTAGCGCTCACCCAGCGCGTTACGACTTGTGCGATCGTCTTGACTCATCAGCCGTGGCAAATACACTTTATTATGTAGTATTCTGCCTAGTGGCAGGTCCATGTCTTCGTACGGAGAATTTCTGATTCCATTGTTCCCTGTCTTCAGCTTCTTCCTTCAGTCGGTTGTATCTTCTTCTATCTTTCATGTCGTCCAGATGCTGGATCCTCCTTCTTCTTTGTCCTGTGTTTCCTCTTATTTTTCCTTCGATCACATCGCGTAGGAGTCCCTCGTGTCTAAGTACGTGTCAAATCCAGTTGCCCTATCTCTGTAGAATTGTATGCAGAATACTTCTCTCCTACTCTTCTCAGTACATCATCATTTTTCATGCGATCTGTCCATTTGATCTATTCCATTCTCCTCCGCAGCACATTTCAAAGCTCTCTAAGTATTTTTTCTCCTTCTTTCTCATGATCCACGTCTCTGCTCCATACAGTGCAATGCTCCAAATGTAGCACTTTACCAGTTTCTTCCTTAATGCCAAACTCAACTTGCTGGTCCGCAGAGTCCTCTTCTTGTTGAAAGCAGCTTTGGCCATGGCGATTCTTGCTCTGATTTCGTTGGTGTAGTGGGCATCTATCGTGATAAAACATCCCAGGTACTTGAACTGATTCACATTTTCCAGTTCCCAATTGTCAACAATTATATTCAAGTGTTTCTCATGTTTTGATATTCACATCACTTTTGATTTTTCGATATTGATTTCCATGCCGGATTTTCTTCCAATTTCCACCAAACGGTTCATCATGTGTTGCAGCTGTCTCTGGCTTTTGGCGAGCACTACCAGGTCGTCTGCATACTTCATGGTGTTTATGAGACGTCCACCTACTTTGTTTCCGCATCCTTTAAACGCTTCTCTCGCGAGCATTTTTCCATACAGGTTGAAGAGACTTGGCGACAGACAACATCCTTGTCTCACTCCCCTTCCTATTTCCACGCTGTTCGTTTCTCTACATTTCAGTCGTACCTTTACACTTTGTCCCAGGTACAAATTCCTAATTAGTCTCCGATCTCTCCAGTCGATACCTATCTCCTTAAGGATGTTAATTAATATATTCCAATTGACTCTGTCAAAAGCCTTCTGTCAGTCTATGAAACACGCACAAATTTCTTCGTTGACGGCCAAAACTCTCTCCGACAAAATCATCCTCATGCCAATGGCGTCTCTGGTCCCTCAGGGACCAGAAATACACTACTGGCCATTAAGAAATGCAGATGATAAACGAGTATTCATTGGGCAAATACATTATACTAGAACTGACGTGTGATTACATTTTCACGCAATTTGGGTGCATAGATCCTGAGAAATCAGTACCCAGAACAATCACCTCTGGCCGTAATAACGGCCTTGATACGCCTGGGCATTGAGTCAAACAGAGCTTGGATGGCGTGTACAGGCACAGATGCCCATGCAGCTTTAACACGAGACCACAGTTCATCAATAGTAGTGACTGGCGTATTGTGACGAGGCAGTTGCTCGGCCGCCATTGACCAGACGTTTTCAATTGGTGAGAGATCTGGAGAATGTGCTGGCCAGGGCAGCAGTCGAACATTTTCCGCATCCAGAAAGGCACGTACAGGACCTGCACCATGCGGTCGTGCGTTATCCTGCTGGAATGTAGGGTTTCGCAGGGATCGAGTGAAGGGTAGAGCCACGGGTCGTAACACATCTGAAATGTAACGGCCACTGTTCAAAGTGCCGTCGATGCGAATAAGAGGTGATCGAGACGTATAAACAATAGCACACCATACCATCACGCAGGGTGATACGCCAGTATACCGATGACGAATACTCGCTTCCAATGTGCTTTCACCGCGATGTCGCCAAACACGGATGCGACCATGATGATGCTGTAAACAGAACCTGGATTCATTCGGAGAAATGACGTTTTGCCATTCGTGCACCCAGGTTCGTCGTTGCGTACACCATCGCAGGCGCTCCTGTCTGTGATGCAGCGTCAAGGGTAACCGCAGCCACGATCTCCGAGCTGATAGTCCATGCTGCTGCAGACGTCGTCGAACTGTTCGTGCAGATGGTTGTTGTCTCGCAAATGTCCTCATCTGTTGACTCAGGGATCGAGACGTGGCTGCACGATCCGTTACAGTTATGCGGATAAGATGCCTGTCATTTCGACTGCTAGTGATACGAGGCCGTCGGGATCTAGCACGGCGTTCTGTATTGCCCTCCTGAACCCACCGATTCCATATTTTGCTATCAGTCATTCGATCGCGACCAACGCGAGCAGCGATGTCGCGATACGATAAACCGCAATCGCGATAGGCTAAAATCCGACCTTTATCAAAGTCGGAAACGTGATGGTATGCATTTCTCCTCCTTACACGAGGCAACACAACAACGTTTCACCAGGCAACACCGGTCAACTGCTGTTAGTGTATGAGAAATCGGTTGGAACACTAATGGCTAGGAGTGTATGTAAAACTTCTTCAATGTTAGTCGTGAAAAAAGTGTATCTACTGTGATTAAGAATTAACTCTTCATATTCTTGCCACAATAAATGTGCACCTCAGACTTTTGTACTGCAAACACGAACTGTGAAAATTTGTATCATTGATGTGTGGAAAGTGCGTACTGGGTTGTAGTGACTCTTATCAACGAGACTTGTACGCTGTCCATAAATGGAGACAACTGAGCACTAATAATTCGTTAAAGTGTCGATGAACTGCAATACTACTTGCAGCCTACATTATTCGCAGCAGACTAGTTTTACTCTACAGAATTTCAGTCAGTCGTTACCGACAGAGCCGATCAACGAGAACTTCACGATGCAACGAACTACGACCCGGGTTCGTCACAAGTGGGAGGTTAGAAACGTGAGACGAAATTGACGATACCACTGAGTGACAGGTGCGAAGGGTTACCCACTTTCAAATCGCGCAAAAAATGAATCCATTGAAATGAATAGACAGGTAACAGAGGTTTATGGTAATGCGATGAACGAAAGAGTCATTTCTAAAGTGCAAACATCCCTCGGGACGGCCTTCGGTGGTGACTGACGAACTCAAAACAAGGACTGACACAATGAGAGAAGATGAGCGTTTCGCAGTTAGTGGATTGCACCTATTGTTTCCAGAAATATGAACGAGGAACGCTAACTAGCGGAGTCGTCCTCCTTGAGGGTGTCATAAACGATACAAAAAATGTTCAGCTGTTTTTAAACCTATTGGACCAAATTGCTATGGTTATTAGTCCCTTGACTTAGAAAGTACTTAAACTAACTTATGCTAAGAACAAAACACTCAAAATATTCTTTTCGTCGATTGTAGTGGGGAATGTTTCAACATCCGTCATACAGTCCGAGCTTAGACCCAAGTCATTATAACTTAATTTATTAACTAAAAGAGCTTTCGAGTGGCCATAGCTACGCAAGTGGTGAACTTAAAGAAGTCCCTTATCAATGGTTCAACAACCTGGTGGGAACTGAGTATGCATAAGGCATCGGAAAGCTGGTAAAACCGTACGACAAGGGCCGAAATAATAGCTCGACATCGAAAGTGGCGTTTCGTTTAAACGTCTCAAATAAAATTTGTGTAACAAAGAAAAAAACCGTCTATTACCTGTTGAATAACCTAAGTAGAAATCATGATATTTATGTTACTACCGTCTGCGGTACAGCAGAAATCATGTGCCATTTTGCTATCTCCAATTAATCAGGTCCTCT
Source organism: Locusta migratoria (assembly GCA_026315105.1). Taxonomy (NCBI): domain Eukaryota; kingdom Metazoa; phylum Arthropoda; class Insecta; order Orthoptera; family Acrididae; genus Locusta; species Locusta migratoria. The sequence goes on from CM048746.1 coordinate 643,692,663, forward strand.
ATGTAGCATATTACTGATATTTACCGAACTGTTCGCCATAATGAAATCATTACTGCTTTTCTCCGCTTTGCTAATGACAGTATCATAATCCAACATCAGCATGGTGTATTAAAAAGAAGAGGAAGAGTTTCATTTACAACGAACAACTCGGTGAATATCTGTAATTTGGTACTGAGAAATTCTGATTAATTTCGGGCGACAAACTGGAGTAAAATATCAAACGTACCGGGAATGGCAAGCGGCCACAAACATCATTATGTGAAATTAAGGTAGAGGTTTTTCGAATTCGAAATATTCAGACGTGTCGACTGTTACATGGCAATGAAATTAATTTAATTCAGTGGCCGAGTTGAAAATTGGAGATGGATCGGGAGTCGAACGCGAATTTGCCGTTTCAGACCAGCAGCCTCAAAAACAATTTTTATTACTTTTATTTTCTTCGGATAGTTCGTTTCTTAATTTTCCCCCCTTTTTCTTGTTTTTTAAATACAGATAGTACAACATAGCTCTATGGCCGAACGTGCTGAACTACCACGTCTGCACCAAATTCAGCTAACAAGACAAACTACCTGTCGTGAACAAATTCTTAACATACCGCACAGTACGACTGTAGCGCCCCCTGACCATTAGTTCGTCTTGCTCGCAGCTTCGACTCTGATCTCGCAAGGGATCTAGCGTGTTTCTGCATCCGCGCAGAAATTGCAATTTGCGTGTTGCAAGCAGGTATACAATGATGGCATTGTTGAAGAAATTTAGAGGGCGGGAATTTGAGGCCAACTTACATTTCGCGTAAAGTCCACAAAGATAAGATCAGAGAGATTAGACCTCGTACAGATGGATACGAGCATCGTTCTATATGTGAGTGGAATCGAAAAAACAAATGCCGGCCGCGGTGGCCGAGCCGTCTGTGGCGCGTCAGTCACGGTTTGCACGGCCACTAAGTTCGGGGGTTCGAATCCCCTGTCGGGCATGGATATAAGTGCCGTCCTTAGTATTAGCTAGTTCATAAGTAGTTTGTAAGTTTAGGGACTGATGACCCCGTAGTTAAGTCCCATAAGCTCTACAAACATTTGAACATTTTGAAAAACAAGTGGCTAGTAGTGGTACTGAGTACCCTCCGCCACGCACCTTTGGGTGGACTGCGGAGTATTTTCACCGAACGTTTTGCGGCTCCCATTCAAGAGCCACAACCTTTCGAATTACATAATAAGGACATTTGCACAACGACACATACGCAAAATTGAATACAGTGAACAGCCATGCCAAAAACGGGAGGGACAGTAGATAATTTGTGAAAAACAAAAACAATAAATAAATAAATAAAATAAAATAAAATAAACATACAGCACGATGGTGTGTTGAACACGAGTGTCCAGGCTCGCAGTCCAACTTCATGACCAAATAACCAAGAAATACATGGCTTTTGACGCTTTCTCCATGTTGGACACCATGAGATTCAACATATAAATGTTTACTGTGGGTTTTTCCCCCCTGTTCGTTACAACTTCTTCCGTTGTCGTGTTCGACCTGTGTCAAGCTTTGAGGGCTACCCACTGCGCAAACATTCCACTAAATCTAAATGGGATGTGACGGGGAGTCTCCCTTGTAAGAGCCGGCGCTGGTACAAACAGCTGTAACGTCTTAGTGGTTCCGCCAGATGAGAAGACATTTCAGTCCTCACAATCATCGCTACCTTTGTCTCAATACCTGCTATTTTGTGCGACCGCTTGGAGTAGCAAATCCGCTCATTCGCCAAAACTTGGGGGAAAGTTTCGGCAATTAACCCGCCATTATCCGGCATGTTCCGAACGCTACCGCCGCGGATAATTCATCCCCCGCTGCCTGACTTTCGTTCCATTAGACACACTCCCTGAAAACGGACCGTAAATCGCCACTTGCGGCGATCGAGCGGTAGACAGCTCACCGAGCGAGCGAACGCGAACTCTGCTGCCGAATTCCGCAACAGGACGCAACGGCTGCACCTCGTACTGTCACAGTTTCTACCAGTAAGCTACAGGATTAACAAAAATGTTCAAATGTTTGTTAAGCTTATGGGACTTAACTACGGGGTCATCAGTCCCTAAACTTACAAACTACTTATGAACTACTTACGAACTAGGACGGCACAAATATCCATGCCCGAGGGGGGATTCGAACCCCCGACCGTAGAGGCCGTGCAGACCGTGACTGAAGCGCCTCAGTCTCCTCGGCCACCGCGGCCGGCCAGGATTAACACACCTATCACGGCACACGACTCACGAAAACAAGAATCCTGAGGCTGAGTACTGTATTTCCATGTCAAACGAACCTACTATGTACAAAAATAGCGAAACGATAGTATACTATTAGGTGAATGAGGTACATCAAAACTAAAGAACACCTCGAAGCAGAAGTACCTGCCCGGAGAGGACAACAAGTTCCTTACGTTTGTGGCCAAAAGCAGGCGATTTTACAGTAAGTTAACCCTTCAAGTCACACAAATACTTTAGGAAATTATAGGCATCAAAATTTGGTTTTATCCTTCTTTTTGCCTCACTGGTGCACATTACAATTTAAAAAATATTTTCTCAATATTTATGAAAAATATACAGAGGTGGTTTCACTGTGAAACCACTGTGGCACAAGGGATTTTTCAATTGCTTTCATAGAGTCCACTAATTTGTAATTTTTTATATTTATTATTACACTAATATTACATTTACGTTCATATTTGTTTTTTCAAACGAAAGCAAAAAAATAAATAAATAAAAATCGTTTCGATTTGCTACGAACAGGCAAATGCGGTTCACTGTATTGTCTCTTGTCCACAGAGACTTTCATTCTATAAGTATTTGTAGTGCTTTAGGGTGAGTCGGTGGTCTCACGGTGAGTCACCTATGCCACAAGGGGATACGGCACTGCAAGAAGTGGTTTCGCAGTGAAACCACTGTGACGCAAAGGGTCAAGGTGCTGGTGTCTTGCACATTCTTATTCGTATGTAGACAACATTCCCTCAGAGCCGCTGTCGTCTCTGGAAGGGCCAGACATGACAAAACTATTCCACCTTTTGTGCTGGATGTAGGAGACAGACGAAATACCCTCAGAATTCAAGAAAAATGTAATACTCCACATTCCTAAGACAGCACAAAAACTACAAACCTACAGTGCGAGAACAGATTTTCCGTTCGGACAAAAATTTGACTCGCTGCGGTTTCACTGAAAATGTAGCCACAATATACAATACAGAGGAGTAGCACACGAATAAGTAAAAGATCGTCAAACAATGTGAAAACAGGTTTGGATTTCAAGGTGCAACAACAATATTTTGTATGCTTATTCTTGATTTAAAACTGAATACATTAGATGTATTAACAGTATACGATACGTTAGGCAATTAACATGATGTGATTATTTTGTAATACGAAAAATGGCATTGTATATCGAAATCATGTGATTGCTAGGGATTTATTTTTAACACCCGAGGACTCGCGCGTGAGCATTATGCTCACAGTAATTTTAAAACAATCGGCATTTTACCAAATTTAAATAGTCAAATATTTGTGTTTTCTTATAAACGCAAATAGAAATACTTATTCAGACATATTAAGTACATTACAATGTGTTCTTTGAATGTCAGAAAAATGTTATACACGAAATCGATCGCGTAACTTTTAAAGGCGCTAGTTCTGGCGGGTTAATAGGGGCACAGCATACGTCTTTCGGTGACAGGGTACAATGTTATCCAGAATTCAAGGCGTACGCATGTAGTTTTCCTTGGCACAGCACTAAGGTATGTAGGACGTAAGACGACCCAACAGATATTCCTTCACTTACATGTCGTTCTGTAATGCATAGCGGCATCTATACATGGGTCCGAGAAGTAATAGAAACACAGCCTGAATATTTCAAATTCAAATATTCAAATATTTGTAAATCTATCGGACCAAACTGCGTGGTCATCAGTCCGTAGCTTACAAACTACTTAAACCTAGGTAAACTAACATAAGGACAACACACACACCCATGCCCCAGGGAGGACTCGAACCTCCATGCCGAGCAACCGCGCGCTCCGCAGCGAAACGCTTTAGACCGCTCGGCTACTCCACCGCGGCCCAGAATATTTGCCAAGAAAATTATAATACAGCATAGCTATAATCGACCTTATGACAATACAGTCAATTAGCTATGGATCCCATCTGTTTTATAAAGAACATTTTCACACTGTTTTATTTTAATTATTAAAAAAATATGTGTATACACATGATATGATTTGCATATTTTAAAGTTTTTTTATTTTTAATTTTATTTCTTATGTCAATTTTAGCTATATTAGGATGATCTCTAAATCAGTCATAAATGTAAGCTTCTTATTTTATTCTTTCCTGAAGTACACAACAATATTTGTAGCAATAGTATAATTACTGACTAGAGAACACCACATAGCCAGTCGACACGTCCTATAGTCCTGCCTACTTTTCTTTACAATAGTATCAGAACGAACTGTGACAAGTGTTCATAAACATGTATGTGGAATGTAACGAAATATTTTGTTTTTATGATACGTACACGAATGTACATCCCTTTGGCGCTTTATTTATAGTGTCAAATCTTATTCATTTATTGACAGACCTTCCAGTATTAGTTTTTGAGCAATGAGAATGGCTAGTTACTAGCTGAAATCTACACTTTCTCTAATACAGAGTGATAAATGAACGACGCCTAAATGCTGACGACTACCCAGTTTTGAAATTCAATACAGTCGTGGGGCGGGAAGGTACTCTGAAGTAACGAAAGAGATACGAGTTCACTGAGGCAGGTATGAACTGGTGCTCAGAGGATCATTTGAAAATGGCCGGGAGTACGAAATTAGTCATCGTTTAATAAAGAATAGTTCCAATGCAACTGATAGGGGAATCCCAACCATGTCTCCAATCCATGAAGCAATCACTGCTTCTTGCGCAAAAGCCAAAGGTCTACCAACACGTTACGAACTTGCACGATATGTTAAGGCCTGTTTTGAATAATCCACCCCATTAGTCATCGTTTAATAAAGAATAGTTCCAATGTAACTGATAGGGGAATCCCAACCATGTCTCTAATCCATGAAGCAATCACTGCTTCTTGCGCAAAAGCCAGAGGTCTACCAACACGTTACGAACTTGCACGATATGTTAAGGCCTGTTTTGAATAATCCACCCCATTAGTCATCGTTTAATAAAGAATAGTTCCAATGCAACTGATAGGGGAATCCCAACCATGTCTCCAATCCATGAAGCAATCACTGCTTCTTGCGCAAAAGCCAGAGGTCTACCAACACGTTACGAACTTGCACGATATGTTAAGGCCTGTTTTGAATAATCCACCCCATTTTTGGGGTACTGTAGTCATTTGTTCGTCGGTACATGCGCATCACGACTTCCAATTTCGGTTCCATTTGGATTAATCTTCCACAGTGAGTCGTTTTCTTGACTTTGACTATACGCCGGTAATTCATGATTGCTAGATAGTATGCTATAAGTATACACAAAGTAGTGTGTCCGTATATTTGTTTTTGTGCTTGTGTCACACACAAATCCAAAAATTCATTCCAGTCTTGATGTAATGTAGCACATTTGACCATCACTACAACTGTATATAATTTAGTACGTTGCAGGGCCGAAGGTTACTTTACTTATTTATGGCTTTCGACAAAACTAACATTTTTATTCGTGCGTGACAAAATTTTTTGGACTTGATGTTGGAAAGGAGATGGTCACTGTGCACATAAAATTGAACATAGTGCATGGAGGAGGGTACCTTGTTTGCAATCTTCGACACCAACCTCCAATTTTATTGCGATCTGGAAAAAATTTTGCAGACATGGCCATAAAAATAACTGGAAAACTACTGTATTCGTACAATGTCGTACTGTGCATGGTAGAGGGTACTTTATAACAGTGTGTGACACCGTTATACCAATTATCAGGAAAGGTGACTCATGTATGTATGTTTTAATGGAGTAAGTTTTAATGATCCGCAATCAATAGTACGGAGCGTGACAAAGGATGCCTTGTTATAAACTTTGATACTAAATTTTGACATTATTTCTCTGGACACCAGAAATTTGACAAATCAATGTGAGTTTCCATCGCGAGGGAGAGGACGAGGTTTAGGTTCCGACTACCACCGTCGAGTAAAAGTCCCCGAGTGTGGTGGCGCAGCCATTAGCGCGCTAGACTGGCATTCGGGGAGAAAGTGGTTAAAATCCACCTCCAGCCATCCAGATTTAGGTTTTCGTGATTTCCCCAAGGCACACTAGCCAAATGCCGAACTGGTTCCCTTGAGAGGAACCATTTTGTCTTTGTAATCACTACGCGAAATGTAAGTAGGCGGCAGAAAGATCGTACTACACTCAGTTTCAAATTCCGGCCCTCTAAATTTACTCAACAGAAATTCACGAAAAGAACGTCGTATTTCCTCCAGCGATCCCCAATTGAGTTGCCGGAGCATTTCCGTGACACTCGCGCATTGGTCGAACCTACCAGTAACAAACCTAGCTGCTCGCTTCTGAACTGCTTCTATGTCTTCCTTTAAACTGATCTGCTGCGGTTCCCAAACACTTGATCAATACTCAAGACGTGGTCGTACAAGCGTTTTATATGCGGTCTCCTTTACAGATGAAGCACATCTTCTCAAAATTCTCCCAATAAACCGAAGTCGGCTGTCCGCCTTACTCACAACTGTCCTTAATGTTCGTTCCATTTCATATCGGTCTGCAATGTTACGCCTAGATATTTGAACGACGCGACAGCATCAAGAAGCTCATTACTAATGCTGGGGATTGTTTTTCCTACTCGTGCGCATCACCTTACATTTTTCTACATTGAGAGCTAGCTGCCATTTTTCGCACCAATTTTGTCTAAGTCATCCTGTTACAGTCAGTTAAAGACGACACCCTCCCATACACCATAGCATCATCAGTAAACAGCCGCAAATTACAAGTTATTCTGTGCATGAGATCATTTATATAGATAGAAAAAAATAGCGGTCTTATCACACTCCCCTGGGACACGCCTGACGATACACTCGTCTCTGATGAACACTCGCCGCCGAGAACAACGTACTACGTTCTATTACTTAGGAAGTCTTCCAGCCAGACACAAATCTGTGAACCTATTCCATAAGCTCGTATCTTCGTTAGCAGTCTGCAACGTGGCACCGCGAACGCCTTTTTGAAGTCGAGAAAAAGACAATCCGCCTGTTGCCCTTCATCCATGGCTCGCAAGATGTCATGTGAGAAAAGGGCAAGCTGAGTTTCACATGAACGATGTTTCCTGAACCCGTGCTGATTCATAGAAAGAAGATTTTCCGTTTCAAGGAAATTTGCTATATTCGAACTGAGAATATGCTCCAAAATTCTACGTGAAACTGATGCCAATGATACTGGCCTGTAATTGTGTGAGTCTGTTCTCTTTCTTTTCTTATAAACAGTGCCAAATTACGAACGTTGCTGAATTTTTTTAAAGAAAATTCGTATTGGGGCTGAGTCGGAGACGGGCTGAGCGCGACCGACTCCCCTGCGAGAGAGTCGTTTAATTTGAAATAAATGCGGCCCGCGGTAATAGAGCAGGGCGTGATTTAGCGGTGAGGCCGCGGGGAAGAAGTGGCGAGTATTTATTATCTGCAGCCCGGCGATCGGGAGCGCGCGACATGATTGAAAAGTGAATTACGATTGCTCCCGCCGGGCCCGCCTCCTTCTCGCCGCGAAGAGTTATTCGTATCTGGAAATTAGATTCGATAAAAACGCGCTAAGTTATGGCGGCCGTTTCCTTGAATACAGAAACCCGGCGCGATGCCGGATGCGCCGCCCGCGGCCGGTCTTGGAACTAATACGTGCCGCGGATGCCTTCGGCCCGAAGGATCTCGGCAGCTGCGGGGGTTGGTCGGAGAGGCGACACTGTAAGGTAGTCTGGTTACGTGGTTGTTCCACCTTAACGTATGTGTTGGGGAATGTTGCGCGTCGGACGAAAGAATTGTCTCCGGCATTTACATTGTGAAGGTCCTTGCTTAGTTCAACCCTATTTACCAGTAGAGCTGGGTTTGTTTTAGTCTCTGATGTTCCTGCGGCCATTTACTACGACCTAAACGGCAATGTGGTTTTAATGGGATGCAGTTGCTTTTTTTCTCTGTTTATCTTCTCATTTAGGGGAATCCTGTGAGAAATTTAGGGGAATCCTTTGTGCCAGAGTTGGCAACTCTGAGTTGTATTCAGCCTCCTGTCTCGACGGGCTGTTAAGCGGAGGTAACAGTTATCTCTTGCTGTTACTGTTCGTGGACCACCTTGTCCTTGCCTTCTTCTAACGATTATTGTTGTCAGAAACAAAAATAAAAAATAAACATTGGGGCACTCGAGTTGCTGCAGCCACCTCCCTCTGTGTCTATCCAGCTTTCATAATCCTATGGCTCTCCATGCCATAGCTTCAGTTAAGTCAGGTTGTTGCTACATTGTACTACCTGCTCACTAGACCATCTGAACCCAACTACTCGCGTGATTCATTTGATAGAATAAACAAAAGTCAATGCCAACCCCCTCTGCAGCAACTTTCTGATATTACCACTATCTCGCTTGGCGTAATGTTGTCTCCACTCCACAGAACCGACAGAAGGATGTCGAACTTTCTCATTTCATTGTGCCGATCAGAATACTTCAGAACCTACGTATCTCAACTGATCCCCTAATTTTCTTCAATATTGAGCCCGCAGCAATATATACACCGCAAAACGACATTATAAATAAGGTTTGTCCTTTTGATGCTGCTAATTATTTTATTTCTATTGCAACAGCTGTTTTTCGGCCTTAAGTCATTTTCAAGAAATTTGTCTTAAGCTTACTGATGTTTATGCAAATTGTACGTTTGTACTTATTTCGCGTAGCTATGACGAACTGTTTTTATATCGCATGTATTGTTATGTGACAGTTCCCTTTTAATGCTGCATGTTTACAAAGATTTACGAAAAGCAACATCTTTGTAAACATGCAGCATTAAAAGGAAACTGTCGTATGACAATATATAAGAATATCGTATCGATATAATAAAAAGTTAGTCATAGCTAGGAGAAAGAAGTACAAACGGACAATTTGCGTAGCAGAAAGAGCAGTAATCGATTAATGATGGAAATTCTCCACAGGAAAGATAAATTATTTTTCAAAAGAGATATATTGGCTGACCAGTACTTACCTTTTTGGTGTACCGCCGATAGTTACACACAGAAAGAAAAAAAGACTAAAATGAAACAAGCTTTCGGAACTGTGCTCCTTCTTTAGGTAAGAGGGAAGGGGGGAAAAAGAAGAAAAAAGGAATGGGAAAGGAAGGGGAAGGCAATTCACGACCTAGGTCATGAGGATTGTGTTAGAGGATTGTGTTTCGCATTCTCTGTGATAAAATTCGATTTTATTTATAGAATTTTTTTTTTCTAAAAACTAATAGTTGGTTGCCAGGGGGCACTTACTTGTAAGTTTCCCGGGTCACCAACATCTCGAAGCGAGATCGGAAAAAAGTTCCATGAAAATCTTGTAAGGTACTGAGATATCAGTATCTCTGACTTCCACAATCACCCAACACCATGCTCATGAACCAAAGTTGTGTATTACCTTCCCCTTCCTTTCCCATTCCTTTTTTCTTCTTTTTTCCCCTGCTCTCTTACCTGAAGAAGGAACACAGTTCCGAAAGCTTGTTTCATTTTCGTCAAATCAAATGTTCAAATGTTTGTATAGCGTATGGGACTTAACTACTGGGTCATCAGTCACTAAACTTTCAAACTACTTATGAACTAGCTAGCACTAAGGACGGCACAAATATCCATGCCCGAGGGGGGATTCGAGCCCCCGACCGTAGTGACCCTGCAGACCGTGACTGAAGCGCCTCAGTCCCCTCGGCCACCGCGACCGGCGGCTCATTTTCTTCTTTCTGTATGTAAATATCGTCGGTACAGCAAAAAGAAAGAGCAGTAAGCTTATTATGACAGATTGCTTGAAAATGGCTTAAGACCGAAACAGCTGTCGCAATAGAAATAAAATAATTAGCAGCATCAAAAGGACGAACCTTATTTAAAATATCGATCCTTATCAGTGTAGCGTAGCTGCTGCTTGGGTAATGTGCAGGCAGTGAACGCCTGATTGGAAACTTCACTGTGTGCTCGGGGAGTGTGGAGTGTTGCCGGCAGCTAGGGGCGGTGCAGCAGTCCGGCTCGGCAGGCCGTCGGCGTCGGATTCTGCGACCGCGTCGCGGGCGGCTTCGGCGTGGTCGCGTGTATCTTTCATGAGCGGGCGGCCGCTTGCTGATCACGTCCGCTGCCGATACGCGACCGCCTCCACCACCACCGCAGCCGCTGCCCCCGCTGCCTGCACAGCCTCGCCACAGCGCGCCGAATCCAGCCGGCCGCAATTTTATTCATTTGCCCTCAGATTTTCAACCGTACACAAACTTTCTCTTCATTGACTGCGTTCAAATGAACTATTCTACACATATCGCAGTGTTGCATCATCACGATTCTGTGGATTCGTGACATTTTGCCTAATAATTATGTATATGCAGGGTGTCCTATTTTAATCTATATCGACTGGTATCTCTCGCGTGGCGCAATGCTAATAAAAGTTGTAATGTTTGAAGGACGTCATGGAATGGTTATTCCAAAATGCTTTGAATCCTGGTTTGAAGATAAAACGATGTAAAGTTCATTTTTTCAAATGGCCACTTCGATTTCCACATTCCTATTTGCTTTGATAAAAACGATTTTTTTTCTCGAAAAACCAGTGGTTTGTCGGCAGGGGGCCCTTCGTTGTAAGTCTCCCAGGTCACCAACATCTCGAGAACGAAGTGAGATCGGAAAAAAAGTTCAATTAAAATCTTGTATGGTCCGTGAACTGTCTACTCGTGAAATTTTCGTGGCCTTAAAATTCTTCAGCGGGGAAGGATCAAAAATGTTCAAATGTTTGTAGATCTATCGGACCAAACTGCGTGGTCATCAGTCCGTAGCTTACAAACTACTTGAACGTAGGTAAACTAACCGTAGTACAACAGACACACCCGTGCCCCAGGGACGACTCGAACCTCCACGGCGAGCAACCGCGCGCTCGGCAGCGAGACGCTTTAGACCGCTCGGCTACTCCACCGCGGCGGGGAAGGATCGTAGTCACAACTGACCTAAACGCCAAATCCCCCTATGGAACAGTCGCATCAGATACAACAACGGCGATGCCGCAAAAGAACTGATCATGTCGCTACAGTTCCTAGTTGCGAACAGGCCTGGTAACCCGCCAACCTATATGTGAGGTGGGGGCGAAAGCGAAACGACAAATATTGATATTAATCTAATCACAACTAATGTGGCAGACAAATTCATCACTGGAAGGTTAAAAAAATAAAAACAAATACTCGTCATTCCAAATAGCGCTCTATGTTGGGAGACTCGCGGGCCGCCGGCCGCGGTGGCCAAGCGGTCTGCGGCGCGCAAGTCGCGGTCTGCACGGCTACTACGGTCGGGGGTTCGAATCCCCCCTCGGGCATGGATATTTGTGACGTCTTCAGTATTATCTTGTTCGTAAGTAGTTTGTAAGTTTAGGGACTGATGACCCCCGCAGTTAAGTTCCTTAAGCTTAACAAACATTTGAACGTGCCGGCCCTTGGCGTATGATCAACACAAACGTACGAGGGTGAGTCAGTAAGTAAGTCGCAAACTGAGGTAGACTCGCGAGTAGTTGCTTTACTTTTCTGCTGACTCCACCTATAAATTTAAACACTGGTTCCATCGTTCAAGTAGGATTTAAAAGCCTGGAGACTGGCAGCGTTTGCCTGCTATAAGTGACTCTCTTGCGCTGTAATTTTATTTGGTTTCTTAAACTGCTGCAACCCACAAGACGGATGTGTCGCAGTGGTAGAGAAATACGGCCCACACAGTGCGCAGTACTGGCGCCTCTACCTCAGTTTGCGACTTACTTACTGACTCACCCTCGTATTTATACAATCTGGTACTGTTGTCACGGAATAACATTTTGACGAGACGACGTAGAGAAACAATAGTTAAATAAAGTTCCTGCTGGTGTTAACGAAACTAAAGTTCTTTTCATCAAAGCACGGTTGCATTTGGAACGACACACAAAAGTGCACAAAGTCTACTTTAGGGATCACCGAAGAGAGACCAGAGACGAAGCCAATTGTAGAGCCAGAGCCAGAGTCCACGAGAAGCTGAACGGAGATCCGCAGCTTAAGACCAGTAGAGTCCTGACGCGTAGCGGGGATCGTCTTCGTCTGGAGGCGCCTCTTTCCGTAATTGCCATACGGAGGCAACTGTCTCTGCGTGACTCGATACAGGCGGCTCCAGCCAATCTGGGACAACCAGGCTAGCGCTGCTGCCCTCCAGCGCTCTCTGTTTGCTTCTCGCTCCACCTGCAACAAGTAGAGCTCGGTAGATTTGTTGTTGTTGTTTTTGTTGTCATGCTTGGCTTATCCGGAAATGACTACCGTGTGCCGGGCTATGCAGTTCAATGTGCACAGCTTAAGGTACGCCTTCGGTGTAGGCTGCCCAGAGCACTTAGCTGCTGAGTGGTTTGCGGGCATGTAGGGGCTATCCCGGAGCATACCTGCTAACTTTTACGGTTTATCCGTAATACGAGGCGCGTCCAGAAAGTAAGCTTCGTTTGGTTATATAAAAGGAACGGATACAGACACCGAAAAAATATTGGTTGTACAAAAATCTACTACTGTTAAACTACTATTCTACATAGCTTCCGAAATTTTGTAGGCAATTGTCATAGCATGGCACAAGGTTTCGTGTGCCTATTTCATTGAATGTTGCCGCCTGTGTATTCAACCATGTGGTAACATGTTCTTTCAGCTCGTCATTATCGTTGAAGTGTTGTCCACCAAGGACAGATTTTTGGTGTAAGAAGAGGATTACTGTCAAAAGATTTTTTTTTTCTTTTTTTCACGATAATGCCTGACCTCACACACCGAATGTGACCAAACAATTCTTACGGAAATTTCAATGGGACCTGTTTGGTCATCCTCCGTACAGCTCGGACCTCTCTACTAGCGACTTTCACCTTTTCTTAGACCTAAAATCTGTCCTTGGTGGTCAACACTTCAACGATGATAAAGAGATGTTACCACATGGTTGAATACACAGGCGGCAACCTTCTGTGAGAGATGCATGCAAAAACTTGTGGCACGCTATGACAAGTGCCTACAAAATTTCGGCTGTTATGTAGAAAAGTAGTTTAAGAGTTATATAATTTTGTGCAATAAAAATTTCTTCTGTATCCTTGTACAATTTCATTTTATTACCAAACGGAACTTAATTTCTGGACGCGCCTCGTATTTACGGAAATTGCATCATGCGGATGGTCGGTGTTATTTTACAACTTGTACGAAAAATTGAAACGTTAACGTTCGATAATCACACCACATGTGTTCAATCGATAGTTTGTGTGGGTCGAAGATACGTCTACGATAATCGAAAATTTATTCATTGATCTGATTGGTACTTTTAAATCTGATGCTCGTGACGCCGTGTTCTGTGGTGACGCCATAGGAATTGAATTTAAAGGCGGGATAACAGTTCTTCAAGTTTTATGCGAATCTCTGATGTCGACAGATTCTGCTCTGCAAATTCAAAGAAGTGCTGAAGAGTCAGTTATTGGCATTCAGACGTAGAACATACTTATCGATTTCCAGCATATAGATAAACACCATTTCTTTATTTACACACCGCCTGTAACTAAATAATTACGTTTGCACTCAAGGTGAGACAAAATTGAAGATGCACACTTCCATTCCATTCCTTTTTTCTTGGTAAAGTATTCTTTTTATGCAAGAGAGAAAATTAGGCTATAGTCGAACTAGCATATCACTTGCAGTGTGTGTCATTATTTCTCGCCTTTAAACAAGTTTATCGTGTAAAACCTTTTTCAGCTATATCATATCTGCTTAATTTATCAAGGAAGTCCGGTTTTGTATGCTCTAAACCAATATTCACCGTGCCTACTGCTATTTAACGTGGATTTTCCTTCATTGTTATGTAAACTTGGACAATGGCCTATGACGTATGTAGATACGATTACATTATTGTATTTTGTAACCCTGAAAAAATCATTATTTTCGTCAAGTCGGACTATGTGGAAGTTACTTTCCAGATATTTTGCGGCACGTGAGTTTTACTGAAAGCCCTTTTCAAAAGTTGGCATGTATGGCGTAGTAATCGTAACAAGAACAATGAGATCAGCGAAGAAAACTGCGTGTTACACCATTTTAGTGCAGTATCGCATACCATCACCGTATTTTCTTATATATTTATTAAAGAAATCTAGGCAAACTAAAGTCAGTCGGCCGGACCAAACCACCTGGTCGATTTCCTTCATTTTTGTTTTAAACGAATGGTATTCATGCATAGATTTGTCATCAAGTATCAGAATTTATACAACTCTCGCCTTACGTTTTCTGTACTAAATCACGATTTCCTTCCGTATACTTTTCATAGGCATGTCCTTGCTGTAAACTGAAGTCAGTCGGTCAGGCCGTCCTGTCCGACCGATTTCCTTCATTTTCGCTTTAAACGAAAGATATTCATTCTCAGATTTGTCATCAAGTATCAGAATTAACTTGAGTCTCTCCATCCTTTATTTTTATTTAACGCAGTATCCTTCTGTTCTTGTATTGAGTATTTCAATCGGTTTGTTTTACGATACTAATTAACGTACGCGTTTTTTGACCTAACAGCACTCAGCGAACCAAGCTCTTTCATTTTCGCTTTTAAACACTTGCATTGATTCATTCTGAAGAAACCTATGCGTGAACATTCAACTTTTCTTCCATTTATTCCAACCTTTTTTTGTCATTCCACTAACGGTGCTAAATATTCGCACGGGTCCTCTAGTTATAAATTATCTAAAAAAATGATGAAACGGTTTAAACGACTGTATAACTTGCAGAATGCGGGTCCGCTTAAACGTATTCGACTTACTAAACTATAATCAAATAATTTATACCTCGTACACAGGGCGATGCATTCAAAACTGTTTTTCGGCGTATTTGGAAAATTATAAATCGGATTTAAAAAAATCTAGCAATAAAAATTGTTCACCTCGAAGAGGGACATTCATTAACATATACCTCGACCACCACTGTACCATCCCTGGGGCCGGAGTGGTGACTTTGATATATTAAATTCTAACCCCTATTTTTATTGTAGATTTGGAACTCCGTGAAAAAAAGTGTACATTTTGAATAAGACATTTCTTTCGTTTCATGATTGATCGCACTGTAATCGGCCAAAATAAGTCGGTTGAAAATTGTTGAAAACCGGTAATGTCTCGAAAAGATAGAAGTCGAACTCTTTCTGTACGTTTAACAATCCCAATTTCAGCAAACGGTTGAACAATACTGCAAAAAGTCGTTTCAGAAGGAACATCCCTATCAGCGAAATATTAGCATGCCCTTCAAAAGCTTGTTGAAAGTACGATGAAATCAGACATACTCTCTGCTCAGCTGTTAACATCGTGAAACAATTGCACAGACATGTGTACAGTCCGAATCACTGAAGTAGAATAAACAGTCTGATCATAGATTGAGAGCGTGATCGCAGTCTGCACTCTATTCGATTGGGGGATACGACGAATGATGACAAAATACGTCAGTGTCTTTAATCTTTAATAGGTACCTTCAATTTGCTAATCGTTTTATAAACCAATAAATAAAGCATGTACTTCACAGAACACGTATTTACGTGATTGTGTGTTTGGGGTGGAGGCAGGAATCTACCTCGGTAATTCCGTGCCCACCTGCTTTTTTGTTCTGTCTGCTGTTTATTTGCTACAAATTTTTAACGTTTCAAACGAATTGGGGGAATGAAAATCCTGTTATTTTTTTTTCCACACTTTATCCAGCACTCTGTTTATAAGCAATCAGCGCTAATTCTGCTACATGACAAGATTATTCTACCGAACTGGTCAAATCTTCTTTTTGTATTGTGTGTCCTACGGGCAATATATGACGCAAGGGAGTCGTCCGTGATTTTGCAGCTAGTAACAGTCCTCGGCAACTGCGGATAATTTTAGAACAGAAAAAAAGAAGTTTCAAATCTGCTAACTTCATCTGCCACGTATAATACATGTGGAAAGCGCTGTTCGGATTTGCACTTTTCGTTTCGAATGTATGTGTATACTTCGTATGTTTATTCGATGTACGCAGTTGCAGTAAGAATTTCGAATTTGAAAGTGTGGTTTTGTGAACTAAATAATTTATTTGAGTGTTGAGTGCCAATCATTGAATAATTAATTGCCAGTGTACTGAGGTCGTCGGTTGACACGTGTTATCAATAAATATTAACACATTTATTCGTTATTTTATAACTTATAGAGGCCTGTTGACACAAAAGTTTTCTGCTAGTGTTACAACAAATAACTCCTCAGTCGATCCCCATTGATATTTGAAGCCATAGACACAAGGACAAATTCTGTATATCGACAGATGCCCTGACAGTGACATTCTAAGCATCCTACTGTGTTAGCTGCTAGTTCCGAATAATTCCGCCTATGGCGCCACTTATCATTGTACTTCTTATACTACTGAAAATTAATCTGTTAAGCGACTGATTAATCAGTCACCTGCTCCTCTCTTTACGCTTTTCTTTTCAACTACATCGAGTATTGCTGTTTTTCCCATACCCTATTTTCCTTATTTATTTTTACTCTTTCACTATGAGGCTCGTCCATAGATACTTTGTTAGCAGCTGATTGTTATTCATTGCATAATCTCTGCACTTAACGTTGATTCTCCTACTAGCATGTACATTCATTAAGCAACAATACTAAAATGTAAGTGTTAATTTTATCCCATTATACGTGCATATCTTTTATTACAATCTATTTGGTTCAAAACTACTTCAAAATACTGTAACCAAAAAAATGTTTCAAATGTTTGTATAGCTTATGGGACTTAACTACGGGGTCATCACTCCCTAAACTTAGAACTACTTATGAACTAGCTAACTAGGACGGCACAAATATCCATGCCCGAGGGGGGATTCGAACCACCGACCGTAGTGGCCGTGCGGACCGTGACTGGCGCGCCGCAGTCCCCTCGGCCAGCGCGGCCGGCGATACTGTAACCGACTTTTGTACGTTTTATAGCCTTTACTGTATACCAATGCACTTATTTGCCTGTGTAGAGACCAGAAGAAGGGCACTCAAGCGCCCGAAACCGTCCGTCAAAATAAATAAAATGCAACTGGTTGCATTTTATTGATTTGAGTGTTCAAATTATTTGTAAATCTATCGAACCAAACTGCGTGGTCATCAGTCCGTAGCTTACAAACTACTTAAACATTGGTAAACTAACCTAAGGACAACACACACAGCCATGACTCAGAGAGGTCTCGAACGTCCACGGCGAGCAACCGCGCGCTCCGCAGCGAGACGCTTTAGACCGCTCGGCTACTCCACCGCGGCAATTTGAGTGTATAAATACTATATATACTCTATTATTAATAAATTATTACGGATTTTCATGGGTCACGTTGCTATATTACCTCCGCCATTTTGTTTAGACAATTCCTACGAACAAATTCGTAATCAGCTACCTCATAAACCGCCGTGCGATGAGTTTCGTGTGAATTAAACGTCTTCTTGGGGTTTTGGTCACGCTTTGGGGATTCCATTCCACTGTGCGTCGCCCACCGCAGGAAATGTTTGACATTTACTCGTGACCATTTCTCTCTATCGACTGCAAAGCACATAAAGGCTAGAGCTAGCTCACGAGTGCATCCGCTGCGTGAAGCTCTAACACAGCCATCCTCAACCTGCTTCTTCCTCGGGCCAAAGTCCCGCTAATTTTATTTCAAGTGGACCGCAACATTATCGGAGGACAAAATAACACTACTAAATAACTACTCCCATTTGTTTTATTATCAAAAACTATTTTAACAGAAGAGTACGTTGCTTTTTGAAATATATCGAAACTTGTTAGATAATATTTTGTTAGTTTTCTTAGAATTTGTGCACTTGTTGTTTAGAAAATCATAATTAACTTCAACGAAAGATATGTAAGAAATTATAAAGCTTGAGTGCTCATCTGAAACTCTGCAGAAACCTTTTGACAGCCATTTCCAAGCAGTTACGTTTTTGTTAAATGTCTTCGTTCGTAACATACGTTGATCAATGGAATATGACATTTAGCGATTTTTTTAATTTTTTTTTTAATTTTTTCGAGGCAGACAGGGGGAGTGATTACTGTGAACTGACACTATGGTACTTTCCAGAGCTGGACAGCGTTACGTAAAAAGTTGACTTCGTTAATCATAAACATTTTTACAGATATTGTCTTTATAAAATGGAATCAAATCTCCATTGGAATGGTAATAGCAGTTGGTCACAAATGAATCGCACGGTATTATTGTCAACTCAAATCGGACTTTTGATGGGTCGTCCTGCGGGAAATATCTGTAAATTACGTAAATTCAGAATTCAAGGACTTTAGAGAGGGAAAATTTTCCAAATTTCTATAATGATGCTTGACTTTTGGAAAGAATAGTATCGATTGAATTATTTTTACCTTGTCCCTCATGTGTCATGGAGTGTTTATTTCCGTAGTGACAGTGCATTGACGGTTGCTTTGATGTTTACGGTTGAGCTGCATATTAAGCATAGTGCTCTCGTAACACTCTTTACAAACAAATACGAAGCCGGCCGCGGTGGCCGAGGGGACTGAGACGCTCCAGTCACGGTCTGCACGGCCACTACGGTCGGGGGTCCGAATCCCCCTCGGGCATGGATATTTGTGCCGTCCTTAGTCTTAGCTAGTTCATAAGTAGTTTGTAATCTTAGGGACTGATGACCCCGTAGTTAAGTCCCATAAGGTCTACAAACATTTGAACATTTGATCAAATACGAATCTTCCCAGTAAGCATCAAAATGGCACACTTATATCCGAACCTATTTTTTGTTAATGCTGAACGCTCGCAAGGCAGATTAAAGGCTGGTTTACATGACGACACTACGTTTCATGAAACTGCGCTACTGGCCAGTGCGCATGCGCGGCAGGCGTACACGCAACTCGGCGAAACTAAATAATTTCGGCACCTTCCAACTTTGGCGAAACTGATTGCGCGTGTTTTTAGGTTAGCTGATAACCAATACAGAACAAAACACAACATAAAGGGGGGAACGGAAGAAATAATTCGGTTTTTGAACATATATGCGATGCATAGGTGTTTGTGCCATTTTAACGGCGTGTGGTGCTCTTCTAGCAGTTATTTGTGAAATTAAATATTGATGGGTTGACGATTAGTGAATTGCAGATTAAAATACATTCAATTTCAAATACCTACGGAAACGAACTATGGCAACTGTGGATTTGAGCGCTGTCCTAGCTGCCACAGCCGCCACGGGGAGGGGGCGAAGCACCGGGGCAGCAAACACTCTAGTGGGGCCTGCGACATGAGTTGTGGAGAACGCGCTGCTTAAGGGCCAGGGCACTCGTTTCGTCGGGTTCGCTGTATGCACCTCGCGCATTTTTGTCAGCCAGTCATTAGAGATTTTTATTGCGACATTTTAAATACTGGACGACCATCTTGCCGGACCGCACGTTGAGTATCGCTGCTCTAACAGCTCACCTGGGATTGGACGCGGCACGACGTTTTCCGCAGCCCAAGTCGCCGGCACAGCCGACTTCCAAGTGCGGCCGACGAGTAAAATAGCGCGCCGCCCGTCCTGCCGGTCTTGTTTTCGCGGTAATTATTTTGTCCGCTCTTCGGCCCGGCGCCGGGAGGGCAGCGGTAATTAAACACTCAGACCGCGCCTTCATGTATTATGCATAGCCAGAAGTACGTTCATTTCCTGGGCGGCGTGGCGCGGCAGAATCCGCGGAAAATTATTAATTTAACTCGGCGCCCGGGTCCTCATCAGCGAGCGAACGGCCGCTCCGGAAACGAACCGGCGCCGCGTCCCGGCCGAATGCCCGGGATTTGCCTGAGGATAGCGGCGCCGGCGGCGGCCGAAACGCCCCGGGAGACGAGCCGGCCGCTGCTTCTTGTGTGGCGCTGCCACAGCCGACGCAAGCCCCGGCCGATCGCAGTCGAGGCCAACGTCAGCACGGCCGCGCGGTCTAAGGCGTCGCGCTACCGACTGCGCGGCCGTTCCCGCCGGAGGTTCGAAAATTTTGAAACCAGAAGATTACTTTGGAACTATCAGGTATCATTTTTAAGGGAAAGTAAAGGGTGATGCATTTGTTCCAGCTAGTAACATACTTTATGTGCTTCCAAAACCAATTAATGAAGGTGTGACAAAGAGCCAAAAGACATATTTCAAATTTAAAATTAGCTTCCAGCCCATTGATGTTTGATTATTTCAAAAGCAGACATATGACTGTGTGCCTACAAGTTTAATGATGTATAAGTGGCATATGTATAAACATTAATTTAAAAATTCATTTAAAATTTACTTTGTAAGCTAAACATATTCTTCGAACAAACTATTTGAAGTGGTTCATTGTAGTCCACATTTGGGGGGACGGGCACTATTAACCATTTACTATTTTTTCTTCAAAGACATTTAGCTTCAAACAAATTAATCATTGAGCAATCATATAACGCCATTTGATACTTGAATGATTAAACTGTAAAAACTGAAAATCACAACTCTGTAATAAAAGTATTGCATGGTTAACACCGCTCTACTGTAAGATAAATACAGAAGGGGGGGGGGGGGGAATCAGACACTCACGTGGTTTCCAACTGTTCAAATGTTTGTAGAGCTTATGGGACTTAACTACGGGGTCATCACTCCCTAAACTTAGAAACTACTTATGAACTAACTAAGACTAAGGACGGCAAAAATATCCATGCCTGAGGGGGGATTAGAACCCCCGATCGTAGTGGCCGTGCAGACCGTGACTGGAGCGCCACGGTCCCCTCGGCCACCGCGGCCGGCTACATGGTTTCCCTGTTAGCAAATTGCTAACAGGGAATTGCGGACCAACGTGTCATTTACTTGCCCAATTTATGAAGATCTTATTCTTGGTTGAGTCATACACTTCTTTTGAAAATGTCACTCTTATGTAACTCACGATCTCCGTCCTAGTCATGTAATTTCTTCGTGGTGTTTCTTACAAGGAAAGTACTTGGGCTCGAACAAACACATAAACACCAAAATCGTATGAGAAATAATGTAAAGATCCCTTATTGCTCTAGCGATACTCCCGCATCTGCAAAACACTGCAGTCGTCCGTTAGAGGACTCTGCGTGTGCCTTACCACATTGCACATTGACCTGTCGATTCGCCAGTAGGGACGTTGCAGTGTGCCTCCAATGATACGTTTTGTGACGTTATTTGTGATGTGAAGCGTCAGAGCGTCAGTTGGGGTGGCGATTGGTAATCAATCCTGCTAATGTATTGCGATTGGTTGAGATGAAGTTACGAAGAACCCTCCTTCGTGAAGATGGTATTAGTGTAGAAGATGAGTCATTCGCATGCTTTCTACTATCTGTTATGGTACAGAAATATAAGCATAAGTTAGATATTGTTGTAACACTAACACATAATAGGGATGATAATGACGAACAACTCATTGCAAGCGATAGTGCTACGGTAAGTGCGAGAAGAGGCGATGGAAGAAGTGGCAGTGAATACCAACAGCCTTTCGGGAAGAAGGTTAAAGTTGCAACTATCATCACGGCTTTTGATGACAATACGCTAGAGAACATGTACGATGATTATTACATAAGTTATAGTTGAGACATCTGCATTACCTATGGCGTCTTCAGTTACATGTACAGTGCTATCTAGAGCATGATCGCAGAGTTTTGCATAAAAACGACACCCACCAGCACATTGAGGTGTACGTAGAGATCCTGCAAGCAATCGTTCATACAGTTATGTCTGTTCGAGCCCATGTACTTTCCTTGTTAGAGTGCATATCGTCACACATGTTTATCGCTTAACCTACTTTTTTTTGAGGGGTAGGGGGTGAGTGCCTGGTTGGGGGAGGGGATGAGATGTAGGAGAGACAGAGGTAGATGTTTAGGCACAGAGGATAACTTGAGCGACCGCGTTTAAAAATTTCCGATCCCCGTTTCGTCGGTAATGTGTTCCGGGACTGCTCGCGTTTGCCTCCCATGGCGTCGGCAGGTGTGTCTGCGCCCCCTCCCCCCTCCTCCCCCCACCCTGTGCCACCTGGCACCCCTTATGGGTCCCCCGCGACTCTGGCGGTCTTCCTTCCTGCGTCGGAGGCAAGTTCGTTCTTTTTACGGGTGCGCGCAGAGAGAAAAGTACTTTTCCGCCGAAGCCCCTCCGGCATCCCTTGATTGTCAAGTTTTGTGACAGAAGTGGAGCACTTTATGAATAGTTGTTTGGCTGCCTCTTCTCCGCGGCACGGAGTCGCTACCTCCTCCCTCCCTCCATCCCACGCTAGGAATCCGCCCACCTCCAGATTCTCGGAAGCGAAACTTTTGCGTTGCAGCGTGTGCGGTGCGGACTGCTCCCTTCGTCGTGTGTAGCGAGAAAACAGTAATTTCCCCCAGCGGTGGTAATTTTCGTTACACGCTTTTCCCGAGAACTCTGCTTCCTGTGTGGAAACCTCTAAGTAGCCGGGTCGCACCGGAGACCATATTTGTACGGCTCTCTGCTTCGTTTGCTGTAAAAGTCTGCGCATTCTGCCAGGTTGCACGTCTCTTACGGAAGCTCCCCAAGTGCCCTTTAATTTCGAGAGGAATTTTGAATGTTCGTAACTTTTCCTTTGTTTCTTGCAACTCTGTCTGTCACATAACTCAAACGTAGCTGCCACCGACTGTAGGTATGGTCTTTTCGTGAGGTAACAGAGATGAAACGGTCCACCAGATCGAGTTTCTGTTACTAGTTACTTAAATTTCGTAGACATTTGCTCCTTCTCAAATGTAGCTTACCGAACGAGGCCATCCAGATTTAGGTTTTCCATGAATTTTACTACTTTTCTTCAAATCACATTAATCATGGAATGGAAACACACAGCAACAGAATGTACCAGCGTGACTTCCAACACTTTGTTACAGGAAATGTTCAAAATGTCTTCCGTTAGCGAGGATACATGCATCCACCCTCCGTCGTATGAAATCCCTGATGCGCTGATGCAGCCCTGGAGAATGGCGTATTGTATCACAGCCGTCCACAATACGAGCACGAAGACTCTCTACATTTGGTACCAGGGTTGCGTAGACAAGAGCTTTGAAATGCCCCCATAAATGAAAGTCTAGAGGGTTGAGGTCAGGAGAGCGTGAAGGCCATGGAATTAATCCGCCTCTACCAATCCATCAAATGTTCAAATGTTTGTATAGCTTATGAACTTAACTACGGGGTCATCAGTCCCTAAACTTACAAACTACTTATGAACTAACTTATCCTAAGGACGGCACAAATATCCATGCCCGAGGGGGGATTCTAACCCCCGACCGTAGTGGCCGTGCAGACCGTGACTGGAGCGCCTCAGTCCCTTCGGCCACCGCGGCCGGCACCAATCCATCGGTCACCGAAACTGTTATTGAGAAGCGTACGAACATGTCGACTGAAATGTGCAGGAGCTCCATCGTGCATGAACCACCTGTGTCGTACTTGTAAAGGCACATGGTCTAGCAGCACAGGTGGAGTATCCCGTATGAAATCATGATAACGTGTTCCAGTGAGCGTAGGTGGAAGAACATGTCAACACAAGCACTGAAGTCAACATTACCTTCCTTCAATTGGGCCAACTGGCGGTGAATCGAGGAAGTACAGTACATACTAACGAAACAATTGGGTATTTTGACAACTGTCTGTACGAATTATTTCAATTTACATTTAAATGAGCTCTAACATGGAAATTAAGCGTTTCCGGACACATGTGCACATAACATATTTTCTTTGTGTGTAAGGAATGTTTCCTGAAAGTTTGGCCGTACCTTTTTGTAACACCCTGTATATACATTTCTACTGAGTACCGTCCTGGAAACACATTGTAGTGCCGACCGTGAACGGCAGTCTTCGCGTTCGGCAGTTGGAGGCAGTCTGGACTGGGGCCCAGCTGCTCGCGATAAACGCGGCCGTGTGTGGGGGAGGCCCTCCTGGAGGGCTCTCAAACGCGGCGCGAGATAAGCGACTACCAGAGGGGTCGTCGTCGTCGGCGAGCAGCCCACTCGACCACGAGGACCCAGCAGGAGGGTCGCGGCACGGCGTATCGGCGGCCATCTCGCGCCGCCCACAACACGCCGCCGCTCGTTTCACGCTCCGGCGGGCGGGGCCGACCACAAGCCTACAGGGTCCTTCTGCGTGTGTCTCAGCCACGGTCCGCTCCTACCAGAGGTCTTGACCGCCGCGGCCATCGGCACCCTGCGTGCTGCCTTCCAAAACTGGTCGCATGGATTTCTTGCTCTCTGTAAGAAACAACGACAACTGCCCCTGACTGCACTATCGGAGTATTATGCACATTAAATAGGGACATTTGTTGTTGTTGTTGTTGTTGTTGGTTCTTACCGAGAGCAAGAAATCCATGCAACCACTTTAGATCCCTATTTAACCCTTGTGCCCACATTGGGCTACCCGGGTAACCTTACCAACTGTAACAGCCCATTTCTCAGGTATATTTAAACTAGTGGACACAAGAGGTTATTCCTCATTTGCATCTTTATAAAAGTCATAACAACAAGAAAAATTTAAATACGTTGCTTGCAGTGGCTATTTGAGCAGCAGCTGAATGTTATGTAATTACTGTAATGTTTTTAAAGGAAACTCCTTTTGCTATTGCAGATGAAGGGTTTTAATTTTATAAGTCATCCATACGCGTTTCCCCTTTGTCACAAGGCATCATCAGTGGGTGTCCTGAAATAGTTACATGTTTCTGTTCATACATAAAGGTTAGCTTTCTTACATATGTACAAAACATTCGTTTCTCATTTAAAACAGTTCGTTGTTTGCTATAAAATGGTGTACTTACAGCACTTACTACTCCACATCAGTCTCTTTACGGCAACCAGATACCTTCGACACACTTCCAATGAAACAGTTGAATTTCAAATAAGTTGAGAAGGTTGGCAACACTACAAAACAAACTACAGTTTACACAGTATGGCAGCAGATGCCTGTGAAACCAGAAAAATGCGGAGTTTTTTAGAAAACAGTGGAACCTTTCCACCTGGTTGCCGGAAAGAAACTGATGTGCAGTAGCAAGTGCTGTAAGTACACCATTTTATAGCAAACAAGGAACTGTTTTAAACGAGAAACGAAATATTTTGTACATATGTAAGAAACCTGACCTTTATGTGTAAACAGAAACATGTAAATAGTTCAGGACACCCACTGATGATGCCTTATGACAAAGGCGAAACGCGTATGGGTGACTTATAAAAATAAAACCCTTCATTTGCAGTAACAAAAAGCGTTTCCTTTAAAAACATTACAGTGAAATACATAACTTTCATAGAACAGCTTTTAAATGGGAAGCCACAGAACACATCCTCTAATCTATATTTGGGTTACCCAGGTAACGATATATCTCCATTATAACAGGTACAAAGTACATAAATGTAATATTTTATTTTATATAATACTTCGATTGTTTTATTATTTATTAGACAACCATATATGAAGATTTGACTTTAGCATTTCGAAAATGTCAGATATTGAAGTAGCTTTGTACTGGCGGAAGTCAAGTTGTGAGGCGGAATCGTGAGTCGTGTCGGGATAGCTCAGTCGGTAGAGCGCTTGCCCGCGAAAGGCAAAGGTCCCAGGTTCGAGTCCCGGTTCCGGCACAAAATTTTAATCTGCCAGGAAGTTTCATATCACCGCACACTCCGCCGCAGAGTGAAAGTTTCATTCTGGCACAATCTTTTATCTTGCGTTGCAAACTGTACTTGTTTAATGTCGCACATAATGACGAACATCCGTAGTGAAACACTGCACTTGCTGCCGTAAGTTGCATTGAAACTGATCACTGTGCATTCAAGTTTTGCAGAAAACCCCAGAGGTTCTGCACCGGTATTTTGTGTTCTATTTCATTCATTCTGAGAAACGTGTATTTTTAGCTCTGCGTTGTGCAATTTTAGCGGCCTCCTCGCTAATTCGTAGTGTTTCCTTTCTCGTGACCTGGTACAGGATTTACAAACATAACCGGACGCCAAAACGCCCCAAATTAAGTAGCAAATTACAGCGCGTAACAAAAGCAGCATTTGTATGTTCTCATTTCTGGAGGACCAGAGCTGGCTGTGGTGGATGCAGGCTGTGTGGGTGGATGGGGTGGGGGGAGTCATGCCGCTGCCCGCGGCCGTGGGATTCCCTCCCCTCCCCTTTTTTCCCTTTGTGGCGCCTCTGCATGTCGCAACTGGACACGCGGCCAACAGTAATTCTTTGATGCTCTGCACACTGTCCGAACTAGCGACCAAATAACTAATTTCCTGTTCCTTACACCTCATTTTCGCTCCTCTCTACACAGGAAGCGTCTATAGTCTTTCATCAGAGGCGGCTTCAATTTGGTCGCCAAATAACCCTGTCCTCCCCATCTCGCGGCCGTTTCTTTGATGTTTCTTTTGATCCACAGAAAGAAACATTCGAAAAGCGTCGTTCCGTTCCAGAGTCGCAGACAGTGTTCTGCATGCTGGACGACTCATTCCGTTGTCTTCTGTTTCCCAGAAAGCTGCTGCTACTCTTGACTCTTTGGCAACTGACGCCTTGCACATTTTTATTGTGGTGTTAAGAGTGATGTTTATTAAAACAAAACAAAAAATACTCATCTGATGTCGTTAGGAGAGCCAGTCGTGAAAAATTGTATCACCTGATATGCAAGATGTATGAGACAGGGGAAATACCCTCGGACTTCAGGAAGAATATCGTAATTCCAATTCCAAAGAAAGCAAGTGCACACAAGTGTGAAAATTACAGAACTATCAGTTTAATAAGTCATGGTTGCAAAATACTAACACGAATTATTTACAGGCAATACTCACTTTACGACTTATCTTAGAAGATAGGATAAGGGAAGGGAAACCTACGTTTTTAGCATTTGTAGATTTGGAGAAAGATTTTGACATTGTCGACTGGAATACACTCTTCCAAATTCTGAAGGTATCGGGGGTAAAATATAGGGAGCGAAGAATTATATTAAAACTATACAAAAACCAGACAGCGGTTATTAGAGTCTAAGGGCAAGAAAGGGTCATAGAGGTTGGGAAGGGAGTAAGGCAGGGTTGTAGCCTTTCCCCTGTGTTGTTCAATCTGTACATTGAGCCGGCACTGAAGGAATGGAAGGAGAAATTTGGAGAGGGAATTAAAGTTCAGGGAGAAGAAAAAAAAAAGTTTGCGGTTTGCCGATGACATAGTAATTTTGTCAGAGACCGCAAAAGATCTGGAAGAGCAATTGAATGGGATGGACAGTGTCTTGAAAGGAAAGAGTAAAGCGAAGGTAAGGAATGAAATGTCAGAAAATGAGGTGATGCTGAAGGAATTAGATTAGTAGTAGATCAGTTTTATTATTTGGGTAGCAAGGTAACTTCTGATGGCCGAAGTAAAGAAGATGTAAAATACAGAATGGCTATGGGAAGAAAAGCGTTTCTAAAGAAGCAAAACTTGTTAACATCCAATATTAATTTAAATGTTAGGAAGTCCTTTCTGAAAGCATTTGTCTGGAGTGTAGCATTGTATGGGAGTGAAACGTGGAAGATAAGGAGTTCAGATAAAAAGATGATAGAAGCTTTTGAAATGTGGTGCTACAGACGAATGATGAAAATTAGATGGGTAGATCACGTAACTAATGAGGAGGTGCTTAACCGAATCGGGGAGAAAAGGCGTATCCTGACTAAGAGAAGGAATAGATTGTTGGACACATAGAAGGAAATCGTAGAGCGAGACCGAGGGACGAATATAGTAAGCAGATTCAAAAGGATGTAGGTTGCTGAATGTATTCTCAGATGAAGAGACTTGCACAGGACAGGGTAGCATGGAGAGGTGCATCACACCAGTCTGCGGACTGAAGATCACAACAACTCATCCTTGGGCGTTGAAGAGATTACAAAAACTCCATACTGATACACATTAAGTCCCAGACACTGAGGAATATTTGAGAGTTCTTCGGTTGATGATATTTCTCAGTACCGGCACACTACAGGTGACGTAAACACCGTGTCTATAGCGAAAAGTCTTGAAGCACTGCATAACACTATAGCAAGGTGAGCAGTCAGCTCGGCGAAGTGATGCACTTCCGGATGGAATGATACTAGTCTTGTGTAGTTCGCGAACGAACTAGTTCGTAAGAGCGCTCTCACAGCCGATCTACGCGAACTAGTTAGCAGATCCCTCGCCTCTTAGTTTGTCCGCTCCTTTTCCGAAGCCTGACGGGGAACAGCGAGAGGACGCGAGAGCGCGCAGAATCGCGATTCCCTTGTGCCAGTTACCGTCATTTCGAGCTGAGATGCAGCTCAGCTGTAGTTTCATAGTTCAACGCCACAAGAAATCCATTTTAAAAATAAAGTACTAGGAGTACTCTGTATGCAAAGTAGTTAAATATCATTGTATCACGCATTCGTGTAAATAACTACTCAGTAAGTGTCCTTGATCTTTTATATGGATAGAGATGATAGGAGCTGCTTTGTTCGTTGAAAGTACTCCATTGCCGCGACGACGTCACACTGGCTGTTTCCGCTGCCCCATCAGAGCGCCAGCCAGCTCAGCGCACAGTACGCCGTAAGCACTGGCTACACATCCCGCTTACCTGCGACCGTTTCCTGTCGGGCCAAACTGCTGGAGAGCGCCTCGTCTGATGCTCTCGACTCGCCGGTGGCAAATCCTGCCGCCAGGCCCCAACGGCGCCGAAATTGCCGAGGCCCGGCTGGCCTCTTCCTAACACGGCCACGGCGCCAGGAATTTGTCATCGAGATAAACACGCGGCCCATTGCGCCAAAACGGCGATCCGCGAGCGCGCACTAAAGCGTCGGGACGGCGCATAATCGTCTCGCTGCGCCGGCCTGAAAAAGTTTAAAAAGCTGACGCCGAAACGACGCAACGGCCCGTTTTTGGCGGAGCTGCCACGCGGCCGTGACAAATACGCAGCGCGCGCGGGCACACGCTGCCGCAGGACTTTTGCCTCGCGTCAGAGCGTGTGTGGTGCCAGCACCTGCGTGACGGCGGTTGTCTTTTTTGCCACCGTGTCAGCCACGCCTTTTGTTGTTTAGAGAGTCTGAAACCAGTTGCTACAGAGATTTACACCTCTGCTATTTTCCGTTACGTTACATTGCGGCACACATATTTTTGAAGTCGTCCTCAGACTGAAGACGGTTTTGTAGACTTGCGCATAGTAGTTCTCGATCGGGAGCGCTCACTTTAGTTAGCGAATCTGCCGCGAACTAGTTCGTTCTTTTAGTTCGTCTGCTCCCAGTGAAGGCTGAGTGACGTGGTCTGCGCATGCAAGTGGAGGGAGACGTTCCCCCACCTAGCTGCTTCATGCGCTTGCTGCGCGAGCCGCTAACGATATCACGCAAACCAAAAGAAACAGTTTGTGGATAATTTCTGACGTTTAAGTGTAGACTTATCTCTATATCTTGGCATTATGGAAATTGTTAGTCAGATATTAAAGAGTGCAGAATACTTCAAAGCAGAAATTTTGTAGCACTGAACTATGTAATCTAGCAGGCAGACGCTCACCTCGAATTGGCTCTCATCAGCAGAAGGAAAACACGTGACTTTTAATTCTGTTCGCGACCTATCGCGAATATTTTAGTTCGCGACGTATCGCGCATATTTTATTTCGCGACCTATTACGCATCTTTCAGTTCGCGACCTATCGCGAATCTTTCAGTTCGCGACCTATCGCGCATCTTTTAGTTCGTGACCTATCACGTATCTTTTAGTTCGCGACCTATCGCGCATATTTTAGTTCGCGACCTAGTTCGCGCATATTTTAGTTCGCGACCTATCTCGCATATTTTAGTTAATGACTATCGCACATATTTTAGTTCGCGACCTATCACGCATTTTTTACTTCGCGACCTATCGCGCATATTTTAGTTCATGACCTATCGCTAATATTTTAGTTCGCGACCTATCGCGCATATTTTAGTTCGTGACCGGTAGCTCTCCTTTTAGTTCGCAGCTCGACCGCGAAGTAGGTCGCTCGTTTTACTTCGTCCGCTCGTTTTGGCTTTTGCTACCGCTACTAAAACTACAGCTGAGCTGCATCTCAGCTCGAAATGACGGCAACTAGCAGAAGGGAATCACGCGATTCTGCGCGCTCTCGGGTCCTCTCGCTGTTATCCGTCAGTCTTCGGAAAAGGAGCGGACGAACTAAGAGGCGAGGGATCTGCGAACTAGTCCGCGTCGTTCGCCTGTGGGAGCGCTCTTCCGAACTAGTTCGTTTGCGAACTACACAAGACTACTGCGGATTTGCTATTGAACAACATGCAGAAAAATTTAATTATTTAGTTTACACTATTAAAGAGAGCAGAGTAGGGGAAAGTCACGTAAGATGACAACATTAGGTATATTACAATTTTTTTGGTGCTTGCGTTGAAATCACATACTTTACTAATGGAAAAATGATTGTTTCTTGTCTCTCCTTTAAATTCGTGTTTAATACTTTCTAAAAGTGAAGATTGTTTACATAACCTATTTATGAATTACTATTTATTTATCTTATGGTTTTAAAAGTATGCAGAAACATGTACAATTAAATGGAAATGTCCAAATTTGATGATAGGTTCAGAGCACGTGGATTACCTCCTCCAAACCCTCATAAAAAAGGTAAAGCAGTCAACAATCCGAAGATTGGTTTGAACACCACAGTGCTTTACTAGGCATGGTCCTATTTGGAGGTGGTATGCCGTTGTCTTCCTCCGATCTTCGAACTGACTTACCCAGCCAGTTATAGGGGGACCTACAGTTTAACGTGGGTTCCGAACCACGGTGCTACTCGACATTTTTCACATGAGTCAGAGGTGAAAGAAGTGGAAAGTGAAAGATAAAAATCCTAGGACCTGGCGGGGATCGAACCCGCGACCTTTGGATTTGTAGTCTGGCACACTACCACTGTGCAACCGAGGCACCAAAGCCTCATATAATCGCTCAATGTTGGCAGCGGACGCTGTTTGACAAGGTGTTCTGCAATTCCATTCGTGATTTCCTGTGAGAAAGGACATAGTAAGTAGTAATTGACGGAAAGTCATAGAGCAGAACAGAAGTGATATCTAGCGTTCCCCAAGGAACTGTTACGGACGAACTAAAAGAACGAACTAGTTCGCGGCAGAGCCGGAAACTAAAGTGAGCGCTCCAGATCGCAAACTATTATGCGAAGTCTAATCCGCAGTACGTGCCCCTCACTTCGGTCATTCCCATTCACTCTGCGACCTCTGACGCTACGTCGCAAGACTGCCTCTTTTTCTGGAAATACTTAGTAGAGCGGTGACAGTCGTTCGTAGGACGGACACGGACAAATAGCGAAGGGCGGACAGAGGTGACACGGTGGTTCCGCCGATCCGAAGCGAGCCGTGACGGCCGGAACAAGTTGGCGCACTGCAGCGTTTAATGAAATGTCGCCACTGCCACTTCCTGGAAGGGCCCGCCAGAACCTCCAAAGGTCGGGACACGCCTTGCCTTTACTCGCGCCGTACGTAGCTATCGGCGCTCAATTAAACTGTCTTCTATTTTAAAAACAAACAAATAAATAAAATCCACCAGACCCAACAATTTATAATTTCCCTTCTCATGATCATCAAATGTTCAAATGTTTGTATAGTCTATGGGACTTAACTACGGGGTCATCAGTCCCTAAACTTACGAACTACTTATGAACTACTTACGAACTAGGACGGCACAAATATCCATGCCCGAGGGGGGATTCGAACCCCCGACCGTAGTGGCCGTGCAGACCGTGACTGAAGCGCCTCAGTCTCCTCGGCCACCGCGGCCGGCCTCATCATCATTATCATTAGAGACTGATTATGCCTTTCAGCGTTCAGTCTGGAGCATAGTACCCTTAATAAAATTCCTCCATGATCCCTATTCAATGCTAACATTGATGCCTCGTCTGATGTTATGCCTTTTCAAAATCATTCTGCACCGAATCTAAGTACTTTCTTCTTGGTCTACCTCGACTCCTCTTACCCTCCTCTGCCGAGCTTATAAGTCTCTTAGGTAACCTTGCTTCTCCCATGCGTGTAACATGACCCCACCATATCAGTCTGTTCGCTCTAGCTGCTTCATCTATTGTGTTCATTCCCAGTTTTTCTTTGATTTCCTCATTATGGGCACCCTCCTGCCATTTTTACCACCCGTCAGTACCTGCAATCATTCTTGCTACTTTCATATCTGTAACCTCTACCTTATGAATAAAGTAACCTGTATCCACCCAACTTTCACTCCCATGCAACAAAGTTGGTCGAAAGATAGAGCGGTGCACTGCTAACTTAGTCTATGTACTGACTTCCTTCTTGCAGAAGAGAGTAGATCGTAGCTGATCACTCACTGCATTATCTTTCCTGCACCTCGATTCCAGTTCTTTCACTACGTTGCCATCCTGTGAGAAAATACATCCCAGGTACTTACTTGAAACTGTCTACCTGTTCTAACTTTGTTCCTCCTATTTGTCACTCGATTCGTTTAAATCTCTTTCCCACAGACATTACTTTCATTTTGGAGATGCTGATCTTCATATCATAATCCTTGCACCTCTGATCGAGCTCTGAAATATTAGTTTGCAACCTTTCAATCGAATCGGCCCTTACAACTAAGTCATCCGCACATGCGAGACTGCTTATTTTGTTTTGACCTATTTTAATCCTGCCCTGCCAGTCTACCGTTTTCAACATATGATCCATGAAAAGTATGAACAACAGTGGTGACAGGGTACAGCCTTGTCTTACCCCTGAAACTACCCTGAACCATGAGCTTAATTTGCCATCTACTCTAAGTGCTGCCTGACAGTCTACGTAAAGCCCTTTAATTGCCTGCAGAAGTTTACCTTCCTATACCATAATCTTGTAGAACTGACAGTAGCTTCTTCCTAGGAACACGGTCATAAGCATTTTCTAGATCTATTGTTCTTTACTGTAATTCGTTCACTCTTTTCACCTTCATCTCTGCACCGCCTGACCATAGCGTAACAGTGATATATCTAGTAACGTCAAAGAGGACGCTCTCTGCCATAGAAATAACTTGTTACGGTCCGGCTGTTTGGAACTTCCTCATGTCGCCAAATGTCGCAGGATGTTGCTCCCGAGTGTGACGCTTTTCGCGAACGCCAGTGTATAATGGCCAGCCGCAGGCGCGGCGATAGTCGCCTGGTGGCCTTTTCGGCGGCTCACAGAGACGGCTTCGGCCGTGAGCTGCCGGCAGGTGGCACGTCGGCACAGGAGGCGCTAAATAATGCACGGCCGTCCGCCGGGGCCTGTCCGTCAGGCTGCGGGGTCGCCGTCTCAGCGGCGTGCGGCCGCCTCTGACCACACCGATCTCTGGCCACTCGACACTGAAAGTGCAAGCAGCCGTTTGAAGTAAGTCCTGGGTACGAGAGATACCAGACAGACAAGGGGGCCATCAGAAGTGAAAACAACGAATTCTGATGTGACTCGGATATGTTCTAGAACAGGCCTCTCCAACACGAGCACTTGGTGCTTGCGCGCCCCGGTGCCGCGACCTGCGGTCCTGGTGCTTTTCCCCCACCACTCTTGCCTCGTCGTGTCGCAGCACGCAGCGCGTCTTCTTGGATGCGCTGAATATCCGTTCTGAACCTTATCAAATAGGATACTGTTAATCTATCTTGCGAAAGCTTAGCACGAGCACAAAAGTTTCGGATTTATGTGTAAAGTTTTTCATTGTTTAACAGGAAGATTTTAAGCCTGATTCGAAACCACAATGCTTAATATAATACTGTACCGTAAATATAAAAGCGCTGTCACTACGAAAATAAGCCGGCCGCGGTGGCCGAGTGGGCTGTTGCGCGCCAGTCACGGTGTGCACGGCCACTACGGTCAGGGGTTCGAATCCCTCCTCGGGCATGGATGTTTGTGCCGTCCTTAGTATTAACTAGATTATAAATAGTTTGTAAGTTTAGGGACTAATAACCCCGTAGTTAAGTCCCATAAGCTCTACAAACATTTGGACTTTTTTCTCTAGTTGCTAGTACGAGGAGCTGCAGAGCGAGAGGTCACTCGGACAAAAATTTTAGTTCGCAACGTATCATGCATCTTTTAGTTCGCGACCTATAGCGCATCTTTTAGTTCGCGACCGATCGTGCGTATTTTAGTTCGTGACCGATCGTGCGTATTTTAGTTCGCGATCGGTAACTCTCCTTTCAGTTCGCAGCTCGGCCGCAAAGTACGTCGCTCTTTTTAGTTCGTCCGCTCTTTTTGGCTTTTGTTACCGCCACTAAAATAGCTCTTTCATTTGTTACGACAACTTTTTTTATATAATTATGTATAATTTCTCGCAAATAAATGCAAACAGTGTTACGTTTTGAGTTCTCTTTACTTGTTTACACTATGGAATGAGGGTTACATTTAGACACTGCTGAATATCTTAGTAAGAAAAAATTGTGGCAGTGAACCATGAAGCTACAATTGAGCTGCATCTCAGCTCGAAATGACGGTAACTGGCAGAAGGGAATCACACTATTCTGTGCGCTCTCGCGTCTTCTCGCTGTTCCCCGTCAGTCTTCGGAAAAGGAGCGGACGAACTAAGAGGCGAGGGATCTGCGAACTAGTTCGCGTAGTTCGCCTGTGAGAGCGCTCTTACGAACTAGTCCGTTCACGAACTACACAAGACTACCAAATACTCAACAAACATGAACAAACGACCAAAAAGCATGGATCTACCTAAGGAACAAAACTCCAGATGTCCATTAGTGAGACCTCCAGTGCCTGTTTGCAGTGTTGCCAGATGCAAGAGAGAGAAAATACCTACAGTCACACAAAAATGTACCTACGTTTTCCCTACTTCCTCCCTACCACCTTATTAATGTTCCTACATCAGGGTCTTAGCCAGGATTTGAGTCTGGGAGGGGCTGAATCCAGGAGTCCGGCCAGCAGACTTTAACCAGTTGATTAATATGACATGTTTCAATTTTGAAAAAACTTTAAAATAAATATTTGGCATCATGCTTCACTTGCTAGATATGTTTTCCCAGTGACTTATCGTTACTGATGGAGTCAAGTGTAGATAGTGCCGCGAATTCCAAGTGCTCTGTTACAAGAAGATTACTGATTTATTGATCGGACAAGGGTACATCAAGAACCTGGCAACCATTAATTACTTTCTCCAAATGTGACGCCTATTCCGAGTACACTGTTACAGGAGGATAACTGATTTATTGATCGCACAAGGATACATCGAGGCACTATCAACCATAGAGAAGGAACAGCAGTAATTACTTAGTTCACAGTCAGCACTGAAAAGGAAGTCCGTCACTCTACATGATTCGATTTTCAAAGAGGAATGCTACGTTGACAACGAATATCTAGCGCTTAGTTCATTATAACGTTGGATGTCGCAAATGTTTTTAGAGTGTTCTTGTCAGCATCTTCTCATTTACAAGTACTTACTAGTATATCGCCTTGTCGTAAATAAATAACAGTCTACTCAAGGTAATAAAACGTGTTTCGCTCATGGAAACAATGAATTTTTCTTGTGATGACTTTTTCTAACACTATTTCCATACCGGCTCTCCATTCCACTGATATACATTGAAATCATCGTAATTCGCATCAATTTTAATGTGTCTGAAACTAGATTTTCAAATGAATAACATTTAGTATGAACAGAAAAAAACTATGCCGACTAAAATATCATTGGCTACTTCAAACTCTGCCACAATTGGTCGGCTTCATTCCCCCCTGATAACTGCTCTGTTGCCAACATTACCCGCTAGGCCTGTGTCGGCGATTGTAAAATTTTACCGAAGTACCTACGCGTTGGGGACTTTTGGCTGAAAATTTCCTGCGTGATTTTAATGCTTAAAAGCACCTACGTGTAGGGAAAATTCCCTACGTCTGGCAACACTTCCTGTAAGTCCCAGCTGGGAGCTCTGCAGTAAGAGTTTGGACTCAGTGGCGAGCGGACATAAGGGATGGCGGTTATCGCTGAAACATCCGGTTTTCGGTTATACCGGTTCTTTTCGTCACCAGTTTAACCGCACTGTACAAACTGCTCAAGATAACCGGCTTTTTAAATAATCGGTTTTCGGTTTTTTATTGTTTTTATTTCCAGCAAAGTTCGACCGAAACTTAATTGCCAGCCGAAACAGAAACCGTAATCGAATTTTCGGTTCTTCTACTTTCGGCCGAAAACGTAATTTAGTTAAAATTTAGGTAAATTTACGTTATACGACACATCACTAGTCTTTCCAAATTTTGCAAGACCCCCTCCCAATACTACGCCTTCTTGAGTGTGTGTAAGCCTAGCAAGGAGTCCGTAGAAGACTATATACGAAGCATACAGATCTACTGGCCTAGTATTTCCATCCGGCAGTTGCGAATATTCAGCCAACCACTCCGCCATAAGTTGGACTTGTGAGCCAGAGCATACGAATATCTCGTTATATACACAATATATAAAAGTTACAGTCAGTAAATGAACTTCAATCGGTGCAGGAGAAGTATTTTGAAAAATAAAGTCACAATTCCGACTAACAGTATGATTGTTGTCAGTGTAAATTTACGCAAATTGAACTAGAAAAACTGTACACCACATGCCCAAAGAATATTCAAATGGGTGTGAGTTCTTATGAGACCTAACTGCTTAGGTCATCGGTCGCTAGACTTACAAACAACTTAATCTAACTTACGCTAAGTACAACATACACACCCATGACCGAGGGAGGAGGGAGGATTCGAACCTCCGACTGGAGCAGCCGCGCAGTCCGTGACATGGAGCCTCAGACCGCACGGCTACCTCGCGAGGTACCGCATGATTAATGTTACCTAAACCCATATTGGTTATTAAAAAAGCCCCTCACTTTCAAGCAATCACGTTAGTAAAACTTGTTAGCATAGCAATATAATACATTTAAGGCCAATTCACACTGTCCGTCACGTCAACGTCACATCACGGCACCGTCACGTCAAGTTGTATTCACACTGTCCGTTAGTGTCCGTCACGTCAATTCGCCGATCTCAATACGCGATGTTGAAAGTGAGGTTATGAGTATCGATCTGTTATGTAGAAAGTCGTAGTTTAATACTAGAATTGAAGGAACAACAACGCTAAATGTCATTGACAGCCAAATAAAACTAAACAGTGTATGTTTTTGGCCAACTTTCTGGGAACTGAAACAACATTTCAAAACATCGACATCTATTTTCAAACAAAAAAAAATAAACATATGAATACATCAAACAACACTTATAAGAGCATAAATAGCGCCTGTTTACTTCATCCATTACGATTTGCCCGTTGACATTGTTAATACCGTCGTAAACAACTGAATTTTTGTCTTTCGTTAGAACTGACTTTTTCATTTAAAATGTTATTTAATGAGAAATGCGTAATCAGATTACAATCTTATTCTAATGAACAGTTTGCTTCAGTCTTTTCTGTTAGAATGTTAAGTAACATTAACCATTTTTTGGTTTCAGATATCCGACCTCAATTGACAAAAACATTTAAGTCGTCATCAAACATTTGAGATTTACCCCTAAAACGAAGTATAACAACAAAATAAAGGCGAATAAGACTTACTTGCATATAAACAGTGCAATCGTCGACTGCAACATTTAATTCGCATGACGAAAATAGGTTAACTTCCGTGTTATCAGACGACCGTTCCGTCAAAACATTCTTCGCGAGAAAGCTTGATGTGACGTTGACGTGACGTGACGGTCCGTGACGGACAGTGTGAACGCCGCCATTAGAAATACATTGCGGAATGTTCTGACGGACGGTGACGTGACGTGACGTGAATTGACGTGACAGACAGTGTGAATTGGCCTTTAAAGTTTTAACCTACGTGTTGAGGAGCTAACAACACTCTGTTCTTTAATATCCAATAGTAAAAGCAGTCAAGAAAAATCATTTATTAAAATTTAGTCAGTCTTCAACAGATTATTATTATTAAAAAAAAAAAAAAAAAAAAAAAAAAAAAAAAAAAAAAAAAAAAAAAAAAATGAGTCACTGCTACAGGAAGTAGTCGTACCGGTTTTTTTACCCGGTTCTTGGCAATAACTAAAAACAACCGGTTACAGCCGACACCAAATAAATACCAAAAACCCGGTTATTCAAACCGAAAGTACCGGTATCGGTTTTAAGCGGTCGGGTTTTCCCATCCCCAGGGCATGGCGCTACAGAAGGCTGGCCGGCCTCGCTGTGGCGGCCGTTATGTAGGGCCGCAATTAATCGCCTTAACGGCGGTAGTGCGCGGGATGGCCGCCGTGAAAAGTGGCGCTGCCGTCGCGGCGCGGCGCGGCGCGGCGTCTCCTTTCTCGCTAACGAGCCGACGAGGCCTGCGGAGCGAGCATCCGTGGATAATTCATCGGCCGCGGGCCGGCCACTCGTGCCCGCTAAATAATTAAATCCGCGGCGCGAGTTGGCGTGATCGATATGCGAGAGACCGCGATCGACCGCTCGCGTCGGTCCATTAGCAGCAGGTGTCCGCCGTCCAAGTGCCGGCCTACCCACTGTCTCTCCCGTTCTCTTCTGTCCTCGGTCCGCGCTGCGTAGCACGACACTCCCTTTGCCACATCCTTCGCTCTGTTAGGGCTCTGCGCCACTACAGAAAACGGGCCGAACACAAGCGAACGAACTAGTTCAAATTAACTACATACTGTGCCTCGGTTGCACAGTGGTGGAGTGCCGCCTACAAATCCAAAGATCGCGGGTTCGATCCCCGCCAGGTACTAGGATTTTTATCTGTCACTTTCCGCTTATTTCACCTCTGGCAGTATTGCTAATGTGAAAAATACCGAGTAGCACCGTGGTTCGGAACCCACGTTAAACTGTAGGTCCCCCTATAACTGGCTGGGTAAGTCAGTTCGAAGGTCGGAGGAAGGCAACGGCACACCACCTCCAAACAGGACCATGCCTAGTAAAGCGCCGTGGTGTTCAAACCAATCTTCGGATTGTTGACTGCTTTACCTTTTTTACTTCACTTTGCCCACACACACGGAAAAAAAGAGGAAATTCAGCCATTATTTCACCCTCTTACTTGTTCAGTTTCCAAAAGATTGGATATACCTGTTTTTAATGTGTTGAAATACCTGTTGTAATTTAAAGCAGTGGCGTCTGGTGCTTCAGATGACTGGGGGTTCACTTCCTTCAGTGCTGGATTTTGATAGTGGCGCCAACCCCCTTCCCGCTCGGCGTTCAAAGAGATAATTTGGCGCACCTCTGCGAGTGGCGACGGAGGAAAGTACCCTCCCCACCCCCCACCACCCCATTCTTTTTATATATTTTCGTTAAAAGATCTGCAGAATGTCTTACCTCGGGCCGGTTGCGGTGGCCGAGCGGTCTGCGGCGCGCCAATCACGTTCTGCACGGCCACTATGGTCGGGCGTTCGAATCCCCCTCGGGCATGGATATTTGTGCGGTCCTTAGTATTAGCTAGTTTATAAGTAGTTTGTAAGTTTAGGGACTGATGACCCCGTAGTTAAGTCCCTTAAGCTCTACAAACATTTGAACATTCTTCAGATGAGCCAACAAGGACTGACGAAGACCCTCTCAGCTCCGCCTTATATAGCACGCTGGTGGTGTTACCGCGCATGCGTCGAAGACACGGTGACGGTGACAGAAGGACCACACCGCCCGGCGGCAGCAAAAAAAATGTTCAAATGTTTGTATAGTTTATGGGACTTAACTACGGCGTCATCAGTCCCTAAACTTACAAACTACTTACGAACTACCTTATACTAAGGACGGCCCAAATATCCATGCCCGAGGGGGGATTCGAACCCCCGACCGTAGTGGCCGTGCACACCGTGACTGGAGCGCCTTAGTCTCCTCGGCCACCGTGGCCGGCCCGGCTGCAGCGCCCTTGCTGGTGGAACTGCAGGGATGAGCTGTCTTCGATAGTGCCGCAGTTATCTGAGTCTTCTGGCGTCTTCATCTAGAACAAATCTCGGAGATGACGGGACTCCACGCGATATTCAGCTGGTAGTCGCTGTCACGGTTCATCAGACTTTCCGAAATGCGTATTTCAGGGGATTCTTTTATAAATGGGAGTCCCAGAAGGATGTTGTTGTCGCCAAAATTGATGTTTTATCATACTCCATTGTATGTCCGTTAGAAATGCGATGCTTTGCAACTGCAGACTTGCTGGGTTGCAGAAGGCGAGTGCAACGTTGATGTTCTGTAGAAACGTTCATCCACGGTGCGTGTTGTCTGTCCTATATAGGCCATACCACACTGGCAAGGTATATTATAAATTCCCGCCTTCCGAAGTAACAAATCATCCTTTACTGACCCCAGCAAGTTAGAAATCTGAGATGGTGAACGGAAAATCACTTTCACATTATTAAGTATTCTTCCTTTTTGATGGAGACATTTTCAACGAATGGAAGGAAAGCTAGCCACTTAGCTGGCGCGTTTCTTCTTTATCCACTTCCCGATTCCTGGTTTTAGGTGCTGTCAAAGAGTTTCTCATACGCACCCAAACGCGATAAGATGGCTCCCGAAACTTTCTTACGCTGACCATATCCAGAGTGAAGCGAAATTCGCGCAGTCAGTCTTAGCAGCGCGATTCCTCACACGCGAACAATGAAAAACGTCTCTCACAAAATTTAGTCCTGCTAATATTTCCAGCAGTGAATTGACAACGAAGACTGAGATGTGTGCGTGTTCCACACTTTGTCTAGAAAATAAAGATAGTTCTATTCTAACGAACTGGAACTTTCCTTCCCTGAAAGTGTCAAGATGAAATTCTCAGTAATCTGTAAAGATACAAACTTTTTAACATAAGATTTTTCATTGAGTGATAAATAATATCTGTACATCTCATATACAAGCACAGGTGTACTAATATGTTTCCAACGTGGGGGCTTTGACGTGGTCACGGGTGTGTCTGTGGGCTGTATGGAAACTTGGGTAAGCTCACAACGTTCTGGAGGGTTTTCTTTCGGCGGCAGGCGAGAACTGTGCGCGTTGCATGCAACCCGGCTGTAGAGGCGACCTTTGCGTGAGAGATTCCGCCGTTTAGCGGGGAAACAGCCCGGCGCCGGCTCTAGCGATATTATTACGCCGCAGATCTGCACGGGGCCGACATTTTCCAGACAGGCTGCACAATTATTTGATCTCCATCGGAAGCTCTCAGCCGTATTGGGTATCTCGCGTGTGTCTCGCCAAATGCGCTCTTAGAGAGCTCTTCAATTTCCTATCGACTCGGTTACACTGATCCGTACAATTTAATATCGAAGATAGGCAAATGGGATTGGGCTGCCCTCTCCTTTAACGTTCACGTCTGATACAGTATTTTTTTCTTAATGAAAGCTCTAATGGAAAAAATTTCTGACAATTCTGGCCCTTTTTCCCTTGCTGCTCTTCGTGTGCTAATGGGAAAGGCGCATTTTTCGTGTATAACGGTAATTTAAAGAACGTGTGTAAATCGCAGTGGAATTGCACTGGATAACAAACTTATTTGTCTATAGAACTGTTATGAATCTATTACTAAGTGGTCATACGAATCACAGTATGATATCGAAGTATATTGCTACCATTCTTCTCTTTTCCATGAGCATGAATAAATGCATATGACGTCATCTATCCGCTCCTACCCCTACCTCGTCCCTGACTCAACTGTTCTGTCCCTCATAGTCCTACGTAACTGACGATGGACTTTTTTTTTTCGCTTCATCACAGACTAAAAATATCCGGTATATGCAGGATAACTATGTTTATAAACAAATTCTGGCATGTAATACAATGCGTGAGTGTTCTTTTGAGTAGGCATACTACTAATATTTGGTGGCTGAATTACAAAGTGAGATTACCTTCCTGATACTATCACAAATCCTTGAAATGCTTACCATATGCCACTGGACTTAGCAGGAACTATCTGAAATCTAACAGCTATTAGGATAGGAAACAATACGTGACGGAAATGTCTCCAGTTACTAATAAACAGGTTACGTTACTTATTAGGAACTACGTTCTGCCTATAAACGCGAAATGAACTATAGTTCATTTTATTTCACTTTGGTGAACTATAGTTCTTTTACTCCTTGCTTTCCGAATGTACTGGGAAATTAGAGGGCGCATGCTCAAATACCTCTCCCCTCGATAATGAGTACACCTCACCCGCAGGCCCTAAAAGTATGTATTATAGAAGTTCTAACTTGTAAATGCGTAAACTGAATGGGATCGGAAGACCGAAATAGTTCTGCTAGATCACTTACCGGGTGATCAAAAAGTCAGTATAAATTTGAAAACTTTATAAACCACGGAATAATGTAGATAGGTAAAAATTGTCACACATACTTGGAATCACATGGGGTTTTACTAGGACAAAAAAGTTCAAAAATGTCCGACAGATGGCGCTTTATCTGATCAGAAAAGGTATAATTAGCATAACAAGTAAAGACAAAGCAAAGATGATGTACTTTACAGGAAATGCTCAATATGTTCACCATCATTCCTCAACAATAGCGGTAGTCGAGGAATAATGTTGTGAACAGCACTTTATCTCCGGAGTTGTAGTGAGGCACCATCAGTACCGATCGGAGGATTACTTGAATGCCAGTCTTGTTTAAACAACTGTTTCGCAGGAATGGTCCCGAAGAAAAGACAATGAAGGTATTGCGCACCTCGCCTTGTGCATCGGCTAATAAACCATTAAGGCAACATCCGCTCTTCATATTTGCTTTTGGTGTCTTTAAGATTCATCAAAAACATATTTGGTAAAATATCTTAGAAGATCCGATCATGAATAATAATGAAATCACTACTGTCCACCTAGCAAGAGTAGCCGTGTGGATAGCGGCATCTCGTTGCGTCGTGGAAAGTAGTTGGTTCGCGACCGACAGCAAGAAATTTTTTTAAACCGAGTTTTCTTTGCAACAGATACAGGAACAACAATGACTTTTGTATTGTTACTTGCCACACATCTTTGGTGGTTTTAGAAAATGTATCGGGATTTTGAGGGTAAGTAACATTTATACTCTTCGTTGTAGAAAATATTTTAACTGTTTAAAAAGATGTTGGGGGAGAACAGCATTTGCGCATGCCTAAGGTTAGGAGACGGTGCTGCTTCCAGTGTCACGTGACCTGAAGGTAGATTGTCTCTTCATCGTCTCACCTGAAGATGACTAGCAGGTGTCCAGTTGAAATTTCGTGGGATGAAATTTACGACAACGGGCTGCAAATCCGAAATCTTTTTGAATCTTTGACAGCAGTTCATGGAGCGATTGAACGTGCGCGCTAAATACTCGTCAGGTGATGCTACTTTTTTTTCTAAAAATTATTTAAATTATATTTGAACCCAGAACAGCTAGTGGAAACTTTGAATTTGCTAGAATCCAGTGATAACAATGAACAAATCAGCGAGTACGGTGTTGATTCTGGTGATATGCGCACTCTCAACCAACCGACACCACCTGATTTCCTCAGAGCCAGCAGCAGTCGCTCCTCCACGGAAACTGCCTTAACTTTGACGGGCCGAATTTTCGTACGCTTAGCCTTTTCCGGTCCAATAATGGTTAATATACCATGAAAAGTCTTTTGACACATTCGCAACAACCTTATGATGCGCTCTGAACTGAGGTATCCGCAAGGTGACGCCGGAATACCGCATTATCAGTCCTCTAACAGAGGGGACAAAATAAAAACAAGACAGGTGTGATTGTACGTTTCATTTCAAGTTTCAAATCTTCGCGAGTTTATACCCGGGCCGCTGAAACATTGCACTTGACGTTTCGCGTTACAGCGAATTAAGTTGGCCACACTGCTATAGCGACGTTGCAACACTAGCCTCTATATACACAGCAGACGAAACGGTTTTCGGTTGCATCTCGTAAATGTAAGCTATTGAGCAATAGTTCGTTCCCGGGCTGCTACAACAAAGCAGCAATTAATTAACGGCATTGTCATGTAGGCAAGAGCACACCAACGCACACGCTTTCAATAACGGAGCAAAGAAATATAGAAAATAAGCATTTGATCATGACAGATACGAAATAAACAATAATCAAAATAGTAACTTCTGTCTCTACGTTTTATAATCAGAATGCTTTTCACTCACGAATTTACGGCGACAGTGGTGCAACTCCATCCAGCTCCCCATCTTCACAAAAAAAAAGGATGCAGCATTCATATT
This sequence comes from Locusta migratoria, assembly GCA_026315105.1. Taxonomy (NCBI): domain Eukaryota; kingdom Metazoa; phylum Arthropoda; class Insecta; order Orthoptera; family Acrididae; genus Locusta; species Locusta migratoria. Next base: position 643,736,882 of record CM048746.1, read on the forward strand.
AGAAACAGCCTTTCCAACTCGGTTATGGTCAAAGACTTATTATTGTTCCTTATGTAATTCTTCACGTCACACCATACTAATTTATAGGGTCCAAATGGCAATGATACTGGACAGCGTTATTACATTGTAACCCTGCTGGTTTGCGATTTCGTTTACTACATAAGTGGGCGTAATAGGCATATTTTGTTTTTACGAGCGAATGTAAAAGAAGTTTTGACATTGACATATCTGCAGCAATATTTCTTTATTGTAGTCACTGCATCTTCTTTCCGATCGTTTGAACCGAGAATGAACTTCCTGCTCAGAGCATATGCTACGAACTTTTTATTCACTCGAAACTGAGAACTTAATCGGAGAACGTCACTAGACAAAAGTCTTTTCGGTGAAATTATTCAATTAATTGAACCACAGGTGCCGACGTTTCAAAATCAGTGTGGGTGCTCTATATCACGGTTCACAAATGTTCGAAAGCAACCCTCCTGAAAATCATGTTCATGCATTTTGAAATGAGCAATACTTGATAAAAGTAAATAGTCAGTTGTCTGACCTTTTAAAGATACAAGGAAGAAGGAGGAGGAAGAAAAGGAAAGCATGGCTGCATTAGGACACTACAATAAAGCGATCTAATTGCCCGATGTGGATATTTCGATATAAGAAACACCCCGAAACTTCTACACGACCAATGAAATAATTTTTCACTGTACACTAATCTAACACTTTTTCTGCGAAGCTATTCTTTCTGACAAAAGCGTTTGGTAGACCGCCGTCACCAAGGTTTAAAGAAATCTTTGAAATATTTTGAGATTTTGAAGTCCGACATCAGATTTTTTAGGTCAGTTCCAAGCAAGAGCTTTATACTTCATCGGAACTTTAATCACTTCGAGATAACTTCATGACATGTCTGACGGTATTAATATAGCCCAAGGTTTTTCTAAGCCTGAGAGAAAAGCATTACAAATTTCAAATGAATCTATAATTTTAATAACAAGGTAAGTGACAAATGAAAAGCTATTAACTTTAGCATCAGCATCAGATTCTTCAAGCTAAATTCCTGAAAGAACACAATTGAATGCTCATAAATACGTACACATGAATGGTCAAAAGGACCGACGTGCTTCAGGATGAATAAAGCTAGCATAGTGGGTAAAACACGGACACTCATTACTACTCGCTTGGGGACCCGCATACAAAACTGATCATTTCTTTCATGTATGAAATATCGTCTCTCGTTATGTTTACGTTTTGCATTGCCTCTGGAATCATAAGTTAGGTTTTGATTTTGCCCGATTTTTTAAAAATGTATACAATTTTATTTTCCACCTCAATTTTATGTGAGTGCTCAGCACCCCTAAAAAGTTCTTGAGGGGTGCACGAGCCCCGGAGCACCCACGGAGTCGGCGACCCTGAATTGAACTCGGAAAGTCAAGTTAAACCACTCACAGAAAAAACATATCGCAGCGAAAAAAATACACGACCTAAACACTCGGTATACACGATACAGAACGTTTCGTTTACGGTAGCATTGAACAAAGACGGCAACGCGGGAACTTCAGCATCATGGCACGTGACCAGCGAAAGTGTTTATCGCGCGGTGATTGGGTCGTTCCTAGCGACTAGCGCCTCGCGCTTCTTGATCTTCACTTGTTATTTGTAAACGTCAAGTGCAAAGTTTCAGCGGCCCGGGTATACAGGAGAGATTCCGAGAGAGCAGAGTTGCCATCCTAAAAACTTTTTTTCCTCATACTTAAGCAACTAAAAACCTCGTATTTTTGGCTATCAAACCTCATACAAAGGATCCAGGGGGGGGGGGGGGGTTCTAAAAATAAATAAAAAATAAATTATATATAATATGAAGCATTTAAAATATTGTTCTGTTATTCAACCAAAACTCACACATATTAAGTTAGTGTGATTTTTAGCAGGCATTTCTTAATTTACAAATTTTGAATTAAACAAATAAAATGGCCTTTTTTTCTAAACACAAATTCTGCACCAAGGAGGTTCATTATCTAACCTTGTTTTGCACACATTACTCGTCTCGCCAACGCCACCTGGCAATAAGACTGTAGTACAAGACAGCTGCCAGTTTCCAGATTCCAGCAAACTGTGCATGCGCAGAGAAGCTGCTGAAACTCGGTACTAGCTCTACGCATCCGCAGCCTGTTTGAAATTGCCAGCGGCTTCAACGAGCATAGTCAGAACACTAGGGGCTAGGGCAACGTCAGAATGCTACGCTGACACTGCCATAAGAAAATTTTTTCCCGTTACCGCTAGACAACATATGCGGACAGCATATTATCAGTACATACTTTCAATATATTCCGAAAACCCACAACTACAGACATAATAATTCATAATAGCTCTTGTCACCCACAAAGCCATAAAGAAGCATATTTTAGATCAGCCATAGATCGTATCACCAAATATCCTCTCTGTAACAAAAATATAAATTCAGAGCTAAATACACTCAAAAATATAGCAATCAGTAATGGATATAACCCAGAACTAGTCAATAATCTGTATAAATTGAAATTAAATTCAACACAGAAGAGTATTAAAGATGAAATCACTTTAACAAAAACTGAAACAAGAAAGAAAGACAAATTTGTAATACTGCGGACAAATTTCAGATAGAATAAAGTATGCACTGAAGAAAACAAATCTTAAAATAGGCTTCTACACTAACAACACTTTAGGAACCAATATCATACATAAAATAGAAAAAAATTGATCGCTATAGTCAATCTGGAGTTTACAAAATCGAATGCAGTGAATGTGACAAGGCCTACATTGGACAGACAGGCAGACCTTTCAAAATTAGATTTAGAGAAGATATAAATACAAGCGAAAATAATGTTTCAGCATTCGGCACACACCTCAGAGAAAGTAAACATTCGACTGGGAGTATAGAAGAAAATCTCAAAATTTTACATATTGTCTGCAAAGGACAACTAATGGACGTTTTAGAAGAATTACAAATCTATACACATATGACTAAGTACCCAGAACAAATGTTAAATGAACAAACAGAAATGCGCAATAAAAAATTTCCATAACACCTTAGCCAGCATATAAAGTACAATCCATCCTACCGTATTATACTTCCAAATATGCAACAAAACGCGATAAATTATAGTAGCACCGCAATATTATCCCTGTATTACAAAATAGGACACAAATCACTTTAAAACACTTACAATAGTTCGGAATGAAATCTAAAATTTATTGTACGATATTTGTCATGGTACTATTTATGTCACACTGCATATAACCAACGATATTGTTAAAAAAAAAAAAAAAAAAAAAAAAAAAAAAAAAAAAAAAAAAAAAAAAAAAATTTAAACGAAGAATATTTAATAAAAACATCTTTGGATCAACAGCTCTGTAAATTACACCAAAGTAATTACAACAAACAGCGTGACCTAAACAGTAACCAAATATAAATATATATATATGAATGTAAGTAATTACAACTTGTACAGTCAATATAACATTGCCATATTAATGTATTTTCATGTAAAACACACTTTGTTCTCTGTAATAGGTGACTTAGAAAATGGGCAAAGCCCGAAACTAGTCGTCAGCATTTCAAATAAAAGCAGCTTTGGTGCATATACAAAAAATGTCTTTTCTACAAAAGAAACATTCCTATGTCACAATCTCGGAATCTCGTACATAACTGTACGAGGTTGACGTTATTCTCGTACCTCGTACAGTATACCAGAAATCTCGTATTTGTACGAGGAACCTCGTACGTATGGCAACCCCGCGAGAGAGAGAGTAACATTACGAAATACATAGTAGGAGCGCCATTTGGCTTTGTAGCGTGGAGCGGGACGCCTGTCAAGGAGGGAGAAGTGGCAGGTGTTTGTGTGTGTGAGCGGTGGAGGGGGGTAGAGGGGTGGAGTGGGGGAGTGTGAGTGGCGCGCGCCTGTTGCCGCCGGAAACAGCGCGGCGCGGGGGACCCCCGTCGCCAGGGCTGCCAATAGTAGGCGCTGCAGGCCGGCCACCCGCCGGCGCGCCGCTGCCTGCAGCTGACGCCCGCGAGCGCGCGAAAATTGCGCCGGCAGGCCGGCCGGGCGGGCTGTCTGCCTTTGTGCCTTGGCGCGGCCGGTGTCATGTAGCCGAGGGCGCTCCGCCTCACCTCTCCCTGCCTCCTGACAGCACCACACGCGCTGCCTGCCTGCCCGCTCTTCTTTCACTCGCCTCCTTTGCGTACCCCACGAGATACACACACATATGCCGACACCTGTAGCTCCAGGAGAAGCAAACGCTGTGGCAGTATCCAGTGGCGTACCAACTATTTCTTTTTATAGGGAAGGAGGCAAGAAAACCTACCTACTAAATTCCAGGATTTTGGTCTGGAGGTGGGGACGAGGAAATGGAACTTTGATTCTACACGGAATATTCTGCAAATCACATTTAAGTGCCTGGCAGAGGGTTCATCGAACCACCGTCATACTGTTTTATCTCCCATTCCATTCTCGAATAGCGCGCGGGAGCTGAGAAGCAAAGATATGCTAAATGACCAGAGGTAGCTAAAAAACGAAATAAGCCTCTCTGACCAATATCAACGTTAAAATGTCTCTGATAACTTAGTCGATTACTATATGTATGTAAATATCTTTGGCAGAGCTGCTGTTAATTACGCAAAATATAAAAGTTTTCTTTAATTTCACGTTGTAGCGTAAAAAGTTGCTTAAAACCTGACAGCTAAAAAACGTATCCAGCTGCGAAATACTTGAATATTTCCATACAGTTTATACAACAGTTACGCCAGATGTCAGCATATAACGTCCATAAATCGTAGACGTAAGTTATAAGGAAAATTTATAACAAAAATTTTATGTATATTTTCGTATTATTTGATTTGTAATTAATTCATGTAGTTCTTATATACGCAGGCACTTAATAATGACAAAAAGTTGAAACAGCTGCAGCGCTATTGAATAAACTATAAGCAGTAATCCGGAACTTTCATTACATTGTCATTCAAAGATACATAATCGTTTTCAAATTTTTTACTAATCATTGGTTTTGTAGTTAAAGAACGAAATATACTAAATCAAATGTTTGTAAAGCTTATGGGACTTAATTGCGGGGTCATCAGTCCCTAAACTTACGAACTACTAATGAACTAACGTATACTAAAGACAGCACAAACATCCATGCCCGAGGAGGGATTCGAACCCCCGACGGGGAACGGCCTCGCGCATCGCAGCATAGCGCCTTATCGATGTTACATTGGACCAGAATTTTTTAGGGTTCTCTGAAAGATCTTTTGGCAAGGTATTGCTGTGGTAATTATTGTATGCTTTGCGCATCGATCTTTTTATAGACACACGAATCTCTACTAACTTATGCCTGTCATCATTTCCGTGTTCTTTTTTGAATCGAGAGTGTAACAGTCTTTGCTTTCTCAGCAGCTTTCTAACATTATTATTATACCACGGTGGATCTCTTCCATCCTTAATCATCTTTAGTGGCACATATTTCTCTAACCCTTTATTTACAATGCACTTAAATTTAGTCCACAGTTCCTCTACGTCCATAGGCCCGAAATTAAACGATGCCCATTCATTTTGTAAGCGCGATCCTAACATTTGCTTATCGGCTCTTCCCAACAAAAATACGCGCCTAGGCTTCTTGATTGCTTTATGAACTTTGGTCACCATCTACGCTATGACGATATCATGATCACTAATTCCTGTCTCTACGCAGACATCGTTAATAAGGTCAGGCATGCTCGTGGCTATAAGGTCTAAAATATTTCCACTGCGCGTGGAATGCCGGTTTAACTGCTCGAGACAGTTTACGGGTTTTATTAGGATAAAAAAAAAAATAGTTCAAAAAATCTCCGGCAGATGGCGATTCATCTGAAAAGTAATAATTAGCATAACAAATTGAGACAAAGCAAAGATGATGTTCTTTACAGGAAATGCTCAGTATGTTCACCATTATTCCTGAACAATAGCTGTAGTCGAGGAATAATGTTGTGAATAACACCTGTAAAGCATGTCCGGAGTTATGGTGAGGCATTGGCGTCGGATGTTGTCTTTCAGCATCCCTAGAAATGTCGGTCGAACATGATAGACTTCAAGTAACCCCAAAGCCACTAATCGACTGAGGTCTAGGGATCTGGGAGGCCAAGCATGACGAAAGTGGCGGCTGAGCACACGATCATCACCAAACGACGCGCGCAAGAGATCTTTCACGCGTCTAGCAATAAGGGGTGGAGCGTACGTTCCAGCAGGTGTTTATCAGCCAGGCTGGGGATGATGCGATTGTGTAACAGATCAGCGTACCTCTCAACCGTAACGGTAGCATTTGCAAAAATAGAATGACGCAGTTCGTCGAAGATAAAAGGTCCGATTACGGTAGATGTGGTTCTAATAAAATCCCATGTCATTCCAAGCATGTGTATCAATTTTTACCTTTCTTTCTACATTATTCCGGGATTTATTAAGTTTTCAAATTTACACTGACTTTTTGATCATCCAGTATACAGCGTGTTACAAAAAGGTACGGACAATCTTTCAGGAAACATTCCTCAAACATAAATAAAGAAAATATGTGGACATGTTTCCGGAAACGCTTAATTTCCATGTTAGAGCTCATTTTAGTATTTCTCTTTAAATGTAAATTGAAATAATTCGTGCAGACAATTATCAAAATACCCAATTGTTTCGTTAGTATGTGCTGTACTTCCTCGATTCACGTCATCAAAACAGATTTTCTCTGAACGTTTGGGCAGGAATTAATGGTGATGTCTTGATTGGACCTCATGTTCTTCCACCTACGCTCACTGGAGCACTTTATCATATTTCATACGGGATACTCTACCTGTGCTGCTAGAACATGTGCCTGTACAAGTACGACACAATATGTGGTTCAAAAGTTTGTAGAACTTATGGGACTTAACTACGGGGTCATTAGTCCCTAAGCTTACAAACTAAGACTAAGGACGGCACAAATATCCATGCTCGAGGGGGGATTAGAACCCCCGACCGTAGTGGCCGTGCAGACCGTGACTGGAGCGCCTCAGTCCCCTCGGCCGCCGCGGCCGGCAACAACATGTGTTTCATGCACGATGGAGCTCCTGCACATTTCAGTCGACGTGTTTGTACGCTTCTCAACAACAGATCTGGTGACCGATGGATTGGTAGAGGCGGACCAATTCCATGGCCTCCACGCTCTCCTGACCTCAACCCTCTTGACTTTCATTTATTGGGGCATTTGAAAGCTCTTGTCTACGCAACCCCGGTACTAAATGTAGAGTTTTTCGTACTCGTATTCCGGACAGCTGTGATACAATACGCCATTCTCCAGGGCTGCATTACCGCATCAGGGATTCCATGCGACAGAGGGTGGATGCATGTATCCTCGCCAACGGAGGAAATTGTGAACATTTCCTGTTACAAAGTGTTTGAAGTCACGCTGGTACGTCCTGTTGCTGCGTGTTTCCATTCCATGATTAATGTCATTTGTAAAGAAGTAATAAAATGAGCTGTAACATGGAAATTAATCGTTTCTGGACACATGTCCACATGTCGTACTTGTAAAGGCACATGTTCTAGCAGTACAGGTAGAGTATCCCGTATGAAATCGTGATAGTGTGCTCCAGTGGGCGTAGGTGAAAGAACATGAGGCCCAATCAAGACATCACCAACTATTCCTGCCCAAACGTTTACAGAAAATTGGGCCACGTTGCGATGAATCGAGGAAGTACAGTACTTACTAACGAAACAATTGGGTATTTTGACAATTGTCTGCACGAATTATTTCAATTTACATTTAAAGAGAAATACTAAAATGAGCTCTAACATGGAAATTAAGCGTTTCCGGAAACATGTCCACATATTTTCTTTCTTTGTGTGTGAGGAATGTTTCCTGAAAGTTTGACCGTACCTTTTTTGTAACACGCTATATAAGAGTAGCTGAAGCTAGGAGCAGTGAAAGGCAGTTTTTTGTTTGCTACAGTACTAGACTCGCATTCGGTAGGATGGTGGTTCATATCCAACACCGGCCATCGAGATTTATGTTTTCCGTGAATTCCCTATATCACTCCAGCCAAATGCCGGGATGGTTCCCTTCAAAGGGCACAGTCGATTTCGTTCCTCATCCTTACCCAAGACTCTGAGCGTAAGCTCCGTCTCTAATGACAAAGCTGTAGACGGGACGTTATACCCCAAGCTTTCCTTCCTTCCTCCCTCGCACATGGGTGTGTGTGCTGTATTGAAAGTTAGTTTAAGTAGTCTGTAAATGTAGGGACGAATTCCCATAGCATTTCGGTTCATTTTGTAACACCCTGTATACAAAATGTTTGTAAATCTATCGAACCAAACTGCGTGGTCATCAGTCCGTAGCTTACAAACTACTTAAACCTAGGTAAACTAACCTAAGGACAAACAGACACACTCACACAACCATGCCCCAGGGAGGACTCGAACCTCCACGGCGAGCAACAGTGCGCTCCGCAGCGAGGTGCTTTAGACCGCTCGGCTACTCCACCGCGGCACCCTGTATACATATTGGAGAGTTAAGTCCATAAGTATCTGGACGACTCTAGGTTTTTTAAGCTAGTCTGTCAAATTTGTGTTTTTTATAAACAGGATACGGAGATGGGAGGCAGTAGGTGGACGGAGAGGAGAGGAAGAAGGGCAGAGAGCAGGGAGGTGGAGAAATTTTGTGTCCCAAGAGGAGGAGGGGAGGAGGAAGAATAAGACGGTCGTATTGCCACGGAGATGGGTAACAGCGGCCTGGCCGGGACTAATGAGTGTGGCTGGTGTGTGTATTTAGTGGAGGACGGGCCGGCGGCTCTGTGTCGTCCAGCGGGGCAAGAAGGCGTGTCCGCCGCGGCACTACAAGGCGGCCGCGGCCGGCCGTTAATTAAGCCGGGGAGCAGGAAGGACTGCTGGAGTGCTGGAGAGCTGGACTGCTGGAGGGCTGAGCCGGCGCTGGCGCCAGAGGCCGCGCGTCGCCCTGCCGCTGCCGGCCTGTTTACACGCCCTGCCAGCCGACACTGTGCCCACGCCGTGTTTACCGTGGCTGCGGCGCGGGCCGCGTCAGGCACAACACGTCCGCACTAGACCTGAGCATAATAGTCCGCGATCGGGATCAAATTCAAATTTTGTATAGTCTATGGGACTTAACTACGGGGTCATCAGTCCCTAAACTTACAAACTACTTATGAACTAGCTTATACTAAAGACGGCACAAATATCCATGCCTGAGGGGGGATTCGAACCCCCGACCGTAGTGGCCGTGCAGACCGTGACTGGAGCGCCTTAGTCCCCTCGACCACCGCGGCCGGCCCGCGATAGGGAGCGATCACCTTACTACGCGACACTGCCGCGGAACTAGTTCGTTCTCTTAGTTCGTTCGCTCCCAGTGACGGTTGAGTGGTGTGGTCTGCACGTGCAGGTGGAGGGCGAAGTTCCCCCACCTAGCTGCTACATGCGCTTGCTGCTTGAGCCGCTAACGATATCACGCAAACCAAAAGAAACAGTTTGTGCATAATTTCTCGCGTTTACGTTTAGAGTTATCTCCATATCTTGGCATTATGGAATTCAGAGTGCAGAACACATCAAAACAGAAATTTTGTAGCACTGAACTATGTAATCTAGCAGGTAGGTGCTTACCTCGAAGTGACTCATCAGCAGAAGGCAAACACGTAATTTTTAATTCAGCTACGCGTCCTCTCGCTATTGCCCGTCGGTCTTCGGAAAAGAATCCAACTAACTAACGAACTATGAAGCGAGATACGTTTGGCATAATCGTCCGCTACCCCTAGTTCGTCTGCTGCTCCTAGTTCGTCCGCTGGTCCTAGTTCGACCGCTCCTTCTAGTTCGTCCGCTCTTTTTGGCTTTTCTTACCGCTACTAAAAGAGCTTTTTATTTTTATGACAGCTTTTCTATATAATGAATCAGTGTTGCCAAAGCGTGTACTATTACCCTTACATTTGGGCATCTTGACGTCAAATACCTAGGAAAATAATCCGGTTATTTACGCGAAAGGGTGATACAATGGTATTCAACTACTTTGCATACAGAGTACTCGTAGTACTTTATTTTTAAAATAGATTTCTTGTGGGAGTGAAGTGTAAAACTACAGCTGAGCTGCATCTCAGCTCGAAGTAACGGCAACTGGCAGAAGGGAAGAACGCCATTCTGTACGCTCTCGCTTCCTCGTAATATTCCCCGTCAGTCTTCGGAAAAGGGGAGGACGAACTAAGAGGCGAGGGATCTGCGTAGTTCGTCTGTTCGTTCGCGAACTACACAAGACTACAACTAAACCACTGAATACCCATGTGTTTGATGCCTGGAAATGAACAATAGTGGGCCAAAACGCGTCACCAGTAAAATAAGAAGCAGCTTGGAGTTTAACGTCCCGTCGACAGCGTGGTCATTAGAGACGGACGAGTAAAATAGTAACGTTAACTGACCCTTAAACTCCGTGGCTGACTGCAGTACGTAAGCAGCACCTTTCAGAACATTCCAACGTCCCTCGGTGACTGACGCTCCTGCGGTGCCAGACGCGCAGCAGAGCGGCTGACTTTTTCCTCCCCTCCCCTTCCGCCGCGGCCGGCCCCCCGCCCCCCACAAACACCTGGCTCCACCCCCGCTCCGCCCTGCCCTTCGATTGCCCGCGGGCACGCAAATAAACCGGCGCCAGTATATTCGGCGCTTAATTGGCCCGCCCAATTACCCGTTCGCCTTGGCGGTGTCCCTGCCTGCCGCAGAGATGGATGTAATTGCCCCCTAATGTCCTTAATTAAAAGGTTTTTTCCCGGCCCCGGCGTGGCCAACAAACGTGTAAGTGCCCTCCGCTCTGCCCCCCTTCCCACCCTACACTGATTTCACCTCCCCGTCCTTCCACTTCCTGCCGTTAAATATCGAAACGGTGCACCAATTTTGGAGACTTACAGACACGCATCACAGAAGATGCATGACCCGAGTTCCCTTACTGGTTCGCAGATATGAGCATTAGAGACGTCTTTTCCCACTCATCATACAGGACACCAAACTTCCTTGTGTTGTGAACTCGTCGCCTTTTGGTTGTTTACTCGTCCCAGCCTGGTTGTCAATAACGGTATGGGTGCAGGAGCGTTTGACATCTAAAACATTGATATAGTTAGTAGTAAAAGATATTTATTGACTGAAGTGTCCAATACTTATCTTTATTACATATGTCTGTTTCTTCTCTCTCTTCTCGCGGCGTCGTCCGTATGATACTAGCTGCGCTAAGACCTAGTTACCGCTAAGTTCGTAGCCGCGTTCTGACTTAGTACTGTCCTAGTTCTGTCGTCGTAGCTGTCTAATAACTGCCAGAGCTCTCACTAGTAACTGGCCTGAGTCCTGAATAGTAACTGACCGAGTTCTCACTATTAACTGCAGTATTCCCGAATAGTAACTGACGAGTACACACTAGTAACTGTGATTTTTTAATCCGCATAAGTAGGAACTTATATGGAAATTGCAGCTTAGGAATAATAACTGACCGAGTTGTTACTACTAACCGTAGTATTAACGAATAGTAACTGACGAGTGAACACTAGTAACTGACGAGTAACTATTTCGAAGTTAGTGCCTATTTTTGCCTATTTCGGCTTTAATATTCTAAAAAGTGCCTATTTCATCATCTACGTATTTCCACACTATACGACAAATGAAAAAAAAAAAATGAAAAAAAAAAAAATTCTGCCTAGCGGCCAGCAAGGTGGCTAGTTGATATGCGCTCATGCTTCGTATTTGCCCAACACTTCGGTCTTTTTTCATTTTTTTATGTCGCTATCCCTGTTAATACCAAATACTCTTTACAGGTGTTTTATTATTCATATGAAAAAAATAGGTCACGGATCTTTAGGTTAAAACCTATTTTTTTCCTTTCACGAAACAGAGTAGTTTGGCCGGCCGCGGTGGCCGAGGGGACTGAGGCGCTCCAGTCACGGTCTGCACGGCCACTACGGTCGGGGGTTCGAATCCCCCCTCGGGCATGGATATTTGTGCCGTCCTTAGTTGTAAGTAGTTCATAAGTTTGTAAGTTTAGGGACTGATGACCCCGTAGTTAAGTCCCATAGACTTTACAAACATTTGAACATTTTTGAACAGAGTAGTTTGATAGGATTGCCTGTAGACAGCAGCGAGAAAATGCGCGAAGGACAGTAATTTAGCTATAGAGGGCGTCTACGAGAAACCCGGTGACATACTTGCCGTCCGACTACACAGCGGGTACCAACATGTCTCGACTTGGAACGGTATCTTCTCCGCAATTGGCCACAGCACACTCAAATCTATACTGACGGCTCTAAAACTGAAGCAGGTGTGTGATACACCGCGGCGGAGCGCATTGAGGCGCTATTTTACGATGCGCGAGGCCGTTCCCCGTCGGGGGATCGAATCCCCCTTCGGGCATTGATGTTTCTGCCGTCTTTAGTATAAGCTAGTTCATAAGTATTTTGTAAGTTTAGGCACTGATGACCCAGCAGTTAAGTCCCTTAAGCTTGAGGAACATTTCAAAATTTGAACATTTTGAGTGTGATACGCCTTCTTTCGCCCCATCCAACGGCACCTACCGAATGTTTGCGCTTCCGCCTGAATCATCTATTTAGACGGCAGAGTTACTGGCCATCAGGGAGGCCATTTATTACGGAAACGAACATTTGAGTCTATATTGATCCTCACCGACTCACAAAGCGTGCTACAAAAAGTACAACATCCGACATTTGACAAACAAACGAACAAATACATATTGGACATCTTGGAGGCCATAAAAAATGCAAAGGCATTGGGCTTCGACATCCATTTACTTTGGATTAAAGGACATGAAGGCATTCTCCACAACGAAACAGTTGACCGCCCTGCCAAGAGAAGTATTACGGAAGGACAATTCCCTAAGTAACCTAAAAGTGGGCTAAAAAGACGACCCTCGTATGATCGTTGTATATGTTCACAACAATTATCAACAGATGAGACTGAAAAAGACGGGTAAATCCATTTATGGGTGTTAGCGTTTTCATACTGTATTGTAAAACGTTACCAGGTTATTAAGTAATTACAGTTCAGTCATTCTACCAATTTCAAACATATGAAATACGATACTCTGCTTTTCAACATTATGATGTATGGGAGTTCTGCTCGCAGTAAAATTATTCACCTACGGCGTCGTGGTAGAAATAAATACTTGTATGTACAATTTTTCACTTATTATTTAATTTTCAATCAAACTGCTTCATATTCAAGCAGAACATTACAACTTCATAAGTTGCGTACGCAATTCACCAGAACTTAACTGACACTACTTCCATTTTAAAATACAGACTGATATAGATTCCAGAGCACTTTACAAACGCCAAAACTCGAACTACCACACGCAAGGCGGTGAGGCAAATATATAACATTGACAATAATGACATTACATTATGTATTGTTGATAACAATTGAATATATTAATTTACAATTAAGGAACACACAAGTAAAACATTTCATGTACACAGAAATGATCACAATATAAAATGAAAAATATACATACAATAATTTTAGATGGCGCATATCTTTTTAAGTCTTAATCTCGGTGCTTTTTGTTTGACAACAAAGTGCAATGTTAAATGTCAATTAATTAAATTAAAAAAATTAATTAAAAAACACAATTTTGTGTGTGTTCTACAAGTTTATTTTTGCTTACTTAACCGGTTTTCGGCTTATTAGGACATCTTCAGAGTATTTGCTGCTGTGTCAACGAGGTTACATTCTTTAGATACAGAATGGGAAGAGATGACAAATGACTACACTTAAATCGATTTAGATTTGTCATCTCTTACCATTGTGTATGTAAACAATGTAACCTCTTTGACACAGCAGTAAATACTCTGAAGATGGCCTAATAAGCCGAAAACCGGTTAAGTAAGCAAAAATAAACTTGTATAACACACACAAAATTGTGTTTTTTAATTTATTTGATTATGTTCTACCAAGAAGCGACGGAAGAATCAGTCAAAATGTCAATTAATTAGTTAATGAGTACTTCATACATGTTCCTAACATATATTGAACTATCAAATATCTTGGCAATTCTTAAAATGGACTCAAAATCTCAGGTCAGTCAATATATACAAAGAATCACAATATTGAAATCTCGACTATTACATTAATTAACACAATTAGCTGGTCAACACAACTTGGTAACTAATCACAGTATTACCGAGACACTGTGCTACACTGATTCCTAGGCTGGCTATTTCGTTTGTAACTAACTTCACACGCAACATATATCACTATTAGACCACACGGCCGGTCGCAGTGGCCGAGGTGACTGAGGCACTCCAGTCACGGTCAGCACGGCCACTACGGTCGGGGGTTCGAATCCCCCCTGGGGCATGGATATTTGTGCCGTCCTAGTTCGTAAGTAGTTCATAAGTAGTTTGTAAGTTTAGGGACTGATGACCCCGTAGTTACGTCCCTTAAGCTATACAAACATTTGAATATTTTTAGCTTGAATACTGCTCACTGGTGTGGGATCCGTACCAGGTGGGATTGATGGAGGAGGTTGGAGAGGATCCAAAGGAGAGCAGCGCGCTTCGTAACAGGATCATTTGGTAATCGTGAAAGCGTTACGGAGATGATTGCTAGCCGGCCGCGGTGGCCGAGGAGATTGAGGCGCTCCAGTCACGGTCTGCACGGCCACTACGGTCGGGGGTTCGAATCCCCCTCGGGCATGGATATTTGTGCTGTCCTTAGTCTTAGTTAGTTCATAAGTAGTTTGTAAGTTTAGGGACTGATGACCCCGTAGTTAAGTCCCGTAGACTATACAAACAAAAAAATTAGATGATCGCTAAACTCCAGTGGAAGACTCAGCAGGAGAGACGCTCTGTCGCTCGGTACGGGCTTTTGTCGAAGTTTCGAGAACTTACCTTTACTGAGGAGTCAAATGTTCAAATGTTTTTATAGCTTATAGGACTTAACTACGGGGTCATCAGTCCCTAAACTTACAAACTACTTATGAACTCAAATGTTTGTTAAGCTTATGGGACTTAACTACGGGGTCATCAGTCCCTAAACTTACAAACTACTTATGAACTACTTACGAACTAGGACGGCACAAATATCCATGCCCGAGGGGGGATTCGAACCCCCGACCGTAGTGGCCGTGCAGACCGTGACTGAAGCGCCTCAGTCGCCTCGGCCACCGCGGCCGGCTACTGAGGAGTGTAGCAGTATATTGCTCCCTCCTACGTATATCTCGCGAGGAGATCGTGACGATAAAAACAGAGAGATTAGAGCCCATGCAGAGGCATACCGACAATCCTTCTTTCCGGGAACAATGCGTGACTGGAATAGGAGGAAAAATCGATAGTGGTACTCAAGGTACCCTCCGCTACACACCGTCCGGTGAATTGCGGAGTATGGGTGTAGATGTAGATGTTATCGACAGATGAGACTGAAAAAGAGGGGTAAATCCATGTATAGGTGTTAGCGTTTTCACTACTGTATTGGCAATAACGTAATGAGAGAGTAGGTGCGGTGGTGACTCGTGCCGCTTTAGCCGTTGTGAATTGCCTGCCTGGTGAGCAGTGGCGCCGTGTACAGTTTTCTGGTGGGCGCGGCGCTCTGCTCGCTACCGTGGCCGGCGTCAGTTCTTAATGCCGCTGCCTGCCGGACGGCACGCACTTGCGTGATGGATCGGCGCAGCGCGGCCGGCGGAAAATATCGACACGCGCGCCACTCGGCCGCGCGCGGTGGGCGGCATTAGCGGCCGTGATGGATGACCCGCGCCTATCAGCGCGCGGGCTTAGGCGGCGGCGGCGCAAGTGGCTGTCAACGCCAACTGCCTAAATCACGACACTTGCCGCCCGCCCGTCTGTCGAGGAACGCGACCGCCACCGCGGCGAGGCGGCGGCCGCAGGTGCCGCCGCCGCACGGCGCTAAGCCCACTCACTGTCCGAAGGCCGCGCGAAACCTAATTTATTGCGTTCACGATTCCCTGCCTATCCAACACTGTCAAGTGTACGCCAGAGGATACTTTCCACTACGATGTAGGCCGGGTGATTCACGAAGATATGCAAGTAGTTTAATATGTTATTCTACAAGTAAATCTAAAGGAAAAATAGTTCGTTTATACATTGGTCCTTAACCCTCCGTCGGGCGCATCTCCAGATGAAATAAAATCGGGCGCACCCGGCCTGAGAGGCCACCCACATATTTTGTGGACTAGCTCCGCCATGTTAAATCAAATTCGAAATGCGTGTTGCCTAGTCTTGAAGAGGATCTAAAGGAAGGAATTACAGCAAACTTAAAACATAATAATGGATTTATTGAACACAATACACCTTAAACTAAAGTGACCAAAATTACCAATTTCGCACAAAGAGCAATAAAAATTGGTCGAACAGACATCCATAAAAGTAATGAAGTTATTTTTAAAGGACATTAGGCAGTCTATTCTGACATGGAATCATCTTTTATCGCCACATTTGCAGCCAAAAACCGATGCTATAGCTCCCAAATCAACAGCTGAAACACAGGTATGGCACAGAACGTATACGTCGCTCAAGCAGATTTGCGGATTGGTTGATGACAAGTTGAACATTCGTGATTCTTCATCCTGCTAACTCTTGTTTCAGCCACGCATGGTCGACGTTTTAGCCATTTGGGAGCTAATGTGGGAGAACTTTCCTGTTCCTTGTGGGGTAAAAATTTTTTCAGTCGAGTTTGCAGCCGAATCGACATTCCACATATATTCATACCATACACAGGCTAAATTGTCCAGTTAGAAGTTGATGACACAAGGTTTTGCAATTGGTGGCGTCATTTGTAGCAATATCTTTTACACTGGATGTTGTGTAATAATGATGTGACTCTTCACACTATGAGTAGTAGAAGGTATCTACTTAGACTACTTCGTCGTCTTATCGTTTCCTAAATAAAAACTCCTCACATATTCGTCCTCGAGGAGGCGCATTATTTGCACAATATCATTGGCTTAGAGGCATAATATACTTTTCTGGACATTTCAGCAGAAAATATGGATGTGATAACGTAGGAAAAGAAAGGAAAACTGAAATTAGAACTCGATCAGGCGCACTCAGTCTGAAGAGCCAGGGTCGTCAAAATCTTCTTTTTTCCGAAGATAACGGTGAAAATCAGAGGACAGACTTATTTTGATTGAAACGAAGTAATAAAATAAAAATATCTTGAAAAATCTCACCTGAAAAACTATAACGTAATCGGGCGCAGACAGCCTGTGAGGCGCAAGGAGTTCCCCGTGATTCGCGTGGAAATCGATGGCAGCCTGCGGATCGGCACTGTGTGAGGTTCCCAAAGTTACGCGAGTAAACGGAGAGGCGGGCCGCTGGGCCACCACTGTTAAGCACGGGAATCAAAAAAGTGTTTTGCTGGCCTGTGAGGCGGACTGCGCCCGACGGAGGGTTAAATGTGAAGTTACAGAGCTACGGCAAATAAAACACTTTCATCATTTTCTTGATTTGCAGCTCTTTTTCCGTGTTTGCAGTAAACATTACTGGGTATGAGGTCCGCCTGATATGCAAAACACTGTTTTCATTTGACACCCAAACTAGTTTCAGCACCTCTGTGCCATCATCAGTGGGCTTTATATTTCATGCTGTGAAAAACAAATTACATTTATTTTACTATTGTGCTAGTTATAAATTTAGGCCTAAAAATGTCGTTAGTCTTATTTTTGTTTTTTTTTACCTTAATTTATATTTTGTGGTCATGTGGGACCCTTTTTATATACTTATTAAGCAGTAGCGTTGTCATCTGCAACCAAAATTCTCTCTTTTAACAAATTGTTGTTATATGGGAAGAAAAAGTATATAACAAAAGAAACCGTAAGTAATAGAGAATAAACAGACGATAAAAATATCCCCAGATGCCAAAATTACGTTTTTGCACCAGAAGTAGCGATTTAAAAAAACCTAACAATGTGTTTAAAGAGAGAATTTTGGTTGCAGATGACAACGCTACCACTTAATAAGTATATAAAAAGGGTCCCACATGACCACAAAATAAAAAATTAAGGTAAAAAAAACAAAAATAAGACTGACTACTTTTTTAGGCCTAAATTTACAACTAGCACAATAGTAAAATAAATGTAATTTGTTTTTCACAGCATAAAATAAATATAAAGCCCACTGATGATGGCACAGAGGTGCTGAAACTAGTTTGGGTGTCAAATAAAAACAGTGTTTTGCTTATCAGGCGGACCTCATACCCAGTAAAACACTTTCAATTTGTGTAGATTAGGTGCCTGTCTTATGCAAGTGAAAATTAGTCTACTTTAGACCAGACGAGACTATAGATTCTCAAATGGTATACTGAATTTATACAGGGTATACATACAGTCCGGGAACACTTTCAATTATTGATTGCACAAGAACCAAACACTGTACAAATGTCACACGCATGTCATTTTGAAGAAAAACCCTGAAAGGGTTTTCTTTTATGTATACCACCACAGCTTAAGTTTGGTAATTTGCCGGTAGTCAACGCTAGTCGCAAACAAGACGAGTTCATGTGTGGAGCGAGCTTTGTGTGTGTTGGAGTTCGACAAAACAAGTGTGGTACAACTGTTCAACGGATGAAACTTCCTGGCAGATTAAAATTGTGTGCTGGAACCGGGACTCGAACTTGGGACCTTTGCCTTTCGCGGGCAAGCTCACTGCGGAGTGAAAAGTTTCATTCTGGAAACATCCCTTAGGCTGTGGCTAAGCCATGTCTCCACCATATTCTTTCTTCCAGGAGTGCCAGTCCTGCATGTTTCGCCGGAGAGCTTCTGTGAAGTTTGGAAAGTAGGAGGCGAGGTACTGGCGGAAGTAAAGTTGTGGGGCGGCATCGTGAGTCGTGTCGGGATAGCACAGTCGGTAGTGCGCTTGCCCGCGAAAGGCAAAGGTTCGAGTCCCGGTTCCGGCACACAATTTTAATCTGTCAGGAAGTTTCATATCAGCGCACACTTCGCTGCAAAGTGAATAGTTTCATTCTGTTCAACGGATGTTCAGAACCAAGTGCGGTAAGAAGCCACTGACAAGGAAGACCATTTACCACTGACACAACAAATTCGTTACGACGGGTTGCTTGTGCTCGGCAAAGAGAAGCGGACGTTCCAGGTCGGTGCGTCGTGCATCCCGTGAACTCCAAATGGCTCCAGTGGCAGTGTGAGAAAGTCCTGCGCCAGAAGCTGTGTATGAAACTATTCAAACTGGAGCTGGTGTTAAAATGTTCGTAAATCTACCGGATCAAACTGCGTGGTCATCAGTCCGTATCTTACAAAGTACTTAAACTAAGGTAAACTAACCTAAGGACAACACACATACACCCATGCCCTAGGGAGGACTCGAACCTCCGACGGCGAGCAACCGCGCGCTCCGCAGCGAGGCGCCTTAGACCGCTCGGCTACTCCACTGCGGCTGGAGCTAGTGTACTAACGACGACAGTTGTTCATAGTTGAATGAAGATGGGGATGCCATTGTCGATCGCAAAATAGCGATGAAGTCACTTTTTACAATAATGGGAAAGTGAACAGGCATAATTGTCGAATCTGGAGTAAAAAGCAGCAACACTGGATATTGCTACTTGGACATGTTGCAGCCTGTTGGGTGTGTTTCCCGGTACACCACTGTGCTATGAGTGTTGTCTTTCGACAGGGGCCGCAACATGGCCGCTATAGGACTAGGGTGTATGTGTGTTGTCCTTAGGTTAGTTTACCTTAGTTTAAGTACTTTGTAAGATACGGACTGATGACCACGCAGTTTGATCCGGTAGATTTACGAACACGCCATGTTTGCAACTAGCGCCGACTATCGGCAAATTATCAAGCTACGCTCTGGGGGTATACATGAAAACATAAACAATAGAATAAAATAAATAACTTTCAGGTTTTCCTTTTGAAGGGACATATTTATGCTATCTGTACAATGTTTGGTCCTTGTACGATAAATAATTGAAAGAGTTCCCGGACTTCATGTACATCCCGTAGATAATGCGTTGTAAGTACTCATTGCAGTGTCGACAATGTAAGGTTACAGACACATTTTTGAAATTTTTGTCTTTAAAGAAAAGGAACCTTACATTTGAACCTTTAAACAAACAAGTACGACTCAAATAGCTGTTAGGTGGGAGGAAATTTTAATATATTTTTGTTTCCTTTTAACTTTAGTGTAAGCAATTATATTGTATATTTTCTGTTCTTTTCTTCTTTTATATTTTCCTTCTCCGGGATGTTCCTTTGGGTTTCGTGCGGCCGCGCGGTTATGTGACGTCACACAGAGTGGCAAGGAAACTGCAATGGCGTACGGAGTTCTAGGAGCACTGACGATTTGAAGCAAAAGAATAAATAAGGGAAAAGGAACAGAAAAAGAACGTGATTTTGTTTTAGTTGATAGAAGGTCACATAACCAATAACATATACATATATATAAAATATTGTAAAATAACTATAATAAATACAGTTTCGAAGATTTAAATTGGCATTTAAAATCAGTATGCCTATTTAGATGGAATTTGGATAAAGTTGTTAAATTTCCATCTGTTGCGAGGCCGTGCGACAAGCACGGGGCCTACAAGAACAAGTTTATAAAATATTGGTCGTGCGGACACCTCGCGACAACATTAAACTGAAATGCAATTTATCGTGGTTGCAGACTGAAACGTAAGCTGTCCAACTTGTCTTGTGGGCAGTCTTAAGTCGAGTTCGCGAGGAAGAGAATTCGATCTGCACGCGCATCGTGCCCCGGCGGTGAACGTATACCCCCACTGCCAACGGGCATGCCGCGGTGGAGTAGCCGAGCGGTCTAAAGCGTCTCGCTGCGGAGCGCGCGGTTGCTCGCCGTGTAGGTTCGAGTCCTCCCTGGGGCATGGGTGTGTGTGTTGTCCTTAGGTTAGTTCACCTAGGTTTAAGTAGTTTGTTAGCTACGGACTGATGACCACGCAGTTTGGTCCGATAGATTTACAAACATTTGAACATTTGCCAACGGGCATACGAGCACACCCCACATGTGCGAGGTGCATTCAGGTACGAGGGTCATACGAACGTGGCAGCCCCTTTAGTCCGCCTCTGGTAGATGACTTCCTGGTGAACCGTCACTTGTGAGTGGCTGTAGTTTTGTGCGGCATCAGGTCGGTGCATCAGCTGCCTCTCTCTCTACCCCTGACTCCGCTGCCACAACATCCAGTCCCCAGACGCCGGCCTCGCTACACGCAAGCCGTGACTGGCCCACCTCGCTCGTGCGCCCCGGCAGTTACCAGACAACCTGCTGCCCCTGCGTGACCCGTTCGCTTATACAATTTTTATTCTGCTTGTTTTCCAATCCGTCCGGCTACGACTCTTTTAAGAACGCCTGCAGTATCGTGGGTAAGGGTATCGATGTATTACAGCTCTGCCCTACGCTTGACGGAGCTGCCTCTTGAGCAGTTTGAAGGCGAGGTCAAGGCGATTTCTTCAGTCGTAATGACAACACTTTTTTTTTCATAATTGAAAAACATGAAAATGAGAAACAAGTATCCTTAGTAATAGTATTACATAACAATTTCCCTTTTAATTCACACTTAATTGCCGCGCGGAGTGACCTAGCGGTCTGGAGCGCCGCATTACGGATCGTGTGGCCTCCCGCGTCGGAGGTTCAAATCTTCCCTCGGGCGTGTGTGTTGTCCTTAGTTTGGTCCCATAAGAATTACAAACATTTAATTTATTCTTTTTTTAATTTTTTATTTATTTTTATTTTTTAGAAAATGTATCGCGATTTGTACGAGCTGACAAATACCCACACACGTATAATCGCACCTTTACACCTGTTGATTAGTATCAGTTCGCGAGGGCTTCCCACGATGATGTGGAAAATGTTACATTTTTACGTGCCGGTGCCCTGATTTTTGGATGTGGGAAGGAAAGAAAGGCCGAGGAAGCGCAGATGCTGGCGACCAGAACTCCTTACGCAATAATTGTTCGATAATTAACACTAGGAGACGGCTCGTATTTCAAAACTTATGTTAGGATATGGAAGGTTTCTCTAGTTTCCTGTCTCTTGTCGTTCCTATCGTATCTAGAACGAACACAAACTTTTGGGAAGCGATTTCACCAGAGGATCAGTTGGCACTGACACTCCGTACTTTGGACACTGGGGATTCCTTTTCCACGTTAAAATCTTTGCGTAGAATAGCAAAAAAACTGAATATGCAATATTATTCTTTGGGTTTGCGAAACCACTGTGCACGTTTTATCCCAATGAGTAAGGGTAGAATGGATGCTATTAAATGCGTAATAAAGTAAAGAAGTCAACAATCCGAAGATTGGTTTGGACACCACAGTGCTTGACTAGGCATGGTCCTGTTTGGAGATGGTATACCGTTGCTTTCCTCCGACCTTCGAACTGACTTACCCAGCCAGTTATTGGGGGACCTACAGTTTAACGTGGCTTCCGAACCACGGTGCTACTCGGTTTCAATACTGCCAGATGTGAAAGAAGTGGAAAGTGACAGATAAAAACCCGCGACCTCGGGATTTGTAGTCTGGCACTCTACCACTGTGCAACTGAGGCGCACAAATGCGTAATAAGAATATATAATGCATTACACAATTCTTTATGTTATTCTTATTGATTATTAGGAAGCAGGCATCCTATACATATTATAAATGCGAAAGTTTCTATATTTGTTACCGCATCACGCTAAAACTACAGCACTGATTTAGATGAAATTTCATATAGAGATTTCTTATGTCTTGGATTAGGACATAGGCTACTTTTCAAAATGTTTATTACAAGTTATTTATTTGAAATATATCCATAGAAATACGTAACGGTTGTAAGAAGCTTCTAATACAACAGCAGAAGAGTAGTGTAGGGTATGACATGTTTAGCCGTGGGGGTTAACGCGTCATGTAATAGATCTCGGTTATTTTGGGCAATGGTTCGGGTCCTGCTATAGTGATTTTTTTTCTTTGTTATTGTTATCTTTTTTACTTTCGTATATACAAAAAGATTCTTGGATACTGCCAAAACGGCTTAACTGATATATAATTACATACAGAAGAATTCTGAATGTTGGCGTTTATGCCGCATTCATTTTCATTTATTGTAACAAATGAAGGAAGTATGTATATAAATTGAAGATTTTAAATAAAATATGCTCTAACTACCATGGCAAGAAAAAACATTGACGTTTTGTGTAGAATGGTATCTAGATACCAAGCCCTATTTTGTGTACAAAGCGCGAACTGCCACGTATAAATAGCGTACGTAAACTGCAACGGAAGTAGTAGCAAATGCACTCAACAGATGGCAGGCGGTACGCTGCAGTTAACATATGAAACGTTATAGATGTTCGAACATTGTGATGTTATCGTAATTCTTTAAAATTGTATTCTCTTTGGATTTCAATGAATAATAGTTTCTTTGGTGATTTCGATTATTTATAGCATTCGAACGTTTGCATTTAGTTCTTTTATTGGTTCGCTTTGCATTTGTAGGATCTCAACAGTTCCTTTCTCCGTTAGATGTCTTTTTATCTCTTTACTTTTCTCCGTTAGGTTTGTTGTTTATTTCGTTACATTTCTCCGTTAGGTTTGCTGTTTATTTTGTTCCTTTACTTGGCATTTGTTTTCGATTACTGTATTGTTGTTATTGTAGTTACTTACTGTCAGGGATGCCATCCCACAAGTTGGAGCTGAAGGTGGGTGTGCCTGTTTTATTGATGCGTAACTTGGATCCCAACAAACTTGCCATTCCAAGTTAACCGGTTACAGTTTCCATTGAAAGTGGCCTTCTCGATCACTATAAACAAGAGTCAAGGACAAACATTAAAAGTGGCAAGTATTCATGTGGGCACCCCATGTTTCTAGCACGACAGCTCTACGTAGGCTGCTCCCGTGTATCGAGAGCTAGAAATCTCTACGTATACTCGGAGAACAAGAAGTCTCGAAACGTCGTTTACAGGGACGTATTGCAATAGATTTTTGGCTCTCCATCCGTTCCAAGACAATTATATATTCCGTGCTAACAATGTCGCAAACAGTCATGTAGTTATTTATGCCGTTTCTTGGCACTTTAATGTCTGACTATTGAACCGCGGGTAACACCGCGGGGAGCAGCTAGTATATATATACCTTGCACTATAAATTTCTCAAATGTTCCTAAAAAAGGGATGCTTTTAGTGTTTGTGACGATTAGTATGCTACAGTCACTAATAGAATATTATAAATTCCGAGGACACTTTCTGCACAAATAAGATATCCAACAACATTAATGCTGTGTTAGCGCAGAACACGCACAAATCCGAAAATAGTGTTTTTGATTTACGCAGAAAGGAAAGATGTTACAAAGAAACTAAATACAGAGTAAGATGATTCTTATTTTCGTCTACATAAAAGAATTTTTTCGCAGCATATCAGATGACTTGAAGTTTAACTTTGCGGCAGAGGTGAAACAGAGGCGCAGGAAAACTGTGCGCTTCGGACAACCGGACAGAGGCGTGACCGAGGACGCCTGCCCTCCGCATCGGTTGCGTTAAGTGTGGCGCAGTCTCATTGGAAAGCACGCGTTAAGGCTGGTTTACACGACGGCACTAGGTTTCATGAAACTGCGCTACTGGCCAGAGCGCATAACTCGTTGGCGAAACTAAACAGTTTTCGGACCATCCCAACTTTGGCGAAACTGATTACGCGACTTTTTAGGTTAGGTTATAACCAAAACAGAACAAAATACAACATAAAGGGGAAAAAAGAAAGAAATAGTCCTGTTTTTGGACATATATGCGATGATTAGGTGTTTGTGGGATTTTAACGATGAAAATTTCAGAAATAAGCAGCGGCGTGTTGGTGCTCTTGAAGCAATTATACGTGTATTAAATATTGATGGGTTGACGATTAGTGAATTTCAGACTGAAGTACAGTCAATTCGAAATATCTATACACACGAACTATGGCAATTGTGGATTTGGGAACACGGTACAGGTACTGTAGAGACGAATATGAATCTCTACTTGACAAGAAACGTAATGTAATTTCAGTTCTGGTAACAATGCTTCACGCATAAAAGTATCTTGTTTCTTCATTGTATAACTAACTCGGATTAAAAGGAACGTGAACTACTCTGGTTGCATGCTAAGATAATTAAAATAACTTCTACGGTCTTCAACCACAATTTCTTTGAGCAAGGTCGCTGTGCTCCAGTCACGAACCCAAACACGTTTATTATATATATATATATTAGTCTTATGGACCGACTTCACACAGGAAAGCAATAGCTCCGTCACAAATTTTGCAGCTACCAAAACTTCATTCTACGGTGACTGCGGCACTCACAAAACAACGCAAGTGAAGTGCCGTGTCTACAGACATACACGAAAGGAAACTTCCTGGCAGATTAAAATTGTGTCCCGGAACCGGGACTCGAACCTGGGACCTTTGCCTTTCGCGGGCAAGCGCACTACCGACTGTGCTATCCCGACACGACTCACGATGCCGCGTCGCAACTTCACTTCCGCCAGTACCTCGCCTCCTACTTTCCAAACTTCACAGAAGCTCTCCTGCGAACCATGCAAGACCAGCACTCCTAGGAGAAAGGATATAGTGGAGACATGGCTTAGCCACAGCCTAAGGGATGTTTCCAGAATGAAACTTTCACTCTGCAGCGGATTGTGCACTGATATGAAACTTCCTGGCTGATTAAAATTGTGTGCCGGCCACCGGGACTCGAACCTGGGACCTTTGATTTTCGCGGGCAAGCTCACTACTGACTGTGCTATCCCGACACGACTCACGATGCCGCCTCACAACTTCACTTACGCCAGTACCTCGCCTCCTACTTTCCAAACTTCACAGAAGCTCTCCTGCGAACCATTCAAGACTAGCACTCCTGGAAAATAGGTGGCGAGGTACTGGCGGAAGTGAAGTTGTGAGGCGGCATCGTGAGTCGTGTCGGGATAGCACAGTCGGTAGTGCGCTTGCCCGCGAAAGGCAAAGGTCCCAGGTTCGAGTCCCGGTTCCGGCACACGATTTTAATCTGCCAGGAAGTTTCAAATCAGCGCACACTCCGCTGCAGAGTGAAAGTTTCATTCTGGGAACATCCCTTAGGCTGTGGCTAAGCCATGTCTCCACCATATCCTTTCTTCCAGGAGTACTAGTCTTGTAAGTTTCGCAGGAGAGCTTCTGTGAAGTTTGGAAAGTAGGAGGCGAGGTACTGGCGGAAGTGAAGTTGTGAGGCGGCATCGTGAGTCGTGTCGGGATAGCACAGTCGGTATTGCGCTTGCCTGCGAAAGGCAAAGGTCCCAGGTTCGAGTCCCGGTTCCGGCACACAATTTTAATCTGCCAGGAAGTTTCATATCAGCGCACACTCCGCTGCAGAGTGAACGTTTCATTTTGGATACACGAAACGATTTGCGCGCAGTTGATTTCATGCAACGAGTGTCGCAACCTGGTGTCGTCGTGTAGACTAGCGTTTACAGTCGGCTGGCGTCCTATCCTCTGCCTGTGCTGCGTCAAGTGTGCGCCGGGCGTAACAGTTTGGAACGAGACGCCTGCCTTTCCCGCCAGTCGGTCGCGACACACAGACAACAGTCCGTCAGAAGCTGTGACGCGCAGCCTGATGTAATAGCGGCGTGGCTCCCCGCGGCGGGCCTTGTCGGGCAAGTTGTCGGCGCCATGCCTGCGCGTCGTTTTTGGCGCGGCGAGGCTTTAATCACGCCGCGGCCGCCTACTTGCTATTCGGCGCGGATAATCCGGCGGCAATCTGCGCGCCATCTGCATCTCCCGGTTATTGGGCTTGATTGTCAATTCCTCCGGCGCCGCTGCCGCCTACAATAGCCGCCTACAATAGCCGCCTCCCCGCCCCGCCCCGCCTCGCAAACACTTTGTCCCTTCGCTGTTCTTTCCCCCACTCCGTGCCGGGTCGTTCGCCGAGGCGGCTGTCTCGTGTTGTTAACACCGCCCAGCCGACGTCCACGGCCCTGTTATCGGCAAACTTTTCGCCGCCCTCTGCCATTAGCCCGTCTACTTGCCGACGGGTTATTCGACGCGATGCGTCCAGTTGGAAAAAAAAGACTTTTTCCCCATCTCATTACAATGCTAGCACTGAATGCTAACGACTACAGCCCCTTCCAGCATTTTTAAACTGACCCCTCTTGAAAGATATTAAACTGAAGTAGTGGCTTTGAATTAAAATTTGTATCGCGACCAGGTAATGGAAAAGTGCTATGGGTGGAACAGGGAATTAAAAATGTTCAAATGTTTGTATAGTCAATGGGACTTAACTACGGGGTCAGTCCCTAAACTTACAAACTACTTATGAACTAGGACAGCACAAATATCCATGCCCGATGGGGGGTTCGAACATCCGACCGTAGTGGCCGTGCAGACCGT
Source organism: Locusta migratoria (assembly GCA_026315105.1). Taxonomy (NCBI): domain Eukaryota; kingdom Metazoa; phylum Arthropoda; class Insecta; order Orthoptera; family Acrididae; genus Locusta; species Locusta migratoria. The sequence goes on from CM048746.1 coordinate 643,764,245, forward strand.
GACTAGAGCGCCTTAGTCTCCTCGGCCACCGCGGCCGGCATAGGGAATTATATCGGTTTCATAGATCTCGAAGAGGTTCATGACTGTGTTCCTAGGAGGAAGCTACTGTCAGTTCTACAACATTATGGTATAGGAGGCAAACTTCTGCAGACAATTAAAGGGCTTTACGTAGACTGTCAGGCAGCAGTTAGAGTAGATGGCAAATTAAGCTCATGGTTCAGGGTAGTTTCAGGGGTAGGACAAGGCTGTAACATGTCACCACTGTCGTTCATACTATTCATATGTTGAAAACAGTAGACTCGCAGGGCGGGATTAAAATATGCCAAAACAAAATAAGCAGTCTCGCATATGCGGATGACCTAGTTGTAATGGCAGATTCGATTGAAAGGTTGCAAACCAATATTTCAGAGCTCGATCAGAGGTGCAAGGATGATGATATAAATATCAGCATCTCCAAAACGAAATAAGGTCTGTGAGAAAGAGATTCAAATTGACGAACAAAGTTAGAACAGGTAGACAGTTTCAAGTACCTGAGATGTATTTTCTCACAGGATGGCAACATAGCGAAAGAACTGGAATCGAGGTGCTGCAAAGCCAATGCAGTGAGTGCTCTACTAAGATCTACTTTCTTCTGCAAGAAGAAAGAAGTACCAACAGTGTGTGAGGAGGGTGTCCATAATGAGGAAATCAAAGAAAAACTGGGAATGAACACCATAGATAAAGCAGTTAGAGCGAACAGACTGATATGGTGGGGTCATGTTACACGCATGGGAGAAGCAAGGTTACCTAAGAGAGTCGTGAACTCGGCAGCGGAGGGTAAGAGGAGTCGAGGTAGACAAAGAAGAAAGTACTTATATTCGATGCAGAATGATTTTGAAGTAAAAGGCATAACATCAGACGAGGCATCAATGTTACCATTGAATACGGGATCATGGAGGAATTTTATTAGAGGTACTTTGCTCCAGACTGAACGCTAAAAGGCATAATCAGTCTCTAATGATGATGATGGTCGCGACCAGGATTCGAACCCGAGACCTTCTGCTTGATAGGAAAACGCCATAACCACTAGGTCACCGAGACTTCATGGGTACAGCCGTTGCACGGACAGTCTTACGGAAGGTAGGACGTCAAGCGGGCCGACTTGAGGCAGGAGTGTATCGCACCTTCAACGGGACAAATAAATAGCCTACTTTTTGTCCTAGTTTCATCGAAAATCCTGCATCATAATTAAAAGCTTGGTGGCAAAATAGTTGGGAGACAGTTCCATCAACGCCAGTTTTCTCAAACAGTCCATGATTACTGGGAATACAGCGAGAGAGTGTTCATCAGGACTTCACATTTCCTAATGTCGTCGCCTCCCCTTCGAACGTTGGAAGATCGGAAAGTGCATTTTACGAACTGCAGGACTCGGGGGTGAAGCCGATTGACATTTCCGCTGTGAGGCAGGGGATGTAGCGAAGGGGTCTGAGCGGAAATGTCTTCCCGATGAGCGGCTTATCACGGGGGAGGCGTGCTGGGGAGGGCAGCTGCGCGCCAAGCCACTACACGCGCGGGTTCCAGCTCTCTTCAAAGTCACAAGCGCCAGCAGCATTGTGGCACAAATACCTGTGCTTTTCTGTTGCTTTAAAGACCACCATTTCTTCAAGGGGATAGCGATCTAATTTTTTCCTCCCTAAAATTGTCGCTATCAATATGTTCCTGCGACTTAACAAACAGTAAGAAACTTAAAACAAAAAAAAAAAACAAAAAAAAAATGACGTAGGCGTTTTTACTTGTTTGCTGACCGGAAGGCAACGACACACTCACTACGTTTACATGTAACATATCTTCCGGAAGACGAAAACAGATTTTCGTAAACCGTTTTTCGCTGTCGTGTTTACATGGCACAACCTGAATCGGATTTCCTAATCCACTTAAGATGGCGGCTGAAAAACAGCTGATTGATATTCTTGGTGTAGCAATTTTAATGGCCAGGGGAGTATAATGTTAAGTAATGGCGCCTGCGTCGCTACTGTGGTGGCAGAGGGCTGAGCCAACACAACCTAGAGGCAAGGCCTCACAACAGGCCGTGCTACGTCATACTGACGAGGCCGCGGCCGCCAGCTTGCTGGCTGCCCGCTACGAGGCAGGGGCGTGCCTCAGCGTACAGCCATTCAGCTGGCGGCCGCGGCCTCGTCAGTATGACGTAGCACGGCCTGTTGTGAGGCCTTGCCTCTAGGTTGTGTTGGCTCAGCGCGGGCTGCCGTGTAGCCAGTACCGGCCGGCGTTGACCTCGTAGCAGCGCGTGGCTGCGTGCGCGTACGCCGACGCCCGCGGCCGTGACGTCACCGCCAGTGCGTCACACCGCGCCAACCGCGCCCTGCCCTGCACACTCGCCACCGGCGGGTCCACGCCCTGCGTCATTCACACGCTTCCGTTACTGTCGCACGTCTTCTCTTCTCGCATTTATTGGTAACTTCAGAAACGTCGACTGATAAAAGCAGCAAACTAGCAAACCGACCGATACCAACAGGTCCCTGCACGGTGATCGGCACCACTGTTCAGCGTGAAAGAACGCTGTAGTGCGTGCACTGTCAGTCCGACCGGACCGAATTAGTGAATACCTCGATGTGGCTGCCCAAGCCACCACCGGTTGTTTACAGATGACGCCGTCATTTACCGTCTAGTAAAATCATCTGAAGATCAAAACCAACTGCAGAACGATTTGAATAAGATATCTGTATGGTGTAAGAATTGGCAATTGACTCTAAATAATGAGAAGTGTGAAGTCGTCGACATGAGTACGAAAAGAAATCCGTTAAACTTTGTTTACAAGATAAATCAATAAAAAGTGAAGGCCGTAAACTCCACAAAATACCTAGGAATTACTATTACTTCAGTCTTAAACTGGAAAGAACACGTAGATAATGTCGTGGGAAAGGTGAACCAGAGACTGCGTTTTATTGGCAGAACCCTTAAGACATGCAACAGAACTACAAAAGAAACTGCATACACTACGCTTGTCCGTCAATTTTTGGAGTATTGCTGCCCAGTGCGGGATCCTTATCAGATGGGTTTGACGGAGGACATAGAAAGAGTCCAAAGAAGGGCAGCTCGTTTCGTATTGTCACGATACAGGGGACACAGCGTTACGGAAATAATACAGGATGTGGGATGGGAATCATTACAACTACGGCGCTTATTGCTGTGGCGTGGGCTACTTACGAAACTCCAATCGCCAAGATTCTCCTCCGAATGCGAAAATATATTGTTGACTCCCACTTACATAGGTAGAAATGATCATCAGAATAAAATACAAGAATCAGAGCTCCAACAGAGAGATTGGGGTGTTCTTTCTTCCCGCGCGCTATTCGAGAATGGAATAGGAGATAAATAGTATAACCTCCGTATGCGAAATCCATGAAGATTTTTGCGGAAGAGACTTTCGTGGCAGCGGTGGAGTGGCTGAGCGCCATAAAGCGCCCTACTCCGGAGCGTGTGGTTGCTCGCCATCGGAGGTTCGAGTCCTCCCTTGGACATGGGTGTCTGTCTCGTCCTTGAAGTAAGTTTAAGTGGTTTTTCAGCCTAGTGACTGATAACCGAAGCAGTCAAGTACCTTAGATTTACAAACATTTGAATTTGCTGTCTTTGTGGTTCATCTAAACGCAAGGATACGTGACTGCAGAAAATGTTCCATTATTGAGCACCAAATTGGAGTCAGCCACATGTCCAGCATACCGACCCTCTTCAGAAACCACGAAACATCCCGGCCTAAACAGAAGAGCACAGAGCAGCGAAACCAGTGAAAGTATGTAAATCGGAGAATTTGATTGATCTCGTTGCTGACGGCAACAGCAGAAGCACTTTCAAATCGGTCGTGGGCAGTTCATTTCGCGGTACAAAGGGCGCAGGTCGGTGTGCAGTGAAACCATCGGCCTCGGCCAGCCACATGAAGAGCAGACCGCCACGAATGTTTGCGCTCTTTCCGCCCTCCTCGGCCAGAGGCAACACTCACCACCTGCCTGGCCTGCGCGGGCAAAAGCGTGCAGGCTTTACGCCGCGCGTTTGTTTGCGGGCATCGCGCGTGTGTCCTCTGTTCTCCCCTCGTGGCTCAGCCCGGAATTTTGCCTTGGTTTCCACTGTTAGACTGCAATACGTTGCTTAAATGATATCGCACTGAGCTAACCCTACACTGTTTCCCACTGAGCTGAAATTAGTAAACTAATCAGAGGGTGTGTGCAGGTTCGTTATTGCTGGCCTTGAATACAAGGTGTTTCAAAATACACTACTGGCCATTAAAATTGCTACACCAAGAAGAAATGCAGAAAATAAACGCTTATTCATTGGACAAATGTATTATACTATAACTGACTTGTGATTACATTTTCACGCGATTTGGGTGCATAGATCCTAAGAAATCAGTACTCAGAACAATCACAGCTTGGATGGCGTGTACAGGTACAGATGCCCATGCAGCTTCATCGCGAAACCACAGTTCATCAAGAGTAGTGACGCGTATTGTGATGAGCCAGTTGCTCGGCCACCATTGATATGTGATATGTTTGTAATGCTTATGGGACTTAACTATGGGGTCATCAGTCCCTAAACTTACAAACTACTTATGAACTACTTACGAACTAGGACGGCACAAATATCCATGCCCGAGGGGGGATTCGAACCCCCGACCGTAGTGGCCGTGCAGACGGTGACTGAAGCGCCTCAGTCCCCTCGGCCACCGCGGCCGGCTCGGCCACCATTGACCAGACGTTTTGAATTGGTGAAAGATCTAGAGAATGTGCTGGCCAGGGCAGCAGTCGAATATTTTGTGTATACACAACGGCCTGTACAAGACCTGCAACATGCGGTCGTGTATTATCCTGGTGAAATGTAGGGTTTCGCTGGGATCGAATGAAGGATAGAGCCACGGGTCGTAACACATCTGAAATGTAACGGCCACTGTTCAAAGCGCCGTCGATGCGAACAAGAGGTCACCGAGACGTGTAAACAATGGCATCCCATACCATCACGCTGGCTGATACGCCAGTGTGGCGATGACGAATACACGCTTCCAATGTGTGTTCACCGCGATGTCGCCAAACACGGATACGATGCTGTAAACAGATCCTGGTTTCATCCGAAAAATGACGTTTTGCCTTTCGTGCACCCAGGTTCGTCGTTGCGTACGCAATCGTAGGCTCTCCTGTCTGTGATGCAGCGTTAAGGGTAATCGCAGCCATGGTCTCCAAGCTGATAGTTTTGCAAACGTCGTCTAACTGTTCGTGCGGATGGTTGTTGTCTCCATCTGTTGAGTCAGGGATCGAAACGTGGCTGCACGATCTGCTACAGCCATGCGAATAAGGTGCCTGTAATCTCGACTGCTACTGATACGAGGCCGTTGGGATCCAGCACGGCGTTCCGTATTGCCCTGCTGAACCCACCGATTCCATATTCTGCTAACAGTCATTGGATCGCGACCTACGCTAGCAGCAATGTCGCTATACGATAAACCGCAATCGTGAATGGCTACAATTCGACCTTTATGAAAGTCGGAAACGTGATGGTTCGAATTTCACCTACTTACATGAGGCAGCACAACAACGTTTCACCAGGCAACGCCGGTCAACTGCTGTTTGTGTATGAGAAATCGGTTTGAAACTTGCCCCATGTCTGCACGTTGTAGGTGTCGCCATCGGCGCCAACCTTGTGTGAATGCTCTGAAAAGTTAATCATTTGCATATCAGCGCAAGTCTAATTCATATGCGACACGCCGTCCACTTTACCCTATAGTGCTCGCACAGTGTTCGTGATTCCCTCAGAGGGAATGACATTTACTTACTGTCACACGCCTTGCTTTGTCTTGAAATACATCATGCAGAGGCCATGTGTGTACAGTGCATCGGATACAGTGTAAAAACATGGACGCTGGACAGTGTATGTGAAGGTATAGTCGTAGGAATTAAAAGTGAAAGGAATGACGGAAGGTTAACGATGGGCCATCAGGAATTACGGTATATATGAGGTAGGTGTAGTAGCATCTGACATAATAAGAAAAGAGAGGCTGTCCCTAGTGAAAACTCTGCTCTCTTCGGAGAGCCGAACATTTGTCAATAGCGTGTGCGACGTTGGGTGATACAATATAGTCTTTAAACGAGTGATTAAGAGATTTTGTATAATTGAAAAACCCATAATTAGCCATACTGATACAAGTGTTGCATTTTCACCGTAGTTTGGCAGTAATGATTGGTGTGATGTGAACATCGTTAAGTAGTCTGTGTTTGTAGTGTTCCTGGATATTAGCCATGCAAATGTATTATTGATCTGTGCCCCCCCCCCCTTTTTTTGTCAGCTGAAACCGGTTAACAAGTGGAAATTTTATTACGCGATCTTAACTGAATACTAACAAGTGTGCTTAAAGTGCTTATCGCACCCAGAAGCATGTGTAAATTGTCTCTTCAAAGAATTCCAATTTCGAGTATGTGCAGTGACGCAAAATATTTTTATCTCTTCCTGCCGTAGAAAATAACTCAAATCGCGCAATGCACAGGCATTACTTTTGCAGTGTGAACAGTTTGTTAGAAAATTATTGGTGTTGCGGGTTGAATCGTTCGCTGGGTCGAATGGAGCATTGTGTATTACGATATTCATTCGTGTCAAGGACAATCGCGGCAGCTGGATTAGCCGGGCGACTATCTTTTAAATTAACACCACGCCATATCAAACTCATTAAGCCTCTCAATCAGCGCCCATGAAATATGCATCCGCCGAGCTCGCATGTAAAAGAATTATAAATGTCGCCGACAGTAGTGTAATTGTTCTCATTTATTACCGAAGCAGATTGTGCTTTGGCAGTCGTGTTTTTGTTTAAGCTTAGCAGAATGGCGCGGCGTTTATCATTCACACAACATCCACGCTTCATTCATAATAATCACGTGGAAGTCCAGCTTGGACGTCGTGTATCACTGGTGTGCGCCGTTTCCGCTGCAAAACTTCCGTTTTGAACGTGTTCCAAAAACAAAGACATGTACACAGTACTGTTCTCAGTTACTCTCTGTAGTATTTCTTTGCTGGCGTCCTTCGAAAAGACACCAACAGGAAGAAACGACGTTTTATAGCGTCCACTTCAGCGTTCTCGTGATGTGGATTGAATATAGTTTCGGATAATAATACTCTGTTGTGGCTCGGTAGCACATTGGTGGGGGGGGGGGGGGGGGGGTTCGAATCCCCCCTCGGGCATGGATATTTGTGCCGTCCTAGTTCGTAAGTAGTTCATAAGTAGTTTGTAAATTTAGGGACTGATGACCCCGTAGTTAAGTCCCATAAGCTGTACAAACATTTGAACATTTTTTGAACACATTGGTAGAGTGGCAGACTACGAATCCAACGGTCGCGGGTTAGATCCCCGGTGGGTCCTAGGATATTTATACGACACTTTCCTCTTCTTTCACCTCTGGCAGTATTGCTGATGTGCCGCGGTGGAGCAGCCGAGCGGTCTAAAGCGTCTCTCTGCGGAGCGCGCGGTTGCTCGCAGTGGAGGTTCGGGTCCTCCCTGGGGCATGGGTGTGTGTGTTGTCCTTAGGTTAGTTTACCTAGGTTTAAGTAGTTTGTAAGCTACGGACTGATGACCACGCCGTTTGGTCCGACAGATTTACAAACATTTGAACATTTACCGGTGATGTGAAAAATATCTCATTTGACCGTGGTTCGGAACCCACGTTAAACTATAGGTCCACCCTATAACTGGCTGGGTAAGTCAGTTCGAAAGTCGGAGGAAGGCAACGGCATACCGCCTCCAAACAGGACCATGCCTAGTAAATCACTGTGATGTACAAATCAACCTTCGCATTGTTGACTGCTGTATCTTTTTACTTTTAAAATTCGTAAGTAGGTGCTTTTTTTGACCGTTGTTCAACATGACTCTGGGCATCGATAGAGAGTCGTGAGGTATTGGCCAGTGGGTTCCACATACGCGCCTTAGATTAGGACTTGTGTTTTAAGGAAATTATTACAGGTACATGCTAAGGTGGTTACGGTAGAGCTAGAAAAAGAAAGAAGAGAGGATCGCCAGAATATTTTTATTTGCGAGGTTGTCGCGTCACAATAGTGTTATTTACGAGGATGATACTGTCGTTTATCGGTTAGTGAAGTCAACAGAGGATCAAAAGCAACTGCAAAGCGATTTAGACAAAATTTATGCATGGTGCGAAAATTGACAATTGACACTAAATAAAGAAAAGTGTGAAGTAATACACATGACCACTAAAAGAAATCCGCTGAACTTCAATTACGCGATAAATCAGTCAAAACTTAAGGTCGTAGATTCTACCAAATACCTAGGAGTTACAATTACGATAAACTTAGACTGGAGAGAACACACAGAAAATATTGTGGGGAAGGCGAACAAAGGTTACGTTTCATCGGCAGAACTCTTCGAAGATGCACCAGCTCCACCAAAGAGACTGCCTACATCACACTTGTGCGTCCTCTCCTGGAGTACTGTTGCCCCTTGTGGGACCCTCACCAGGTGGGATTGACGGAAGACATTGAGAAGGTGCAGAGAAGGGCAGCTCGTTTTGTTCTATCACGTTACCGGGGGGGGGGGGGGGGGAAGCGTCACGGAAATGTTGCATGAATTGGGGTGGAAATCATTAAAAGCAAGACGTTATTCATTGTGGCGTGATCTGTTTGCGATGTTTCAATCGCCGACTTTTAGTTCTGAATGTGAAAATATTTTGCTAGCACCCACCTACTTAGGGAGACATGACCATCCCAATAAAATAAGAGAAATCAGATCGAAAACGGAACGATTTAGGTGTTCTTTCTTCCCGCACGCTATTAGAGAATGGAACGGTAGAGAAAAGTTATGAAAGTGGTTAATGAACCCTCTGCCAGGCACTTGAATGTGATTTGCAGAGTATCTATGTAGATGTAGATGTAGGTGGCGCCCGAATATGTTTATTTGGTAGGGAGTCAGATATTCGAAAAGGTTAAAAAAATGCTACCGTAGACTACCTACTATCTCACCGCCCGGATTTTCTCACAAGTGCGTCTTATCGCCGTTGTGAGCTTGTGGCCCGCACCGCGGCATAGGATCTCGTCCAGTCTGTGCTAGCCTGGGCGCCTTGCCTTGCCTTGCCTCGCCTTGCCTGGGGCAGAGTTCTGCAGCGGGTGAGCCGACCAACTGCTTTTTGCCGCACCGCCGCGCCCGGGGCAAGCGAGATGAAGGCCGCGGACGACAATTAAAATGTTTTCCCCGGTGCGTTATCGTGCCCGAGTAACGATGAAAAGTGGCGGGCGCGCCCGTCTGCGCAGATAGCATCGCGATTTATGTTTTAATTAACATACAGCGCCAAAAGTTTGGGCGCGGCGCCGCGCGACGTGAGCCCCATATGTGCAGCCGCGCTCCATTAAGAACCACCCACCCCACGCTTCTCCCCGGGAGTTTCCAATTCTCGCTCTTTTAAACTTAACCCGAGGAGCAACACTTTTTTTTTCAGTCGTCGTGGCTCCTGCCCCAGTGAACGGAGGTGTAAAAAGGGGGAAGAACACAAAGCCTGAAAGACACGATTTTCGCCGTTACGCACACAACGAAATCTATATATGTAACAAACACAAAAGAAACAGACTATGAAGAATACAACACAGTACATAGCGAATAAACACAGTGCATACAGTGGATCAGAAATGAAACCTAAAATGTGCCCACGACACAGACGCGAAGACGGACAATGATCATGAAAAGTACATGAAGCAAACAATAATTAGCGGAAACATAATAAAAAGAACAAATATGACACAGTCAGCCAATTGTCGCCATTAACTTTAAATTTGTTAACATCGAATATTAATTCAAACGTAAGGAGTTCCTTTCTGAAGGCATTTGTGTAGAGTGTTGTCTTGTATGGGAGTGAAACATGGACGATTAACAGTGTGCAGAGGAAGGGGATAGAGGCATTTGAAATGTGGTGTTACAAAAGAAAAAAAAAAAAAAAGAAAAAAAGAAAAAAAAGAAAAAAAAATTCTGAAGATTAGATGGGTACATCACGTATCTAATGAGGAGTTACTGAACATAATTAGGGACAAAAGTAATTTCTGGCATACCTTATCTAAAATAACGACTCGATTGGTAGGACACATTCTTACACTGTGTGATCAAAAAGTCAGTATAAATTTGAAAACTTAATAAATCACGGAATAATGTAGGTAGAGAGGTAAAAATAGACTCACATGCTTGGAATGACATCGGGATTTATTAGAACGACAAAAAGAAGAAGAAGAAAAAAAAAAGATTCAAAAACTGATCAGAAAAGCAATAATCAGCGTAACAAATTACAGCAAGGCAAAGATGATGTTCTTTGCAGGAAAAGCTCAATATGTTCACCATCATTCGTCAGCATTAGCTGTAGTCGAGGAATAATATTGTGAACAGCACTGTAAAGCATGTCCGGAGTTATGGTGAGGCATTGGCGTCGGATGTTGTCTTTCAGCATCCCTAGAGATGTCGTTCGATCACGATACACTTGCGACTTCAGGTAACCACAAGGCCAATAATCGCACGGACTGAGGTCTGGGGACCTAGGAGGCCAAGCATGACGAAAGTGGCGGCTGAGCACGCGATCATCACCAAACGACGCGTGCAAGTGATCTTTCACGCGACTAACAGTACTTTGTTTTTATTTTCAGTTCTAATAAAACCCCATGTCTTTCCAAGCACGTGTGTCAATTTTTTACCTCTCTATCTACATTATTCATTGATTTATTAAGTTTTCAAATTTATACTGACTTTTTGATCAGCTGGTACATCAAGAATTTTCAAATGTTTGTAAAGCTTAAGGGACGTAAGTGCTGGGTCATCAGTCCCTAAACGTACAAACTACTTATGAATCCCCGAGGGGGGATACGAACCCCCAACGGGGAAAGGCCTCGCGCACCGCAGCATAGCGCCTCAATTTGCTTGGCCACTCCGCAACGGCTTTGAGTTCTTACTCGGACATGAGTGTGTGTGTGTGTGTGTGTATGTGTGTGTGTTGTCCTAGAGATACGTTTACACTACGATGCATGCACGCAACTTTTTTGCTCGATATGTCAGTTTGGCATGTCGCGATACATCACCTCATACAAAAGTTAACTGAACTTGTATGATGACTAGACCGCGGATTTTAGGTGTTTGTTCCTGAGTTGCTATTTGCATAAAAATTTGTACTTATGCGTTTCATGACTATTTACACTTAATAGCGTTAATTCCATAGGACCTAAAAAAGCCTGTTTCGACATTAGTGCCTATTTTTGCCTATTTCATCATATAAGTTTTTCCACACTATACGACAGATGGAAAAAAATATTTTCTGCCCAGCATGCAGCAAGGTGGCTAGTTGATATGCGCTCATGCTTCGTATTTGCCTAATACTTCGGTTTTTTTTATATATATATCGCTATCCCTGTTAATACCAAATACTCTTTATAGGTGATTTATTATTCATTTGTAAAAAACAGATCACGGATCTTTAGGTTAAAACCTTTTTTTGTTTTTCCTAAGCTTCAATTTGCAGTTTGGTCCGATAGATCTACAAACATCTGAATCTCAGCAACACGGACAATTCCTATTGTTCGGAAGGGATCAACAATTTATAACAGCGTTGGAAGAAGTGTATAAGTCTAAAAGGAGATGGTTTTCCCCAAACACGTTAGAGATTTTATTTTTGCGCGCTCTTTTCAAACGCCCCTCGTAGCTTCTGGCGGTTAGGTTTATTACAATCTAAATACGCCCGCGGCCCGGGCTGCAGAAGTCATTAAGCTTTGGGGCGTCGTCGCGTGTAGCAGGGCGGCCGGTCGGCGTATTCTCGCGCCGGCAGTTGCCTGTGTGCGTCTCCTCAGTCGGCGGCGCGCGGCTGTGGAAAGCAGGCGGCCTGCCCGCGTCCAGCGGCGTCGCTAAGAAGTGACGTCACCAACTTGTGACGACCGCAAGTTCGCCGGCGCGTAAACCAGAAAAAGCGGCGCGGAGCATCTGCCTACCCCTCTGCCACCGCCGCCCCTAATCGCCGCCCTCTTTTCCTGCGGGCGACGACTCACCCCACCCCCACCCCTTCACCCGGCGCGTCGGTGCTTGCTTTACATCCCCGCGCACTTTATAACAGCGCTGTAATTCCTCCCCAACTTCCGGCTGCACACGCCGCCTGTTAACCAAACTGCGGGCACGTCTTCGGCAGACGAAACTTTGTGTAAGTTCTCCCACGCTGCCGGAGAGAGAGAGAGTGCTCGAAAGGCGGAAGCTGAAGAGGAAACGAAAACCGGGGGAGGGGGTGCGGGGGAAACGGAAAGTGAAACTAAAGTACCCCGTGACGACACTCTCCGTTTCGTTCTCCAAAAATGTAAATTACGTATGGTGTTCGCTAACGTCCTAGAGAGCTTATGTGTAAGCATCTTGGCCATCAGTGATGTAAAGCCTTTAACCCTTAACTAACGTGGTGCGCTCTATCTGATCGCGCGCTTTCGGCAACAATTGCGATTTACCAATTTCCCTACCCATTATTGCGCCCATCTGCTCGTTAGCTTCGAATTTAGTTGTGAGTGGACCGGCAAAGCGTATGATGTTATGCCAGAGCTTCTATAACATGAGTGACGTCCTTTCGAAAATAGCTTGCGGTCATTTTCACCGCAATACCTTGTTTGTGTAATTTTGTCTGCTATTACTTTTCTGCTATTTACATATTCTCGATATTTTCCATTCCAAACCTTTTGAAACACGTAGGAACCGAGTAATTTTACAGGTAAAGGATCAGCTGCAAGTAGCAGACAATGTGTGAACACTTCAGATCGAAACTTCGAAGAAAAGGTGAGAAATGCATATGTTCTTCAGAAGATTGGATCAGATGAAGCTCCTGCCGACAGAGGTATCCTTGTGAAAGAGCTGGCCCGTAGTCTTGTGCTGAAATATATGCAAAAGCGAGCTCAGAACCCACGACTTCCGCAGGAGTTACGACTAACGACAAATTATCAGGTCTGCTAGGACAGTTGTGAAAACTTGTGATTTGGATGGCTCTCATTTTTCAAGAAGTATTTCTTCGTGTTACAAACGTTACATTTCTGTTTCATTAGTTCTTCAAGAAAATATACAAAATCTATCAAAGCTTTATTGTCAATATTAGCTAATGGAAAACATATAAATGTATTAGTGTACCAAATATGCAGTAAACATATCTGAGTGCCAGTTTTACAATAATTATTTAATGTTATAGTATTGTATTTTCATTTTTATTTACTTAATATTAAAGACTCTTTCATATGCAAAACAGGTAATTTCAAAGGTATCCAAATTGTCAACATTACACCCACCTAAAAAGTGAGATGTCAGATTGACCGCACCACGGTGTTAGTGTCCCTTGTTTGCCACGACGTTAGTTAAAGGTTAAAAGGAATTCACCGCCATTTGACTGAAATATTGTTTACTACCAAACCCGGCAACGCTTCGCAGACGCTAATGTGTATGGGATATGTACCCTAATCTCTTCTCTTCTTCTCCCGATGTCTATCCCTTCCTCCCTCCTCTACTTCTCCATCGCCTCCTCCCACCTTCCTTTGTCCATCTCCTCATCCTCGTATCTTCACACCACTCCCTCTTACCCCACACCATATCCATCTCCTACCCCCTCCTATCATCCCCCCTTTTTTTAAATCCATTTCATTCCCCCATTTTCGATCTCGCCCTCTCCCTCTCTCTGATTTGTTAACATCGAATATTAATATAAACGTAAGGAAATCCTATCTGAAGGCATTTGTGTGGAGTGTTGCCTTGTATGGGTGTTTTTTGTTCGTAGCACAAGTTAGTTTCAGTAGTTTGTAAGTCTGAGGCCGCGGTAGACTGGGCTAGCGTTCCAAGGGTCTAGCTGCGGAGCTGGCTCGCGGTCTGAGGTTACAGTCCTCCCTTGGGCATTAGTGTATTTGTCGTCCTTGGCATATCTTAAAGTAGTTTAAAAGCCTAGTAGCTGATGGCTTTTCGTGGCTAGGATATCCCCATAGGAGTTCGTCCGCCTACTGCAAGTCTTTTTATTGACGCCACTTCGGCGATTTGCGTGTAGATGATGATGATGATGAAAGTGATGATGAGGACAAACATACAACACCCAGTCCCTGCCGGGAATCGAACCCGGGCCCCTTACATCGGCGAGCAGCGACGCTGCCATTGAGCTACGGTCTGATGACCAGAGTAGTTAAGTCCTATAGATTAACGAATATTTCAACATTTGTAAGTTTTAGTAATCGATGACGTAAACTTTCATAGGCCTATGCCCTCCTACTTCTACCTTGGGCTTACAAACATTTGGAACATTTTTCCTTGATAAGCACGGGCCTCAGCGCAAGCAGATACGTGGTCAGAGGAGTAGACCCCAAATAGCGCCAGGCATGACGTCATTATGTCTTATAGGGCACCAGAATATAGACGGGCAAGCGCATCCGCCATTTTTGTTCCTTCGGTTCGAAGCGCGATTGTAGAATATGGCAATCAGTACGATTCCAGTATGGTGAGCTGTGCAGCTCCGAAGTGTTCGCTGTTAAGCGCCCTAAAAACGCCAATCATCATCATCCGAATTGTTCTAACCGTTCAGAAAATAGTTTTTTTTTTTTTTTTGCAGTGGATGCCGAAAGGGGAAAAAATGCTTAATAAACTGTCGTCGTGACAAGGTCTTAAAACTATGCGAGTTAGGTTAATTCATTTGTAGTTATGCACAATTCTTACACGTTGTAAATGACAGGTTTCGATACGTGTCCCTTTTAGCGAAGGTTCCGAATCTATGAACTACTGTTACAGACTTTTATTTATATATAGATAGGCGATAACAAACAGTATCAACATTTAGATAGTAACAATACTAATTACTTTTAAATGATGCACACTATTTTTAATAGTGTTATAATGGCCCGTAACGATGTTTGAAGCTACTGCGATGTTAATTTTAGTTACAGCGACTGCGATGCTAAATTTAGTTCCTGCATCGCCGGCGTAATTTCCTACTGTTCGCAACAAAATGTTTGTTTTACGAGGATAATTAATGTACTGACCGAATAAGGGTACATACAAGAAGTTGGTAAACATGAAAAACTATTTTCGCTCATTCTAGTTATTTGAGTTTTAAAAAAGCATTGAAAGTTTTTTTTCTAACATCAGCACTGTACGCCGCCGAAGTCGTAAGTAAAATTGACCAATTTTAACAGACAGAATTTTATTAAAGCCCTGATAGCTGTCAAAATTCCATTAGCTGAAAAGTGTTTTGAAACTATAACTTGTGAAAATGCGTTATCTTCGCCTTGGATGATAATCGATACATTTGCTTGATTTTTGAACACAGAATGTATTAAACTAAACTAAAGCGCAGATTTGGTAGTGGATCTGGTATCCCGTAAAATTGAGCTGTCGAATGGGTAAACTTTGCTTCTTAATACACACCCAGGTGGGCAAATACCAGAAAACATATTTAACGATTTGTGAAACCATATTACAATAATTTATTACTAAGAGAAATTTTGAATACAAATATATATTTTCTTTTTTGGTATGTGTCTTGCCGGCCGCAGTGGCCGAGGGGACTGAGGCGCTCCAGTCACGGTCTGCACGCCCACTACGGTCGGGGGTTCGAATCCCCTCTCGGGCATGGATATTTGTGCCGTCCTTTGTGTTAACTAGTTCATAAGTAGTTTGTAAGTTTAGGGACTGATGATCCCGTAGTTAAGTCCAATGAGCTCTACAAACATGTGAACATTTGATTTGGTGTGTGTATTAGAAATGAAGCGATATTTCCAAGCAATATCAGCGGAAAAACTCGGTGTTTCACATGCTCACGCTATCAGTGCTTGGAACAAAAATGGCGGTGGGAGCTGCCGCTACAGCACAAATTGATGCGCATGCCCGTCTATATCGAGGTGCCCTAATGTCGTATGCACGGTGTATCGAACATGGAAGAGCCCTTGAAAAATGTACCCGAACAGCATTTAACTGTTTCAGTTTCGCTGAATTTACTTGATACACGGACTGTTTTTTCTTTAATACTTCTGACACTATCGGGATCTTCTCTGCTGGTGACACATCGACCTGCCCCGAGGCGTGTTTTCGTCGTTGCCCACGGAAGAGTACGGGGGTCGCAGAGAGCCACATGGCCGAGTAGACTACCCTGGCCTTCAGGGTCCCGTGGAGGCCACGTGGGCGGATCTGGGCGGACTGAAGGGCAGCGGCCTCGAGACGGGCTGTCAATGGATCCTGAGGGAAATTTATGGCCGGCTGACGGCTGACGGCTGACGGGGCCAGGGACACGGCCGCTGTTGTGTTTTACAGCGGGCCGCCGCGCGATCGATGGGCCGACAGATTGCTTTGACGCGTCGAAGGATGGCGCGAGGCGGAAGGCAGGGGAACGTCGTGGAAGTCGTCACTCTCCTGGTAGCCAGGAGGCGCCAGATTAGGTTTATCTCCGCGACATCTGCAGTGATTGTCTGCCCCGCCGTCCAATCTGTTTACGTGGCCTGCATCCGCGTGTCGTCTTTCTGAGGCCGTTATCCGTGAACGAGGCCAGGTGTCACCCCGTACCCTGGGCACAGCTTTGCAGCTGTTAAAACGTGTCGTCGCTGTGCGGTCTTCACGCAGAAGACTGTTGTATTATGATGCAGTTCTCCATGAGACTCTTCCAGTGAAAGTCTTGTAACGTCTCACCTCAAGGCGTAATAGTTTTTGGTCCCACTTTAGGTTACGGTAGTAGCACTAAAAGTGGGCCTTTGCGATCGTCTTTTCAAAAAAATGTTCAAATGTTTGTAATGTTTATGGGACTTAACTACGGGGTCATCAGTCCCTAAACTTACAAACTACT
Source organism: Locusta migratoria (assembly GCA_026315105.1). Classification (NCBI taxonomy): domain Eukaryota; kingdom Metazoa; phylum Arthropoda; class Insecta; order Orthoptera; family Acrididae; genus Locusta; species Locusta migratoria. Next base: position 643,781,071 of record CM048746.1, read on the forward strand.
TATGAACTAACTAATACTAAGGACGGCACAAATATCCATGCCCGAGGGGGGATTCGACCCCCGACCGTAGTGACCGTGCAGACCGTGAATGGAGCGTCTCAGTCTCCTCGGCCACCGCAGCTCGAAATTTAAATGAAAATAACGGCGTCACCATTCATCTGACACGAAAATGGAATAACCGAATTTGTAGAGAAGAAAACTCTCTACAACTTTGCTATCTTTCTTATTTTTTTTCATATCTCGTATCCTTTCTGAGATATTTGTAAAAATAACGGCGATTTTGGGATGTCTGTCTGCCCATAACGTGTTCCCAGTTTTTAAGCCGAACCGTTCAACCGATCAACACCAAATTTTACAGACATAATTGTAGGCCGCCAGAGACCAGAACCTCCCATTTTCAAATTTTTCGGACAAAAAATACGGTAGTAATACCAAAAAAAAGCCGTTTGTAATGTAATTGCAAACGAACCGTTTATCTGACACAAAAATTGAATAGCATAATTGGTAGAGGGGAAAATTATCTACAATTTCCCTCTATTACGTTTTTTTTAATGTCTTGTATCGTTGCAGAGATATTTGCAAAAATAGCGGCGATTTGACGATGTCTGTCTGGCTGTAACGCGTTCCCACATTTTAGGTCGAACCGTTCAACCGCTCGGCACCAAATTTTACGGACATAATTGTTGGCTACCAGAGACCAGAACCTTGCTTTTTGAAATATTTCGGACAAGAAATACGTTACTAATACCAAAAAAAGCCGTTTGTAATCTAATTGTAATTGCAAATAAACCTTTCATCTGACGTGAAAATTGAATTAACGAATTTGTGGAGGAGTAAATTCTCTATAATTTTCTTCCCTTATGTTTTTTTTTTTTTTTTTTTTTTTTTTTCTTCATATCTTGTTTCGTTTGAGAGATATTTGCAAAAATAACAGAATTTTGACATCCTCCATTAAATTAACAAAAACCAGCCGTTCGCGGATGTCACGTGACATTCCTCGCCCAGAACTCTCTCTGGCATACGCCATCTTGCGTTGCGTATTTGATGATTTTCGTATTGTTACTTTCGCGTTGTCATTTCAAAGCAACGGCGCCCTGCAGAATTAACAAAAACAACACGTCGTTCTTCGCACGATAAATGATAATCTAGTGTCTACAAATGCCATATTAGCATCAGTTAACAACGGCCATCAATAGTATGAAATTGAAGAACATAGCTTATAACTGTTAGCTGTAGCGTATTGGGCAATACGTTGGACTGTGACGCCGAAGGTTAGTGGTTCAGAACCCTTCACTACCCAATTTTTTTTGTTCCTAAAAGGGTTTCAGACACTCTAATTGCTTAATTTTTTATTATTTATATTATGATTTTGGACCAAAATGTTTGCAAAAATTTATAAAACTACAAATCTAAAATGGACCCTAAAACACGTCAGTGCGATTTTTTAAAATTATTTTCAAACATTACCTTTAAGCTTTCATAGCAGGTTTTTTTTTTCAGTTTTCAAAATAAATTCCAGGGGTAGGGCCGTCATACAACTCTATTCCCCCCACCACCACTACTCCCCCAGTTACCTTGTCCCCATTACCGATAGTTTCTTTTCAAACTTCACATCTCTGGTCTTTATCGGCACTGACATCAATGGTTATTGGCAAATTAGGAAACTGATTGCACTTAGGACTGTTTGAAGGCAAGCTACTGAGCCAGCTTATTACACTGTGTAGTCCAGTACTGGCCTCTTCCCTCCAGTCCTGGAAAAGTACCCTCGATTCCAAATGAAATCGAAGAAAGCCAGACACGCGTTTGTTGGCGAGTGCGAATAGTATAAAGCCAGCCAGCTGCGGGCGCCGATGCAGCGAGAGCGGCCGAAATTAACGCATGAAAGGTCAAAGCCGGAAAGAAATCAGCCAGCCGGCTGGTCCGTTTGCATTCGGGATGGCGGTGACGTCAAAGGCAGAAAAGTGCGCTGTTGCTGACACCTTTTCAGCGACGTGAAATGTTGTTTGCGAACAAACAGACGCGAAAGTAAATGTCCGAGCGCGGGCGCCCGGATCGGACAAATAGAGGGAATTAAGGCAAAAGTCGGCTGCATACGGCAGCCATCTTTCTCGTAGTGAACGACGTGCATAGCAAGAGCCGGCGATACAGCGGAGCGGGAAGCAGCACGCAGCGGGCTCTGCGCAAAGTAGTGTTCAAATGTTTGTAGAGTCTATGGGACTTAACTACGGGGTCAGCAGTCCCTAAACTTACAAACTACTTATGAACTACTTACAACTAAGGACGGCACAAATATCCATGCCCGAGGGGGGATTCGAACCCCCGACCGTAGTGGCCGTGCTGACCGTAACTGGAGCGCCTCAGTCACCTCGGCCACCGCGGCCGACGCAAAGTATTGGACAGGCCACTCTGACGACAACCCATACGGTCTGCTGGAACGTTAATAAAACCGGAGCTAGGAAAGAAGGTACGTAAGCTCATACCTGCCAACATTCAAAATGTAGAAATCAGGAGATCCAGTTTAAAAAATCGGGAGATTCTTCAAAAAATCAGGAGGTACATTCTATCAACAACTGCGGCGCACGTCACTATAAACCTGAAGATAACTGATGTTAGCCGTTTCCTATCATCTCACAACACTACATAATGGCTACAAGAAACACTTGCATTAACCCAAATGTTGATTACATCCTTATTTTTAGTCAGTCCAGATAAAGTGATTGATTTTTTATTGAAACGAAAAAAGGTCACAGCTGTATTTTTGCGCTATACTGCTACCTGGGAACATTTTATGGAACAAGTCACCCACATGATCATTGCATTTATTTGGTATACAGTAGTCTAAAATAAACAATGTAACTAAGCACTCTACATGTATAACATGATCACTTCACTTCTCTCAGCAATTTCAGTCTCTCATTGTTACTCACACACTTTTAATTTTCTCCGCATGTACTCCGGTACATCGCTTTTTCCTCGTCGACAAAGAGTACAAAATACAAATAATATTCCAAAAACTGCTTAAAAAAGGGATTATATTTCTTGCCATAGGTCTACTGGAACACATACCACCGAATTGAAATCCCATAATCACGTAAAACATCCGTTTACACGAAAGTCGCCTTTCTGAAATTCACGTATGGAACTGATGCTCCTAACTATCCACTCAAAAGGTTTCCATCAATTTAAAACCTCTGAAGTGATTTTACTTACGTACAATGACAAAACATCACATCCAAAAAGAGCACAACATTGAAACACTACAAGTGTATTTGCAAATACGCGGAAAGAGCAGAAATAATCGTTGTACAACTTCTAATTTCTATGAGTTTCGATATGTATGTATATTAAACTGATAAATGAACAAACGACTTTTGACCATTGGCCAAAATATGGATATTGGTTTTCAGAATAAAGGCTAAAAATCAGGAGAAATAATGGCAAAATCAGGAGGCGGGAGTGTACGTGAAAAATCAGGAGACTCCTGCCTAAATCGGGAGAGTTGTCAGGTATGTAAGCGCTATCATAAACTGATGGAATAAATAGTGCACATGGAAAGACGACGTCTGGCTTTATACTATTCGCACTGGCCAACAAACGTCCGCTTGGCCTTCCTGCGATTTCATTTGGAATCGAGGATACTTTCCCCAGGAGTAGAGAGGGCAGACCAGCTCTGGTCTCCACAGGGTAATAAGGTGGCTCAGTAGCTTGCCATCAAACAATTCTAGGCGCAAGCGGTTTCCTAATTTGGCAATAACCCCTGATCTCAATGCCCATACAGCCCAACTTCCTAGATATAAAACATCGTTTTCACAATCTTAATTTCGTATCTGCTGAACTTCGTCTCGTACTGTGACGTAATTTAACAGGTAGCCTACTCGCAGGCCTATACGAGGTTACAGTCTGCAAAATGTTATACGTATCGTGATGTAGCGGGTCCATGAGGTGGACCGTAACTAACTAAAACAATTGATAGTCGACATATAATTGATTTACGAGATGAAATAAATACTTTGCTGTGCTTGTGGTGGTTCAACATTCTTCCTAACTACTACACAGTTCTGCAATGTACCACTAAGACTCCTGGCAATAGTATACTGGTCCGGCTTGTGCTAAGCATAGACTGCTAGCTCTCGAAACTCGTCTATTGAACTTCTGGATGGAATTGTAATTATAAGCCTAGGGACTAATAACCGAAGAAGTTAGGTCCCACAGATTTACAAGCATTTGAACATTTATTTGGGTTTCACATGATCGTTGCTTTCGGAACCCATGTTGATTCCTATAGAGGAAATTTCCTCTCTAGGGAAATCTCATACTACTCGAAAGTATAACGTGTTGCAAAATGCCGCAACCGACCAGCGTCAGAGATACTGTGTGCAATATACGGGTGTACGATTATATCAGTCCTTCATATACCTAATAGGTTGGATGCGCCCACATAAGTGGGGCGATTTTCAAACGCTGTGCTTACTTCATCGATTTCTCAGCCACCAGTGCCCCGAATACTTATCTTCTCACATGAAACAGTTGTCATCATTCGACAACTGCAATACCCGATCTGAAACTTCTAGCATCTTGGTTGTACTTTCATACAACATTAAATCTTTCTCCGTGTTGTTCTCCATCTCTGCCATACGACTGTGGAACACACTGCCATGTGACCTGTGTGACTACTCAACCCACAACTTTTTGCAGAACTGCGTGAACAGATCAAGCTGTCACAGTATTCGCCATCTCTATGATGGAATGGATGCCACAATCGGCACCTGCGTACCTGCCTGTGAACGCTACTCCAGGTACTATAGTTGGCGTCATGAAGGAAGGCGCTTCCGTACATATGTAACGGTTACTCACTGGGCAATTATGAAATGTCAGTACAGTTTTTTGCGTGATTCAAGCTACGGGTAAGTGCCGCCGTAGCAAGGAATTAATTTGCCGAGTGGGGTTACACGCGGACACACACACACACACACACACACACACACACACACACACTCAATAAATGTCAATATCAAGAACAGTTTTCAGCTCTCTGCGGTGTGCACCCTCTCCTCCTACCTCGTTCAAACACCGTTCAGGCTTGCTTACCTGATTATACAGACTCGATTAAGTCCCATCGGATGTTTCCTCCACCGGCCGTGGACTCTGACGGAATGTAAATCTCGTCGTGTGTTGCTGGAAATTAATATCACAGGAGAAAATGTTTCTGCTTACTTGAAATGAAAGCGGCCTTTCTGAACAATTTTGTTTATTAACTTTAGTGTGGCTAACTACGTTGGAACCAGATTTACAAAGTTCTGAAATATCCCGGTAATTAAATCTGTTGAGACCTTCTCAATACTGAATATGTTAATTATTAAATTTATCAATTGTGTCGCAATGACAATATTAACTTCTTTTCCTTTGCAGACTACCCTCGGAGCCGTAGCTCGTCTAATTCACACAATATCAGCACCAAAACTTCAAACGCACTGCTCGTCACTATAGAGCAGATAATTCTCATTAATATCATTTTATCTGGCGGTTAATTACGCCTAATTATACACTTTGTGACGCTAGCCTTTCACATACGTGTTGACCGTCCTGTGGCCTGTCGCGGACTGGGTACAGAGCCCACGCTCTGACTTGGCGCCTAGATGTTAGAAGCTTTCACCCGATTGGCTGATTTGTATCAGCCAATAACATATCACTTTCTATAACTTTTAGTTTATGGTAAAGCTGCGCTTTTAAATGAATCTGAAATTGTAATTAATCTAATAAGACATGATCGTAATCCTTCGGTGGGTTGGAGTTATGTCTCAGAAAATATTATCGGCAAAATAATGAAATGAAAAGCACGCGGTTCCCGCCTCGACAGCGGCCGGGAAGAACCGCCCTGACTGCCGCAGCGAACGAATGCTTCCCACGGTACAGTACTGCACCATATGTCACGGCCAGTATGAACCAGCTCGGCTCGCTTCCGTGTGCGGCCAGGTACCCGAAACAAAACTGTCTGGACTGCAGAAGGCAGACCAGACGAAAAGAAATGAAAATATAATGAAATAAATCCCGAAATAAAATAGGGAACAATGTGGGGTAATACCACACATAGAGGTCGGAACCAAAGGGAAGCACTGAAGGGAGGAGCTACGGCCGAGCACCAACAGTTGTGCCTGCAGGAGTAACATTGCGAAACTACCTGCCAGTCGCGCCTAGAGAATGAATGCTATTGGCTACCAGTGCGGTAATGGAGGGAGATGCGCATAACGACTGAAAACTGAGGCGCCATTGCATATGACGCCAACTATAATATGGCGTTCCACCACGGATCGACGCCCGGTACCTCAGTAGCGCTTAAGCTATCTATATATGTGAATGTCTGTTCGGTGTACGTTTATCACGTCGAAACCACAAGACATAAAGAGCTAAAAAATTGAACAGTTACTAATGTCTACCCGGGGAAGGCTTTAGACACGGTTTTATGGCGATCGGATAGTGAATGTCTATTCGGTGTACGCTTATCACGTCCAAACGACAAGACGCAGAGACTTAAATATTTGTACAGTTACAAATTTATACCTGAGGACGGTTTTAGGCGCGGTTTTATAGCTATCTGATAGATATTTAGTAATCTGAAGAATATAACGCAAAATGCGGAACAATAATGATTCTTTCAAAATTATATTTACTCTTTGAAAATGGTTTTATTGGTTGTATTGTTGCGTGAGTGTTGATAATGATAAAAGGTTGGAGTATATTGGGATGGAAAGTTATCGGTGTATATAAAATTCTACGTGTGTGCGTTAATATTTCGCTTTGCAGCGAAACGCAAAGGAATGGTGGAAGATACGGTGGTTGAAAGTCGTCAAATTATTAAAAAAAAAAAAAAAAAAAAAAAAAAAAAAAAAATGGACTGAAGGCCAGCGATGACGTTTGCGACTCTACAGCAGGTTCCGTACAGCGAAACGTGAAGTCACAGACCATATCTTTGGTCTATGCATGCTGCAACGTCTTCAGCTCTTTCTCTGTAAGGATAAGCATACGAATAAGGAAATATAGAATAAATAAATACTGCAGTAAAAAAGAAATTTCTTTTAATACGTCTCTTTTAAAAAAATCGATTTGACGTTTCGCGCATTACATCAAGTGATCCATATGTGATGTTATTGCAATCATTATTGTTGAATTTCGTGATTGGATTCTTCGAAACGAGTGCATTTTTACCTGTGATTTATTATATATTCTGTGATAAATTTAACATGTTTTTTGAGATGGAGAGGGAGAGTGGCACTGGACTCGTATTCGGAAGGATGGTGGTTGAAATCCACCTCCGGCCATCTATATTTAGGTTTGCCGTGATTTCCCTAAATCACTCCAGGCAAATGCCGGGAGGGTTCCTTTCAAAGGGCACGGCCGATTTCCCTCCCCCATCCTTACCCAAAAATCCGAGCGTTAGGTCCGTCTCTAATGACCACGCTGTCGACGGGACGTAAAACCCTAAGATTCCTTGCTTCCTTTTAAAACGAAAAGAAAGAGTGGATAGGAAAAGTACTAATTGAAGGTTCGAGTAAATAAATAAATACGCGGGCAACGCCGGGTTTTCAGCTAGTTGATCTGTAAATGTAAACATATCGTGTACTGCATACAAATCATGAGTCAGTAGGAAAGCTCTAGTCATTTCTATTTGGGGCAGCGCAGTGCAGCGCGACTGCCTCCTTACAGACTCGCTGCCCCCGCGCGCTGTTAGTTGTGGACTCGGCTGCTGTCGCCCGCGGCCTAAACGCCTCCCTCCGGGCCGGGCGCGTCGCGCTGCTGTGTTTATTTATAGTGCGGCGCGGCTGGCGTTTTTGCGCGTCGCCGCACTCGGCGCCACCGCGCGCGCTGTAGGCTGTTCGTCTCTTTTTTGTTTTTTTTCGCCACTGCGCAGCCAGCAGTTGTGTACGCCATTTTTTATCGCGACCGCGTTTATCGAGTGTCCCGGTTCGGCTGGTAAAATATTCCGGCCGCGCTGCTAGCCGGCTGACTGATGACTTGTCAGGACGGCTACCGGCCGCTTCTTCGGGCCGTGCTTCATTCTGCACTCGGTCGGTCGTATGCTCTGCCCTAGGACAGCCCAGCTCAGAGGCTCGGAGCGCACTGCCACTGTAAACAGAGCCTGCTGACCAGTAGTGGTTCTGTGCCACGTACCATACAACCGGCCAATATCGGATGGCTCGGTGCCTCCATGGTGCACGTAGCCACGTAGAGCAACTACTGTTGGCTCTACTCGTGGGAAATGCCTTGTTTTGGTGCAATGGCAGCCGGGGGTGCCGCCATATTCTGGCTGCCGTGCTCTGCGACCAGGGTGGCAGCCATTCATTTGCGGGCCAATGTATCATATGGAGCAATTCAAAATGTTCAAATTTTTGTAAAGTCTATGGGACTTAACTTCGGGGTCATCAGTCCCTACACTTACAAACTACTTATGAACTACTTACGAACTAGGACGGCACAAATATCCATGCCAGAGTGGGGATTGGAACCCCCGACCGTAGTGGCCGTGCAGACCGTGAGTGGAGCGCCTTAGTCTGCTCGGCCACCGCGGCCGGCTATGGAGCAATTACACTGTTTATTTTTTCTCTCTATAGCTGCTTTCAAAAATGTGAAACATTTTCTGAGGAGTCTATATGCAGGTGTATTTTAAGTGTTAACAATTGGTCTAACTGAAGAATTAGGTTTGTGGGTTTTTGGTTGTGGTCCGAGTTTGGGGTCAGCGGGATTCATTAAGGTGTAATTTTTTATTTGCTGCTCATATAGGACAATGCCACGTTCTTCTGGAATTTAATGTTCTGATCATAATTCAGTTCAGTAATCTTCTTTATTGTGAGGAAATCGAGAGGTATAGTAGTATATTAGAAACACACACGATTTAAGAACACATATCAATCAAAAGTGTAAAAATCCTCTGAAAACCCAGAGAGATGGCTCATTTGACGTTGTCGGTCTATTCATAAAGGTACCTGTTATAGACACACTATATATTATAAAACACCCTATAAACCACTAAAATAACTGTACTAGATGTTTTAGAGGTAGTAGATTTACCTCTATTAGTATCATCCCACAACTACATCTTATTCAATAATAAAGTCTACCCACGGAGAGAAGATTTAGATAAGATTAACTCATGTCAAGCTAGGACAGCCGCGCTCAGAGATTGGGAGCGTACTTCCACTGTAAACAGATCCTGCTGACGAGTAGTGGTTCTAAGCCACGTACCATGCAACCAGCCAACATCTCATAGCTTGGTGCCTCCAGGTGCACGTAGCCAGGTAGAGCAGCTAGAGTTGGCTCTACTCGTGACTGGAAATGCGTTGTTATGGTGCGAGGGCAGCCGATGGCGTTCTTATGGAATAACTCCCCAATTGTGCGATTGGATTCACGATTGCCTATCAGAAAGGACACAGTTCGTAGTAATTGACGGTAAGTCATCGAGTAAAACAGAAGTGATATCTGGCGTTCCCCAGGGAAGCGTTATAGGTCCCCTACTCTTCCTCGTGTTTATAAACGATTTAGGAGACAATCTGAATAGCTCGCTTAGATTGTTCGCGGATGATGCCGTAGTTTATCGGTTAGTGAAGTTAACATAGGATCAAACGCAACTGCAAAGCGATTTAGACAAAATTTCTACATGGTGAGAAAATTGGCAATTGACACCAAACAAAGAAAAGTGTGAAGTAATATACACATGACCACTAAACGAAATCCGCTGAACTTCAATTACGCGATAAATCAGTCAAACCTTAAGGTCGTAAATTCTACCAAATATCTAGGAGTTACAATTACGAACAACTTAGACTGGAGAGAACACACAGAAAGTATTGTGGGGATGGCGAACCAAAGATTACGTTTCATTGGCAGAACGCTTCGAAGATGCACCAGTTCCACCAAAGAGACTGCCTACATCACACTTGTGCGTCCTCTCCTGGATTACTGTTACCCCTTGTGGGACCCTCACCAGGTGGGACTGACGGAAGATATTGAGAAGGTTCAGAGAAGGGCAGCTCGTTTGGTTTTATCGCGTCACGGGGGGGGGGGGGGGGGAGCGTTACGAGAATGTTGCACGAATTGAAGTGGAAATAATTAAAAGAAAGACCTGCATGTCAAGCTAGGACAGCCGCGCTCAGGGATTGGGAGTGAAAGTCCACTGTAAACAGATCCTGCTGACGAGCAGTGGTTCTATGCCACGTACCATGCAACCGGCCAGCATCTCATGGCTTGGTGCCTCCATGGTGCACGTAGCCAGGTAGAGCAACTACTGTTGCCTCTGCTCGTGACAGGAAATGCGTTGATTTGGTGCGAGGGCAGCCGGTGGCGGTGCCATATTCTGGCTGCCGTGCTCTGCGACCAGGGTGGCAGCTAGTCATGGTGGGGCAATTTATCATACGGAGCAATTACACTGTTTATTTTTTCTCTCTATAGCTGCTTTCAAAAGTGAAAAAATTTTCTGAGGACATTATTTAAAAGCTGTGACAGTTTATATGTAGGTATATTCTAAGTGGTAATAATTGTTCTGACTGGAGAATTAACTTTGTGGACTTTTGATTGTGATCCGAGTTCGGAATAAGCAGGATTCATTAAGGTGCCATTTTTATTTGCATTTAGTCTTTTGTTAATGCATTTAAGTACAATTTTAATCACTAAGCTACTTCAATAATTATCAGTAACTGATATATCAATAACATGTGTCAAATGGTTTAAAATGTCCATGTACATACTATTTTTCAAATAAATCAAATAAGAAATGCTTTACCCATTTTAAAATTATAGATAGATGTTTACAAACAAAGCAACAGATATATTTATATTACTTAAAACATTCATTTCAAAATTCGAGAGTAAAATCATATTTCAACACTGAACATTTTCATCATCACTAGAAGAAGATTCTGAATTGATACATTTACTGCAGATGCTTTCACATTAATTAAGCACATAATTTACTTAAACTTGTAACAGAATAACTTCTCCGGTGTTGTAGAAAAGGATGATGCCGCATCTTTACCAGTATCGTCGACAAATTGATCACTTGCAGTTATATCATCACTTCATTCCCACTGTTCTTCTTCTTCTTCATTGTGATCCGAATCTTTAAACTCTGGAATCTCATAGTCTCCATCTTCATTAAAAACTTCCGCCAACACCTTACTAAGACGTTTTTGCTCTTCCTCATATGACATCATGATGTGCACTGCTCAACACAGAAAGTCGCACTACTACATAGCATCCCAGAGTTTAAAATTAGATGTGTACAGTGTTGCATACTTTTAAAAACAGGAACTATGATTTCGCAAGGATGTGTATCCATTTCAACGAAGGTAACAAGCCGCTCAACAGTCTGACCAACCTACTTCACTAAATACCAGTAAACTTTTACAACTGCGGTGCTGTGTCCACCCCACGTTCCCAGTTAAAGGTTATAGACACCACAGAAGCAACAGTGTATCTCTCAAGTTGTAGCGGCTGGAAATTTAAAACAAATTGAAGTGTCAATGTCCTAATTTTACCCCACCAGTACCAAAGTAGTCTCTTAGACTGTTCACGAATGATGCTGTCGTTTATCGGTCAGTGAAGTCAACAGAGGATCAAAAGCAACTGCAAACCGATTTAGACAAAATTTCTACATGGGGCGAAAATTGGCAATTGACACTAAATAAAGAAAAGTGTGAAGTAATAGACATGACCACTAAAAGAATTCCGCTGAACTTCAATTACGAGATAAATCAGTCAAACCTTAAGTTCGTAAATTCTACTAAACAGCTAGGAGTTACAATTACGAACAACTTAGACTGGAAAGAACACACAGAAAATATTGTGGGGTAGGCGAACCAAAGATTACGTTTCATTGGCAGAACGCTTCGAAGATGCACCAGCTGCACCAAAGAAACTGCCTACATCACACTTGTGCGTCCTCTCCTGAAGTACTGTTACCTCCAATTACGCGATAAATCAGTCAACCTTAAGGTCGTAAATTCTACTAAACACCTAGGAGTTACAATTACGAACAACTTAGACTGGAAAGAACACACAGAAAATATTGTGGGGAAGGCGAACCAAAGATTGCGTTTTATTGGCAGAACGCTTCGAAGATGCACCAGCTGCACCAAAGAAACTGCCTACATCACACTTGTGCGTCCTCTCCTGAAGTACTGTTACCTCTTGTGGGACCCTCACCAGGTAGGACTGACGGAAGATATTGAGAAAGTTCAGAAAACGGCAGCTCCTTTTGTATTATCACGTTACGGGGGGAGGGGGGAGCGTCACGGAAATGTTGCACGAATTGGGGTGGAAATCATTAAAAAGAAGACGTTATTCACTGCTGCGAAGTTTCAATCACCGACTTTTACTTCCGAATGTGAAAATATTTTGCTAGCACCCACCTACTTAGGGAGATATGACCATCCCAATAAAATAAATCAGATCGAAAAGGGAACGATTTAGGTGTTCTTTCTTCCCGCGCGCTATTAGAGAATGGAACCGTAGAGAAAAGTTATGAAACTGGTTAGTGAACCCTCTGCCAGGCACTTAAATGTGATTCGCAGAGTATCTATGTAGATATAGATACGGTATGTAAAACTGCGTAGCCGCTTTCTTACGGTTACAGTCAATTCCAGCCCCCGTCTATGTCTTACGAACCTGGCGGTCCCTGCTCGAACGATTCCGACTTTAAACTCCAAACGAGCTTTCCGATTTCGGCAAACAGGAGCGCCAGTAGTGGCACTCGGGTGTCGTCAGCTTTTTTTACAGTATTTCCGCCGCCGCGTTGCTCGTTACATTCACCGGTGTCGGTTTGTCCGCGCGGCAGGTACCGAATCGAAGCGTCCCGCGCGCCTATAAATAGCGGCTCGTTTGGCGACTTTATTTTCAACAGGTGTGCGGCGGCGGATCGCCGGTAATGAGCCGCTTATCCCCGCTCGGCCGGTGCCTTTTGAGGCGCCCGGCGAGTAAGCCCGCCGTAATGGCCTTTGTTAGGGCGGAATCCGCCGCCTTTGAGCCCATCTATCGCGCCGCCATCTCATTACCCTTTATTTCGAGGGCCGCCGGCTTTCGCTGCCGCGGAAACCTCCTTCCTTCTTTCGCGACAAACGACCCGTTCCGGCGCTCCAGCCGGCGTCAGCGGATTAACCACCGCAGACGCACACGCGCATGCGCACACGCACGTGCACCGCACGGCTTTGTTCTCCCCGACTGGCCGCCCCCCTGCTCGAGTACTACTCGCGCAGCCTCGAGGTCAGCAGAAATGCAGAACCGCGGGATCGTTTGACGCGGAGAATGGGGCCGTTACGTCACCGTGCTGAGTCAGCGTTCGCGGCTGCGGCGGTGGCGAGGCCGAACGCTCGCTACGGCCCACCGACGGGATAGTCGACGAGACTGAAGCTCAGTCGTACCGAGGTGGTCCTAGTCACGGGAGTAGTGCAATAAAAAGAAAGGTTTCATTTCGCTCTCGGAAGTAGACTTGCGCATAATAGTTCGCGATCGGGAGCCCTCGCTTTAGTTCGCGGCTCTGCCTTGAACTAGTTCGTTCTTTTAGTTCGTCCGCTCCCAGTGACGAGTGAGCGGCGTGCTCTGCGCGTGCATGTGGAGGGAGAAGTTCCCCCACCTAGCTGCTTCATGCGCTTGCTGCTTAAGCCGCTAACGATATCACGCAAACCAAAAGAAACAGTTTGTGGATAATTTCTCGCATTTAAGTTTAGAGTTATCTCTATACCTTGGCATTATGGAATTTATTAGTCATATATTGCAGAGTGCAGAATAATTCAAAGCAGAAATTTTGTAGCACTTCTCTATGTAATCTAACAGGCAGACGCTATCCTCGAAATGGCTCTCATCAGAAGAGGGCAAACACATGATTTTTAATTCTGTTCGCGACCTATCGCGCATATTTTAGTTCGCGATCTATCGCGCATCTTTTAGTTCGCGACCTATCGCGCATATTTTACTTCGCGACCTATCTCGCTCTTTTTAGTTCGCGACCGGTAGCTCTCCTTTTAGTTCGCAGCTCGTCCGCGAAGTACGTCCGTCTTTTACTTCGTCCGCACGTTTTGGCTTTTGCTACCGCTACTAAAACTACAGCTGAGCTGCATCTCAGCTCGAAATGATGGCAACTGGCAGAAGGGAATCACGCGATTCTGCGCGCTCTCGCGTCTTCTCGCTGTTACCCGTCAGTCTTCGGAAAAGGAGCGGACTAACTAAGAGGCGAGGGATCTGCGAACTAAATCGCGTAGTTCGTCTGTGGGGGCGCTCTTCCGAACTAGTTCGTTCCCGAACTACACAAGACTACTCGGAAGACTGTCGGCTCGTTCATTAGTAGTTTTACGCAGTATTTGATTTCCTCAAGCCATTTGGACGTACTTTAGCAGAGTTTCAAACCATTATGATTTAATCGTAAAATTGCTAAAAATTGCGAGTTTACGAGGAGTGGCTCGAATTCCGATTTTCAGGTTTAAATAATAAATCGGTGTCATCTATTTTCCGTTGGCATAACTCGTTTCCTGTCGAGTTCGTTGGTGTGATGTTATCGACCAAACTAAAGTGGTAATGAGCAACACCTCCTATTAAGTTCCCGTGGAAATCACCAGTATTGACAGCAACCTCTACAAACTCCATAATACGGCATACGGGATGAATCCATGCTAATGAAAATGCGGGATGTCACTTAACTAGTAGCTGCGCCCCTACAGGGAAAACGTGAAGTGTGTGAAAAGAAGTTGTGCTGCCGCGGTGGAGTAGGCGAGCGGTCTTTCGCTGCGGAGCGCGCGGTTGCTCGCCGTCGGAGGTTCGAGTGCTCCCTGGGGCATCGGTGTGTGTGTGTGTGTGTGTGTGTGTGTGTGTGTGTGTGTGTGTGTGTGTGTGTGTGTGTTGTCCTTACGTTAGTTTAATTAGTTTGTAAGCCTAGGAACTGATGTGCCATACATTTTCAAACATTTGAACATTTGCACCAATGTCGTAAATTCTTTGTGTATAAATACACTCCTGGACATTAAAATTGCTACACCACGAAGATGACGGTCTACAGACGCGAAAATTAACCGACAGGAAGAAGATGCTGTGATATGCAAATGATTAGCTTTTCAGAGCATTCACACAAAGTTGGCGCCGGTGGCGACACCTACAACGTGCTGACATGAGGAAACTGTCCAACCGATTTCTCATACACATACAGCAGTTGACCTACGTTGCCTGGTGAAACTTTGTTGTGATGCCATGTGTAAGGAGGAGAAATGCGTACCATCCCGTTTCCGACTTTGATAAAGGTCGGATTGTAGCCTATCGCGATTGCGGTTTATCGTATCGCGACATTGCTGCTCTCGTTGGTCGCGATCCAATGACTGTTATCAGAATATGGAATCGGTGCGTTCAGGAGGACAATACGGAACGCCGTGCTGGATTTCAACGGCCTTATATCACTAGCAGGTGAGATGACAGCCATCTTATCCGTATGGCTGTATGTAACGGATCATGCAGCCACTTATTGATCTCTGAGTCAACAGATGGGGACTTTTGCTACACAACAACCATCTGCACGAACAGGAGTATGGACTATCAGCTCTCTGACCATGGCTGCGATTACCCTTGACGCTGCATCGCAAACGGGAGTGCCTGCAATGATGTACGCAACGACCAACCTGGGTGGACGAATGGCAAAACGTCATTTTCTCGGATGAATCCAGGTTCTGTTTACAGCATCATTATGGTCGCATCCGTGTTTGGCGACATTGCGGTGAACGCACATTGGAAGGGAGTATCAACCGGTGTGATGGTATGGGGTGCCACTGATTACACGTCTCGGTCACCTCTTGTTCGCATCGATGGCACTTTGAACAGTGGCCGTTCGTTACAAGATATGTTACGACCCGTGGCTCTACACTTCATTAGATCCCTGCGAAACCCTACATTTCAGCAGGATAATGCACGGCCGCATGTTGCAGGTCCTGTACGGGCCTTTCTCGATAAGGAAAAATGTTGGTCTGCTGCCCTGGCCACCACATTCTCCAGATCTCTCACCAATTGAAAACGTCCGGTCAATGCTGGCAGAGCAACTGGCTCGTCACAATACGCCAGTCACTACTCTTGATGAACTGTGGTATCTCGTTGAAGCTGCATGGGCATCTGTACCTGTACACTCCGTCAAAGGTCTGTTTGACTCAATGCGCAGGCATATCAAGGCCGGTATTATGGCCAGAGGTGGTTGTTCTGGGTACTGATTTCTCATGATCTATGTTCAAATGTTTGTATAGCTTATGGGACTTAACTACGGGATCATCAGTCCCTAAACTTACAAACTACTTATGAACTAGCTAACACTAAGGATGGCACAAATATCCATGCCCGATGGGGGATTCGAACTCCCAGCCGTAGTGGCCGTGCAGACCGTGACTGGAGCGCCTCAGTCCCCTCGGCCACCGCGGCCGACCATGATCTATGCACCCAAATTGCGTCGAAATGTAATCACATGTCAGTTGTAGTATATTTGTCCAATGAATACCCATTTATCATCTGCATTTGTTCTTGGTGTAGCAATTTTAATGGCCAGTAACGTGTATTGAGAAAAGTACATGTCTAATTTCGTCCGAATATTCGTTGGAATAGCGCATAAAAATTTTGAAGCAAGTCAGTCAGGTAATTTCCGAGATTTTCCTGACAACGGCTGGTCTTTAAATGGAAATATTTGTAGCAACGTACGAGGTAATATAATATTTCTGGCTCGTGGTCCGCAGTTGCCCAAATAAAACGCTCGCTCTTGCGCTGGATTCGGGCCCCGCCTGTTTCGGCCGGCGGTGTGGCCTGCCTGCAGATTCGGCGAGTCTTCCGCCGGCGTAATTACAGGAACCGCATTCCCCATCGGCTGGTAATATGAGCGCGCCCAACTTTGGCCGTCGGCGCGCGCCAAGACGAACAAGTTGGTCCGCGGCCGGCCACCGCGGCTGGGCTTCAAAGGCCCGCACCGCCCGCCCGCGCGTTTTCAGTGCTTTCAGCTGCAGAGAGCTTCGCGCAACGCCCGAGTTCCGCTGCGGTGTTTCCTCCAACCTGAAGCACTCCCCGGCTTTTAGATCGAATTATGAAACTGGGGATACAAAACAGTATTACCCTGCCTTCCTGCTAGTGTACAGGAAGCTGGAAATCGCGGAACCACTGCCTCTACTAGGGAAACCTCTCCAAGTAGTAATTCAGGATTTGTAAATAACTGCATTGCATTGTATCTCGTCGAAACTAGTTAATCTCATACAACTATGATTACGTAACTGTGTTGGCAGTGAACTCGTGTTCACTACCAGTTGTTGTTGCACACTGGTTTGATGCAGCTCTCCACGCTACCCTGTCCTGTGTAAGTCTCTTCATCTGACAAGGAAAGTACTTAGGCTCGAACAAACAGAAATACATAAAAATCGTATGACAGGTAATGTAAAGGTCTCTTATTGCACTAGTGATACTCCCGCATCTGCAAAACTCTGCAGTCGCCCATTAGAGGCCTCTGCGTGTACCATGCTGCATTGCACTTTGACCTGCTCGTACGCCAGTAGTGACTGTGCACTGTGCCTCTGAAGTTGCGCATTGTGACGTTATTTGTGTGGTGAAGTGTCGGATGGGTCGGCGATTGGTAATCAATCCTGCTAACATAGTGTGACTGGTTGAGGTAAAGTTACGAAGAAACCTTCTTCGTGTAGATGGTATTGGTTTAGAAGATGAATCATTCGCATGTTACCTATTATCTATTACAGTGTTTCCAATCTATTCTCATATTTCTGCACTATAATAGTTACCAGAAAACATGTGAATGATTCTTCTCCTACATCAACACCGTACTCACGAAGAAGGGCTCTTCGGAATTTCATCTCGACCAATTGCAATATATTAGCAGCATTAATTACCAATCGCCGACCCCTCTGACGCTTCACTACACAAATAACGTCCCAAAGCGCAACTTCAGTGGTACACTGCGCCGTCACTACTGGCGTACCGGCAGGTCAAAGTGCAATGCGGCATGGCACACTCAGAGGCCTCTAATGGGCGACTGCAGAATTTTGCAGATGCGGGAGTATCACTAGTAGAATAAGCGACCTTTACATTATCTATCATACGATTTTGGTGTATTTCTGTTTGTTCGAGCCTAAGTACTTTCCTTGTGAGAATACGTTCGCAACCTACATCCTTTTGAATCTGCTTACTGTATTCGTCCCTCGATCTCCCTCTACGATTTTTTACCCCACATACTTCCTTCTAATGCTAAGTTGATAATTCCTTAATGTCTCAGAATGTGTGCTACCAATCTATCTCTTCTCTTAGTCAGGATATGCCGGAAACTCCTTTTCTCCCAAAATCGGTTAAGCACCTCCTCATTAGTCTCGTGATCTACCCATCTAATCTTCATCCTAGGTCTGTAGCACCACATTTCAAAAGCTTCTATAATCTTTTTGTCTGAACTCCTTATCGTCCACGTCTCACTGCCATACAATGCTACACTCCAGAAAAATGCTTTCAGAAAGTACTTCCTGATATTTAAATTAATATTGGATGTTAACAAGTTTCGCTTCTTCAGAAACGCTGTTTTTCCCCAAAGCCATTCTGCATTTTATATCTTCTTTACTTCGGCCATCAGAAGTTATCTTGCTACCCAAATAACGAAATTCATGTACTGTTTTTATCGTCTCATTACCTAATCAAATTCCTTCAGCATCGCTTGATTTTCTGACATTACATTCCATTACCTTCGTTTTACTCTTGTTAATGTTCATCTTATATCTTCCTTTCAATAACACTCAAGCCCTCAACCGCGTCTATTGTGTGCATTTCTCATTTGTTCCATACCTCCATGTCACTTAAATTCCGCTGGCTGTGACACTGGAAATTGCGGCATTATTATTAGGCCTATCAATTTTTCGTCGTTTTCCATCGATGTGTGACAGAGAATTTGACCCTGCTGCGGTTCTAATGGTCGAGTGTTTTGCATGCCCAGTTAACAGACCAGTTTTGCCAACACTTACAAAACAAGCTACCGTGGGTACAGTAGATGGCAGTGGAACTATGAAAATGCGAAATTTTCCGAAAAATGGGGCAACTTTTCGACCTGGTTGCCGGAAAGAGGAAGATATGGAGTAGCAAGTGCTGTAAGTACACCATTTTTTACAAAACAAAAAAAACAAAAAAAAAAAACAAAAAAAAAAAAAGTATTGAAAGAAAGAACCGTCTTGAATCAGAAACGAAATGTGTTGTACATATGCAAAATCATAACCTAAATGTGTGAACAGAAACATGTAAATATTTCATGACACCCACTGATGATTGCTTGTGAAAAGGCCGAAACTAGCATGGAAAAAATATTTCCAAGGTACCGAAAGTGGGGAAACTGATTCAATTTTTGTTCTCTCCATGTAGATGTTTGAACTCGTTCCCTTTCTGTTGATGGTCGTCTCAACCGTCTTGGTCTTGGTGATTTTCAGGTTAAATTCTTTAAATTTATTATTCCAAACAGTCAGACTCTTCTGCACTTTTTTATTTCTCCCCATATTACAACATCTGCAAATACCAGTGATCTCGACTCATTCGCAGTTTCCTTGATTGATTTTACAATTCTGTCCCCTCGGTTGCACAGTGGTAGAGTGCCAGACTACAAATCCAAAGGTCGTGGGTTCGATCCCCGTAAGACTAGGATTTTTATCTGTCACTTTCAACTTCTTTCACCTCTGGCAGTATTGCTCATGTTATAATAATAAACAAATGTGGTGATAGAGCACTTCCTTGCTGGACTCCTCTCTTTGTCTCAAACCATTCAGACCCACCATTTCCTATTTGGAAACTACTGTTACAAGTTTGATATAGCATCTTCACTCTGTCAATCAAGTAATTGGGCACTTTGAGATCTTCCGGGCATTTCCATATTTTATTACGAGGGACACTACCATACGCCTTCTCAATGTCCAGGAACACCATCAGTAAGATCTTTCCATGTTCCCAGTACTTGTCTGCCAAAATTCTCACCGCAAAGATGAGATCTATAGTACTTCGCCCTTTCCTGAAACCATGCTGTTCTTCTTCTAATAAGGCTTCAACTATCTTTCTAAATCTGGTTTCTGTAATGTTTACCAACAGATTTAGGGTATGTGAAAGTAGGGTGACACCTGCACTTATTCTCTCTCAGACACATTATTCCAGAAGACTTGGCCACCTGGCCGGCTGTGCGGTCCTCCGCGGTTCGGCCTGCCCTGGTGAGGCGCGTTGCGTGGTTTCCAGTGGCACTCTGCTCGCCTCTCGGTGATTATCGGCCGCAAACACACGGCCGACCGAGTGGCTGCACAGCTGATATTCCCCACTCGTGGACGCCCGCAACACAACACATGTGCTGCGCCCAGACCACAAATTTCGCAGCGTTCACTCGTATTTTATTTCGGTGCACCGCAAACGCGAATACGCATTGTGCATTGTTTTACGTCGGCCGTGTTCGGTTGGTATTTATTACCCCTCTGTTTTTGCACGGTTTTTGCTTTTCGGCACAACAATTGCGGTTAATGCCCGACTGGTGCGTAATAAAAAATTACCAACACCTCTCCTTTTGCGGCAGTGCCATTATTTTTGTCGAGATTCTTACATGCCTGTGGCTTGCCGCTATCTGTATGCCTGTCTCTCTCTCTAAGCCTGTATTTATTTATTCATGTATGCATTTATTTTACCTTGCAAGTATAGGGCCTTCAAGCTCTCTCTTACACCTAACCAGGCTTACTGAAGGTGAAAAATGTCTTTTAGTACATTATACACAGGATAATTGAGAAGGCGTGGGAATCGGAACAGGTTCCGTCTGACTGGACGAAAGTGGTAATCACGAAAAGTAATGTCTGTGGGAAAGAGATTTAAACAGATTGAGTGCCAAATAGGAGGAACAAAGTTAGAACGGGTAGACTGTTTCAAGTACCTGGGATGTATTTTCTCACAGGATGGCAACATAGTGAAAGAACTAGAATCGAGGTGCAGCAAAGCTAATGCAGTGAGTGCTCAGCTACGATCTAATCTCTTCTGCAAGAAGGAAGTACGTACCCCAAGACTAAGTTAGCGGTACAGCGCTCTATCTTACAACCAACTTTGTTGGATGGTAGTGAAAGTTGGGTGGATAGAGGTTACCTTATTCATAAGGTAGAAGTTACAGGTATGAGAGTAGCAAGAATGATTGCAGGTACTAATAGATGGGAACAATTTCAGGAGGGTGTCCATAATGAGAAAATCAAAGAAAAACTGGGATTGAACACCATAGATGAAGCAGTTAGAACGAACAGACTGAGATAGTGGGGTCACGTTACACGCATGGGAGAAGCAAGGTTATCTAAGAGACTCATGAGCTCGGCAGCGGAGGGTAAGAGGAGTCGAGGTAGACCAAGAAGAAAGTACTCAGATTTGGTGCAGAATGATTTTGAAGTAAAAGACATAACATCAGACGAGGCATCAATGTTAGCACTGAATAGGGGATCATGAAGGAATTTTATTAGAGATACTTTGCTCGAGACTGAACGCTGAAAGACATAATCAGTCGCTAATGATGATGATGATGATTATAGACAAACAATACATAAACAACTATTAAAGTAAAAAAAATACAGATTATTATAGAATATAATTGTAACCATAATACTTAGTTTATAAGAATCAAAAATTATAATAACGATAATAATAGTCACAATAATAATAATAATAATAATAATAACTTTGCAGAGTACAGTAAGAATTTTTCATATTGTGAACTTCAGCCCTATTACAATTTAGGAATTGCCTCTTTATGTTCTACAGATTGTCTGTTATTCACATCAATCAGAGACATAAGACGATATAATGTGGTGAGAGAGATGAAGAGGAGGTAGATATGTTAGAGAAATACAAACAGAATGGTAAGATTCAAACCTATGATGGAGACAAAGAACTGAGAGCAGGATAACAATGGAGGCTATGCCGTCGTTAATATGTGAATTCTGAGTTTCCTCTTGAATGTGGAGTGGTTTAGTGTAAGACGTAGAGCACATGGCAGTGTGTTCCATAGTCGTATGACTGAGATGGAGGTGGTGTTGTGTGAAGGTACAGCCAAGATGCTAGACGTATCAGATCTGGTATTGCGGTTGTGGAATGATGATAGCTGTGTAATGTGAGAAGATAAGTAAGTATTCGGGGACACTGGTGGCTGAGAAATCGATGAAGTAAGCACAGCGTTTGAAAATCGCGCCACTTATGTGGGCGCATCCAACCTATTGGGTGTATGAAGGACTGATATGATCGTACAACAGTATCTCTGACATGGCATTTTGCAACACCTTTTACGTCGAGTAGTATGAGATTTCTCGAGTGAGGAACTGTCCTCTATAGAAATCAACATGGGTTTCATGCGAAACCCAAATAAATGTTCAAATGTTTGTAAATCTGTGGGACTTAACTTCTTTGGCTATTAGTCCCTAGCCTTGGTAACTACTTAAACTAAGTTTCACTGACCTCAGGACAACACCAGACGCTCCAACCATTAAGATTTAATCGTAACTGTGACGAAAATTCTTTAAAATTACGAGTTTCCGATTGGAGTAGTTCGAATTCCCATTTTCAGGTTTAAATAATAAATCGGTGTCCATTTGTTTTCCGTCGACAAAACTCGGATGGACATAAAACGATTTATCATGTCACAGAAATTGTTGCATCTGTGTCTCGCTATTGGGACGGTTTGCTGAAGGAAGCTATCGTAATTCGTCTCTCGGTCAACATTATAAACAGAGGATACGTATTGTATCCACATCTGGCAGAGTCGTGACTCTTTGCAGGTCAAAATGCGGTCCGACAAGATACAAGTTTACATCGATCAGACAATTAGAACCATATAAATTGTAGCATGTTCTTGTGGAAACAACACGGAGTAAATTCTAAGGTAAAGCAGTCAACAATCCGAAGATTGGTTGGAACACCACAGTCCTGGTCCTGTTTGGAGGTGGTATGCCGTAGCCTTCCTCCGACCTTCGAACTGACTTACCCAGCCAGTTATAGGGGGGACCTACAGTTTAACGTGGGTTCAGAACCACGGTGCTACTCGGTATTTTTCACATGAGCAATACTGCCTGAGGTGAAAGAAGTGGAAAGTGACAGATAAAAAACCTAGGACCTGGCGAGGATCGACCCCGCGACCTTTGGATTTGTCGTTTGGCACTCTACCACTGTGAAACTTAGGCTCTAAGAATGCGAAAAACTGCGTGTTACGGCATACGGGATGAATGCAGAACGGCGTGCCATTGTGGAATCTAGCAACAGAACAGGCTCTTCTAACGGTATGCTACGTCTTCCACATCGCTGGCAATAGGTTCTACACAACACTTGTGACTACTTTGGAGGACAGTAACAGGTGCAAACGTGTAAGGCTGTGAATAAATAGTTGCCACTATTTAAGTTCCGACCCTCTCATTAAGGTGCAGGACGTAGCCTGCAGTCCGTGTGGCGTCCGTCGGCTAGACGCGACTGAATAATTCTGGTCCCGGCGGGTACTCGGTCCACGGGCGGGCGACCTCCTTAGGACGGCGTTTTAATTAAGTTTGCCCTCGGCTGGAGCGGGCCAATGTTTTCATTTACTCGCTGGTGGCGGCAGTTTCTCCCGGCAAGTCCGTCTGCGAGCTCGTCTCTCAGTGGCCTCTTTTCCGCCCTTCTCAGTTTCCCGCCCAAATTGGATGCCCCACTGGGAGGGTATTAAGCACTAATGCTGCCGCCTTATCCCCGTTGGCATCGGTGGAGTTTGTATGCAACTCCAGTATGAATGTCATTCGGTCAGTGCCGTAAGTGAATAGAGCTTTCAGCCTCAGTCTTATCTACCATCACGATGAATGTTTTACTTGAAGACTCAGCCTACTGGAGGTTACAGAACGACTCTCCTGAATGTATTAAACGGAAGACACTTTCACTTCTGAAGAAGAGTTCTTTACCAGTTGACATACTCAAAACTTTCCGTTCTGGTACCACCGTTCTAGACTTGCGCATAATAGTTCGCGATCGGGAGCGCTCACTTTAGTTCCCAGTGACGGCTGAGCGGTGTGGTCTGCGCGTGGAGGTGGAGGAGCAAGTTCCCCCACCTAGCTGCTTCATGCGCTTGCTGCTTGAGCCGCCAACGATATCACGCAAACCAAAAGAAACAGTTTGTGGATAATTTCTCGCGTTTAAGTTTAGAGTTATCTCTCTATCTTGGCATTATGGAATTTATTAGTCAGATATTGCAGAGTGCAGAACACATCAAAACAGAATTTTTGTAGCACTGAACTATTTAATCTAGCAGGCAGACGCACCTCGAAATGACTCATCAGCAGAAGGCAAACACGTGACTTTTAATTCTGCTACGCGCCCTCTCGCTATTACCCGTCGGTCTTCGGAAAAGAATCCAACGAACTATGAAGCGACATACGTTTGGCATAATTGTTCGCTGCTCCTAGTTCGTCCACTGCTCCCAGTTCGTCCGCTGCTCCTAGTTCGTCCGCTCTTTTTGGCTTTTGCTACCGCTACTAAAAGCGCTCTTTTTTGTGATAGCTTTTTTATATAATGAATCAGTGTTGCCAAAGCGTGTGCTATTACCCGTATTTTTGGACAATTTGACATAAAATACTTAGGCAAATAAACTAGTTATTTACACGAATAGGTGATACAGTGGTATTCAACTACTTTGCATACAGAGTACTCGTAGTAGTTTATTTTTAAAATAGATTTCTTGTGGCAGTGAACTATGAAACTACAACTGAGCTGCATCTCAGCTCGAAATGCAGGCAACTGGCAGAAGGGAATCACGCGATTCTGCGCGCTCTTGCGTCCTCTCGCTGTTCCCCGTCAGTTTTCGGAAAAGGAGCGGACGAAGTATGAGGCGAGGAATCTGCGAACTAGTTCACGTAGTTCGCCTGTGGGAGTGCTCTTCCGAACTATTTCGTTCGCGAACTACACAAGACTATTACCGATAGGGCTACTTCAGTGACATTTCAGTGATTGGCGTTAGTACATCCGACACCTTCTCTGGGACTGTTGACGGATAGTACCCGCGTCGTGGGTTTTGGGGTGTTCTTCTTCTGGAAGAGAAGACGCACAAATGGATGAGCGACACGGCGGAGCTGGGAGTTATCGCGGTGACAGGTGCGCGCCTCGGCGGTGACAAAGGCGCGCGCCATGCCGTGACGGGGCGCATCCGACTGCCGGCTGCCGTGCCGGCTCCTCTCAGCTCTGTCCGTTCCTCGAGTGGCGGTCGGCCATCACTCATGCGCTCTGCAAAACAGACGCGCGCCGCGACACAAAAACAGCGCCGCTGTGCGTGGGCGGGCGGGCCTGGCGCCAGGGATGCGTCTGCCGATGGCACGCGCCGTCACTCAAGCAGGCGGCACGTCCAAAGTGAAACGAGCGCAGCGGGCGGTTTCGGAAACCGCACAATGCGGATACTTCCGCGCGACCTATCGCGAATTCTGTGTCTACCTGCCGGCCGCGGTGGCCGAGCGCTCTGCGGCGCACGTCACAGTCTGCACGGCCACTACGGACAGGGGTTCGAATCCCCCCTCGGGCATGGATATTTGTGCCGTCCTTAGTCTTAGGCTAGTTCTTTTGTGTCCCAGCCACGTCGCCGCTTTTGTGTCTCGTTTCCGTCGTAGGTGTCGGTGGCCGAGTAGAAAAGTACCGACACAGGAATAAAGGATGCACGCTTGTGCAGGCGCGAAGGTGACCAGCCAGTGGGACAGCAGAAACTAGAAACACTAGAGTAAATTAGAACGAGATATATATTTCTTAGAGACTTAGTAATACTCAACTTTTCATAGTTCTTGACTGCAGAATGCTGATACATAGATTAGATAGAGGCCTGTCTACTGATGAGTCCTAGTGCCTATCCGATAGCCAAGTCTTAACTGGTGCCTATCTGATTCCCAAGTGGCCGATGCAGCAGTCGTGACCACGAGCAGAGTTGCATCTTTTCATGTACTTCGAACTTTGATGAGTAACGAATGTCGCAACAACTTTTTTTTGTGTCCCAACCTCGTCGCCGCTTTTGTGTCCCAACCTCGTCGCCGCTTTTGTGTCTCGTTTCCGTCGTAGGTGTCGGTGGCCGAGTAAAAAGAGACCGACACAGGAATAAAGGATGCACGCTTGTGCAGGTACGAAGGTGAGCAGCCAGTGGGACAGCAGAAACTAGAAACACAAGAGTAAATTAGAACGAGATATATATTGCACAGAATTTATACACTACTTAAGTTTTACATAGCTCAGTACTGCAGAATGCTGATACATAGTTGAGCTAGAGGCCTGCCTAGTGCCTATCCGATAGCTAAGTCTTCACTGGTGCCTATCTGATTCCGAAGTGTTAGCTGGTTCCTAACTCAGTCCCAAGTGAACGATGTCGTTCAGTGGTGGCCACGAGCGGGATAGCAGCAGAGGGCACTCGTGGCTGACGTCGTAAGAACGCCGCGCCGTGCGTGCATGGCGGCGCGCGGCGAAAGTAGGTGGCGCGCAGTTTGGACTTGTGCGACACCACAAGTTCATAAGCAGTTTGTAAGTTTAGGGACTGATGACCCCTTAGGTAAGTCCCATAAGATCTATAAACATTTGATATTTGTGTCTACCTGGATCTTGCGGATGTATGCACCGATGGCACGGAACAGCTACTCGTATCTTGTCGGACCGCATTTTCTCCTGCAAAGTGCTACGACTCGGCCAGATATGGATACAATACGTATCCTCTGTTTACAATGTTGACCAAGAGACGAATTACAATAGATTTCTTCGACAAACCCTCCCAGTAGCGAGACACAGATGCAACAATTTCTGTGATTTGGTAAATCGTTTTATGTCCATCGGAAAGACAGTGCTCGCCCACCGCAGATGTATCTGGTTGAACCAGTGTTGCCAGACGTAGGGAATTTTCCCTACACGTAGGTACTTTTAAGCATTACAATCATGTAGGGAATTTTCATCCAAAAGTCCCCAACGCTTAGGTACTTTGGTAAAATTTTAAATCGCCGACACATGCCTAGCGGGTACTGTTCGGAACAGAACAGTTGTCAACACGCGTGAATGAAGCCGACCAATTGTGGCAAAGTTTGAAGTAGCCAATGATATTTTAGACCGCATAGTTGTTTTCTGTTCTTAGTAAACAATATTAATTTGAAAACTTAGTTTCGGATACATTAAAATTGATGCGAAATATGATGATTTCAATGTATATCAGTCGGTTTGGAAATAGTGTTAGAAAATGTCAGCACAAGGAAAATTCATTGTTTCCATGAACGGAAGACGTTTTATTACCTTGACTAGACTGTTATTTATTTACGTCAGGAAGATATACTAGTTAGTACTTGTAAATGAAAAGATGCTGACAAGAAAACGCTAAATCATTTGCGACAGCCAACGGTATAATGAACAAAGCGCTAGATATTCGTTGTCAACATAGCATTACTCTTTGAAAATCGAATCATGTAGACTGACGGATTTCCTTTTTTGTGCTGATTGTGAACTAAATAATTACTGCTGTTCTTATTCTATGGTTGATACTGTCTCGATGTAGCCTTATGCGGTCAATAAATCAGTAATCCTCCTGTAACAGAGCACTTGGAATACGCAGCATAATCTACACTTGATTCCATGAATCAGTAACAGTCAATGGAAAAACATAAATGTTCAAATGTTTGTTAAGCTTATGGGACTTAACTACGGGGTCATCAGTCCCTAAACTTACAAACTACTTATCAACTACCTTATACTAAGGACGGCACAAATATCCATGCCCGAGGGGGGATTCGAATCCCCGACCGTAGTGGCCGTGCAGAACGTGACTGGAGCGCCTCAGTCCCCTCGGCCACCCTGGAAAAACATATCTAGCAAGTGAAGCATGATGCCAAATATTTATTTTAAAGTTTTTCAAAATTGTAACACGTCACATTAATCAACTGGTTAACGTCTGCTGGCCGGACTCTTGGATTCAGCCCCTCCCAGGCCCAAATCCTGGCTACGACCCTGATTTAGGGGCATTGATGAGGTGGTAGGGAGAAAGTAGGGAAAACGTAGGTACATTTTTGTGAGACTGTAGGTATTTCCTCTGTCTTACATCTTGCAACACTGCTTACAGGCACTGGAGGTCTAACTAATGGACATCTGGAGTTTTTTTCTTTAGGAGGATCCATGCTTTGTAGTCGTTTGTTCATGTTCGTTGAGTATTTGGTAGCCTTGTGTAGTTCGCCAATGAACTAGTTCGGAAGAGCGCTCCCACAGACGAACTAGTTCGCAGATCCCTCGCCTCTTAGTTCGTCCGCTCCTTTTCCGAAGAGTGACGGGGAACAGCGAGAGCGCGCAGAATCGCGTGTTTAATCGCGTGATTCCCTTCTGCCAGTTGCCTTCATTTCGAGCTGAGATGCAACTAAACTTTAGTTTCATAGTTCACTGCCACAAGAAATCTATTTTCCAAATAAAGTACTACGAGTACTCTGTATGCAAAGTAGTTGAATACCATTGTATCACCTATTCGTGTCAATAACTAGTTTATTTGCGTCGGCAGCGGTGGCCGAGGGGACTGAGGCGCTTTAGTCACGGTCTGCACGGCCACTACGGTCGGGGTTCGAATCCCCCCTCGGGCATGGATATTTGTGCCGTCCTTAGTTGTAGGTAGTTCATAAGTAGTTTGTAAGTTTAGGGACTGATGACCCAGTAGTTAAGTCCCTTAAGCTTAACAAACATTTGAACATTTAGTTTATTTGCCTAAGTATTTGATGTCAAATTGCCCAAAAATACGGGTAATAGAACACGCTATGGAAACACTGATTCATTATATAAAAAAGGTGTCATAAAAAGAGCTCTTTTAGTAGCGGTAGCAAAAGCCAAAAAGAGTGGACGAACTAGGAGCAGCGGACGAACCAGTAGCAGCGAACGATTTTTCCAAACGTATCTCGCTTCATAGTTCGTTGGATTCTTTTCCGAAGACCGACGGGCAATAGCGAGAGGGCGCGTAGCAGAATTAAAAATAACGTGTTTGCCTTCTGCTGATGAGTCATTTCGAAGTGAGCGTCTGCCTGCTAGATTACATAGTTCAGTGCTACAAAATTACTGTATTGATGTATTCTGCACTCTGCAATATCTGACTAATAAATCCCATTATGCCAAGATATAGAGATAACTCTAAACTTAAACGCGAGAAATTATCAAATCAAATGTTCAAATGTTTGTAAATCTATCGGACCAAACTGCATGGTCATCAGTCCGTAGCTTACAAACTACTTAAACCTAGGTAAACTAACCTACAGACAAACACACACACCCATGCCCCAGGGAGGACCCGAACCTCCACGGCGAGCAACCACGCGCTCCGCAGCGAGGTGCTTTAGACCGTTCGGCTACTCCACTGCGGCTCAAGCAGCAAGCGCATGAAGCAGCTAGGTGGGGGAACTTCCACCTGCACGCGCAGACCACGCCGCTCAACCGACACTGGGAGTGGACGAGCTAAAGGAGCGAACTAGTTCGCGGTACAGCCGCGAACTAAAGTGAGTGCTCCCGATCGCGAACTATTATGCGCAAGTCTAATCGGTAATCAATACTACACGCACGCACACTCATACGTATATCAGCCTCAGTATCCGACGTTGCCCGGATATTTTGTCTCATCTCTCTCCGTTAATCTCCTGATTGTTCCTCTCTCTGTTTGTCTCATCCTCTTCCCGTCTCTTCATTTCCTGTTCCTCTTTATACCATTTCTACCTTTCTCAGTATTGTAGGGGGTCGAGCGGTTGCTGGCGCGCACTCAGCTGGTGTTGGAGAGCGGATTAGTTGTCAGGAGGGCAGACTCCTAAAATCCCCTACACACGCTCCGATTTATCGTACTACCAACAAGATGTCCAACGAACCAACCAATTGGTGGCAGCCTACACACGTTACGATCAACTGCACGCAGCGCCACCCTGTTCTGGTGTCTGTTTGTCGAACTGTATTTGTTTTCGCGTGTTCGTTGTGCAGACGACCTCAGGCATGGAAGTTGGTCGGGAAGCGCTACACACGGTACAATTTGTCGGGTGAAGTGGTGGGGGAATCGGAGATCTGGTGGTCAGGCACAACCAACCGGCCGAACAAGGAAAGTTGGTCGGGTAGCACCTAAGACCGCCAAATTTATCGGATAACCAACGAATTGGTCCAATAAATCGCATCGTCTGTATGGCCCTGCAGGGCACGGCATGCCCTGCAGAAAGAGGTAGGGGCGGTACAGGTGCCGCCGTTGGCGTAATGAAAGAATATTGTTCGGTAAAACGTCTATTCTGAAGTGGTACACATTGCTGCGTACTCCAGGCGACCGAGTCGCTGGCATCTGTAGCCTCCTGCCGTACTGTGCGCTGACAGTGCGGCTGCCTGATATTATCGCCACAATATTGGGGAATCTTCTTCTAAATTATCTTCGACTCATCCATTGACCCACTCTTCTCCTGGCAAACTTTCTTTTAACGCCGGTACCGTAGTTCCCTCCTTACGCAAGAAGATTTTTAAGTCTCAAGTCCGTTGACGTTAATGCAAAACCCCACAAATCACACTTGGTAAGACCGTGAACCAGAGCATTTTCTTCGCAGTAAAATATATTAATAATTAGTTACCACTTACTTCAGGCACACAGGTATGTGTGTTACCATTTTTAAGCATTTCATTGTTTAAATTTTTAAGTTAAACTAATAGTGATAAAATTAACACACCTTGAAAGAAAGGATGCAAGGACGGCTTATTTTTCATGTATGATATATATTTTCTTGTGAAGAGTAGTCCTTGATACTTGAAACATTTTATAGGCTGACCGTAACGATAACTTTCCTTTTTGAAAATCCCTTAGAGCATTTTGTAAATAACCCCGGTTGTAATTACAATATGCCTTTATATTACTTCTGTTTAATTTTAATTAATGCTGATTACTAAGTGGAACACCTCTCTCTGTCTGCTCCAAATTTCTGAAATAGTTTTCTATCTTCTCTGTTAACTTGCACCCTAGCTCTCTCTACATTTTCACTTAAACCTACTGTAAGATCCTTTTTACGTGAGAGCAGTTTTTTTCACTCAATCATATCCAGGCCTGTTGCCTTCAGACCTCTTTTCCGCTCTTCCACTTCGGTCCAGATAGCACTTCACAATATCCGAACCTCACTTGTCGTAATTGGCTGACCCCATTCTGCACATTTAAATAAACCACTGATTAAAGCCCTCTCTTCCTCTACTGACAAGACGGTTTGTCCACCTATTTTCAAAGTATTTCTATTATTTAACTTCCTCGAGACTGTACTAACAGATATTCCATATTTTTTAGAAACATTTCCGAGAGATATTTTACGTGTCTTGACTTCATTCAGAGCTTTCTCGGGGCTTATCTCATTTTAGGTTTGATAGCCAGCTGGCCCAATCTTATTTTTGTACACTCGCAGCATGTTCCAATTCACCCTGGAAAACATACTATTTTGCATATTTACACCTCTGCGTAATAAACAACATAAGCAAAGATAAGGTAACTTTTCACACATCAACACTGATAGTTGCCCTTAACATACCAATGTCAGAAAACTGTATTACTGTTAGCAGAGTAGCTGTACAATAGTTTATTTTCAGACCTTCATATTATGGGAAATTTTACAATCAAATATATATATATATATATATATATATATATATATATATATTGTATACCTCTTTCAAATCAAATAAAAAATGTTCAAATGTTTGTATAGTCTATGGGACTTAACTACGGGGTCATCAGTCCCTAAACTTATGAACTACTTACGAACTAGGACGGCACAAATATCCATGTCCGAGGGGGATTCGAGCTCCCGACCGTAGTGGCCGTGCAGACCGTGACTGGAGCGCCTTGTCTCCTCGGCCACCGCGGCCGGCTATACCTCTTTCACACACACAATTTTTGTATCACTGTGACAACTAGAATCTCTAGTGACTATGGGATGTGGTTTTCATTAGTTACACCAAAGTATCTCTCCGCATCAAAGATGATTTGTTGAAATGGACAAATGTTCTACTTCATTCCAGTAGCTCCAAATCGCCGGCCACTACGGTCGGGGGTTCGAATCCCCCCTCGGGCATAGATATTTGTGCCGTCCTTGTGATAAGCTGGTTGATAAGTACTTTGTAAGTTTAGTGACTGATGACCCCATAGTTAAGACCCATAAGCTATACAAACATTTGAAGATTTTGAGTTCCAAATCACCCCATGTTACGGTATGATTCGCTTGGAACATGAGGTAAAGAGGGTGTCAGAGCCTAATTCAACTACACATTACAGCCTTCAAAGTAGTTCACCATATGTCAGAAGCAAAAAAAACTGAATTGTCAGGCCTGTGGCCGAATTTATCCTAGTTGGCTCGATTTGGGCCAGCTTAGGGTACTTTTTCCGTCGCTCGGCCGGCCGCGGTGGCCGAGGGAGCTAAGGCGCTCCAGTCACGGTCTGCACGGCCACTACGGTCGGGCGTTCGAATCCCCCCTCGGGCATGGATATTTGTGCCGTCCTAGTTTCGTAAGTAGTTCATAAGTAGTTTGTAAGTTTAGGGACTGATGACCCCGTAGTTAAGTCCCATAGACTATACAAACATTTGTATTTTGTTCCGTCGCTCGTTACGCCACTGGGACAGCAAAGAAAGTGAATAGGGTCGGTGGGACGTTCCGTCCGCTAGGCCTGCGGGTTATTTACGTGGATGCGGGGGTAACTGGCGCAGTGTAAACACCCTTCCGGAGTGGCGGGCGCTCGCCAGCGGTCGGTGTCCGGTAAACACGGCCGCTCTGCAGGTAAGAAGCGGCCGGCGAATGACGCATGGATGAGGCGTGTGTGCCGCGCCTGCCATTACTCATGCAGGAGCGTCGCGCTGTTTATCGTACCACCAGTAGCAGCGCCGGCCTAATTGTGCCGCCAATTTTAAGCATTCCGTTTGTGCGGCGCTCCTTCCCCCGCACTGGGCGCGCGCTTCTGAAAGCGGCTTAAGTTTTTTCAGTCGCGGCGACCGCAAAATCTGGCGCCTCTCTGCCGCCGCCGCCGCTGCGCAAACAGGTTGGCCGTGTGGGAAGCCGCTCAACACAGCTCCCCTCTGGCTGGGTCTGACATAGCGCCGAGGCACACGTTTTGAACACTGCAGTTCATCGTTGCGTCACCGGATTACCGTTAGATGCGACACAGCGTGTCAGTGCATTGTTTGCAGTGCAAACCTGACGCACAGAAATGAAATGATTGTATGGTGTGCCGGCCGCGGTGGCCGAGGGGACTGAGGCGCTTCAGTCACGGTCTGCACGGTCGCTACGGTCGGGGGTTCGAATCCCCCCTCGGGCATGGATATTTGTGCCGACCTTAGTTGTAGGTAGTTCATAAGTAGTTTGTAAGTTTAGGGACTGATGACCCCGTAGTTAAGTCCCTTAAGCTTAACAAACATTTGAACATTTCGTATGGTGTTGCTTGTCTGGTGAACCCATCCGGGGTAGTTTGACCGCCTGTTGCAAGGCTGTCTGTTAAACGCCAGGTGGACGCCATTGCCTGTCCACAGTGACAGGGGCGCCGATTCCGTGGGTGCTCCAGGACTCGTGCCGCCCCCCCCCCCCCCCAACAAGTTTTTGGGGGTGCTGAGCACCCACATACGAGGCGCGTCCAGAAAGTAAGTTCCGTTTCAATTCATCTCCGCTGCAGCGCTGCGATTGCAGTTCCGCACATGCGCTGTAGACGATGTGTATCAAGGAGAAGAACGTGCGCCATTTGGAAATCGCTGTCAGTTACGTACGATTTGTTGTGCTTGTTCGAAATGTCGGCGTTGATTGAAAATCCCGCCGCCTGTGAAATCAGGTCGGTGATTCGGTTTCTGAATGCGAGGAAAGTGAAACCGAGTGAAATTTATCGACAAATCTGCGATGTTTACGGACCAAATGCGATGAGTGATTCGATGGTAGGAAGTTGGGTCCGACAGTTCAAAGGCGAGCGTCGTGATGTGCACGATGAAGAAGTGGGCGTCTACCTTTAGTTACAGAAGAACTTGTTCACGCGATTGGTGACAAGATCCAGGAAAACCGTAGGTTTACAATTAGTGCTCACACTATGGACTTGCCCCATATTTCACTATTTCCAACTGGTTGAAGACACATTTCTATGAAGAAGGTATACAAAACCTGGTGCCACGCTATGACAAATGCCTGCGAAATTTCGGAAGTTATGTGGAAAAGTAGTTTAAGAGTTGTAGAATTTTGTGCAATAAAAATTTCTTCTGTATCTGTGTACAATTTCATTTTATTACCAAACGGAACTTACCTTTTGTACGCGCCTCGTAAAATTGAGGTGGAAAATAAAATTGTATAAATTTTAAAAAATCGGGAAAAATTAAAACCTACCATATGACTCACAGGGAAATGCAAGACGTGACCATAACGAGGGACGATATTTCATACGTGAAAGAACTGATCAGTTTTGTACGCGGGTCCCTAAGCGAGTAGTAATGAGTGTCCGTGTTTTACGCACTATGCTAGCTTTATTCATCCTGAAGCACGTCGGTCCTTTTGACCTTTCAGGTGTACGTACTTATGAACATTCAATTGTGTACTTTCAGGAATTTAGCTTGAAGAATCTGATGGTGATACTAAAGTTATTAAAATTATAGATTCAGTTGAAATTTGTAATGTTTTTCTCTCAGGCTTAAAAAAAAGCAACCTTGGACTATGTTAATACTATCAGAGATGTTATGACGTTATCTGGAAATGATGAAAGTTCCGATGAAGTATACAGTTCTTCCTTGGAACTAACCAAAAAAGTTTGATGTCGGACTTAAAAATCTCAAAATATTTCAAAGATTTCTTTAAACCTTGGTGATGGAATTCTACCATGCGCTTTTGTCAGAATGAATAGCTTCGCTCAAAAAGTTAGAGTACAATGAAAAATTATTTCATTGGTCGTGTAGAAGTTTTGGGGTGTTACTTATATCGAAATATCCACTACGGCCAATTAGATTGCTTTATTGTAGTGTTGTAATGCAGCCATGCTTTTCTTTTCTTCCTCCTCCTTCTGTATTTAAAAGGTCAGACAACTTCCTATTTACTTTTATCAAGTATTGCTCATTCAAAAATGCATGAACATGATTTTCAGGAACATTTGGTTTCGAACATTTGTGAACCGTGATTTTCAAAAGTCGGCGCCTCTGCACAGTGGTGAAATCGATCTCACGCCTGGAACCGAACCCGCCCCCCACCCAACCCTTCATGGCAGGTACGTGGTGGGGGGTACTCAGTACCACTTGCTTTCCTGTTCCACTCCCATATAGAAGGAGAGAAAAACCAATGCTTGTAGGCACCTGTACGAGCCCTAATCTATTTGATCTTATCTTGGTGGTTTTTACACGCGAAATGTAGGCAGTAGAATCGTTATACAGTCCGCCTCAAATTCTTGCCCCTTATATTTCTTCAACAGTGTTCCTCAAGGGGAAAAAAAAGTCGCCTTCCCTCCATCGACTCTCATTTGATTTCCCGAAGCATGTCAGTAACACTCGCGCGTTGATTGAATTTTCCAGTTAAAATCTACCCACCCGCCTCTGAAATGCCTCTAGTTCCACCTTTATACCGATCTGGTGGGAATTCCAAACACTTGAGAAATATTCAAGACGAGGCCTACACGAGTTTTACATCCGGTCTCCGAATCATAACTTTCCAAAGTCGAAATGTTCAAATGTTTGTAAATCTATCGCACCAAACTGCGTGGTCATCAGTCCGTAGCTTACAAACTACTTGAACTGAAGTAAACTAACCTAAGGACAACACACACACACACACACACACACACACACACACACACACGCCCCAAGGAGGACTAGAACCTTCGACGGCGAGCAACCGCGCGCTCCGTAGCGAGGCGCCTTAGACCGCTCGGCTACTCCACCGCGGCGTCATTACTGCAGTGTTCACAGAGCCTGACTACGACGGTAATGTATTGCCGCTGTATCGATTGAACATGTACAAAAGGAGAAATTTCATGAGCAGCAACGACGAAGATGTCTGTGTGTGTCCGGAAATGTGTAGTGTGACATTTATCACGTAACAGCACTGTGCTTGCCACGACAAGGGTTCCGTCTGCGTCTCAACGGAATTCAATAGGATTACATGTGGACAAGCATTCAGTCTACACAGAACATTTCAGCTTGACGGCATTAGCTGGAAAATGCAAGAAACTGGACGGTCGAAACCACTTGTTATATGAAGCACCTTGTTGCTTGCCATTCAGCCTCAGAATGCACACAGTGAAGGGAATACAGTTTTAGTCCATGGTCGCAGTACATACTTTTATTTCAAAAACTCTGCATCCGCTAAATTTACAAGGAAACCATTATAAGTCTAAATAATCGTTGTATGGGTTTCGGATATGGTGCAGAGAAACATACCCTGACTATGGGGCTATCCGCTTTTTTTTTTTTTTTAGCGACGGGCCTTGGTTTTGGAGAAAATTAATGTTGAAGTTCCTTTCATTGTTTGGATTGCCAGCAGTTTTCGCGATTTAACAGTGGTGACTGTCATATCATTGTGATCTGTGGAAGTTTTATAAACATTTAAGCAGTGAGAATGTTCTCTAAACCCAAACCTTCTTCAACCTCTGAATCGGGAGTGAAGTGTAAGAAAGCACTCTGACATCAGCTAGAAACCGGAAATCATCAAACGCATGGAGAGAGGTGAGAACAGAAATATTTTGATAACTGAATTTAATCTGTTGGAAACTCTCCTCCTGTCAGCACGTTGTACGTGTCGGCACCGGCGCCAACCTTGTGTGAATGCTCTGAAAACCTGATCATATGCATAGCACAGAATCTTCTTCCTGTCGGTTAAATTTCGCGACTGTAGCACGTCATCTTCGTGCTGTAGCAATTTTAATGGCCATGATATTACAGGTACTTGTTGTCATGCCTTATTTATCAGTGTAATTATTGCTTACGTGTTCACGCTTTGATGTACAATTCCGAACCTTGTTCTAGTTGTTTTAAAAAATAAAATTTGTATGTAAGTCCAGATCGCCAACTGTCAATTTTCGGACGCCAATGGCGAGCTGGCGGCCGTAAATTTCACACCCCGGTTGTACGTTTCCAACAGATAGAGTCACACTTGTTGGGTGCTGATTTGAACGGCCGTATTGCTTCTGTCCGGGTTGTTCCGCGCAGGAAAAGGAGCCCCCGCTTCGCCGCCGGCGCAGGCGTCTGGCGTCTGTTTGCGTCTGTTTGCGCGCCTCGCGTCGCCCGGCTGTTTGCCCGCCGCAATATTCCTGAGAGTATTGACACTGCCGCTGCCGCTGCCGCATGATTTCGCGCTTTCCGGCCGTCGGCAATCGATTAGCAAACACCGCCGAGCGCCTCCCGACCTAATGGCTGCGTCTCGTCAAGTCTTCCAACTCGCCGGACGTCCACAACCTCTCACAGAGGATGGGCGAGAAGCGGCCTGCAGCGAAACAGAGAAAGCGTTTGTAGGTGGTCGGTAGTTGGCCCACTTAATTGTCTGTGGAGCTTTATTCACTGTTAAAACCGAGCATATGCTTTCCTCCCACACCAGCCTGCCATCCCAACACAGCTAACCGTGGTTGATAAAACTCTTCTGGCTATTGGACCGCATCGTCTATCTTCTATATCTATAAATGTGAATGTCTGTTCGGTGTACGTTTATCACGTCTGAATCACAAGACATAAAGAGCTAAAAATTTGTACAATTACTAATGTCTACCCGGGGAAGGCTTCAGGCACGGTTTTATGGCGTTCGGATTGCTATTTATCTACATATATTAATGTTAATGTCTGTTCGGTGTACGCTTATCACGGCCGAACGACAAGACGCAGAGACTTAAATATTTGTACAGTTACTAATTTATACCTGAGGAAGGTTTTAGGCGCGGTTTTATAGCGATCTGATAGATATTTAGTAATTTGAAGAATTGCGGAACAATAGTTACTCTCTGAAAATTATATTTACTCTTTGAAAATGGATTTATTGGTTGCATTGTTGCTTGAGGGTTGATAATGATAAAAAGGTGTTGTATGTTGGGATGGAAACTTATCGGTGTCTATAAAATTCTACGAGTGAATGTGTGTGTGTGTGTGTGTGTGTGTGTGTGTGTGTGTGTGTTAATATTTCGCTCTGCAGCGGAACCTACAGAACGCAAACGAATGGTCTGTGTGTAATTGTTTTCCGAAGTCTCCCGTTGTACACCTAGGCAGTTCCATGCCGATAGCTATAAGGGGGTAGAAGATATGGTACTTGAAAGTCGTCAAACTATATATATATATATATATATATATATATATATATATATATATATATTGTTACTCTACAGCAAGGAGGTTACACACAGCGAAACGTGATGCCACAGACTGTATCTTTGGTCTATGCGTGCTACAAGCACAGACATTCGTCTTAACCTCTTTCTCTGTAAGGATAAGCATACAAATAAGGAAATATAAGAATAAATAAATAAAACAGTAAAAAAGAAATTTCTTTTAATACAGCTCTTTAAAAAATCGATTGGACGTTTCCCGCATTACATCAAGTGATCGATCTGTGATATTATTACATCCATTATTGTTGAATGCCATCTCATCTTCAAAACCAGTCTCATAGCACATTACTGAAAGATAGGTTATCTATCATAATCAACCAACATGCGAGCGGAGCCGCGGATTTAAGCTAGTATATCAAATATTTCACCGACGTTTCGGCCACTATTGCAAGCGGCCATTTTCTGCTGGATGATGGAAAGCTGGTATCTTAAATATTGAATGTTGGCATGTTACGATTGGTGGTTTCTGCTCTCTTTCATTGGTGTTTCCATTATTTCTTCCTATTGGTGGAAAGAGTAAGTCCTTGATTGGTGTTTTCATTAATGTTTTCCATTGGTTGAAACTGTCGAATGACGGTGGTAGCAATAACGTAGCACTGATGCATAGCGCCGGCTAGAGCTTCTACCTGTTCTTCAGGTAGATCTATGTTTTCGGTCGTTGAATTTTTTTATTACAGAGGGCGTTGAGCCCCCTGACCGGGCCACCTGATCTACACCGACAAGTGTTGGGACTGCTTTAATTATTGGTACTTACTACACTTCCGCATACTAGTTCGCGATCGGGAGCGCTGACTTCAGTTCACGGCTCTGCCGCGAACTAGTTCGCTCTTTTAATTCGTCCTCTCCCAGTGACGGCTGAGCGGCGTGGTCTGCGCATGCAGCTGGAGGGAGAAGTTCCCCCACCTAGCTGCTTCGTGCGCTTGCTGCTTGAGGCGCTAACGATATTCCGCAGAGCAAAATAAACAATTTCTCGCGTTTAAGTTTAGAGTTATCTTTATATCTTGGCATTATGGAATTTATTAATCAGATATTGCAGAGTGCAGAATACTTCAAAACAGAAATTTTGTAGCACGGAACTATGTAATCTAACAGACAGACGCTCACCTCGAAATGGCTATCATCAGAAGAAGGCAAACACGTGATTTTTAATTCAGCTGCGCGCCCTCTCGCTATTGCCCGTCGGTCTCCGGAAAAGAATCCAACGAACTAAGACGTAGATACGTTTGGCATAATAATTCGCGACTGATAACGCATGTTTTAGTTCGCGACCGATTGCACATATTTCAGTTCGCGACCGATCCGGCATACTTAAGTTCGCGACCGATCGCGCATACTTTAGTTCGCGACCGGTAGCTCTCCTTTTAGTTCGCAGCTCGACCGCGAAGTAGGTCGCTCTTTTTAGTTCGTCCGCTCTTTTTGGCTTTTGCTACCGCTACTAAAAGAGCACTTTGTTTTCTTATGACAGCTTTTTTATATAATGATCAGTGTTGCCCAAGCGTGTGCTATTACCCGTATTTTTGGGCAATGCCTATAAAACTACAGCTGAGCTGCATTTCAGCTCGATATGACGGCAACTGGCAGAAGGGAACCACGCGATTTTGCGCCCTCTCGCGTCCTCTCGCTGTTACCCGTCAGTCTTCGGAAAAGGAGCGGCCGAACTAAGAGGCGAGGGATCTGCGAAATAATTCGCGTAGTTCGCCTGTAGGGGCGCTCTCCGGAACTAGTTCGTTCGCGAAATAATCAAGACTAGTGTTTAAGTGTAGTATGCAAAACTTCAAAGTCGATTTTCTCGATAATTTTTAGAGTTGTGTCGAACTGCTTCAGCTGATTGTTATTTAAGTTCTGAACTACACGAACTGGAAATATGAAGAAATTCTAAAATCCGATACCGATGTAGTCTCCTTGTAAGATTTGAAAACTTCTGAATACTATTATTAAATATTGTCGTGTTAAAATGGAAGCAGGCTTAACAACTGAACACAGCACTTATACTGAAAGCAGGTTTATTGCGAACTTAACATACACGCAGCACTAACTGCCTCTCGGGCAGATTGCTTTGCTATTTATACATAGACAGAATGTACCAGAAATTAGAAGAACAGTTAACATAAGAAACAACTAGAATTTACAAGTGAACATAAGAAACATTTAGAACATTCTGGAATTGTTAATTACAAAGAAATAAATTTTGGCCGGTGGACGTGAGTGAACTGGCGACCTTCAGCACCGCAGTCGGTGACGCTATCCCCTGCGCCACGCCGTCAGTCGGTGTAAGTGGTGTCTCGTGGCAATATCAATAAATAATACAATCCCTTGAGACGACTTTGTCTCATTATACCAAAGGTATTTAAAGGTAAGGAGAGGCATTGAATTAAAATTTATATGGTGGTCCGCATTCGAACCCGGGACCTCCTACTTACTAGGTAGGTGGTTTAGACCACTCAGCTAACACCGCGTTGTAGCCAAAGCAACTACACGGACTGTCTTAAAGCACTTCTCCCTCCATACCATATACTTTATATCACCTCGGCCTGAGGAACAAGCCGGGGTAGTTCCTATTCGATTTCTTTTCTGGGGTACTATTCCAATGTAGGAGAGTCCTGGCAATTTAATATGCATCTCACAGAGAACATGAGGCAGAGATAAAGAATATGGTGTGGAGGGAGACGTGCTTTAAGACAGTCCTTGTAGTTGCTTTGGCTACAACGCGATGTTGCCGGCCGCGGTGGCCGAGGGGACTGAGGCGCTCCAGTCACGGACTGCACGGCCACTACGGTCGGGGGTTCGAATCCCCCCTCGGGCATGGATATTTGTGTCGTCCTAGTTCATAAGTAGTTTGTAAGCTTAGGGACTGATGACCCCGTAGTTAAGTCCCATAAGTTCTACAAACATTTGAACATTTGAACGCGATGTTAGCTGAGTGGTCTAAAGCACTTACCTAGGAAGTAGGAGGTGCCGGATTCGAATCCCGGCCACCGCACAAATTTTAATTCAATGCCTTTCCTAATGTTTAATACTATTATTAAAGTAATAAAGATATGAGGTCAGACTCGTCAGTATGGTAATGTGGCGGTGACACGAGGAGCATCCTCCGCCTCACGCCGCGACGTAGTTTGGGGGTGTAGACGTAGCTGTAGTTGCCGTAATAGGGGAGCAGTGCCGTGGCACGCAGCGCGACAGACGGAGCGGTCCCTGCCGGCCGCTGTATTATTAAGTGGCGCCTCGCCGCGAGCGCTGCGGCAGCTGCAGCGGCTGCCGACCGCGTGCTCCCTGCTCCGTGCTCCCCTGTCCTGTCCTCTCCTCTCCTCTGGTGCCGCCCTGCCACTGTGCCCCCTCCTCTGCCCACTGCTCGCCTATTCTCCTCCGGACCGCGGCCACCTCCTCCCTCCCGGCCTACACGGCCGCACCCGCGTCTGCCGGGCCTAGCCATTATGGCAGTGTAATAGCCGGTATGTCCACACCTACGGCCGCGGATAATAGCGACTTGGCATGCCGTGGTAGACCGCTGCCCGGTTTCCGCACCGAATTAGCTCGCGCGAGGTATCTAATGCCCAGTTTACACGACGATCGAAAGTTCACAAGAAAGATTGTGGTATACTGCAGCTCTCCAAGCGTGCTAACTAGCTACTAATGACGTGTCGTCACACAAGCTTGGTTGCGTGTATACCATAAACTCCCGTCCACACATGGGATTAATACTGACAGCAGCACCTATGCGAAAATACGGCGGTACTACTGTTTATACACGGTGTTACAAAAAGGTTACTTTAGTTATTAAGAACTAGGTTCTGGTGGTGGAGTAGCCGAGCGGTCTAAAGCGACTCGCTGCGGTTGCTCGCCGTGGAGGTTCGAGTCCTCCCTAGGCCATGGGTGTGTGTGTTGTCCTTAGGTTAGTTTACCTAGGTTTAAGTTGTTTGTAAGCTACGGACTGATGACCACGCAGTTTGGTCCGATACATTTACAAATATTTGAACATTTTTGAGCGACTTGGCATGCCGGCTTTCGCGCCGTGGTAGACCGCTGCCCGGTTTCCGCACCGAATTAGCTCGCACGAGGTATCTAAGTGCCGCAAATTCGGAAGATAGGGCCGTCGACGTCTAACGCCACGTCCAGTCACACCCCGGGTGTCTTCGATGAGGTTCAGCTCGCGTGATTTGCGGGGACTAGCTCATGAATTGCAACTTGTCACTGTATTCTTCGAACCAGACCAGGCCGCGGTGGAGTAGCGTCTCGCTGCAGAGCACGCGGTTGCTTGCCGTGGAGGTTCGAGTCCTCCCTGCGGCATGGGTGTGTGTGTTGTCCTGAGGTTAGTTTAGTTTAAGTAGTTTGTAAGCTACGGACTGAGGACCATGCAGTTTAGTCCGATAGAATTACAAACATTTGAGCTCTTTATTCACACGAAGTGATGGGCGCTATCGACAAGTGTTCGCAAATCGATTCCGTATTTATTGATTTCCAGAAGGCTTTTGACACCGTACCTCACAAACGGCTTGTAATCAAATTGCGTGGTTATGGTATATCCCCCCAAATTTGCGATTGGATAGGGGATTTCCTCTCAGAGAGGACACAGTTCGTAGTAATCGATGGTAAGGCAACGACTAAAACAGATTTGATATCGGGCGTTCCACCGGGTAGTGTTATTGGTCCTCTGCTGTTCCTTATTCACAAAATCGATTTAGGGGAAAATCTAAGTAGCTCTCTTAGGCTGTTTGCAGATGACGCCGTCATTTACCGTCTAGTAAAATCATCTGAAGATAAAAACCAACTGCAGAACGATCTAAATAAGATATCAGAATGGTGTAAAAATTGGCAATTGGCTAAGTAATGACAAGTGTGAAGTCGTCCACATGTGTACGAAAAGAAAACCGTTAAACTTTGTTTACAAAATAAATCAATCAAAAGTGAAGGCCGTAAACTCCACTAAATACTTAGGAATAACTATTACTTCAGACTTAAACTGGAAAGAACACGTAGATAATGTCGTGGGAAAGGCGAACCAGAGATTGCGTTTCATTGGTAGAACCCTTAAAAGATGCAACAGAACTACTAAAGAAGCTGCATACACTACTCTTGTCCGTCCTTTTTCTGGAGTATTGCTTCCCAGTGGGGGACCCTTATTAGGTGGGTTTGACGGAGGATATCGAAAGAGTCCGAAGAAGGGCAGCTCGTTTTGTAGTGTCACGATACAGGGGAGACAGAGTAACGGAAATGATACAGGATCTGGAATGGGCATCATTACAATAACGGCGCTTATCGCATCAGAATAAAATATGAGAAATCAGAGCTAAAACGGAGAGATTCAGGTGTTCTTTCTTCCAACGCGTTATTCGAGAACGGTCATCAAGGTCTTCAAGAGATATGTGGGGAATCGGCATTGCCGTACAGAACAGTGGCACGTTGGGTAAAAGTCTTCAACGAAGGTCGGCAAACTGTGGCAGGCGTGCACCGGGCAGGTCGTCCTAGAGTCTCTGTAGAAGTAGTGCGTACTGTTGCTACTTTAGTGGACAGTGAACGACGCCAGACGATTCGTGAGTTCGCTCACAGAGCAAGCTGTGGTTGCTCTGTTCGGTCGATGGGATGGGAAGTACTCTACCATCCACCACACGCCTCGGACGTAAGTCCTTGTGACTTTGATTTGATTCCGAAGATTAAGAAACCGTTTCGTGGCATTCGCTTCAGAACTGTTCCAGAGATACGACAGGCAATAATAGACTGCTTCATTCGCACCGTTAACAGAGCAAGCTCTGCTAACGCTATAGTACGCCTTCCACATCGCTGGTAACGGGTTCTACACAACGCTGGTGATTACTTTGAAGGACAATAACAGGTGCGAACATATAATGCTTCTGTTTCGGTTGTATATATATATATATATATATATATATATATATATATATATATATATATATATATATATAATTATTTTTTTTCCTACTGTTAGGACAGTGCAAGATGGTTGAACTGCACTGTTTGTGCCATATGGCTCCCGTAGAAGATACTAGACGTCAGTGATCTATAAACGGTCTCGATGCATAACAGTGGTGTCTTAAGTAAACAACTCAGCGTGCCTGCACATTCATATGTTTTCCACTGTCAGCCATGTTTTGGTTCGGTAAGCGAATTTCCATCACTTATTACATGACAGAAAATTGCTTGGTTACGTCTTGTTTTGAACTGTATGTCAGTATGCATTGTATAATAAGCTGGCACGTGTGTGCAATCGAAACGTATTTTCTTTTCTCGTGCTAGTAACATTTCGCAGCTACCCTGTTGTAATTGGGCAAGAAACGAAATACGATCATCTTTGGCTGGCACACTCAGACAACTGAGGTTGAAGCTTCCTGGTAGTGTAGAGTTCAGAGGCTGACGTGCAGTGGACAGGCGTGTGTGCTTCCGTAGAGAGATACTTGACGTCAGTGATCTATAAACGGTCTGGATATATAACAGTGGTCTCTTAAGTAAACAACTCAGCGTGCCTGCACATTCATATGTTTTCCACGTGATTTTGCACTGACGGCCGAGTTTTGGTTTGGTAAGCGAATTTCCATCAGT
This sequence comes from Locusta migratoria, assembly GCA_026315105.1. NCBI lineage: Eukaryota > Metazoa > Arthropoda > Insecta > Orthoptera > Acrididae > Locusta > Locusta migratoria. Next base: position 643,825,943 of record CM048746.1, read on the forward strand.
TATTACGTGACAGAGAATTGTTTGGTTACGTCTTGTTTCGAACTGTATGTCAGTTTGCAATGTAACAGGCTGGTATGTGTATGCAATCGAAACGTATTTTCTTTTCTCGTTCTAGTAACATTTCGCAGCAGTGCAGCCCTGATGTAATTGGGCAAGAAACGAAATACGAATATCTTTGGCTGACACACTCAGACAACTGAAGTTGAAGCTTGCAGGTAGTGTAGAGTTGAGTGTCTGACGTGCAGTGGACAGGCGTGTGTGCTTCACTCGCAGTAAGCGGCCTTCACCGACGCACTCGCAGCTCACGCCGACGGCGAGTAATTTTCGGCCGCGCGGCTGTTTGGCGTTCGCGCTGCCTGCCACCCTGGGGTGTAATCGTGTGCCGGGCGACACTCGGGTGACAAGTGCGCGGGATTCTGCCGCCGAGTAATTAGTCGCCCGGTCTGGAGGAGCCGCCCTCGCCTTTCCTTTCCTTTCCTGTCTTTTTTTTTTATTTTATTTGTTTCGCAGTTTTTGCCCCCGCGCTGCCAGCAGACTAGAATTGCAGATTAGGGCGCCGGGCGGCATTTACATATTCATCGCGGCCGTCCGTCAACAGGCGCGGTACGGGGCTCCCACAGCCTCGGCTGCACCCCACACCACCTGCTCCTTGCCCGCTAAACACCGCCGTCTCGGTGGCGCGACCCCACGCTCCGCATTCATTCCTATTATTACTAACACTCCCAGCCTTATTATCTATTTATCTGGCCTTCTGAGTTTTAACTCAGAGTGGCCATCGACAACACACAGTGGCAGTGTACACTTGACAGCAAAAAAAGTGGATCACTGCTGAATACAACCCAACTAACGTAGCTGTGTTGCGGGTACTCCACATTCAAAACCCCTGTAGAGTACAGTCGTTCGACTATTCACAATGGGTACCAAAGAACCAGTAGAGAACATTGCTCCTTATGGCAGTCGGTCTACATGTAATTCAATACGTCATACAAAAAACATTAGAATACAAGTTATTAGAGTCGAGAGAGTAACGTAAATTCAATTTAATTACAATAAGTGACAAATCGTGTGCCTTATCAAACTCATTCAATGACACAATGAGTCGTTCGTGCTTTGAGTTAGAACGCACTGTTGACCAAAAAAAATCTTGCGTTTCTGATGGAGACTAGATTAGACGTAAGACATTGCCGTTTTCATTGGTATCGGTTTACAAGGCCAATGTCCGAACCCGTTTAACTTTAGCATTGCACCAGGAATGGCATGAAGTTCATATTGTTTCTGAGAGGTAACCACTAAAGGTATATAATACAGTGAACTCACAGGTGTCAAACGTCATAAAATCTATCGGACCAAACTGCGTGGTCATCAGTTCGTAGCTTACAAACTACTTAAACCTAGGTAAACTAACCTAAGGACAACACACACACACACACACACCCATGCCCCAGGAAGGATTCGAACCTCCACGGCGAGCAACCGCGCGCTCCGCAGCGAGACGCTTTACACCGCTCGGCTACTCCACTGCGGCATAAAATTGAGTAACCTAATATAAAACTAACACGAATTATTTACAGACGAATGGGAAAACTTGTAGAACCCGACCTCGGGGAAGATCAAAATGTTCAAATGTTTGTAGAACTTATGGGACTTAACTACGGGGTTATCAGTCCCTAAACTTACAAACTACTTATCAACTAGCTAAGACTAAGAACGGCACAAATATCCATGCCCGAGGGGGGATTCGAACCCTCGACCGTAGTGGCCGTGCAGACCGTGACTGGAACGCCTCAGTCTCCTCGGCCACCGCAGCCCGTGGGGAAGATCAGTTTGGATTTAGGAGAAATGTAGGAACACGGGAGGCAATACTCACATTACGACATATCTTAGAAGATACGTGAAGGAAGGGCACACCTACGTTTTTCGCATTTGTAGATTTGGAGAAAGCTTTTGACAATGTCGACTGGAGTACACTCTTCCAAACGCTAAGGTAGCAGGGGTAAAATATAGGGAGCGAAGAGTTATATTCAATCTATACAAAAACCAGACAGCGGTTATTAGAGTCGAAGGGCAAGAAAGGGACGCAGAGGTTGGGAAGGGAGTCAGACAGGGTTGTAGCCTTTCCCCTATGTTGTTCAATCTGTACATTGAGGAAGCAGTGAAGAAATGAAAGGAGAAATTTGGAGAGGGAATTAAAATTCAGGGAGAAGAAATAAAAACATCGCGGTTTGCCGATGACATAGTAATTCTGTCAGAGACTGCAAAGGATCTGGAAGAGCAATTGAATGGAATGGACAGTGTCTTGAAAGGAAGATATAAGATGAACATTAACAAGAGTAAAACGAAGATAATGGAATGCAATGTCAGAAAATCAGGCGATGCTGAAGGAATTAGATTAGATGAGACAATAAAAGTAGTAGATGAATTTTATTGTTTGGGTAGCAAGATAACTTCTGATGACCGAAGTGAAGAAGATATAAAATGCAGAAGGGCTATGGTGAGAAAAGCGTTTCTAAAGAATCGAAACTTGTTAACATCCAATATTAATTTAAATGTTAGGAAGTCTTTCCTGAAAGCATTTGTCTGGAGTGTAGCATTGTATGGCAGTGAAACATGGACGATAAAGAGTTCAGACGAAAAGAATATACAAGCTTTCGAAATGTGGTGCTACAGACGAATGATGAAAATTAGATGGGTAGATCACGTACCTAATGAGGAGGTGCTTAACCGAATCGGGGAGAAAAGGAGTTTGTGGCATATCCTGACTAAGAGAAGGGATAGATTGGTTGGACACATTCTGAGACATCAAGGAATTGTCAACTTAGCATTACAAGGAAGCGTGTGGGGCAAAAATCGTGGAGGGAGACGGAGGGTCGAATACAGTAAGCAGATTCAAAAGGATGTAGGCTGCCGAACGTATTGTCTGGTGAAGAGACTTGCACAGGACAGGGTAGCGAGGAGAGCTGCATCAAACCAGTCTGCGGATTGAACACCACAACAACAATAACAGCAACAATCTAAGCTGTGTAGTTTCTGCCGGCAGCACCGACTGTGTATCATGTTAACATTTTTTCTGGCTCGCCTTCCCGTTTCCGCGACTGCAGACACGCAGCTAGCACCTGCAAGGTACTGTACTGTGAGCTGCTCCCGACCTCTCTGGGCCAACGCGATTTTAGGATGAACTAGTTTCGCCTAGGCTAAACCAGTTGTCCCTACATGCGATAGGGTAAACGAGTTTAGCCTAGGCCAAACTAGTTCATCCTGTTACCGATAGGACAAACCAGTGTAGCCTAGGCCAAACTAGTTCATCCTGTTAACGATAGGAGAAATCAGTTTAGCCTAGGTAAAATCGGTTTATCCTAGTTAGAATTTATATGTTATATATATTTTTGACGAATTACAGCGTTCAAATGAATGAAATAAATCGCAGTTTGCGATGTTATGGCATCACTGTATTAGGTTTAGATGGAATAGCAAACTGTGGCGAATGAAAATTTGTGCCCGGCCGGAATTCGAACCCGGGATCTCCTGCTTACTAGGCAGACGCGTTGACCACTCCGCCACCTAGGACACAGTGACCAGCCCGACTGCAAAGGACTCTTCCCTGCACGTCTCCCGCTACACAGAAATCTCCATTCGCCATACTGTCTCTTCCTGCAGGGAAGAGTCCTCTGCAGTCGGGTTGGTTACTGTGTCCTCGGTGGCGGAGTGGTCAACGCGTCTGCCTAGTAAGCAGGAGATCCCGAGTTCGAATCCCGGCGGGGCACAAATTTTCATTCGCCGCACTTTGGTATTCCATCTAAACCTAGTACAGTGAAGCCATAACTGATCGCAAATTGCGATTTATTTCATTTCAAGAATTTATATGCTTTAGGACAAACACGTACGTCCTAGTCTGAACTAATTTCGCCTACTTTATATCTTGTATATGCTTTTCAAAGCAAACTGAATAAAGGCATATAAATAGGATAGTCAATGTGATTTATAAAAGTTATTTATTACTAATCAGTAATTTCACATCTGTATCAACGTGCAGTATATTTATCCAGAGATATCACTTTATCTGAAATTTGCTTATTTACTTATTTTTTGTGGCACTTAGAATTGCACTGTACTTTGTTTTTTTCTTACAAATGCATTCTTTTGCTGTATAGTTTTCATGCAGCTGCATTTCGCAAAGCGTTGCCCTGATCCAACAGTATGTTTTGTGGCTGCAGCCTTTAAAGATATTTCAACATCTCCCACATCTAAAAACTTCTGAATGCAGACGTCGAGATCAGTCTTTAAAAAATTAAAAAAATGTTTTTCAAGTACGCCATGTTTGTTGCCAACTTTGTAAAGACCCTCAGCAGTCTTTTGAAGTATTAATCCAATTACGTTTCGAAGGTAGGCCTTTGTCTACAACTGGAGTAGGTACGGTTACGTTGTCTCCAATGTTAGCTGCTGGATGGGATTTGTCAGTTGAAGCTTTCATTGTTTTTGCTTGTTTTTGTAAATTTTCTGTCGACTTTCTTCTAGCATTTGCAATGTCGTTTGTGTCAATTTTTAGAATGTCAACATCGTCACTGTATTCGTATGGTTACGTTGTCTCCAATGTTAGCTGGTGGATGGTATTTGACAGTTGAAGCTTTCATTCTTTTTGCTTGTTTTTGTAAATTTTCTGTCGACTTTCTTCTAGCATTTTCAATGTCGTTTGTGTCAGTTTTTACAATGTCAACATCGTGACTGTATTCGTATTGTTCAGTTCTGCTGCCCTCGTATCTGCTAATCCTGACTTTTAATCCTGCTGTAGGAACTTTCGTTTATTTCAGTAGCTGCCTCTTCGTCGTAAAGCTCGAATGTTACAGGTGAAAAACTGCGCCTTTTTCTTCCACCCTTTCTAATCCTAGATATTGGTTGTTGATCTTCCTGTATGAGGCCTCCGGTGTGGTTCTGTGTCTGTCTGCAGTTGCTAGGAAGCGGAAGCGGTTTGTTCAGGCTTGCAGCACTGGCTGGCGGCGGGAGTAAGACGCGGCTTTAGCGGTCGAGGCGAGGCGAGGCAAACAGCGAGGAGCGGAGCGCCGGCCGGAATGGCAAGTGGTCCACTGCGGCGGCTGGCAGCCGGGAGCCGTTATTAATAGCGGGGCCATCCCAGCCGCCACTGTGCTAGCCGCACGCCGGGCAGTGCGCATGCGCCGCACCAGCCTGCAGACCTGCGCAGGTCACCAGCTCAAATCCTCGCCTAGTCTCCGCCCACAGGACTCCAGCTCCGCCCCTCAGCGGCAAGGGGCTCAAGCCAGTGCCATCTAGCTGCCACTGGTAGAACCAACACACAAGACTCTCCTGAACGTCAAAGATCATCATCATCATCATCTTGCACAGTTTGCGACCACAGGCTGGATCTGATTGGAACGCAAGCCTCGCCACTTCGTCCTGCCTTCCCATCATCTCTCTGGTCCAATCCACTCCTCTCTTCTTGACACAATCCTCCACTCCTTTTAGCAATCTATCCCTTGGTCCTTCTCTAGCTCCTTTCTTCTGTATTTCGTGCATCTTCCTGGGCATCATCTTCTCCTACAACCCCTTTAAATGGTGATACCATTGCAGTCTTGATCTCTCTACCCTATCCTGTAAGGGCTCCTCTCTCATTATTTTCCTGATCTTCTCATTCCTCATCCTGTCTCTTCTTGTTACCCCTATTCTGCTTCCTAGTAATTTCATTTACCCTGCTTGTATTTTGCTCCAATCTCTTTTCTTTGTCACCAAAGTTTCCGATGCATATGTCAGTATCGGAACATAATAATTTTGGTACAGCACTCCTTTAATTCTCTGTGGTACATCCTTATTCCACACTAAATCCCTAACACTTCTGAAAAATATTTCTGCCTGTATGACACATTCTACAATATCCTTGTTCTTTCTTCCATTTTCCTCAATTACACTTCCCAGGTAGTTGAAGCTTTCTACTTTCTTCAGCTGTTCACCTCCAAGTGTTGTTCCCTTCACTTGTCTATCCTTTTTCCTGCTAGATATAGGCAAGCATTCGATGATAAACACCCTCTCTTTGAAGCACCAGAGCCACTGAGGCGGCTGAAATTCCGAATAAGTTTTCTGAACTCTGTCCTTTTGGAACCACCAGACAAATATCCACTAACTCAGAAATCCCCACCAGGCTATCACTTGGACTGGAGAAGCTGGAAGTCTCTCAACCGTCTCAGAACAGGAATCGCCCCTGTAAAGACGAACCTAGTGAAATGGGGAATCATCGACAAAAGCGACGTCAGATGTAACTGTAGAGAGAGACAGAATATGGAACAGCTCCTGGCGTGCAAGAACTGCCCAGGGACCTGCTCCATTGATGATTTATGGAACGCTAGAGAGAACGCCCTAGATGTGGCCCGATACTGGGTTGATTTGCTATGACACGGATTCGGGCACGAAAAAGTAAAGTAAGTCCTGCTGGTTACCACGAATTCTCATTTATGGATGTTGAACTTCAATCCGTATTCTCTCATTGTTTCTTCCCAAGCATCTCGCTGCTCCTGGATTTCCTCCTCCTTGTTGCCCCAGACCGTGAGATCGTCTGCAAGCACCATTGCTTTCCCTTTCCTTCCTCGAATTTCCCTGCTACTTTGTCATTATTTCATCCATAACCACAATGAAGAGAAAAGGTGCCAATGCACTGCCCTGCTTCAGCCCACACACCTGTTTGAACCAATCTGTTCTTCCCTCTCCCACTTTTACACAACTCATTCTCCCACAATACATCTCCTTCACTCAGATGACAGTCTCTTTTTTCACTCCCCTAATTTCAAGTGCTTCCCAAACCTTTTTCGTACTCACACTATCGTACACCTTTTCTACGTCTAGGAATGCCATCAACAGGTCCTCCCCATATTCATAATCGTGTTCTTCAAGTTTCCTTACTGCAAATAGAGGTCCACTGTCGATCTCCCAGGTCGGAATCCGTCTGAAGATATGTTACAGAAAAACAACAGTTGCTAATGCCCAGTTTATTTTTTCAAGTATAACGTTTAGAGATACTGTTGTGTTAACAAATACAAGCAACTGTAATCTAAAGTGGATTGGCTAATGCTATTTATATGAGTAACATACATCTACTGTTGGTCCCCTTTAGGGTATGGTAGTAATACTGGAAGTCGGCTCTCGCGATCGCCTTTTGACAGCTCCAAATTTAAATGAAAATAAATGAAATAAATGTTTAGCCCTTCGTCTAAAGCGTAAGTTGAATAAAAATATTTGTGCTGGAGAACATTCTATACAAATTTCCTGTGTTACGTCTTTTTTTTCGTATCTCACATCGTTTCATAGTTATTTCCAAAAATAGCAGTGGCTTGACGATGTCTGTCTGTCCGTAACGTGTTCACACTTTTTAGGTCGAGCCGTGCAAGTGATCGGCACCAAAGTTTACAGGCAAGATTGTTGCTCACCTCTCGCTTTTTCAAATATTTCGGACAACAAGTAAGTTAGTGACACTAAAAAAGAATCCGTTTGCGATGGCCTATCACTATCAAGATCTGATCTGGCAAAGAGAGAAGTGAACCACGAACCATATGAAGCGCCAGCCGCCACTGCCAATGACGATTGTGATGGTTGGAATGGCCGACATGTAGGGGAAGTGGTACTGATGCAGGCGTTTTCCGTGCTCGGTAAGGTGTGTGGTCAGTATTGGGAACAGGTGAGCAGCCGCGGATCCCCACCTGCCCAGGAGTCCCGACACCGCCACGCCAGCTGGTTCCCATTACTGGCGCCAGCCTTTGATGGGGGCAGCCTCGCAAGAGCGCTGGCGCCGCACATATAATGGGCACAGGGGCCAGGTAATTACTGCCGCCAGACACCTGTCTTACCTCGTCCATATTCATGCACACTGCGGCCCGCCAACAGCTGTTCCCCGACCCCCCCTCTCTCTCTCTGTATACTCTTCCCTCCTCCTCCTCTCTCTCTCTCTCTCTCTCTCTCTCTCTCTCTCGTCCCTTCTCTTCCCTTTTGTAGTTCCAACATTTGCCCTCTATCGTAGCCGACACTAAATCTGCGGTCCCCACTGGATTAATCAGTCATGCAGAAAATCTGCCGAAACGAAAATGTGATTACTACAGGCGAAAGCAAGCAGATCGTGTTAATGAAATCGCACTTAGTGTGTGTGTGTATCAGTGTGAGACTGTGACGTAAGCTGCCAGGGCTAATTATCCAATATCAATATGTGATCTGCTCCGTAAGGCTTACGCAATTACCTCTGCACTACGCTGAATACTTACCGTATATAGTGTGTACCTAACCTACTAATTATTTTTCTGAATAAGTGGCCTTCTACACCCTCTTCAGCTTCGGAAAAATACTTAAAAAATATGTTTGGTGGTGTGCAGAATTAAGCAGCGTCTTCGAAGCAAGTGTATATTCAGATCTAATACACAAAGCAGAGTGTCCGTATGTGTGTACGTGTTTCATACAATTCTACAGTTTCGATCCAATCTTTATGGAAGTTTGTACACGTAAGCTTCAATCCATGAGGACGGGCGCCGTAAGTGTAAGAATCATGTACGATATATAGTTCACGAGATATGATGTCATAAACAACGAGATGCGCGAAAAACTGCTGCATTTTGCGACAATGCTGCTCATTTTCTCCTAAACCACTGGACCGATTTCAACCAAATTTGGTACACACATTCCTTACCGTCAGGTAACAATTCCTACATGGTTAAGAATCACATACGACATATAATACAGAAGATATTACGTCACAAACAATAGGAATCACAAAAATCTGCCACATAATGCGGCGTGACTTTAAAAATACGCTATGTGAGAATGAGAGTACTTATCGACTTGCAACAAACTTTAAACATAATTTCAAACCTATATTAAATATTTCTCGTTGAATTTTGAAATATAACAGTTACCTGTATACTAATTTCCTTACACAGAGAGATTCTCAAGTGAACACAACTGAACAAAATTAATTTCAGCCGTTTTCAAATTTACAAGGAAATTTGTAATCAATTAATGCTTCCCACCACTTAGGCCTAGTTTATTAAATTTCATAGTATTTGTTTTCCATATTTCAGGTCTTTTTTTACAAATTAAGAACATCTATCGCCAGTATCGCTACTGTTGTAGAACATTTTGCCACCACTACAGAAACGAAAGCGACAGCGCACATAATTGTTCTCGTTAGGCAGCAGAGAGTTAGAACAAACGAAGGGAGCCGCGGCGGAGTGGCTCTATGCTCCGATGCGCGAGGTCGTTCCCCGTTGGGGGTTCGAATCCTCCCTCGGACATGGATGTTTGTGCTGTCTTTCCTATAAATCAGTATATAAGTAGTTTGTAAGTATAGCAACTGATGGCCCCGCAGTTAAGTCCCATAAGCTTAACAAACACTCCAACAGAAACGAAGGAAAGATTAAAATTTGATGTCGCGTCGACGTCGTGGTTGCCGGCCGCGGTGGCCGATGGGACTACGGCGCGCCAGTCACAGTCCGCATGGCCGCTACGGTCGGGGGTTCGAATCCCCCCTTGGGCATGGATGTTTGTGTCGTCTGTAGTGCCGGCCGCGGTGGCCGAGGTGACTGAGGCGCTCCAGTCACGGTCAGCACGGCCACTACGGTCGGGGGTTCGAATCCCCCCTCGGGCATGGATATTTGTGCCGTCCTAGTTCGTAAGTAGTTCGTAAGTAGTTTGTAAGTTTAGGGACTGATGACCCCGTAGTTAAGTCCCATAAGCTTAACAAACATTTGAACATTTGTCGTCTGTAGTATAAGACAGTTCATAAGTAGTTTGTAAGTTTAGGGACTGATGACCCCGCAGTTAAGTCCCTTAAGCTTAACAAACATTTGATTTTGATGTCGTGGTCACCACAAACGAAGCACATGCTCTGTCCTTGTCGGATGACAAGTTGCGTTTTCCGTATTTGTTCACAAATATTGCTATAAAACGTGGACTAAGTCTTATTCAACCTTAAATAATGGCCGACCGCGGTGGCCGAGCGTATTGCGGCGTGTCAGTCACAGTCTGCACGGCCACTACGGTCGGGGGTTCGAATCCCCCCTCGGGCATGGATATTTGTGTTGTCCTTAGTAGTAACTAGTTCGTAAGTAGTTTGTAAGTTTAGGGACTGATAACTACGCAGTTAAGTCCCGTAAGCTCTACAAACAACAACAAACTTAAATAATGCTGAATGTAGAAATACACACCGCATAACTCTTAAATCACACACCGTAAAATAATGGACTAGTCCCTTTTTGGAACTCATTACCTAGATGGGAAATTCAGAGAAGTTAGAGGTCAAACGGAGTCCACCCAAAAGCCCTGTCTGATGCATTATGCGAGAGTGGAACAGTATATGACGTCGTGGCAATACAGCAGTAAGTACTCTTTGCTTCACTCCGTAAAAAGGCTTTCGCCGTATAGATGTATGTAGATATCGGTATGCATTAGCTACACTTTCTATCAATGAGGTGCGTAATGGTTTATACGCCAGCCTCTGTGGTAAAAACGTTGACACACTCCATCCAGTCGCCCAGATTTAGATCTTTGGCTTGTGCACCGTTGCTGACGCGATGTTAAGCCCCGTAACCTTTCACCTTACACGCATCTTCGCGGAAGGCGAGGCCTGAAAGTCGTTCAGGAAACGCCACGTCTGCCCTTCTGCTGCCGCTAGCACTCCGACAGTTACAGCTGTTTATCACAGACGGCGGAAAAAAACCGCACCAATGAGGGTTTTACTGCCCGAGTGCGCTCTGCGGGCCGGCGCCGGAACTAATTAGCTAAGCACGCGCATTATGTGGGCGTACGCTTTTACTGCCAATAAATTCGGCGTCCCCGTTTTACGGCCTATTATTTTCTTCACATGCGCCAGCCGCCGGGAGACAGGTTCCGCGGCGACTGGGATCGCCCCGACAGGAGCGGCCGTAAAAGCCGGCCGCGTCTAGCTGCGCCCTGAATTATTACCGACACGGCGACATAAAAGTATAGTTGCGCGCGCATCACTGCAGACAGCTCGCCATACTGTTATGAATAATGTAACCGAATTTCGGTACGGCGATCCACCTGGGTCCCTTTATAGATCTGCTCGAGGAAAAACGTTAAACGGAATTGCAACCAGCGGTATCCACACAACGTGTATGGAAACTTCATGTGTTTTGTCCCGAGGTCTCTCTGTCTTTCTCGACAAACGCGAGCACTGCATGGTAGTCTTGTGTAGTTCGCGAACGAACTACTTCGGGAGAGCGCTCCCACAGGCAAACTTCACGAACTAGTTCGCAGATCCCTCGCCTCTCAGTTCGTCCGCTCCTCTTCCGAAGAACAGCGAGAGGACGCGAGAGCGCGCAGAATCGCGTGATTCCCATCTGCCAGTTATCGTCATTTCGAGCTGAGATGCAGCTCAGCTGTAGTTTTATAGGCATTGTCCAAAAATACGGGTAATAACATACGCTTGGACAGCACTGATCATTACATAAAACATCTGTCACAACAAAAGAAAGTGCTTTTTAGTAGCGGTAGCAAAAGCTAGAAATTGCGGACGAACTAAGAAGAGCGACCTACTTCGCGGCCGAGCTGCGACCTAAAAGGAGAGCTACCGGTCGCAAACTAAAATATGTGTAATCGGTCGCGAACTATTATGCCAAACGTATCTCCTTCTTAGTTCGTTGGATTATTTTCCGAAGACCGACGGGCAATAGCGAGAGGGCGCGCAGCAGAATTAAAAATCACGTGTTTGCCTTCTTCTGATGAGAGCCATTTCGAGGTGAGCGTCTGCCTGCTAGATTACATAGTTCAGTGCTACAAAATTTCTGGTTTGAAGTATTCTGCACTCTGCAATATCTAACTAATAAATTCCATAATGCCAAGATGTAAAGATAACTCTAAACTTAAACGCGAGAAATTATCCACAAACTGTTTCTTTTGGTTTGCGTGATATTGTTAGCGGATCAAACAGCAGAGTCGCGAACTAAAGTGAGAGCTCCCGATCGCGAACTATTATGCGCAAGTCTACTGCATTGAACCTACTAGAACAGGTGCTCAATGTTACTTGTCAGTATTTTCCTATAGCTATTGAAAGCCGTGTTGTTAGACGAGTGACGTATGCTTAAGCAGGTGACACACTCAACTTTTTCATTGAAAATATCTCAGGAACAACAGATATTGGAAAACGTCTTTTACGGACATGGACGTGAGGCAGGAGCTTAATTTCCATATTAGAGCTCATTTTAGTATTTCTCTTTAAATGTAAATTAAATAATTCATCCAGACAATTGTCAAAATACCCAATTGTTTCGTTAGTATGTGCTGTACTTCATCGATTCACCGCCAGTTGGCGCAATTGAAGGAAGGTAATGTTGACTTCAGTGCTTGTGTTGACATGCGACCCATTGCTCTACAGTACTAGCATCAAGCACATCAGTGCGTAGCATCAACTGGTTAGTGTTCATCACGAACGTGGTTTTGCAGTCAGTGCAATGTTTACAAATACGAAGTTGGCAGATGCCCATTTGATGTATGGATTAGCTCAACAACAGATTCGGTGACCGATGGATTGTTAGAGGCGGAGCACTTCACGCTCTCCTGACCTCAACCCTCTTGAATTTTATCTATGGGGACATTTGAACGCTCTTGTCTACGCAACCCGGTACCAAATGTAGAGACTCTTCGTTCTCGTATTGTGGACGGCTGTGATACAATACGCCATTCTCCAGGGCTGCATCAGCGCGTCAGGGATTCCATGCGACGGAGGGTGGATGCATGTATCCTCGCTAACGGAGGACATTTTGAACATTTCCTGTAAAAAAGTGTTTGAAATCATGCTGGCACGTTCTGTTGCTGTGTGTTTCCATTCCATGAAGGATATACGATGTTTATTTACGTTTAAGTCGGACTCATAGAACTTACTTTCATAAGATGATGCCTTACGTCCATGACCGTGAAAGTCGTTTTTCAATATCTGTTGTTGTTTCGGAGATATTTTCAGTGAAAAAGTTAAGTGTGTCACCCTGTTTATGCATACTTCACTTGTCTACAAAACGGCTTTTAATAGCTACAGGAAAATACTGGCACGTACGAAATAAAATCTAGATTCCGGTTTTGAAGAATAAATGTAACAGTCTTCCACCATGGGACGATATTAACAACGGACAACGGCAATCGACACCGACGAAATGCGCGCGCATGTCAAACATCTGACGTCACACCTCTGCGCGCGAGGCCTCGTAAACGGAGTTTGGCTTCATTCAAAAGTGCCACGATCCCCCTTGAGAATGCCCTCTGCAGTCGGGGATGAAACGTTGGCTTTCCACAATAAATCCACTAGACCACGATATGATAATCCGGAAATTTTTAGTAATTTTAATTACAGTTGTAACCAATATCTGAATAAAATACGTTGCCATATATTTGTATGATATCTCATCTGACCGTGGTTCGGAATCCACGTTAAACTGTAGGTCCCCCCTATAACTGGCAGGGTGAATCAGTTCGAAGGTCGGAGGAAGGCAACGGCATACCCCCTCCAAACAGGGCCATGCCTAGTAAAGCGCTGTGGTGTTCAAACCAGTTTTCGGATTGTTGACTGCTTTTCCCTTAACCTTTATTTCATCTGATCCCTTAATTGTTTTGAGCGTTATAGAAGTCCCATATTAAAACATTAGCAATCAGTAGCATGAAAAAAACACAAACAATGGCGTTAATTGCATCGCAATATGTCAATCATATCCGGTGAAATTGGAAAGCCAACTTGACATTCGAAACAAATGAAGCGCGCAGCTCTCCAGAGTCAGTAGTGAGTGTCGCTTGGGTACCGGGTCTCGCGAGCTGCGAGATTCATTTGTTTCAAACGTCAAATTCGATTCGTGTTTTATCCTGATGTAACTGATGTATTGCGATGCAATCAACATTGTTCTTTTTGTGATTTTTCATGCTGTTGATTGCATAAGAAATGATATAGCGTATCAGTTTCAAATAAACGTAAACGTAAGACGTCTCTGAATTTCTCGTAGTACTTACTTTTATAACCCACGGACGTACCTTCATGGCGATGAAAGTTGTTTATCAGCATCTGTTCTAGTTCCAGAGAAATGCCCTGTATGTGGCATTTCAAGAGGAAATAATGACCACACATATTATTTAGAAATTTTTCAAAATGTTCAAATGTTTGTGAAGCTTATGGGACTTAACTACGGGGTCATCAGTCCCTAAACTTACAAACTACTTATGAACTACTTACGAACTAGGACGGCACAAATATCCATGCTCGAGGGGGTATTCGAACCCCCGACCGTAGTGGCCGTGCTGACCGTGACTGGAACGCCTCAGTCCCTTCGGCATAGAAATTTTTATCGATTTATCGATCTAATAAAATTAGACAAAGGATGGATCCAGTGATATACCTTACACATACAAAGATAACACGATAATACAACTTTAACCACAGATACTATAGAAAAAAAAAAGGCAACTCAGAAAACAAGAGGCACGCTCTTAAATGATCAATTTATAAACATGCAGCATTTAAAATAAACTGTCACAGAAAACCCATCATAAATAGTTCGCTATAGTTTTGCTACGCCGAATAAGGAGCAAAAAGTATTGTAATTTGTGTAGTTGTAACATTAGTAAGTTTGTGACATATAAATACGAATAGTGCATACAGCATCGTAATGTTACCATATGAACGCAATTTACAAGATAATTTTATTCACCGATTGCTTCACAATTGCTTAAAGCCGAAACAGCTGTAGCAACAAATTTAAAAATAATTAGCAGCATCAGAATGTCAAATATTTATTTGTTGTTGTTATGGTCTTCAGTCCGGAGACTGGTTTGATGCAGCTCTCCACCCTACTCTATCCTGAGCAAGCCTTTTCATCTCCTCATAAGAACAGCAACCCACATCCACTTGAATCTGCTTACTATATGCGTCTCTTGGTCTCCCTCTGCGATTTTTACCCCACACACTTCCCTCCAATGCTAAATTTACGATTCCCCGATGTCTAAGAATGTGTCCTACCAAGCGATCCCTTCTTTTAGTTAGGGTATGCCAAAAATTCCTTTTCTCACCAATTCTGTTCAGTACCTCTTCATTAGTTATGCGATCTACCCATCTAATCTTCAGCATTCTTCTGTAGCACCACATTTCAAAAGCCTCTATTCTCTTCCTGTCCACACTGCTTATCGTCCATGTTTCACTCCCGTACAAGGCAACACTCCACACAAATGCCTTCAGAAAAGACTTCCTTACCCTTAAATTAATATTCGATGTTAGCAAATTTCTCTTTTTCAAAAATGCTTTTCTTCCCATTGCCATTCTGCATTTTATATCCTCTGTACTGCGACCATCGCATGTTATTTTACTACCCAAGTAACAAAACTCATCTACCACCTTCATTGCTTCGTTACCTAATCTAATTCCTTCAGCATCGCCTGATTTTCTAAGACCGCATTCCATTATTTTTGTTTTGCTCTTGTTAATGTTCATTTTATACGCTCTCTTCAACACACTGTCCATTCCGTTCAACTGCTCTTCCAGGTCCTTTGCTGTCTCTGACAGAATTACAATGTCATCAGCAAAACGCAATGTTTTTATTTCTTCCCCCTGAACTTTAATCCCTATTCCAAATTTTTCCTTGCTTTCCTTCACTGCCTGCTCAATGTACAAATTGAACAACATCGGAGAAAGGCTACAACCCTGTCTTACTCCCTTCCCAACTGATGCTTCCCTTTCATGCCCTTCGAGTCTAATAACTGCGGTCTGGCTTTTGTACAAGTTGTAAATAACTCTCCTTTCCCTGTATTTTACCCCTGCTGACTTCAGAATTTGAAAGAGTGTATTCCAGTCAACATTGTCAAATGCTTTCTCCAAATCTACAAAAGCTAAAAATGTAGGTTTGCCTTTCCTTAATCTATCTTCTAAGATAAGCCGTAAAGTGAGTATTGCCTCCCGGGTTCCTATGTTCCTCCTGAATCCAAACTGATCTTCCCCGAGGTCAGCTTCTACCAGCTTTTCCATTCTCCTGTAGATAATTCGTGTTAAAATTTTGCAACCATGACTTATCAAACTGATGGTTCTGTAATTTTCACACCTGTCTGCGCCTGATTTCTTTGGAATGGGGATTATTACATTTTTCTTAAAGTCTGAGGGCATTTCGCCTGTCTCATACATCCTACACACCAGTTCAAATAGTCTTGTCATGGCTGGCTCTCCCAGAGACTTTAGTAGCTCTGAGGGTATGTCATCTACTCCTGGGGCTTTGTTCCGACCTAGGTCTTTCAAGGCTCTGTCAAATTCATCTCTCAGTATAGAATCTCCTATCTCATCTTGATCTACTTCCTCTTCCCTTCCTACAACATCGTCTCTAAATTCATTTCCTTTGTAGAGCTGCTCTATGTACTCTTTCCACCTTTCAGCTTTCCCTTCTTTGCTGAGAACTGGTTTTCCATCAGAGTCCTTGATATTCGTAGAGTTGCTTTTCTTGTCCCCAAATGTCTCTTTTATTTTCCTGTAGGCGGTATCTACTTTTCCCCTTCTTATACATTCTTCTACAGATTTGCATTTGGCTTCTAGCCACTCCTGCTCCTGCTCATCTCATTTTTTAGTCGTCTGTACTCCATTTTGCCTGTTTCATTTACTGCATTTTTATATTTTCTCCTTTCATCAATTAAATTTAGTATTTCCTGTGATACCCAAGGATTTTTTGTAAGTCTTGCCTTTCTACCTATTTTGTCCTCCGCTGCCTTCACTATTTCATCTCTCAATGCTACCCATTCCTCTTCTACCGTTTTATTTCCCCCTGTTTCTGTCAATTGTTGCCTAAATCTCCCTCTGAAATTCTCCAGAACTTCGCTTTCCTTCAATTTATCTAAGTCCCATCTCCTTATTTTCCTACCTTTCTGCAGTTTTTTCAGCTTCAGCCTACAGTTCATGACTAACAAGTTATGGTCAGTGTCTATATCTGCCCCTGGGTATGTCCTGCAGTTTATAACCTGGTTCCGGTACCTATGTCTTACAATTATAAAATCTATCTGATACCTTCCGGTGTCTCCTGGTCTCTTCCACGTATACAACCTTCTTTTGTGATTCTTAAACCACGTGTTTGTTACGATTAAATCATGTTCCGTGCAAAATTCTACCAGGCGACTTCCTCTTTCATTCCTCCTGCCCAGTCCATATTCACCTATTATTTTTCCTTCTCTTCCTTGTCCTACTACCGAATTCCAGTCTCCCATAACAATTAAGTTTTCCTCTCCCTTAATTGTCTGAATAATTTCCTTTAGCTCCTCATATATTTCTTCGATTTCCTCATCATCGGCAGAGCTAGTTGGCATATAAACCTGTACTACAGTTGTCGGTGTTGGCTTCGTATCTATCTTGACAATGATAATGCGATCACTGTGCTGCTCATAGTAGTTTACCCGCATTCCTATTTTCTTATTCATTATCAGTCCTACTCCTGTGATACCCCCAACTGATTTTGTATTTATAATCCTGTACTCACCTGACCAGAAATCCTGTTCATCCTGCCACCGAACTTCACTAATCCCCACTATATCTAACTTCAACCTATCCATTTCCCTTTTTAAATTTTCTAATTTTCCTACTCTATTAAGGGATCTAACATTCCACGCTCCGACCCGTAAAATGCCAGTATTGTCTTTCCTGATGATCACATCCTCCTGAGTAGTCCCCGCCCGGAGATCCGAATGGGGGACTATTTTACCTCCGGAATATTTTACCCGAGAGGATGCCATCATCATATGTTCATACAGTAGAGCTGCATGTCCTCGGGAAAGGTAACGGCTGTAGTTTCCCCTTGCTTTCAGCCGTTCGCAGTAGCTGTGTGGCAAAGCCACATTAGCTGATGTTACAAGGCCAGCTCAGTCAATCAACCAGACTGTTGCCCCTGTAACTACTGAAAAGGCTGCTGCCCCTCTTCAGGAACCACACGTTTGTCTGGCCTCTCCACAGATACCCCTCCGCTGTGGTTGCACCTACGGTACGGCTATCTGTATCGTTGAGGCACGCAAGCCACTCCACCTCGGCAATGTCTGTGGTTCATGGGAGTGGAATTTATAATCACGTATTGCGATACATATTTTGATGCGGGTCCTATATTGAAGAAAATAGTGTGTTGTAGTATAGACAACTTTATAGACGATTTGCATTAAAAATGTCATTTGTATTCTAAACGTGACTGCGCCTTGTCAGTGGTTGCAGGTTAGCAAATTAATAGTCAGCCAACCAGTAACAAAAGCGGTTCAATAAACCTTTACCATGGTTTCGACGAATTTAAATCCATCTTCTTCAAAAGTACATGTTTCGCTATAATTCCATATTACAGTAGATGCAACATCTCTACAATCAAGGTCGTATCAAACAAATGATTTCATCTATTAGTGAAACGGAGACCCTCTACCTTTGTCATCTCTCTGCGTGAACCCCTTCAAGTGTGCTGTCAGTTCATGAAGTTTCACCAATTGATGTAATCATATAATTTACATTCCATGGTTTGTAGGGATGTTTCGTCTGCTGTAATATGTAATTTTTTTAACAAATGTACTTTTAAACACGAAGGATTTAAATCCGTCTAAATCATGCTAAATATTTATTAAATCACTATTGTTGCAACTGGGTGGCTGCTTATTAATTTGCTATCGTATAACATATGTCCAATAGGTATTGTGTAGAGGTACAGCTGTTTGTACGTAAACCAAACAAACTGAAAGCAAAGCAAATGACGAGGTTCAAAGTTAATTTTCAAAACTTTCACCACCAATGAAGCAGCTTAAGAAACGAGTAGCATTGTTTCACTGAATTTCAGTCCACCTGGTCAGTTCTATGCCTCTCAAAGGCGCAGTTGTTACTATTCCTAGCCAGTGGCCTGACCGAACAGTAATGGGACTTCTTAGCAAAGCCTGTTTATGCCTAAAACATTACCAAATACATTTTTTGGTAGCATAATTCACAAAAGGTAGTCAATATGTTGCCACAAAAGTCTTCAGTCACTATCCAACTTACATCAAATGTATGACAGATAGCCAACCAGCATTTAAAAATAAATCGAAATAATTTCTGAATGACAACCCCGTCTACTGAACGGATGACTTTTTATACATAAGGAGAGACATTGAATTAAAATTTATGCTGTGGCTGGGATTCGAGCCCGGGACCTCCTACTTACTAGGCAGGTGCTTTAGACCACTCAGCTAACACAGCGTTGTAGCCAAAGCAACTACACGGACTGTCTTAAAGCATGTCTCCCTCCACACCACATACTTTAATTCTGCCTCATGTTCCCTATGAAATGTATAATCAAATTGCCAGGGCTCTCCTACATTGGACTAGCACCCCAGCAAAGAACGCGAATAGGAACTATCCCGCCTCGTTCCGTGTTGCTGCTTTGCCTTCAACGCTGTGTTAGCTGAGTGGTGTAAAGCACCTACCTAGTAGGTAGGAGGTCCCGGGTTCGAATCCCGGCCACAAAATAAATTTTAATTCAATGCCTCTCCTTATGTTTAATACCTTTGGTATAACGAGACAATATTGTCTCAAGGAAATGTATTATTTCTTGATATTTAGATGAATTTTTCATAGAAATTAGTAATTTCACAAAAAAAAAAAAAAAAAAAAAAAAAAAAGAAAAAATAGTATGTCACGTAATGTTATCTTTTACTAACCCTAACGCTCTTGAAGGATGACACCTAACTAGTTCGTAATGCACCTTCGACTATCTACATTGTATCGTTTTTAGAACGTGAGTTGATTGGAATCTTCATTGCTATTACTGGTAGGACGAAGGGATTGGCAGGCAGTAGCACCGAGTAGACATTTTGAATGAATTGTTGGAATGATTGTGGCGAACAAACATGTACTGAGTCTACTATGTGACTACGTCACAGTTTTTGCGCTCAAGAGAAATAATGGAAAGCGAATAATACTGAGCAATAATTTCGTATGGCTATTTTCTTTTTCAGTGGAACCTTTTTACAGAACGAACTCTGTTTTATCTCGTGACCCCGGGCTGGACGTGTCCGTTCGTTCCCCGTAATGCAGCTACAGCGTACCGGTGCAGGCAGAAATTCTGTTAAAGACGCCTGTTGTATTTATAATCCGACTGCGCTGCGTAGCCGGTCTTTATCGGGGTGTGAAAGTGCGTTAGATTGGATAGGTGCAATTACCGATTCCAATGAAATTACTGCGACGTAAAGCTGTTTTTACATCAAACACTTTTACTGTATACACCTGATTCGCGCTTCTGTTCATGAGAAACGTGATCTGCTGTCATTATTGCAGATGCTGCGTTCCGCGCGCACAAAAAGGCAGTGCACTGCGTCAACCGAAGAAAAATCTGCAAAATGCAAATATCTCCCCATCTCTCTCTCTCTCTCTCTCTCTCTCTCTCTCTCTCTCTCTCTCTCTCTCTCTGTGTGTGTGTGTGTGTGTTAGAGAGAGAGAGAGCACAAAAATGGGAATGGGTGTCAAACGTTCCAGAGTTTTCCACCCCTACTACTAAAGAAACTGCATACACTACGCTTGACCGTCCTATTTTGGAGTATTGCTGCGCAGAGTGGGATCTTTATCAGGTGTGTTTGATGGAGGACATCGAAAGAATCCGAAGAAGGGCAGCTCGTTTTGTACTGTCACGATACCGGGGAGACAGCGTTATGGAAATGATACAGGATCTGGGATGGAGTTTGTGACACTTGCGCGGAGTGACACTTGCGCGGAAAGGGAATGTGTAGACACTTGCGCGGAGACCCGGACGCTGCAGGTAGTGAACAAGGTGTTCCAGAAGTAGCGATACACCACCCCTACTCCACGCCCTCCAGCCGCTACCTGTGCCGTATTCAGGGAAAGGCCCACCGAGCGAGGTGGAGCAGTAGTAACGGGACGTTCGCTAAAAATGGGTATATTACAAGATTCACGTTCCTCGCATTCTGGCCCAAAATTAGCATGGGCCTATATTTCGCATTCATTGAAAAATGCGAATTTTTCCGGTACCTAGTGTTCACTTCGTACATATTTAAGGGCAGAAAATAAAGTTATCTCCCATTATTTCTGATTAAATAGTGTTTCACACCAAAATACCATTTATGACAATTTCGGATTTACTGCATTTTGAGTGAGAATTCGCATCTATATTCGAATTTATCGCAAATACGAATTTTTCCTGTCCCTAGAATTACCTCTAAAAATAAACAGCTGATCAAGGCACTAAAAGCAAGGGCAGATCTTTAGGTGTATTTCTACAAATAACTAAAACACAATTTGATCGTGGAATTATATACAATCTCATTATAAAGATTTTTTGTAGGTGGTTTTGAGCAGCTGTTAAATATGTTAGAAATTGCATTATGAAATATAGACAGCTACACGTTATGTTTATTATGAGATATCGATTTCGGCTAATTTGAGGTCATCTTCAAGTCTCAAACAACAGGTGTTACTTATGCATTTTTCCAGTGGCACTCATAACCTTTAACTGTTTACACACAAGGTCTAACGTTGTTAATCGCGTTAGCGATGAAAAGAGAACCCAGAATCTTTGCGTCTAAATGATACATATATTGGTGTGATGTCTTGTTTCGAAAGAACATGATACATATATTGGTGTGATGTCTTGTTTCGAAAGAACAGACATCACACCAATACATATATAGCTCTCGGTGAAATGGAACGGTATGATGTCGTTACGTACCACAGCACGGCCGACTAGAAACGCAGGAGAAGCGCAAACAACGTTCTCTCCTCAGAGGTATGATTATAATTGGGTTCGGCGTAGACTTCTACAACATACAGTCTACACGGCGAAGATTACACCAAAAAATTTAACTTTTCGTCTACTTTGGCGATAGCAACCATATTTTAGAAACGTGCCTACTATGTAAAGATTTAACAACAAAAAACGCTTCAAGTCCATAACTTCACTGGTTTTCGAGTTCTGAATTTTTAATATGTTTTAATGTTATTATAGAAAAAACAAATTTGGGACTCACACTAAAATTTTCATATGGCAGATTTTTGTATGTACATTCACAAGACATAATTCAACGGTTGTGTGCATTCATCTTATGAGTAATATCAATCATTTGTTTTCAGTGTTTATGTCAAATTTCTACATTTAAGTTTCTTTAATTATTAGTACTTAAACGTGGTTATGAAATAAATAAATTACGTGTATATGTGTAGTCTTATGCGGCCAAACTACTTAGGTCATTGGTCGCTAGTGTTACACACTACTTAATCTTACTTAAAATATACCCATGTCCGAGGAAGGACTCGAACCTCCGACCGGACCGGCCGCGCAATTCGTGACACAAATTACATGTTTGATAATATTAATGCATAGAAGTATGAAATCACGTCAAGACTACTTCCTGCAAAAATTTTGACAAAAAAAGTTGGCACTGCGTTTAGAAAAACAAAATTCTGGAATTTTGGATTTTAACATTTTATCAAAAAATGAATGTTACTTTTATTTTACTACAAGAGATACAGCCATTCAAATTTACGGCCACCAGAACGATTTCCCTTCCTGAGTAAATGAGCTGCTTCTTGTAGTTTCAACACCTTTTTCTTGAATGTTGTGAATATAAATCTTCACACAGACTTCTTGAGGAGGAGAGTGATACGGATATCTGATTGTAAACCACTGCCTATTACCTTAGACTTTTTTGACTGTACTGAACAGTAATTCCGCGTATTCCGTAATTTATATTTATACAGTTAACAGGCAATGTAATTTATAACCAACTATTGGCTGCCAATTTCGCTTCATTTTTCCTGGCAGTCTTGCAACTTTTTTCTCCCTGTTGGTTTATGCCAAGTTCGGAGTAAAAAATGGTTCTATATGACGGTGATGGAAAATAGAATTTATCTTCAGCATTTTTCAGTGTGTGACATTCCCTTACACATTCCGTATTTCATATATTTCTTAGATGTATTTGTAATTCGAATACAGCCAAATCGTTTTGGGGTCTACGAATAAACGCTTTAAGTATGTAAAATACCCATTGACTTATTATTAACGTTTTTTAATTGAAGGTTTAAGGTTGCGTATCTATTAAAAAGCATAGTAGCTATTTTTAAAGAGATGGAAGTTGCGTGATAGTGGGGTTAACTACATAGCGGTCAATTACATCAACGTATCTGTGCAAGATGCCTAATATATTTATTGCTTGCGCAGGTGTCTTGATATGCTTAGTGTTCTGAATAATATGCTTTTAGGAGGTATGACTGTGGAAAGTCATCGTCTTGTAGTAGCAGAGATTGTCTTAATAACTCTCCAAACATTATCACTATTAAAATACCTTTTTGTTTACAGGAGGAACACTCAACGGATTAATATGTAGTTAGAACAAATTACTATATTGCTCTTCACCTTTGAAAGGATTATGCAATTTCACTGCTTTTCGTATTATGTTGACAGTGTGGAAACTTGACCACAGCAGTGCTAGACTTCTTGGTGTGCCTGTACCCAGGGAAAGCCATCAGTCGCCCCAAGGGCCCCGGGTTCCGCGCAAGTGTCACTCCGCGCAAGTGTCACCCCGCGCAAGTGTTCCAACCCCCTGGGATGGGAATCATTACAACAACGTCGCTTATCGCTGCGGCGTGGGCTACTTACGAAACTCAAATCGCCAACATTCTCCTCCGAATACGAAAATATATTGTTGTCTCCCACTTACATAGGTAGGTAGGTCTTTCTCTTTTTCACTGGCCACATCTCTGAGCACTCAGACACACAGTGAACTCAGCTCATTGGCCGTAAATAGATGGTACAGTCAATAAGTTCTGAGACTTGACACCTCGAGGTTATGCATCCATGTTGAAAATGCTGCTGTGTAGTGCCATGTAACAGTGGTGGACTAATGCTGTCGGATGCCTGGGGCATCAAAACAAAATGAGTCCTACATCCACCAGAAAATAGTTGAATAACTAAAATGATTTGTGACCCCTTGGCGTGAGGTATAGAACGGTGCAATAAAAGTAGATCTCGAGATCTGATTGAGACGCCAAGGGCGGTCAAAATAAAGTAAAAGATGTTTTGAAGTGGACTCGGCTCATTGGCCGTAAATAGGTGGTACAGTCAATAAGTTCTGAGACTTGACACCTGGAGGGTATGCATCCATGTTGAAAATGCTGCTGTGTAGTGTCATGTAACAGCGGTGGACTAATGCTGTCGGATGCCTGGGGCAGCAAAACAAAATAACCCTCCATCCAGTTGAAAATAGATGAATAAAGCGGGCGGTCAAAATAATATAAAATAAAAGATGTTTTCAAGTTGCCCCCCGAGATGACAGGCTCACAGCATTCCACCCTGGTCGCCTTAGTCCGCCACTGGCGTGAAATGCAGCAGCAAGTGGAACATATAGGGTCGTTGAGTGCCTACCCTCCAGATGTCAAGTCTCACAACTTATTGACTCATGTTTACCACTGAGCCACACTGTGGATTAGGCTCGTTGACTGTACATATGTTCTGAGACTTGGTGCCTGAAGGATAGGCACCCATGTTGCGCATGCAGCCGTGTAGTGCCATGAAACAGTGGTGGACTAATGCTGTTGGATGCCTGGGGCAGCAAAACAAAATGAGTCCCCCATCCACGTGGAAATAAATGTATAACTAGAAAGATTTGGTGGCCTCCTTGGGCAAGAGGTACAGAATGGTACAATAAAAGTAGCTTTCGAGATCTGGTGTCACCCCTCTGATTGAGAGGCCAAGGCCGGTCAAAATAAAATAAAATAAAATAAAAGTTGCCCCGATCACCTTAGTCCGCCACTGCCGTGAAATGCAACAGCATATGCATCATGTAGGGTCGTTGAATGCCTACCCTCCAGATGTCAAGTCTCAGAACTTATTGACACATGTTTACCATTCAGCACACAGTGGACTAGGCTCATTGACTGTACATATGTAGTACATTCAATAAGTTCTGAGACTTGACACCTGGAGGGTATGCTCCCATGTTGCACATGCTGCCGTGTAGTGCCATGAAACAGTGGCGGACTAATGCTGTCGGATGCCTGGGGCAGCAAAACAAAATAAGTCCTCCATCCACTTGAAAATAGATGAATAAAACGGGCGGTCAAAATAATATAAAATAAAAGATGTTTTCAAGTGGCCCCTCGAGACGACAGGCCCACGGCATTCTACCCCGGTCCCCTTAGTCCGCCACTGCCGAGAAATGCAGCAGCTTGTGCAACATATAGGATCGTTCGGTGCCTACCTTCCAGGTGTCAAGTGTCAGAACCTATTGACACATGTTTACATGTAGACACCGTGTGCCACCAGCTTTAGAGAAGTTTCCGTGCTCGTCCTTTATTACTGTGCTGCTCTGCAGGGGGTCACTTGTTGTTCCCTGTGACTTTCCCCATCTGTGGCCTCCCAGTGCACCCCCAGTCTCCCGCTGCCACACCCTCCCACACGACGACGGCTGTGCCGCAACTGCTGGCAGTGCCGACACGCCGGCCGCGGCTAACAAACTTTGTCAAATTAAATGACTACCGGGGCCGGCAGGGCGTAATTCTCGCGCAAACACGCCTGACCTCGCTGCGCGGCCGGCCTTTTAATAAAGCAGTACTCGGCCCGTAATGAGCGTGGCCGGCGAGCGCTCTAACGATGAGCGACGCGCGCCCCAGCAGCCAGCGGGACCCGCCCACCGCCCGCCCTCATGAATGCCGCAGGCCGCCTCTTTCTGACTCCCGCTGCCCAACACAAACTGAATTACCGCTGCTTGTTTAACGTTAGCCGGCGACGGGCGATACCGACTGCTTTCCCGCTCGTCCCAGGCTGACGCGACACTCCGTGTATTTGATCAGAGGGAAAGGGCACAGCCAACTAGAAGGGCGGCAGCGTGTAGCACTGACAGTCGCAAGTCGGCCGCAGCGTAAACAATTTTATACGAATATTGGAACTTAAATAGTGGCAACTAGTTATTCATAACCGATGGAAAAGCGGTACATGTTTCCACCTGTTACTGTCCTTCATAGTAGTCACCAGCGTTGTATAGACCCCATTGCTAGCGATGTGGAAGATTTAGTATATCATTAGCAGAGCCTGTTATGTTGGTGGTGCGAATGGAGCGGTCTAATGCCAGCCACATAAATGTGATTTGCAGAGTATCCCGTGTAGAAATTCAAATGTTCAAATGTTTGTTAAGCTTATGGGACGTAACTATGGGGTCATCAGTCCCTAAACTTACAAACTACTTATCAACTACCTTATACTAAGGACGGCACAAATATCCATGCCCGATGGGGTATTCGAACCCCCGACTGTATTGGCCGTGCAGACGTGACTGGAGCGCTTCAGTCCCCTCGGCCACCGCGGCCGGCTATCCCGTGTAGATGTAGAATCTCTGGAACAGTTCATATTCGGAATTAAGTCAAAGTCACAGGGACTTAAGTCCGGGTAATTCTGGTGGAAAGTACAGTACTTCCTAGTACGATCGACAAAACAGAGCAGCTTGCGCTGTATGGACCCGCGCATTGTCGTTCAAAATAATGGGTTGGTTGCACAGTAACTGTTGCTGCTTGCCGGCCGCTGTGGCCGAGCGGTCTGTGGCGCGTAGTAACAGTCTACACGGCCGCTACGGTCGGGGGTTCGAATCCTCCCCCGGGCATTGGTTGTTGGAGTTGTCCTTAGAGTAAGTAGTTTAAGTTAGTCAAGTAATTAGTGTGTAAGTCTAGCGACTGATAACCACGAAGTTTGGTCGCATAAGACCTGACACGCATTTGACTTTTTTTTTTTGCTTCTGTACCAAATTGGATGACACTGTCGTGCTGTACGACATCTGGCACATCCAATCTTGATCCAATTCCGTTGTTTGTGTTTAGAAAACATAGTATCACCAACATAGTGACACCGTTACGTTAGACCGCTCGCTCACAATTGACTGTTTTTCCCTTGATCGTGCGCACGCCAATAATGTGGGACAGGCTAGCCAGTTGCTCAGAAGTTAGGTTTGTATGTCAGAAACATGTGCTATCAGCGACAATAGTAGATTCCATTGCACAGTATTTCCACAGCAGTGTTGCCAATATTTAAGTCCCAACCCTAGTATTTTGACTGAACTAGTCGCCTTCTGGTCTTTAGGTTTCCTCTGTTGCTGTCATTTTTATCCATTAAGCGACAAACAAAAACCTCTCCTAGAAGAGAAGAGATCGATGTCGGCAATGGCCATAGCAGCAAAAAAAATTAAGGTAACCCTGCCTGTTAATTGAGGACAGAAGTTTGGCAGGTTTACTGATTCTAAAATCTTTTCATCTACTTCGAATTTTGACGAGTAACGAATGTCGCAGCAGTAACAGTGAAAAGTCGTAAATTCTTGTTTTTCTATACAGTTCTACGAAACACAGGTTTTCATCTTACCGTAAGGATTACCCATTGTAATGCTAGCGTTCGCTTCTCTGCCCTTGTTTCCACAGACAGTCATCGTTAGTTTATGTCCTCAACTGCCATGCCAGCCTCAAACTGCGCAAACGTCAGCCAATACGGCATCCCCACAGGCGACCACACATTTCTCAAAGCTGCTATCTGGAACGTAACGATAACAAACATATTGACACGGTAATATGGCTGCAGCTATGTTGTGGCTGTGCTCCAAAGCGCGCAGTAATGGCAATTAGAGTTTATCTACAGTTATTTTTTTCTGGCCAGCGTTTACCACGTAAAAGCCGAGCACCGTGTCTATATATTTTGGCCTGATAGTAATTTCAGGGTTCGTTGAGTGTCTGCGCTGTCAGCCGTGATGGTTAGAGCAGGCCAGCGATACGCGATGCTTGCGGCTAATCCCGCAACATGGCTGCCGTAGCGCCAAACTGTAAAAGCGAAAAACGAAAACTCCCTGGCTGCGCGGGTTTACTGCGCTGGGTAAACACTGGTTGTCTCGTATCACGTACAGACGTATTTCCGCACAGAGACATTTCGCTTATTAATCACGCAACGCTACGCATCGGTGTTCTTGTTTTTTATGTCTTCATTTTTACGTATTGTTACCGTTGCATGGTGAAATTCCCTGTCCAAATGGCAGCATATTGGCAAAGATTTTTTTAACTCCTATTCTTACATATTTATGTATATACAGGGTGTTACAAAAAGGTACGGCGAAACTTTCAGGAAACATTCCTCACACACAAAGAAAGAAAATATGTTATGTTTACGGAAACGCTTAATTTCCATGTTAGAGCTCATTTTAGTATTTCTCTTTAAATTAAATTGAAATAATTCGTGCAGACAATTGTCAAAATACCCAATTGTTTCGTTAGTATGTACTGTACTTCCTCGATTCACCGCCAGTTGGCCCAGTTGAAGGAAGCTAATGTTGACTTCAGTGCTTGTGTTGACATGCGACTCATTGCTCTACACTACTAGCATCAAGCACATCAGTACGCAGCAATCAACTGGTTAGTGTTCATCACGAACGTGGTTTTGCAGTCAGTGCAATGTTTACAAATGCGGAGTTGGCAGATGCCCATTTGATGTATGGATTAGCAGGGGGCAACAGCCGTGGCGCGGTACTTTTGTATCGAGACAGATTTCCAGAACGAAGGTGTGCCGACAGTAAGACGTTCGAAGCAATTGATCGGCGTCTTAGGGAGCACGGAACATTCCAGCCTATGACTCGCGGTTCGGGAAGACCTAGAACGACGAGGACACCTGCAATGGACGAGGCAATTCGAGTGCAGTTGACGATAACCCTAATGTCAGCGTCAGAGAAGTTGCTGCTGTACTAGGTAACGTTGACCACGTCACTGTATGGAGAGTGCTACGGGAGAACCAGTTGTTTCCGAACATGTACAGCGTGTGCAGGCACTATCAGCAGCTTATTGGCCTCCACAGGTACACTTCTGCGAATGGTTCATCCAACAATGTGTCACTCCTCATTTCAGTGCAAATGTTCTATTTACGGATGAGGCTTCATTCGAACGTGATCAAATTGTAAATTTTCACAATCAACATGTGTGGGCTGACGAGAATCCGCAGGCAATTGTGCAATCACGTCATCAACACAGATTAATTTGATTTGAAGAGAAGTAATAAAATGAGCTCTAACATGGAAATTAAGCGTTTCCGGAAACATGTCCACATAACATATTTTCTTTCTTTGTGTGTGATGAATGTTTCCTGAAAGTTTGGCCGTACCTTTTTGTAACACCCTGTATAATATTTTTTATATTTTATTTTATTTTTCAAAAGGTATTCATCCATAGGTTTGTCATCAACTATCAGAATTCAGTTAACACTAGCCTTTCTTCATTTATACTCAAACGCCGTATCCACGTTGGGAATATATTAGTCGGTTTGATTCTATGTAATAACACTCATTAGATCAAGCTGTTTCACTTGAGCCTGTAAGCACTAGGACTGATGACCTAGCTGTTTAGTCCCCTAAAAACAAACAACAACAACAACTTTAAACACTTAATTTAGTTGATACTGAAAATAGTTACAACTGTACTTTCAACTTATCTTTCCTTCCATCCAATATTGTTTGCCATTCTAGGAAGCATAGCTATGGCTCTAATTAAGCTAAGCTATTCAAATTTTGTTGTTTGTAAAGCTTATGGGACTTACCTGCGGGGTCATCAGCATCTAAACTTACAAACTGCTTATGAACTAGCTTATAGTAAAGACGGCACAAACATCCATGCCCGAGGGGCAGTAGATCCAGATCCAACATTGGGGCGTTTAAATGATTACTTGAGTTGTTTCGGAAGAAAGTTATCAGTGCAAATTAAACTTCACTTTAGTTTTGTCCAACATTCCAGCTACCACATCTACGCTTCTACTTAGGTACACAGTTCGTTTTGGTCTAAGAACACTCAGCGGATCCGGATCTCTCATTTCAGCTTTTTAACACTCACATGTTTGCGACTGGCGCTGACTATCGGCAAATTAACAAACTACACTGTGGCGGTGTACATGAGAAAACAAACTTTCTGGGTTTCTCTTCAAAATGACATATGTACCATATCGGTACAATGTTAGGTTAATGTACAATAATTAAGTGAATGTGTTCTCGGACTTTATGTACACCCTCTATATACTGGGCCGCAAAAATTTTCCCGTAAGATAGTGAGTCCTATTATAAAATGATTGGGAACCACTGCTCTAACGATATTAAAATAAAAACTGACTTTTCGAGAAATATAATTCCGAATTCAATTGAAATCTCCTGCAATTGAAACGAAAAGAATGTTATTGTAAGAACAATTCAGTGCTAATAAATATCCTGAAATGCGCATACTTGACATATCCCGTCTGTAAAACCGCTTCGTCTCGATCATCTGACTCGCAGTCGTGCATGCAAGGAATTGTCCGTTCCTCAGCAGAAAGCAGCCGTAATTAATTTGAGCCGAAGTGCCGAAGGAGAAGAAGGGGAGGGGAGGGGGTAGAGTGAAAGCGGTACAAATTAAAGTACTTACTTCCTATTGATTCACCTTTTAATGAAAACGCCTTCCCACGCGCCAGAAGAAACTCAATTAGTGAGCTTAAAAGCAATATTAATGCCCGCGCAGCTCGGCGAGACACCGAAACTTTCCAAAGTAATCGCCCCAATTTTTGCGCGTGTCTTCCGACAGAAGGCAGAGCGAAAACCAGTCACAACTTTATAAACTTTTTTTTGTCGTCTCAATTCTAAGTTCAAGAGTTAAAAGCTACTATAGCTCTTTGCTCGTGTGAAAACACAGCGCCGCTGTTCCTGTTGCCGGTTGTGTGATATAAACACAGAACAACTCTGGTTGAACGTAGTTCTTTACGGCTATTAATTTTTCTGATCTTTTCCCTTTCAGAAAATTATTAAGTGATTCTGTACAAATGGACTCTCATTAAACTTTGAAACTTTGATAAAACCCAGTATATACAGTTTCATACAGTAAATGGCATGAGACCATTAATAAATTTAGACTTTGAACAGAAAACTGTAGCTAAGGTAGAATATTCAAAACTTTTTGGCAATTCAACATTGAGTAAAAAGATGTTCATTGCACAAGAGCGTGTAATCAGAATAATTGCTGGAGCCCACCCAAGATCATCCTGCAGACATTTATTTTGGGATCTAGGGATCTTCACTGTATCTTCACAATATATGTATTCACTTATGAAATTTTTTATTTACGCCCCGGCGGAGCTGCCGTGCGGGTTGTGTCGCTATGCTACGATGCGCGTGGCCGGGGGGGGGGGGGGGGGGGTTCGAATCCCCCCTCCCTCGGGCATGGATGTTTGTCTCGTCTTTATTATAAGCTAGTTCATAAGTAGTTTGTAAGTTCAGGGACTGATAACCCTGTAGTTAAGTCCCATAAGCTCTAAAAACATGTGAACATTTTTTTGTTATTAACAGTCCGACCCATTTTAAAAGTAATAGCAGTGTGAATAGCTACAACACTAGGAGAAAGGGTGATATTCACTATTCAAGGTTAAATCTAACTTTGGCACAGAAAGGGGTGAATTATGTTGCCACAAAAATCTTCTGTCACTTGCCAAGTAGCATCAAAAGTCTGACATATAGCCAACTAGTATTTAAAAAAATTTCTGAATGGCAACTCCTTCTACTGTTGATGAATTGATACGTAAAACTTAAAAATTAAAATAAAAAATAAAATGAAATTAACAAATCCTTAAAATAGTTATTATTATGTGTAGACAACATCACTAAACTGACACGTTCCACATCATTACGAAATGTCGTATATGTGATTTATGGAACAAGTATTAATCTGTGATAGGCGCTGATGTTGATTCATCGTACTGTATCCAGTGGATAACCTTACATTTTAGTCGTTTATTTGGTCAATCAGCAAATGAGAATTGCGTACAGTTGACAATTTCGGACACGTTCGAAAAAGCAGACGCCGCTGTTGCTCATTGCCATCCTCCTTGTAGACGGCTGATGGTGATTTTAGTGTTGATGCACATGACGACCGTATCCTGCTGGGAGGAGCGTTATCGTCCACCAGAAGGAACTCATCTCCTATGGCACCAGCGTGGGGCACAACAAAAGATCGAAGGATCTCGTCTCTATACCTCTGAGCAGTCAATGCGCCATTCTGAACAACTTACGAGGAAAGTACATGGGCTCGAACAAACATATCTGTATGAACGTTTGGTTACAGGATCTCTACGTACACCTCAATGTGCTGGTGGGTGTCGTTTTTATGCAAAACTCTGCAATCATGATCTAGATAGCACTGTAGATGTAATTGTAGACGCCATACGTAATGCAGAAAACTTAACTATAGCTTTTGTAATTATCATCGTACATGTTCTCTAGCGTATTTCATCAAAGCCGTGATCACAGTTGCAACTTTAACCTTCTTCCCGAAAGACTGTTGGTATTCACTGTCACTGCTTCCATCGCTTCTTCCCGCACTTACCGTAGCACTACCACCAGTAATGAGTTCTTCGTCATTATCATCCCTATTATCATCATTATGTTTAGTGTTACAACAGTATCTAACTTATGCTCATATTTCTGTACCATAACAGATACGAGAAAGAATGCGAATGATTCATCTTCTACACTAATACCATCTTCACGAAGAAGGGATGTTCGTAACTTCATGTCAACCAATCGCAATACATTAGCAGGATTGATTACCAATCGGCACCTCATCTGACGCTTCACAACACAAATAACGTCGCAAAACGCAAGTTCGGAGGCACACTGCACCGTTCCTACTGGCGAACCGACAGGTCAAAGTGCAATGTGGCATGGCACACGCAGAGGCCTCTAACGGACGACTGCAGAGTTTTGCAGATGCGGGAGTATCACTAGAGCAATAAGGGACCTTTACATTATCTCTCATACGATTTTTGTGTATGTGTGTTTGTTCGAGCCCAAGTACTTTCCTTGTTAGAAGTCCGTCTTTCCTGCAGAGTCTTCCACTGGAGTTTATCGATCATCTCCGTAACGCTTTCACAATTACCAAATGATCCTGTAACGAAAAACATAGTGAGAAAGGCAGCACTGGACAGACGAGAAAGCACCGAAGACAGTGTTGAAAACGTACGTCGGCGGCACTTGTTTCTATGACTGGAGACACAAAACAGGAGACGAAGCACTAATTAAAACCGATGTTACTGAGTACCACGCAAACGAGGGGAGGGTGGGGGTGAGAAGCGCGGAAGGGGGGGGGGCTAGAAAGGGTAGGAGTGGAGACGTAGTGTAGGGACTCCAGAGGAGGGGGTGGGGAGGGAGTCATCCAGGTGGCGGCAAAGGGAGGGGAGAGGGGGCGTTGAATCTACGGGGAGAGGATCAGAGCTGATAGGAGGGATAGATTTCGGGACGGAGGGCGTCATCCGGAAGAAGCAGGTGTCACCCTGGGAAAGGACGTGGAGAGTGTGGAGGTGAATAGAGGGAGGGGTATATCCACATCTATATACATACTCCGCAATCCACCGTAAGGTGCGTGGCGGAGGGTACACTGTGCCACTACTAAGTATTTCCTTTCCTATTCCACTCCCAAATAGAACGAGGAAAAAAAGAATGTCTATATTCCTCCGTAAGAGCCCTATTTTCTATTATCTTGTCTTTGTGATCACTACGCGAAATGTAAGTAGGCGGCAGCAAGATCGTACTACACTCAGCTTCAGATTCCGGCCCTCGAAATTCCCTCAACAGAATTTCACGAAAAGAACGTCGTCTTTCCTCCAGCGATCCCCAACTGAGTTGCCGGAGCATATCCGTGACACTCGCGCATTGGTCGAACCTACCAGTAACAACCCTAGCTGCTCGCCTCTGAACTGCTTCTATGTCTTCTTATAAACTGATCTGCTGCGGGTCCCAAACACTTGAGCAATACTCAAGACGCGGTCGTACAAGCGTTTTATACGCGGTCTCCTTTGCAGGTGAAGTACATCTTCCCAAAATTCTCTCAATAAACCGAAGTCGGCTGTCCGCCTTACTCACAACTGTCCTTACACGTTCGTTCCATTTCATATCGCTCTGCAATGTTACGCCTAGATATTTGAACGACGCGACAGCATCGAGAAGCTCACTACTACTGCTGTATTCGAACATTATGGGATTTTTTTTCTTACTCATGCGCACCACCTTACATTTTTCTACATTGAGAGCTAGCTGCCATTCTTCGCACCAACTAGAACTTTTGTCTAAGTCATCCTGTATGCTGTTACAGTCAGTTACAGACGACACCCTCCCATACACCACAGCATCATTAGCAAACAGCCGCAAATTACAAGTTACTCTGTCCATCAGATCATTTATATAGATAGAAAATAATAGCGGTCCTATCAAACTCCCCTGGGGCACGTCTGACGATATACTCGTCTCTGATGAACACTCGCCGTCGAGAACAACGTACTCTGTTCTATTACTTAGGAAGTTTTTCAATTGTTCAAATGTTTGTATAGTCTATGGGACTTAACTACGGGGTCATCAGTCCCTAAACTTACAAACTACTTATGAACTACTTACGAACTAGGACGGCAGAAATATCCATGTCCGAGGAGGGATTCGAACTCCCGACCGTAGTGGCCGTGGAGACCGTGACTGGAGCGCCTTAATCCCCTCGGCCACCGCGGCCGACACTTAGGAAGTATTCTAGCCAGTAACATATGTGTGAACCTATTCCATAAGCTGGTATCTTCGTTAGCAGTCTGCAGTGTGGCACCGCGTCGAACGCCTTTTTGAAGTCGAGAAAAACACAATCCGCTTGTTGCCCTTCATCCGTGGCTCGCAAGATGTCATGTGAGAAAAGGTACAGTGTTGAAGGCGTGGCAGAGGCCCGGGATGGGTACGGAGGGGTATACCAGGGCAGGCATGTGAAGCTTCACCTCAGTCTTTATTCAAAAAGCGCTCAGCTTCAAGCGCCCGTTGACTGTCTGACTCAGCCGCTCCGCTATGTTTGCACCCCGTCGCCCTCAGAGAGCCCTGTAAGGTAAACGTGATTGGGCGGGAGTGCGCGCGGTCCCGCGGTCCGGATGGCGCGGCGCGTAATGCGCGCGACCGCAGCAAAACGCGCGCCAGAGGGCGGTCTGCGGTCTGCCATCGGCTGCGTAATGGGCCGCCAGTTAGCGGTCACCGCCGGCAAAGTGGTCGCAGGCCGCCACGCGCTCGCCCGGGCCACCACAGCCCCGTGACAAGTGCCGCGCCTGACACGGGACCCACCAGCATGCGACACTGAGGCGGCAAAAGTCGTGGAGTACCTCCTAAGGGGTAGTGAAAGACTTTACTTATTTCTGCTACAATTTTTTTTTTTTTTTTTTTTTTTTTCCGGAATCAGCTAGCGGGATATTTTTCGTGTCGGGCACCTTAAGGCTAGGGCCACACTTGCGTTTTTTGAAGCTGGACACTCAGCGTCAAAAGACGCCACAGTTATAGGCAGGCTGGAGAAGGCCGGTAGTGGCCACACACAGCGTCTTTTTCTGCCAGCGTCAGACGGGGAGGCGCGTCAAACGCCAGTCGGATAGGCCGGCGCCCATTCGCTGCGTCAAAAGACGCTTCTCACATTGCGTTCCCACGTGAATTCAGTACTATCTGTGCAGTCTGTCAACGCACAATAGTGTGTGTAGTCAAGTGTTATTACAGTTTTTTTTCCATGAGTGAGATGGAAAAAATTGAACTTGATAGCGAACGTATTATCTTAGAAGTTCAAGCTCGACCATTTTTATACGACATTCAAAGCGAGGATTATTAAAAAAAAAAAAAAAAAAAAAAAAAAAATAATAATAATAATACAAGACGGTTGGCTAGCTGTCATTTTATGCAATGTAAAATAAGTAATAAGAGAAAAAAACTTACAAAATACTTATGAACTAACTAACACTAAGGACGGCACAAATGTCTATGCCCGAGGGGGGATTCGAACCCCCGACCGCAGTGGCAGTCCAGACCGTGACTGGAGCGCCTCAGTCTCCTCGGCCACCACGGCCGACACCATTTGAAACGTATGATATTTTAGCTGATGATCCGCATTCTGCTGACAGAGTTTTACTATTTATACATCGTGCAAATATGGCGAAAGCCATTTAACTTCAAATCCCGGTTCGATTTTACAATGGGCAGTGTTGGGCGCTAATGACGTCAGCAGTTTTGCGCCCTAAAACCACAGTTAACAAAAAAACACTGACCTGGCCGCGGCCGCCAGCTGAATGGCTGTCCGCTGGGGCACGATCCCTGCCTCGTAGCCTACGGCCAGTTATGAGGCCTTGTCTTCTAGGTGGTGTTGCCTCAGCGGGCACCTCATGCCACGTAAGCAAAGTAGTTCCGAGCCGGCGCGATCGCTAGCCAATTGGCCGGCCGCTGGGGCACACCCCACTGCGTCATAGCGGGCAGCCACTGAGCTAGCGATCGCTCCGGCTCGGAACTACCATGCTTACGTGGTATGGGGTGCGTGCTGACACCTGTCTTTCCCGTTGGCCACGGCGCGAACCGCGGCTAACGGTAAATATCACCACCACCTAAAGAGAAAGCCGCGGCGCTCTTGTGTGACGTCAGGCAGAGTAGGTTGTGCGCGCATAGCTGATTGGATAGTCGCTGGGGCACGGCCCACTGTGCCGAAGAAGCGAGCCAGTCAGCTATGCGCGCGCAACCTATTCTGCCTTACGTCACACGAGAGCGACGCGGCATTCTCTCTAGGCGGTGGTGGAAAAACAGGCCCCAGCGCAGACGTCATGCCACATAAGCAAGGTAGATCCGAGCCGGTGCGATCGCTAGCTCAGTGGCTGCCCGCTATGTTTGTTTGTAATTCTATCGGACCAAACTGCGTGGTCATCAGTCCGTAGCTTACAAACTACTTAAACCTAAGTAAACTAACCTAAGGACAACACACACACCCATGCCCCATGGAGGACTGGAACCTCCACGGCGAGCAACCGCGCGCTCCGCAGCGAGACGCTTTAGACCGCTCGGTCTAGCGTCTCGTTGCGAAGCGCGCGGTTGCTCGCCGTGGAGGTTCGAGTTCTCCCTGGGGCATGGGTGTGTGTGTTGTCCTTAGGTTAGTTTACCTAGGTTTAAGTAGTTTGTAAGCTACGGACTGATGACCACGCAGTTTGGTCCGATAGCTTTACAGACATTAGAACATTTTTTTGAGGAGCCGAATATTCGGTTATGGTTCCTGTTGTGTCACACAAGTATAAAGTGCGCGCCACCTACTTTCGTCGCGCGCCGCCATGCACGCACGGCGCGGCGTTCTTACGACGACAGCCACGAGCGCCCTCTGCTGCAACTCCGCTCGTGGCCACGACTGCTGCATCGTTCACTTGGGACTGAGTTAGGAACCAGTTAACACTTGGGAATCAGCTAGGCACCAGTTAAGACTTAGCTATCGGGTAGGCACTAGGAATCATCAGTAGGCAGGCCTCTATATAAAGTATGTATCAGCATTCTGCAGTCAAGAACTATGTAAAAGTTAAGTATTACCAAGACTCTATGAAATATATATCTCGTTCTAATTTACTTTAGTTTTTCTAGTTTCTGCTGTCCCAATGGCTGCTCACCTCCATACCGCACAAGCGTGCATCGTTTATTCCTGTGTCGGTCTCTTTCTACTCGGCCACGACACCTACAACCGGCGGAAACGAGATACAAAGCGGTGACGAGGCTGGGACACAAAAGTTTCGGCCAGGAAACATGTTTCGGTCGGACTGTACTACTGACGCTGGCTGAGAAAAACAAAACAGTGGAATGTTGGGAGAGTCCACTTGAAGGGAAGTGTCCCTGCCAGGCGAACAATCATACGGCACTGAGGAGAGATATATACATGTGGCGTCTGTTCGGAAAGAACAGACGTCACATTCTGATCCTGCAGCTGTTATTATTTAATATTCATAGAATATATGACTTCAACTGCTCTTACGGGAATTAGTTAAACTACGAGTTTGAGTACTATGGGCAGGGCGAAGCTGGGAATTTGTATCTGACGGGAGGCGTGCATGGGTAGTCCTTGCAGGTGCGGTGATCACTGTGTCCCCAGTGGTGTAGGGGTCAGCGCAACTGCCTAGAAAGCAGGAGACCCGGGTTGGAATCCCGGCTGGGTACACATTTTCAGCTTTGCCCAATAGCAGTTGAAGTCATATATTCTATGAATATTAAACTGAGGAGAGAATTTATGAACTCCCCGGCACTTGGGTGGGCTGGGACACCTGCTGAGCACTGCACAGGAGGTGCCAGCGGTCGCCTCCCGCCGGTCGCCGGTCTTAGCGGATCGCCGTGCTAACGAGACGTCGCATTACCGCAGACGCGCCGCTCAAGAATTAATACCATCGACCTGGCTGCCGCGGCTCTCCGCACCAGGTAACGACCGCACCTGTGGAGGCGGCGCGCCGTCGACGCGCGGTCATTAGCGCCGAGGGCCGCTCCGATCGCGCGGGGACCTCGCCGTCACCCAAGGAATAATGCCGCCCCGCAGGAGATGTTCCTCTGAAAAAAATTCGTCCTCGAGCCACCACTGTAGTGTGATTAAAATTACTTGATATCTGACAGTTCCATGTTGCAGCTGTTTCTGTTTTTCTTTTTATACGTGGTACAGTCAGTAAGTTCTCTTAAAACACTTCATTCAGCCAAGATCGCAAAAAATAAAATTTATTTCCGTGCCTTAACCGGTTTCGGTGAGCTCAGTCACCATCTTCAGAAAGTCCAGTACAATTACTTAGCGTCATATGTAAAAATAGAAACAAAACCTTCAAACAAACGTAAACATCTCGTTAAGGTTTTTCATCACAGGGTGGTTCGTCAGGATGAATAAAACAGGAGGCTGTCTCCTGTTTGCTTGGGCCAAGACGACGTTTTATTCATCATGACGAACCACCCTGTGATGAAAAACTTTAACGAGATGTTTACGTGTGTTAGAAGGTTATGTTTCTATTTTTACATATGACGCTAATTCATTGTATTGGACATTCTGAAGATGGTGACTGAGCTCACCGAAACCGGTTAAGGGACGAAAATAATTTTTTTAGCGATCTTGGCTGAATAAATTGTTTTATATAAACTGTTGATCGGTCTCCAGTGGCGTAAAATGCCTTTCACCTATAGTAAGTTCTTAGCCTGATCACAGGATGGACCTGTGGTCCAGTGTAGCGCATACGTGGCGTCGTGGTATGGTACTACGTCAGTTATTCTCTCTCTCTCTCTCTCTCTCTCTCTCTTTTTCCACGTAGTAGCGCCAGACTGACTTTCCATTGGGAGTTTTTTCTTGGTGTGTGAAAGGTAAACATAGGAATGTCGCTTTATTTATTTACATTTTGAGAGGAAACTGGCGCACACTTTGAGTCCTTAATTCCTCAGTGGGGATGACTGATTGCATTACTTAGATGGTGGCTTGTAGGCTAACATGTGGCACACAAAAGGTTCAAACGGAACGCAACATCCAGAAAGTGGCAACGTTGGTGAATGCTAACCGCCGATCCCAAACGGTAGACGCTCTCTCAGGAGCAGTAGGGATCACCCATGGCACTTGTCACAGAATTCCTACGGACGGCCGCGATGGAGTAGTCGAGCGGTCTAAGGCGCCTCGCTGCGGAGTGCGCGGTTGCTTGCCGTCGGAGGTACGAGTCCTCCCTGGGGCATGGGTGTGTGTGTCTGTCCTTAGGTTAGTTTACCTTAGGTTAAGTAGTTCGTAAGCTACGACTGATGACCACGCAGTTTGGTCCGACAGATTTACAAACATTTGAACATCTTTAACAATAAATAATTGAAAGTGTTCCCGGACTACATGTTCATCCTGCATATAAGAAGGGTTGATATGGTCAGAGAGAGAGGGGAGTAAATGGGCTGAGATAGGAGGGGGAGATGGAAAAAAAGATGGGAGGAGATGAGACAGGGGGAGGAAGAGACGAAGAACAGAGCTGGAGGTGGAGTTGGAGAGAAAGAGAAGTGAGGAGATTAGATACGGACTCAAGATTACAATAAATAAATAACCTGGCAACGTCACGATTTCAGCTAGTTACTTGCGGATATTCCAGTGGTGTTTTATAGAAAACAATTTGCAATAGACTTGCGCATAATAGTTCGCGATCGGGAGTGCGCACTTTAGTTCGCGGCTCTCCCGCTAACTAGTTCGTTCTTTTAATTCGTCCGCTCCCAGTGACGGCTGAGCGGCGTGGTCTGCGCGTGCAGGTGGAGGGGGAAGTTCCCTTACCTAGCTGCTTCATGCTCCTGCTGCTTGAGCCGCTAACGATATCACGCAAACCAAAAGAAACAGTTTGTGGATAATTTCTCGCGTTTAAGTTTAGAGTTATCTCTATATCTTGGAATTATTGAATTTATTGGTCAGATATTGCAGAGTGCAGAACAAATCAAAACAGAAATTTTGTAGCACTGAACTGTGTAATCTAGCAGGCAGACGCTTACCTCAAAATGACTCATCAGCAGAAGGCAAACACGTGATTTTTAATTCTGCTACGCCGCCCTCTCGCTATTGCCCGTCGGTCTTCGGAAAATAATCCAACGAACTATGAAGCGAGATACGTTTGGCATAATCGTCCGCTGCTCCTAGTTCGTCCGCTCCTTCTAGTTCGTCCTCTCTTTTTGGCTTTTGCTACCGCTACTAAAAGAGCTCTCTTTTTTTTATGACAGCTTTTTCATATAATGAATCAGTGTTGCCAAAGCGTGTGCTATGGCCCGTATTTTTGGGCAATTTGACATCAAATACTTAGACAAATAAACGAGTTACTTATATGAATTGGCGATACAATGGTATTCAACTACTTTGCATACAGAGTACTCGTAGTACTTTATTTTTAAAATAGGTTTCTTGTGGCAGTGAACTATGAAAGTACAGCTGAGCTGCATCTCGGCTCAAAATGATAGTAACTGGCAGAAGGGAATCACGCAATTCTGCGCGCTCTCGCGTCCTCTCGCTGTTCAAATTCAATGTTCAAATGTTTGTAGAGCTTATGGGACTTAATTACGGGGTTATCAGCTCCTAAACTTACAAAGCACCTATGAACTAACTAATACTAAGGACGGCACAAATATCCATGGCCGAGAGGGGATACGAACCCCCGACCGTAGTGGCCGTGTAGACCGTGACTGAAGCTCCTCAGTCCCCTCGGCCACCGCGGCCGGCACTCTCGCTGTTCCCCGTCAGTCTTCAGAAAAGGAGCGGACGAACTAAGAGGTGCGGGATCTGCGAACTAGTTCGCATAGTTCGCCTGTGGGAGCGCTGTTCCGAACTAGTTCGTTCGCGAACTACACAAGACTAATTTGCAGCTTGCTCCCTGTCAAAAATTCACCTGACCCACAGAATCATATTTATTTAGTGTCTTACGCGTTCGTCGACAGAAACTTGTGCTTCCCCCCGGCTTCCCGGCGTGTTTTACAATTGTACGTACGTAAAACACTTTGGTGGCACAGGAGAGAGTGTGTCGGTGAGTTTAATGCACCGGAGCGCTGCGCGGCCACGCGTGCCGAATTCCGCGCGGCTAACCGCCCCCCGCGAGCAGGCAGGTACCGCGCCCCTGCCCCCCCGGCGCCGCGGCGGCTGTTGCTCTTGTGCATCCCCAGGCAGCAACTTCGCCGTAACGCGGAAACCCCGCCCAGAACTTCTCCGACCGAACGCGTGTTCCGGCTGCCGCGCCGCCGCCGTGTCTGCCTTGTATGAACTCGTCAGCAGCTGAGGGGCTTACCATAACTTCCGCCCGCCAAGCGCCGCACATGTTGACGGCTTTCCCCGAAGCAACAAATAAAGTTACGCTTCTCTTGCGGCGCGCTCTGCTGCTAGGAGAATAGATTTTTTTTACGAATCTACTTCACCTAGAAGCCATCATAAAACGCCTTCCTGTGGAACTGCTCAACGCCCGTGCCATTTTCTTTCCCAGTTTTGAGCATAACTTGTCGCAGAGAAATTTTCGGCTGTGTAGAAGATTGCAAATGTTTGTATAGCTTATGGGACTTAACTACGGGGTCATCAGTCCCTGCCGGCCGCGGTGGCCGAGGGGACTGAGACGCTTCAGTCACGGTCTGCACGGCCACTACGGTCGGGGGTTCGAAGCCCCCCTCGAGCATGGATATTTGTGCCGTCCTTAGTTGTAGCTAGTTCATAAGTAGTTTGTAAGTTTAGGGACTGATGACTCCGTAGTTAAGTCAATTAAGCTTAACAAACATTTGAACATTCATCAGTTCCTAAACTTACAAACTACGTATGAACTAGCTAACACTAAGGACGCCACAAATATCCATGCCCGAGGGGGGGGTTCGAACCCCCTACCGTAGTGGCCGTGCAGACCGTGACTGACCCGCCTCAGTACCCTCGGCCACCGCGGCCGGCAGAAGATTGCAGACTAGTCTTGTTTAGTTCGCGAACGAACTAGCTCGGAAGAGCGCCACCACAGGGCGAACTACGCGAACTAGTTCGCAGATCCCTCGCCTCTTAGTTCGTCCGCTCCTTTTCCGAAGACTGACGGGTAACAACGAGAGGATGTGAGAGCGCGCAGGATCGCGTGATTCCCTTCTGCCAGTTGCCGTCATTTCGAGCTGAGATGCAGCTCAGCTGTAGTTTTAGTAGCGGTAGCAAAAGCCAATACGAGCGGACGAACTAAAAAGAGCGAACTATTTCGCAGCCGAGCTGCGAACTAAAAAGAGAGTTACCGGTCGCGAACTAAAATATGCCCGATAGATCGCGAACTAAAATATGCGTGATAGGTCGCGAACTAAAAGATGCGCGATAGGTCGCGAAGAGGATTAAAAATCACGTGTTCGCCTTCTGCTGATAAGAGCCATTTCGAGGTTAGCGTCTGTGTGTCGATTAGTACAAACTGTGTCTCCTCTGACAGGAAATTATCCAGTCAAAAATCTGAAGTGATATATTGTTATTCCATCCTGGACCTCCCACTGTTTGAGTATTTGAGTTCAGTTTATCACAATTGTGCTAGTATTATGATTGCTACAACAGTATTGTCTATTACAGTGTTGAACTTTTTTCGACGTAGTTAAATTCATATTTCGAAATGGTCTCTCCTAGACGGACGGAGTTGCAATGGGTTCACCTCTCACACCCGTTGCAGCCGATATTTTCATGGAGGCATTCGAGGAAACAGCTCTCCAGTCCGCACCACTACGTCCAGACTGCTGGCTGCGAAATGTAGACGACACGTTTGTCATCTGGCCTCATGGAGAAGAGGAGCTGCAGAATTTCCATCAACACCTCAATCAACAGCACAACAAGATCCAGTTCACCATGGACATTGAGAAGAATGGTGTGCTTCCTTTCCTCACGTAGAGGTTTATCGGAAAACAGAGGGCAAACTGGGCCATCGGGTATTTAGAAAAGCCATCAGCACAGGCAGGTACCTTCACGCAACTTCCCACCATCATCCTACGCAAAAGAAGTCCGTGCTCCACACTCTAACTAAGAGGGCATACCGGATTAGTGATGAACAACATCTGAAAGCAGAATTAAAAAACATCAGGTCCACCTTCGAAGTAAACGGTTATGGGAAGAGGATGATTGAGCAAACTATTACACCTAATGATAGAAACAAAAGGGAAGCGCCAAAGGAAGGACAAACCATCGCCCTATTGCCATACGTAAAAGGCGTCACCGAACGAGTAGGCAAAATTCTTCGTCGAGAGGGCATCAAGCCTATATTTCGCAGCAACAATAAAATAAGAGATGTCCTAGGCTCACTGAAGGACAAAACGGATAAGTTGCACACAGCTGGAGTCTACGAAATCGGCTGTGAGTGCGGCCAGGTGTACATTGGCGAAACTGGGCGGCCGATTAAAACAAGGATAGCCGAGCACGAGAGGTACATTCGGCTAGGACAGCATACAAAGTCGGCAGTAGCTGAATACCAAGAAGAGTGCGGCAAACATATGGATTTTCGGAAAGTCGCTGTACTGGCAAAACAGCCCTATACTTTGAAGAGGAAAATCAGGGAAGCAATTGAAATAGCTAAGCGACCCGGAAATATGAACAAGGAAGACGGGTAC
Source organism: Locusta migratoria (assembly GCA_026315105.1). Taxonomy (NCBI): domain Eukaryota; kingdom Metazoa; phylum Arthropoda; class Insecta; order Orthoptera; family Acrididae; genus Locusta; species Locusta migratoria. Next base: position 643,869,815 of record CM048746.1, read on the forward strand.
AGACTTCCCGCGTCTTGGTTGCCAGCAGTAGCAGCGCTTCGCGACGACACCGCGCGCAGTGCAGTCCATAGGGGCCCGCATAGCCCGCAGACAACAGCGGCCGCGCGTACACAGAGCAAACAGCACTCTCTAGCCGGCGCTAGGCATCACTGCTACGTCACTGCTACCACCGCTCCTCATTCGCCAGGTTCAACCAATGGCAAACATTAATATAAACACCAATCCTGGACTTCCTTTTCCACCAATAGGAAGAAATAAAGTAAACACCAATGAAAGAGAGCTGAAACCACCAATAACAACTAGAAACATTTAGTATTTAAGACACCAGCTTTCCGTCACCCAGCAGTAAATGTAACACCCAGAAGATGGCCACTAGCAATAGTGGCCGAAACGTCGGTGAAGTGTTTGGTATTTTGACGATGCGGTCCAAAACCCAGAAGAGTTTTATATACAATTTTACTCAGAACATTACGTATTCCATAAGGATACAGATGGGTAAAAGAGAAAAAAGAAAGAATAGTGACTTGATAGTCGAAGGAAGCTAATTATGTGAAAGTGAATAAGTCCGTAGGTTAATCAGAATGACCCTGTCTTCTCCCTATCTTTCTACCCTCGGTCCTGTTACCAAGACACCTCGTACCATTGTTCCTATTTGTGATAGAAAAAAACACTGCACATCAGGTGCCCTATTGCTTCCTACCTCGTCAGATTATTAAGATTTTTCTAACCTGATATTTTCTTTCGCTGCTGTTCTCCTTTGCGCAGAATTCTGATCGTAAGGCTGAAATGGTAGTTTCATGTGGATAGATTTCACTATTCTACAATGACTTTTGTCACACGAAGTTTTGGGTTAGCAGTGGCTTTCCTTTTTTTTATTTAAAAATAACTGTTCCTACACAGAAATCCCCAACTGTATGACGGATATTCATAAATATTTAATGATTTTATGGTACAGTTTACGCTTTACAAGCTCTTGATTGATATAGGTATTCACTGTCCGAGGCCGGTAGCTCGACTGACAGCGGCATGGGTAACGCTTTGCGCCAGTTGCTTCATTTTGGCGCCAACGGAACTTTCTAGAATGTTACGCCTGTCACCTTTCTGTTAAACTAAAAATTAAATACTTTTTTTTTTCTAAAAAACAGAAACGTAGCTTAACATAAGACAGATACATAATATAAACACAAATTTTTTAAATAAATTCTGGTATTCTAATTATTATTAAAATTGCTGGACGGTTTTGGCGGACTGAGACTTCAAGTAAGAGCTAATCAGATTTTAGACGGAAATATCGGCGGAGCTTTCTCACGGGATACTTGTTTACGGGACCATATGCTTTATGTTTCACTTACGCCACATATAACATCATGCTTTTTCCAACGTAGTAAAAGGTCAGTTTTGTGAATGGCTGTGAATCAGCGACTGTTACAATACAATTAAATTTATAAGGGGCCGCCCTCAGTCGCAAAGTACGAAAATAATCGTAAACCGGTTTCAATGCCGCTATGGGCACCTTCTTCAGACGAAGATGAATATGTTAAAACTACATGTCAAATTTAAAATACAAAAAATATATCTGACATAATCAGATAGTCATACCTAAAAAGTCAATAGTTGTAGACAGGCGGAGCAGTCACTAGGGGATTTACTTTTTTCGGTATGACTATCTGATTATGTCAGATATATTTTTTGTATTTTAAATTTGACATGTAGTTTTAACATATTCATCTTTGTCTGAAGAAGGTGCCCATAGCGGCATTGAAACCGGTTTACGATTATTTTCGTATTTTGCGCCTGAGGGCGGCCCCTTATAAATTTAATTGTAGTAAAAGGTTCCTCACACAATAAGATACGGAAACGCAAGCAACTGGCTACAGATCTGCCCGTTCACAAGGCACTGAAGGTCGCGAGATAGGTGTGAATGTAAACGGGGTACCTGGATAACAAAATAAGTTACGCAAATGACACGGTCTTAATGGCAGATAATGTGAACGACCTGCAAGATCTTTGGACTGCATTGGGAGAACACAGCAGGATCGCGCAGGAGTAGCCGCGTGGTCTAAGGCTTTATGCTACGGACTGGACGGCCGCTACCGCTCCCCGTCACTATAGACAGCACTAGACAACACACAGCAGCAAATTTCACGATTGATTTTAAGATCTGAGTTGAACCTCCGTTGAAAAATATCTGTGTCTTGCTAATTGCCTCAGGTAAATTAAAAACAAAGTACGAGTACCAACTCAATCGGTTTCTTGCACGGCGTAGATGTGAGCCGCATATTTTAAACGTCGCGACTTCTCTTCGTACCCTTTTTGTAACAGAAAGAGAAACAATCGTCGCTGATTGTTAGAGTTGAAACTGTTTACTCTCCCATCAGAAGAACGGATCGAGTACTCGACTTGAGGAATCTGCAGACGTATCGCAGGTACAGTGGGGATGTTTGCGCTCTGCTTTTGTCTTGTGCCTCGTGATTGCCTCGCAAACAATGTGGATGTTTTTACTGGCAGCACACATGGAGCATACAGTTTGACTACCTTTTTTTTACTTAGGGTCGCACATGACGTGTCTCAAATCTTCCGCTTACAAGCTACAATGTGCTCTGTGGCCGAAGGTATCATTATCAAACGGCAAAGGTATACGAGAAAAACAGTCGTCGGTAATTCTGTGTACACGCCTCAGTCTTTCTGATTTCTGGTCGTGGTAATTTCACGAGATAGCCTACATTAAGACTGTTTACAGTAAAACTCTTTCAGTCTGTCCTAGAACCTCCGAATGTTATCGTGATTACTGAAGGAACTCTTAAAGAAACTTGGCGCTCTTCTTGGCATCTTTTATATGTCCTTCATTAATTACGGATCCATAATGACCAGCAAGTGTCAAGAAACGATGGAATAAGCGGTGGATACGTGAGCTGTTTCTGTGCTGAAATCTCACAGTGGTATATGTGGCGTATGTGTTCAGGAGCTGTGTTGCCAACAGAGACGGTAGTAAAGAATGAATAAATCAAAACGTAATGCCTGATGTTCGCGTTTGACTCCATAGCCACGGAACATGCGGTTGGTGATAAAGTTTCATTAACGATTTGAAATAAAGTGTACTATCTGAGAAATCATGAAGTGCTCTCATTGTCCAGTACTGAATGCACGATATCCGTACGCCTGATCCACCTGTTCATGCAGTTCCGCAAGAGTTGAGGGTTGGACAAGTCGCACGTGTCAGTTTTCGTCCCATCGCATCTCAGACGTGCTCCACTGCTGGTGGAAGACGTTGAACTCATTATCAGTAAGTCTACTACCCCCCCAGACAGCATCTGCCGTCATCGGATAAAAATCCAGCTCGTCTTTCCAAGTGTACTGCTTATTTGCCGGCTGTGTGTAACCAACACCACCTACAGACAACGCCGCGGCGTTCTCGTGTGACGTCACTCAGAGTAGGCCTCGATCGCGTAACTGACTGGGTGTCCGCTGGGACACGGCCCATAAATCGTAGCGGGCAGCCAGTTAGCTTTGCGATCGCAGCCTACTCTGCGTGACGTCACACGAGCGCGCCGCGGTCTTCTATCCAGGTGGTGTTGGTATAACTGTAGATTTTATATTATTTCCCGAATGTTGACGACTGTTGGCTCTAACTTAGTGCGTTAGACTCCGGTAGATCTCATTAAAATGATCAAGTCTCGCTATGTAGGTGGGTGCTAACAAAATTTGTTCGCATTCGCAAGAGAAATCTGGTGAAAGAAATTTTGGAAATAACACGATTATGTTAGCAATTATAGTTTTTAAACTCGGACAGTACTGAACACTGATTTCTTTTCCCCTCCGTTGCACCTAGTTGGAGGGTAACTTTTTAATGATATAGAGTCTACATGCCGGCCGCGGTGGCCGAGGAGACTGAGGCACTCCAGTCATGGTCTGCACGGCCACTACGGTCGGGGGTTCGAATCCCCCCTCGGGCATGGATATTTGTGACGTCCTTAGTCTTAGTTAGTTCATAAGTAGTTTGTAAGTTAAGGGACTGATAACCCCGTAGTTAAGTCTCATAGACTATACAAACATTTGAACATTTGAGACTCTACACATACATAAATACTCTGCTAATCACATTTAAGTGCATGGCAGAGGGTTCATGGAACCGCTTTTACGATATTTCTCTACAGTTCTATTCCCTATCAGCGCGAGGGAGAAAGGAATATCTGAATCTTTCCGTTGAGGATCTGATTTCTCTTATTTTATTGAAACGATCAAGTCTCGCTACGTAGCGTGGGTGCTAAAAAAATATTTTCGCATTCGGAAGAAAATACTGGTGAAAGAAATTTCGCAAGTAAATCTCGGCGCAAAGAACAACGCCTTCTTTTAATGATATCTATAGCAACTCGTGTATCATTTGTGTAACACTCTGTCCTCTATATCACGATAACATAAAACGAGCTGCCCTTCTCTGAACTTTCTCTATATCATCTGTCAGTTCTACTTCATTGGGATACCACAATGGGCAGCAAGATTTCAAAACAAGACGAAGAAGTGTAGTGTACGCAGTTTCTTTAGTAGAACTTTGCGTTATCTAATGGTTCTGCCAGTTAAACGTAAGCTTTGGTTAGCCTTCACTACAATCTTTTCTATGTGTTCTTCCCAATTTAAGTTGGTCGTAACTGTTATTCCTAGGTATTTAGTTGAATTTACTTACTGTACATTTGACTGTTTTGTCGTGTAAATGAAGTTTAGCGGATTTCTTTTAGTTATCATGTGGATAACTTCATACTTTTCATTATTTATTATCAATTGGCAAATTTTACACAAAACAGGTAGCTAATCTAAATCATTTTGATCTTCTGTTGATTTTATTAACCGATAAACGTCAGCATCATCCTCGTACAGTCTAAGAGAGCTGGTTATGCTATATGGCCCCAAATTTGCGATTGGGTAGGGGATTTACTGTCAGAGAAGACACAGTTCGTAGTAGTCGATGGTAAGGCATCGACTAAAACAGAGGTGATATCGGGCGTTCCACAGGGTAGTGTTATTGGTCCTCTGCTGTTCCTTATTTACATAAACGATTTAAGTTGAAAAATCTAAGAAGCTCTCTTAGGTTGTTTGCAGATGACGCCGTAATTTCATCTAAAGATCAAAACCAATTGCAGAATGATCTGAATAAGATATCAGTATACTGTAAAAATTGGCAACTGACTCTAAATAATGAGAAGTGTGAAGTCGGCCGGCCGCGGTGGCCGAGGTGACTGAGGCGCTCCAGTCACGGTCAGCACGGCCACTACGATCGGGGGTTCGAATCCCCCCTCGGGCATGGATATTTGTGCCGTCCTAGTTCGTAAGTAGTCCATAAGTAGTTTGTAAGTTTAGGGACTGATGACCCCGTAGTTAAGTCCCATAAGCTTAACAAACAGTTGAACAGTTGAGTTGTAAAGTCGTCCGCATGAGACGAAAAGAAATCCGTTAAACTTTGTTTACAAGATCAATCAATCAAAACTGTAGGCCGTAAACTCCACAAAATACGTAGGAATTACTATTACTTCAGACCTAAACTGGAAAGAACACGTAGATAATGTCGTTTGAAAGGCGAACCAGAGACTGCGTTTTATTGGTAGAACCCTTAAGACATGCAACGGAACTACTAAAAAGACTGCATACACTACGCTTGTCCGTTTAATTTGGAGTATTGCTGCCCAGTGTGGGATCCTTATCTTGTGTGTTTGATGGAGGACATCGAAAGAGTCCAAAGAAGGGCAGCTCGTTTCGTATTGTCACGATACAGGGGTGACAGCTTTACGGAAATGATACAGGATCTGGGATGGGAATCATTACAACAACGGCGCTTATCACTGCGGCGTGGACTACATACGAAACTCCAATCGCCAACATTCTCCTCCGAAAGCGAAAATATATTGTTGAGTTCCACTTACATAGGGAGAAATGATCATCAGAAAAAAAAGAGAAATCAGAGCTCGAACGGAGAGATTCAGGTGTTCTTTCTACCCGCGCGCTATTTGAGAATGGAATGGGAGATAAATAGTATAAAGGTGGTTGAATGAACCCTCTACCAGGCCCTTAAATGTGATTTACAAAGTATCCCATGTAGATGTAGATGTCACTTTGTCTCCTAAAACTCTTATTAAGATAAAGAACAGTAGCGCACCATAACATTTCCCTGGGGAATGCCAGATATCATTTCTGTTTTACTGGATGATTCCAGTGTGAAAGGGTTACATTTGAACTTGTAGCCAATTGTAGAAAATATAGTTGTAGCGCAAGGCCGAAATAATTGAAATCGCAGGTCAGCAAAAATTGATGAAAGTGCTCAGCCGTGCGTTGCTACAGTGACCGGTCGCCCGACGGTAACTCGACGCTCGTGGCGTTTTAAAGCGTTTACCTCTGCCCACGCGTTTACTGCACGGCGTTGACTCCGCGGCGGTCGGCGTTGCGTCAGAACGAGCTGCGGCTTTCAGAGGCTGCGTTCGGTCGGCAATTATTTTCTCGTTTTAGCGATCGGCGGCCTTTGCGCTCTGTCGAGGGAGTCGGGGCTCGCCGGTGGTAATTTTCGCGTCGCGTTTATGAAGCGCCTCCCTGGAAACCGACGGCCGATTAGCCGCGCGGGCAGGGGCTCCCAGGCGGTCGTGTCCCGTAAAATGCATAGCCACACTGCCGAACTTGGTCAAGCCTGACCCCGCGATAATTTCACAAACTGAACGCGATACCGCTCCAAAGATCGCCACTGTAGCATTGACACTGCGAAATAATGCTCGTTTTATCATTATTCTAACTATTCGATCGTAGTGACTTGAAAAATTACCTTACAATCGTTGAATATGCTTTTTCATGCTGAAAGAGATGAGTAGATGTGAATGTTGAATTAAAATATAGAATAACTTTCGTAAGCTACCGTACGGTGAGTGGCGGAGGGTAACTTACAGTGGGTTAATACGTTTGTTTCTCTTCGCGCTGAAAAGTCTGCACGGGAATTGAATGAAATGTGAAATGACAATAGCTTATACCCCTAATTAATACATGTGCTACCTTTCGTAGGTGCATGGCGAAGGATACGCTACAACAAACATCGAAATTATTTTATTTGTCACCATGAAAGTCAGCACACAAATGTATGTTTTCAAGAAGGAGATTTTTATAATCTGAAGCCAGTGAATTTAGCATGGCAGAAGGTACCTTGCGACTTTGACACCGTTTGGCCAGTCGCCATTAAACAGTTTTTTTTTTTTTTTTTTTTTTTTTTTTTTTTTTTTTTTTTTTTTTTTTTTTGACGACGTTGCATCGCTCATTTATAATGAAATAAATCGCAATTCGCGATCACTTATGGCTTCACTGTGCTGGGTTTGGGTGTAGTACCGGTGTGTGGCGGATGAGAATTTGTGCCCGGCCGGGATTCGAACCCGGGATCTCCTGCTTACTAGGCAGACGCGTTGGCCACTCCGCCACCGAGGACACAGGGACTAACCCGACTGCAGACTCTTCGAATCCCGGCCGGGCACAAATTTTTCATTCGCCGCACATTGTACAGTGAAGCCATAAGTGATCGCAAATTGCGATTTATTTCATTAATAATGGAATATTGGATACCTCATATATATTTAGTCGTTTCTTCGTATTTTACGATTGCGATCGTATACTGGTATACGAATGTTCAGTGGCAACACAAATGGAAAAAAATATTGCCCCTAATACTTTCTATTCTTTGTTTTACGTGGGGTATATCAACAAGGAAATACCACATCAGTGCTTTATAGAGCGAAATAATGAAGTGGGCGTATTGCTAACTGTGATACACACCACGTCCATTACTTAGCATACTGATGTATAACAATTCACTGAATTTCATGCAGCGTGTATACGCTCGACCTCTGCCGACCGTTCTGGACGATTATCGAGTGCTTTCCTACGTATCGTACTGAATACACGAAAGGCGGCAGCGTTTTCTTGTTTTATTTCTTGGCGTGACTGCCTGATAGTCGGCTATTAGTGCACAATGTGATACGGGACCACCCGATATTCAGTAATCGCTCTTACCTTCTTTTTCTTCGTGTTCTTCTTCTTCTTCTTCTGTTTCTTTAGGTGACTTTTTCAATATGTCTCTATTAAAAGAGACGGTGATACGAGAAAATTCAGCTTAACCCTCTCTTGCCCGACAGGACTTAAAAGCCCCTGCTCATTTCCAGCGTCATAAAACAAAGTGGAAAATGATATTTGACTTGGGTTGTTAGTGTCTCTGTGATGTGTCATGTGAAACTCTCGCTGGTCTAGATTGTTCACTATCTCTGCTCACAGAGAGCACTAAACAACGGACTGCCTCATGCCTGTGTGTACGAGTTTTGTTGTCACAAAAAGACGCTGTTGCTGTGATTTAACGTTGGTAATTTGGATTTGTATTGTTTCAGCTAATGGAAACCGATATTATTCAACGAACAGAGATCTTTTTATTTATATAGCGTTCAAAGCTGTGTCTGGAGGTTTTTAGTACTGACGGTGTGTGAAACGCATTTTGTGCATGTTATTTTTGTAGTTGTCTTTGTCGTTAGTTGCCAGTAATAAATGGTTGTAGTTTTGTTTACGTATTGCGAAATATGAATACGGTTCAGGTACAGTTTGCTTCCCCCCCCCCCCCCCCCTTTCAGATCAATATCTAAAATGGCTTTTCGATATAAAAAATTAGTTTTTGTTGCTGGTAAATCCTTATGTTATCAAGGATAAACATTTCATAATGTCGTCCCAATTGCATTATATAATCTTGAATTTTGAAGTCCCCTTTTTAATTTTTTTATTTTTTTGCGTCAAATAAGGAAAACAGAAATGTGTGTGAATACACTAATGTGCCTTTAAAATGTCTTCTACTTGTAACGATCCACAGGGTTCTGTCACTTTCTGAACATGTGAAAGTTGTGAGTTACGTATTTTACATACTCTTTCGCACTTTTGTCTCATTTAAAAAGATAAATTTTGTTGTAACGAATGGTATATTGATTGTAAAAGTTTGTTTACTTAGGAAATTTGAATACTAAAAGAACATATATTTTGTTTCGCGTAAATCTGCACACGCCAACGGAAAAGGAATTCCTGTATTAACTATAAACTTACGAAATCTTACCTTGAAATTTATTAACTTGCCATATAAAAATGTGTTTTTTTTTTCCAGCCGTAACGCAAATGTCCGAAATGTCATATGATGTTGTTGTTTGAGGCAAAAACCCTCATGCTGTAAAGATACGACTCACTGCCAATACTTGGGCAGATAGTAATTTTATAAAAATTGGTTTTTATTGTTATTCATTGAAGGCTAATAACTACTTTTAAATTCATTAGAATATTATTAACGATTTTCTATGCACTTAATAAATAATTCTGAGAAACATTTAGTGACAGAAATATTGTAATTTTCATGTAGGTTAGATGTTTGTGAGCCTGTGAAGACTCACCTGACGTGACGTCACAGGCAGATGTTTTTCTATTTAAACCGCATTGCGTCCGCCAGCAAGGCGGAGCAGAACAGAGCAGTTTTGTGGTTCAATATGAGCAGCAGTTTGTGGGGAGAAGTTGTTGTAAAACTAAGTAATGTGATGTAAAGTACGGAGAACTTTGTTTATATACAGCAAGAGTTTCATTGTGGGAATACATTAGTGTGGGCCATCTATGTATAAGACTTTATGTACTACAAGAAAGTTACGATTTTGACACAGTTTAAATACGTTATGGAAGAGGTTGCAACTGGTTAAGGTAAATAAAACTGCAATATCATCCTCTAAGAGTGTTTGAATTCCCATCGCCATGCAGAAGATCCCACCTGTGTTTGCTAATGTATTGAATGAGCATTTTTTGAGTTTGTGTTTTGCCAACTGAGCAACATTTGACCGGCCCTTTACCCCACATGAAACCCTTCACACCTCATCAGGCCGTGTGGTACAGCAACCGATCAAATAAAACTTCTAATAAAACACAGTCTTGGCTCCAATGATTTATTTTATTTAACGCGTTTTGCCTTTATGGGGCATCATCAGAAACTGGAAAAATAAGTTAGGGGAAACTTTACAGGCATAGTCTTCTCATGAACAGTGATGATAAAAAATAGATTACTGCTGATACTATAATAATGTTTTACATCGGTCAGATGTGAAAGGGTGTCGCTCCAAAGCCTAGCAGTGTCAGCATTTACAGGTAGCTCTGGGTATGGGGCGCCAGTCAAAAACTTCCGAAAAACAGAAAAATACAAGTGAACTTAAAGTGCGGTCCTATCCTGTACGTTCGAGACAGTAACAACTTAACAGGAAGTTTAAAGAATTGCAAGTATTATCTGTCCGTACACAGTTTATTTATAAATAACGTATTGCCGAAACTGGCTACGCGTCATGATAATCTACTAAAAAGGAGATTCAGAGCATGAAGCTGTGAAACTAAACGGATAAATGGATACATTTACCTGAAATAAAGGCGAAACGCGTCAAATAAAATAAATCATTGCAACGAAGACTGTGTTTTATTAGAAGCTAATTTGCTTTTAGTCACGTTGTAGTAAAATAACCAAATATGAAGTTATGTGCTCGAATATTTGGTAGGTTGGGCAGGAAAGAATTAATTTACATTTGCTGTCGGTAAAGTGTCAATTGGGAGTCGTTTCTTTGCCAGCGTATAAGCTCAGAATTACTTTGCCACTTCATACAGCTCGTATATTTCTAGAGACGTGTGAGGGAGCTTTATTATGATCCTTTGAAGCTTCCAAAAATGTTGCCAGATTAATGACCATCAGCTATACTATCTATATCACAATTAAGGTAATAGATCTTTAAATGTACATGGCCCTCATATCGCTCTATGTTTGTAGGGCACTCCTGAAGGATGCAGGAAAGAAACCTAATGAAAGGGCAGAACACGTCAGGAGAAGTCTAATCAAGGAAATTTTGCCAAGTGGCCACAGAACAGAAATTCACCGTTGTGAAGCACATTTGTGCATTTAACCTCTCTCGGCTAACACGTATTAAACTAAAGAGCATACTTTCAGGTTAAATTAGTTCAAGCTAATTGTTTTAGCCGAATACTCAAAGCTACGAAACAGTTAAATTTCCACTTTTGGCTGGTTTATGCCATATTTACGCGAGTTAAGCAAGACTATTAAATCAGCCACACTGTATGCGGCATAATTCCATTAATTTGTTACCATAATGTTCAACAGAAAGAGAAAGTCGTTAAGGCAGTCGAAATATGGAACTGTAAATTCTGCAGAACTCGAGTTTTAATTTTTAATATTATTCTGAGTGCATGAATGAAGGTTTATTCCGACGCATCGGTCAATGACGACTATATTGACGGCTAAAAACGCAACAGTAAAATTTTTAACACTATGGCTTCTTCATATACACCAACAAAATTTACGTCTGTATCATTGGCATAACGGTCACATTAAAGAGTAACTTTGGACTTCAGCCTAAGTTCTTAGGTTGGACTTTTTGGTGTGTTTCAGAGTGAATGGCATCCTCTACCAACCTTTCGATCACCCAAACACGGCCATCTGTTGCATTGTTTAAAACTGCTGCTCCCAATTTCTATCGTCCATCTGATTTATCTTATTTCGTTTTGTCCTTTGTAACCCTCGTTGTCTTCAGGATGCCCTGAATTTTTCCTTCCCCTTATTCCCAGTGGTGTGTTTCCTTTCGATATACAGGGTGTTACAAAACGGTACGTCCAAACTTTCCGGAAACATTCCTCACACACAAAGAAAGAAAATATGTTATGTGGACATGTGTCCGGAAACGCTTAATCTTCATGTTTGAGCTCATTTTAGTATTTATGAATGAGGCTTCATTCCAACGTGATCAAATTGTAAATTTTCACAATTAACATGTGTGGGCTGACGAGAATACGCACCCAATTATGCAATCACGTCATCAATACAGATTTTCTGTGAACGTTTGGGCAGGAATTGTTGGTGTTGTCTTGATTGGGCTTCATGTTCTTCCACCTACGCTCACTGGAGTACGTTATCATGATTTCATACGGGATACTCTACCTGTGCTGCTAGAATATGTGCCTTTACAAGTATGACACAACATGTGGTTCATGCACGATGGAGCTCATGCACATTTCAGTCGACGTGTTCGTACGCTTCTCAACAGATTCGGTGACCGATGGATTGGTAGAGACGGAAAATTCCATGGCCTCCACGCTCTCCCGACCTCAACCCTCTTGACTTTCATTTATGGGGGCATTTGAAAGCTCTTGTCTACGCAACCCCGGTACCAAATGTAGAGACTCTTCGTGCTCGTATTGTGGACGGCTGTGATACAATACGCCATTCTCCAGGGCTGCATCAGCGCATCAGGGATTCCATGCGACGGAGGGTGGATGCATGTATCCTCGCTAACGGAGGACATTTTGAACATTTCCTGTAATAAAGTGTTTTTAGTCACGCTGGTACGTTCTGTTGCTGCGTGTTTCTATTCCATGATTAATGTGATTTGAAGAGAAGTAATAAAATGAGCTCTAACATGGAAATTAAGCGTTTCCGGACACGTGTCCACATACCATATTTTATTTCTTTGTGTGTGAGGAATGTTTCCTGAACGTTTGGCCGTACCTTTTTGTAACACCCTGTATAGTTTTATGAAGATAAGCGTATTTCAAAGGAGGGGCCGATCATGTACCTTGTTTGGTGCCTTCAGTGCACAAACCAGCCAACCAATGAAGTTACTGATTCACCTGCTAGAAAATTACTTTCATGTGTTTATAATTCCGCAATCTAAAAAAATAAAAAATCCTTCCCACTAGCTCTCCACTGATTTTGACCAAAAAATTGATTCTGTGTCCTGAACGACTGCCGTTTCATGCTTACGGGACCTGTTGTCATGTACCTTCTGTAATTGTGATCCACAAAACACTTTCCGCAATACCGTTTACTAATTAGTAAATCTGACACGCCGATATTGTATCCAGTTTTCCTCGTAACTGTACTAACCGCACTGTGTTTAATTTCCGTTCACTGAACAATTTTGTTTTATTTTCTTTCAGGTAAGTATCACCATCAGCAGCTACTGCGGCGTTTTCTGGTCTGGTACGATGAGACGATTTTGGTGAAGCTCTTACTGGTTTTTCGATCAGTTAAGGCTGGCCCGATTGCGGGTGAAACAGACTTTGTATGTTTGACCCAGTGACAGAGGTAAGTCTTCTTAACATCAGTTACCGTGCAAAAGCGAACAGTTAGCGGTTACTTTGTACGCGGAATTCGTCCGCTGTTATGGAGAACATTCTGGTGAAGTTAGACATCTCACTTACCATCGCTGCGTAATTCTTTTTCTTAAATACTTTGGAGGTGATCTGTGCTCGCGTCTGTATAACAGTGCCTCAGATGTAAATTACAGGCTATCAAAAATTCTGCGACCATTTAATCCGAATCTCAGAAGACATTCGTGTAAAGGGCAGTAGCCACAGAATTCCTTTATTTGATCAGCGTATAGCGTAAAATTTAGCTCTTCCGTTTGGCCAGGACTTCTGTTGCCTCTAAAGAGACGCATTCGAACATTATTGTATCAACGATAAAATTCCGAAGTGGATTATTACCGGTAATTTGATGGGAACAATGGTGTCGCCTGAAAGGTCTTCACTAGCAAAAGAAAGGCACTTAAACTACGTTAAATCGGGACTGTTTTCTTAATAAAGAGAAAGGCATCGCCAAAGCGGATTAGGGGTGTGAGGCAAGAATTCAAAGAATAATTTTCAAAAATTGCAAGGCGAGAGTCGGCTCTTTCGTTGACAACAGTGAAATACTGGGTAGCTGAGTTTAAACGAGGCCGTTTAACCTCGGAGGATGCCTTCCGCAGTCGAAGGCGAAACGTCAGATAGTTTTATGTATGGACCATGGCATCTCAGCCCGGAAGTTTTAAGTGATGCTTCATTTAAGCATCAAATGGAGATTTTTACTGTCATATTTGAAAATAAAGTGAGTGGTACGGCCCTGGTTCATCCCCCAGCTCCCCAATACGTGTCCCATTACGGATAGCTTCTCTTCAAACTTGGTATTGTGCGGAGTTGGACAATTCTCATTCTGAAAAGGGTATCGAACTTACTATAGCTATCTATATCTATGTATATAAATGATCTGATCGACAGAGTAAGTTGTAATTTGCGGCTGTTTCCTGATGATGCTGTGGTGTATGGGAGGGTGTCGTCTGTAACTGACTGTAACAGCATACAGGATGACTTAGACAAAATTTCTAGTTGTTGCGAAGAATAGCAGCTAGCTCTCAACGTAGAAAAATGTAAGGTGATGCGCATGAGTAGCATTAGTAGTGAGCTTCTTGATGCTGTCTTGTCATTCAAATATCTAGGCGTAACGTTGCAGAACCATATGAAATGGAACGAAGATATAAGGACAGTTGTGAGTAAGACGGACAGTCGACTTCGGTTTATTGGGAGAATTTTGGGAAGATGTACTTCACATGCAAAGGAGTCCGCGTAGAAAACGCTTGTACGACCTCGTCTTGAGTATTGCTCAAGGGTTTGGGACCCGCAGCAGATCAGTTTAAAGAAAGACATAGAGGCAGTTCAGAGGCGAGCAGCTAGACTTGTTACAGGTAGCTTCGACCAATGCGCGAGTGTCACGGAAATGCTCCGGCAACTCAATTGGGGATCGCTGGAGGAAAGACGACGTTCTTTTCGTGAATTTCTGTTGAGGAAATTTAGAGGGCCGGAATTTGAAGCTGAGTTTAGTACGATCTTGCTGCCGCCTACTTACATTTCGCGTCGTGATCACAAAGACAAGATAAGAGAAATTAGGACTCGTACGGAGGCATATAGGCATTGTTTTCTTTCCTCGTTCTATATGGGAGTGGAATAGGAAAGGAAATGCCTATTAGTGGTACAGTGTACCCTCCGCCATGCACCGTACGGTGAATTGCGGAGTATGTATGAAGATGTAGATGTACTGAACGTAGCTGGGAAAGGAGATTATCTTGAAAAATAAATCCATTTTTCCCTAAATTTCTTGTGTTATCTGTGTTGGGTCGGGTTCTTATTGGTCCACCCTCGTAAATTAGTGAGCCGCCGAATGGTTGGCAACTAGTCTTGTGTAGTTCGCGAACGAACTAGTTCGGAAGAGCGCTCACACAGGCGAACTACGCGAACTAGTTCGCAGATCCCTCGCCTCTTAGTTCGTCCGCTCCTTTTCCGAAGACTGACGGGGAACAGCGAGAGGACGCGAGAGCGTGCAGAATCGCGTGATTCCCTTCGGCCAGATACCTTCATTTCGAGCTGAGATGCAGCTCAGCTGTACTTTCATAGTTCACTGCCACAAGAAATCCATTTTAAAAATAAAGTACTAGGAGTAATTTGTATGCAAAGTTGTTGTATACCATTGTATCACGCATTCGTGTAAATAACTGGATTATTTGCCTAAGTATTTGATGTCAAAATTCAAATATTTGTATAGCTTATGGGACTTAACTACGGGGTCATCAGTCCCTTAACTTACAAACTACTTATGAACTAGCTAACACTAAGGACGGCACAAGTATCCATGCCCGAGGAGGGGGGGATTCGAACCCCCGGACGTAGTGGTCGTGCAGATCGTGACTAGCGCGCCTCAGTCCCCTCGGCCACCGCGGCCGCCATTTGATGTCAAATTGCCCAAAAATATGGGTAATAGCACACGTTTTGCAACACTGATTCATTATATAAAAATGCTGTCATAAAAAAGAGCTCTTTTAGTAGCGGTAGCAAAAGCCAAAAAAAAGCGGACGAACTAGAAAGAGCGGGCGAACTAGAAGGAGCGGGCGAAGTAGAAGCAGCGGGAAAAACTAGAAGCAGCGGGCGAACTAGAAGGAGCCGGCGATTATGCCAAACGTATCTCGCTTCATAGTTCGTTGATTCTTTTCGAAGACCGACGGGCAATAGCGAGAGGGTGTGTAGCAGAATTAAAAATCTCGTGTTTGCCTTCTGCTGATGAGTCATTTCGAGGTGAGCGTCCGCCTGCTAGATTACATAGTTCAGTGCTACAAAAGTTCTGTTTGATGTGTTCTGCACTCTGCAATATCTGACTAATAAATTCCATAATGTCAAGATATAGAGATAACGCTAAACTTAAACGCGACAAATTATACACTATGTGTTTCTTTTGGTTTGCGTGATATCGTTAGCGGCTCAAGCAGCAAGTGCATGAAGCAGCTAGGTGGGGGGACGTCCCCATCCACCTGCACGCGCGTACCACGCCGCTCAGCCGTCACTGGGAGCGGACGAACTAAAAGAACTCCCGATCGCGAACTATTATGCGCAAGACTATTGGCAACGAGTGTCGCCGTATCGCGTGTCGGGTCTGCGGCGTTCGGTTTCGGCCGCTTGGCTCGGTTGTTGGGTGCCTCGGTTCGGTTCGGTTCGGCTCGGCCCGGCCCGGCCCGGCTGCGCTCGGCTCGGTGCATCCGGCTCGCGTGCGCGTCGCAGCTGGGAATTTATTGCCGGCAGCTAGCAGCGAGCAGCCAGCCAGCTAGCAGCGAGGCAGCCGCCGCCATCGACCGCGCGTTATCGAAAAGCCATCGAGCCGCGGCACGCCGCGCCGCCCAGACCCTCGCAACGCGCCGCGCCCCATTTGACGGCGACGCTGGCGCAGCCGGAATAGGGGCGGCAGTAGGTCGCCAAAAAGACCACCGCGCAAGTTGGCGGCGCCGGCGCGGTAAGCCCTTGCCGACATCACCTGCGATAAAACTAAGCGCACACCGACCTACCTCCCAGCGATGGAGTAAAACCGTCTGCCGGACCGGGGCTTCGAACTCGGGAACTTTCGCCCATCGCCAGCAAATGATCTACCAATGGAGCGACACTCGCAGTTTTAGGTCGCGTCACGAGTCGTGTTTGTTAGAGAACTTGCTCCTAAAAGGCTAAAATTGTCAGATAGAGTTGCGATCCAGACACTTTTTTTTATGTGTCGGCAAGTTTCGCGTCAGCGGCCACTCCTCTGTGGAGTGGAAACGCATTTTCCAGCTAAGTTCCAGGGTAGGACAAAATTATCCCTTTCAGACCGTAGCTTGCAAACTACTTAAACCTAGGTAAACTAACCTAAGGACAACACACACACCCATGCCCCAGGGAGGACTCGAACCTCCACGGCGAGCAACCGCGCGCTCCACAGCGAGACGCTTTAGACCGCTCGGCTACTCCACCGCGGCTATCCCTTTCAGACCCAAGGTTGTAGCTGTTATGATATTAATATAGAGAGGGACGTTTAAGATAAAAATACCTTCAGTAATATATTACAAAACAGAAAACAAATTTATTTTCTAAAAATTTTGTATCTACACAATTGTCTGTTTTGGGCCTTCACTCCAATTTTTTTTATGATCTTCACTATCTTACAGTAACATGCCTTTGAAAGAAATGACATACTAACATCACAGGATCATATAAAATCTATTGGCTGTCAGATATGATAGTTTCACATGTCAAACCAAGGATGTCAACACCTTGTCAACAAGTCTCTCTTGCCACCATTGTAAGTATACTGGAAGTTTACCGACTGCTAGTGTCACCCAGTGTAGAAACATGAAGCTAAAGCACGTTAGGCATTTTACCACAGTCAATCCACGATTATGTGATGCAGACACGAACTTCCAAGCTTCAATCACAAAGAAAGCGAGCAAAACCAGAACCGCGCAACTGCGCGTGCAGGGCCTGAGAGAGTTATATGAACACATATCGCTCTGCAAGTTGAGACCATTGCGTACGTCTCAACACTCAGACGCGACCCCAACGCCCAACTCATATGCGACGTCTTGGACGTTCTCAGTAACGGCGCGTTTCATTTGTTCACAGTTTCAGTGAACTCCTAGAAATGAAGCCGATAGTGCAAAATATTGTGTATTTCTCGTAACATTCCTCGTTTCATTCTCGTAGCTGATATACCGGGTGTTCAAAAAGTCAGTATAAATTTGAATACTTAATCAGTCACGGAATAATGTAGATAGAAAGCTATAAATTGACACACGTGCTTGGAATGACATGGGGTTTTATTAGAACCAAATAAGAAACAAAAGTTCAAAAAAGTCCCACGGATGGCACTTCATCTGATCAGAAAAGCAATAATTAGAATAACAAATTAAGACAAAGTATAGATGATGTTCTTTACAGGAAATGATCAATATGTTCACCATCATTCCTCAGCAATTGCTGTAGTCGAGGAATAATGTTGTGAACAGCACTGTAAAGCATGTGCGGAGTTATGGTGAGGCATTGGCGTCGGACGTTGTCTTTCAGCATCCCGGTCGATCACGATAAACTTGCGACTTCAGGTAACACCAAAGCCAATATTCGCACGGACTGAGGTCTGGGAGGCCAAGCATGAGGATAGTGGCGGCTGAGCACACAATCATCACCGAACGACGCGCGCAAGAGATCTTTCACGCGTCTAGGAATACTTTGGTTTATATAAACCCCATGTCATTCCAAGCATGTGTGTCAATTTTTAACTATCTTCATTATTCCGTGATTTATTAAGTTTTCAAATTTATACGGACTTTTTGATCATCCGGTATTTTATCTGGTTTTTGAAAGTTCCTTTTATCGCATGAGAAACTTCGAAGTCTTGCGAATAGCACGCATACGTGCCGTAGCAGGACCTGTTAAGACTGAGATTCTCTTCTGAACCTCTTGAATCAGTCCGTGGGGCGAAAGGAAACGTCTGTAGGAACATGACCGTTTGCGCTGGTCAGCGAAACAGCTACTATGCTACTCGGAATCAAACGGAAACGCCCGATTAAAATTTCTTATCTACATCTACACAGATACTCTGCAAATCACATTTAAGTCCCTGGCAGAGGGTTCATTAACCACTTTCATAACATTTCTGTACCTTTCCATTCTCTAATAGCGCGCGGGAAGAAAGAATACCTAAATCGTTCCGTTTTCGATCTGATTTCTCTTATGTTATTGGGATGGTCGTGTCTCCCTAAGTAGGTAGGTCGTCAGAAACTTCAGCGAAGTGGTGTACGCAACTCCAATCAACGATGTGTAGGGAATATACGGTGCCAGAAGGACTAAGGAAGATGCGTTACTACGAATGGGAACCAAGCGCAACACCCCCTATAAACACGTGTTTATGTCGCAAAGTGTCCGTTTCCGGATCCATGTTTATTGGACTTATTTTTCTTGTCTCGACGAGTAATACTCCCGTTCAAAGTATTCGGCACTCTTTTTGAACACCAAAATAGAACTGTAACGTGACATTTTGGCCGGTTTGGTGAGGTGCGTGCGTCGCACAGCCGTTCGCAATTTCCGGTGCGTTGGCGCAGCGGACGCGGGCCAGCAGGCCAAATTAGATTAGTGTCAGTGTTGCAGGCCGGGCAATATATCAAAATACGGCGGCGATAAAAACCCGGCCCCTCCCCCAAGCGGACCATACAGGCTGTGGGTGTCCTGTGGGAGACCGCGGTACTCGCTTATCCTGCCCGTTACAGCTGTGCGCGCCGGCGCGCTATCGAATAATTAAAGGCACGCACTTGATCGGTTCCAGTTCCATTCCGACGACGAGGTGTTGGCTTGCTGCTTCCCATTCTCAAACAAGACCGCGAAAGGAGAAATTTGCATTGAGGTTTGGTCGCAATTCTGATGGCTTTTGTCCACCAGGACAAAATCATTCAAATGTTTGTATATCTGTTGGACCAAACCGCTATGGTCATCAGTCCCCGGCACTTAGAAACTCCTTAAACTAACACTAAATAGGAGTTATACGCAAAATTACAGACCTATATTACTGACGTCGGTTGTTGTTGTTATGGTCTTCAGTCCGGAGACTGGTTTGATGCAGCTCTCCACCCTACTCTATCCTGAGCAAGCCTTTTCATCTCGGCAACCCACATCCACTAGAATCTGCTTACTATACGCGTCTCTTGGTCTCCCTCTGCGATTTTTACCCCACACACTTCCCTCCAATGCTAAATTTATGATTCTCCGATGTCTAAGAATGTGTCCTACCAAGCGATCCCTTCTTTTAGTCAGGGTATGCCAAAAATTCCTTTTCTCGCCAATTCTGTTCAGTACCTCTTCATTAGTTTGCGATGTACCCACCTAATCTTCAGCATTCTTCTGTAGCACCAGATTTCAAAATCCTCTATTCTCTTCCTATCCGCACTGCTTATCGTCCATGTTTCACTTCCGTACAAGGCAACACTCGACACAAATGCCTTCAGAAAAGACTTCCTTACACTTAAATTAATATTCGATGTTAGCAAACGTCGGTTTGCAGCAGGATTTTAGAACATATACTTTCCTCAAATCTTATGAACTACCTCGAAAACAGCGGCCCGTTAACCCCATAGTCAACAGGGATTCAGAAAGTGTCGTTCGTGTGAAACGCAGCTACCTATTTACTCACATCGTGTAATGAGCGCTATCGACAACCGATGTCAAATACATTCTTAGACATCAAGGAATTGTGAATTTAGCTTTGGACGGAAGTGTGTGGCGCAAAAACCGCAGAGGAAGACCAAGAGATGGATACAGTACGCAGATTCAACCAGATGTAGGTTGCCGTTCTTATGTGGAGTTGAAGAGGCTTGCTCAGGATAGGGTATTGTGGAGAGCTGCATCAAACCAGTCTCCGGACTGAAGACAACAACAACAACTGCCAGAATAGAGCCAATGTTAATTTAAAGCCTATCTTTCATTGGCCAATTAGCCACCCTTTCCTAGGGCGCCCACAAGCCTTCACTGCTTTGCCTTCCATCGTGGCACCACCTCCAACCTATCTTATTTGTACAGCAGTGGGATGGGTTGTACAATTTTAATATCATCCTTGGGATAAAGATTAAGTACTGTACATATGTCATATTTAGGTATCGTTCCCTCGGCTTTCATTGACTGACAAAAGGACATCGCAAAGCGTTATTTAACTTTCGCACTTCGGTAGGCTCTTGCGCCGTATTTCACCAATGTCGTAATTATACTTGAATGTTACGAAGAAAAGCTCTCGTGATGCTACATTGCATTGAAGATCGCCAATAAGCGAGCAGTTTTGAGTGCTGTTTGCACACAGCAGAACGCCGCCTGTACCCGTCTGACTTCCGATTGCGCTGTTGGGAATTTGAAGTTTGTTCTCGTGTTGGTGCGTGTTATCAGTGTAAGTGTGTGTTATTTAGTGTGGTCTAACACTGTACTTGTTCCCGCTTGCACAGGCGTATTTAAGTTTGTACTTATATCTAATAATTATTCCCTAAAATTACGAGTGAGGGTGAGTTTTGGTCTTTTTACAGAAATGTTGAGTGGGTCTTATCCTAAATTTTAAGTGAGCTGATGGGTCGAAGTTTGTGCATGTTCATAAAGTTTAATTGATTTATCTTTAATAAGTGTGTAGATGGAGGTAGGCCTAATTGTTCCCTAGTGTCTGTATTTTTAGTGTATCTGTCACTTCCGGTGATGACACGAAAGGCCTTGTTCTGGAGACGTTGGAGTCGGAGGAGATGGGTGTCAGACGCCATGGAGTATGCTTCCGAGCCGTACAGGCATAAGTATGAGTTGTCGCCAGAGCAGGACTTTACAGTCTACTGTGATAGAGTCGCCCTAGAGGAGGGGATAAAGTTGGGAGATAAGCGCGAAGCCCTTATTGGCTGCGGTTTTGATGTGTTTATTCCATGTCAACTTTTTGTCTATTTAATGGAGTATTAATTAATTAAGTATTTAATGGAGTCACGCGAAGGAAGATCAAAAAAATGTTCAAATGTTTGTAAATCTATCGGACCAAACTGCGTGGTCATCAGTCCGTAGCTTACGAACTACTTAAACCTAGGTAAAGTAACCTACGGACAAAAACACACACCCATGCCCCAGGGAGGACTCGAACTTCCACGGCGAGCAACCGCTCGGCTACTCCACCGCGGCCAAGGAAGATCCTGGCCGGCAATGGTTAGCTGACGGTCGGGGATCTTCCGCTTGTATATAAAGTATATGGCCTGGCACTTCGAAGGGTTGATCTTCACCTTCCATATGTTACACCACTGTTTGATATCGTCAAGGTGTAGCTGCAGATTGCTCTGTATGAACGGCAGATTTCGGCTGCTACGGTACATCGCCGTATCGTCCGCGTACAGCGCTATCTGTCCCCTTGCTTGTCTGGGAATGTCGTTTGTATAAATTGTGTAGAGTACAGGGCCTAAAACCGAACCTTGTGGTACTCTGGCCGCAATCGGTCGTTTCTGGCTGGATCTATCTCCATTTCATACAAAGAATTGCCTCTGTGCAAGAAAGGAGTCGATTATCCAGATGATATCAGAATGAAACTTCACTCTGCAGCGGAGTGTGCGCTGATATGAAACTTCCTGGCAGATTAAAATTGTGTGCCGGAACCGGGACTCGAACCTGGGACCTTTGCCTTTCGCGGGCAAGCGCAGTACCGACTGTGCTATCCCGACACGACTCACGATGCCGCCTCACAACTTTCCTTCCGCCAGTACCTCGCCTCCTACTTTCCAAACTTCACAGAAGCTCTACTGTAAACACGCAAGACTAGCAGTCCTGGAAGAAAGGATATGGTGGAGACATGGCTTAGCCACAGCCTAAGGGATGTTTCCAGAATGAAACTTCACTCTGCAGCGGAGTGTGCGCTGATATGAAACTTCCTGGCAGATTAAAATTGTGTGCCGGAACCGGGACTCGAACCTGGGACCTTTGCCTTTCGCGGGCAAGCGCACTACCGACTGTGCTATCCCGACACGACTCACGATGCCGCCTCACAACTTTACTTCCGCCAGTACCTCGCCTCCTACTTTCTGGCACACAATTTTAATCTGCCAGGAAGTTTCATATCAGCGCACACTCCGCTGCAGAGTGAAAGATTCACTCTGGAAACATCCCTTAGGCTGTGGCTAAGCCATGTCTCCATCATATCCTTTCTTCCAGGAGTGCTAGTCTTGCATGGTCCGCAGGAGAGCTTCTGTGAAGTTTGGAAAGTTGGAGGCGAGGTACTGGCGGAAGTAAAGCTGTGAGGCGGCATCGTGAGTCGTGTCGGGATAGCACAGGCGGGTAGTGTGCTTGCCCGCGAAAGGCAAAGGTCTCAGGTTCGAGTCCCGGTTCCGGCACACAATTTTAATCTGCCAGGAAGTTTCATCCAGATGATATGTCCTGGGCACCCTCTTTGATCTAACTCGTATTTTAAACCAAGCGCCCCTGGCACAGTGCTGCAACCCCGTGCAGCGCCCACGCACCGGCCCGCCGCTCGATGGATCGGCGGCTGCAGCCGTTCCCACGGAGACGCGCTCTGTCAACAGGTGACGTCACGCGGTGTTTGCGATCGGCAGCAACAACACAGGTATGCAAACAGGCGGCCGCTATGGCAAAACTCTGGCGCAAACGTTTTGCCTGCGCTGCGCCGCGCGGCGCTGTTGACACGGCCGGCCCGTTTACGCGACCCAAAACATGCGCCATCGCTGCCGCGCGTGGCCAGGATCGCCGAGCCGCGCGCTGTGCGCAGATGGGACGGCGGAAGCGGCCCCATGTTTGGCAGCTGCCACACTGCCCGTATTAAAAATACTGCGGCCGGCGACAGCATACGGCTTCAGAGTTAGACGACGAAGAGTCCTAGTGGTGCTGCGATCACAGGCAGCGTGAATGAAATGTTGATGACGCCGGCACATCGCTCAGGGAGTTCTGCAGATCACATACTGATATGCCCACAGACATTCTGTAGGCCAATGGCTAAGCCAAATCAAATGTTCAAATGTCGGTAAATCTATCGCACCAAACTGCGTGGTCATCAATCCGTAGCTTACTAACTACTTAAACTTACGTAAACTAACCTAACGACAAACACACACACCCATGCCCAGGGGAGGACTCGAACCTCCACGGCGAGCAACCGCGCACTCCGCAGCGAGACGCTTTAGACCGCTCGGCTACACCACCGCGGCTGCCAATGGCTAAGCCAACCACCGGGATATATGTATATATATATATATATATATATATATATACAGGGTGTTTCACTAAGTGTGTTTGCCTCTGTAATTTATAAAATAATAGGTGACGGGAAATTTAAATGCGGTAGGTCAACACAAGAAATGTTACACTTTCTGAGGAGCTATGAACATAGTTTATTGTATGATTTTCCACAGAGTTACAGCACAAAGATATAACTTTTTAAATGGAACAATAGTTTTTTCTATCGTGCTTTGGATTCGTTGAAACCAGCTGCGTCCAAATCAATCTAAACGACATTCCTCTCACTGTTAGTTTGGGAGCTACAACCCTTCAAAGTTTCAGGGGCAGACACCACATGCCGTACATAATACATGGCTGTGTGGTGGGTGATGGATGTTATGGCGGTGGGAAGTTGATTTACATGAGATGTTCAAATGTGTGTGCATGTTCCTCAATGCATAATGCAATGCGCCGTCTAAAGGATCTGCGGACGAGATGTAACATCGCCGGTGTGACGGAGCGACATGCGTCCTCGATGCGCCGTTTTAGATCATCTGGGGATGTGGGCTTAGTGACGTAAACACGATCCTTTAGATATCCCCACAAAAAGAAATCTACTGGTGTTAAATCGGGCGACCTTGCGGGCAATGAATGACGACCATGGCGCCCCAAACCCACCACACAACCATGTATTATGTACAGCGTGTGGTATCTGCCCATGAAACTTTGAAGGGTTGTAGCTCCCAAACTAACAATGATAGGAATGTAGTTTAAATTGATTTGAACGCATCTGGTTTAAACGAATCCAATACACGATAGAAAAAACTATTGTTCCATTTCAAAAATTATATCTTCGTGCTGTTACTCTTTGGAAAATGATACAATAAACTATGTTCATAGCTCCGCAGAATGTGTAACATTTCTTGTGTTGACCTACCGCATTAAAATTTCCCGTCACCTATTATTTTATAAGTTACAGAGGCAAACACACTTAGTGAAACACCATGTATATATAAATTATTTTTCAAAAGAGATAGATTGACTGGCTTAGACTTACCTTTGTGCTGTACCACCGATAGTTACACAAATGAAGAAACAGAAAAAAGGGGAAGAAAAAGGACAACCTTTCGGAACACAGTTCCTTCCTCAGGTGAGAGAGAATGGAAGAAAAAAGGATGGGAACAGAAGGGAAAGGTAATTCACGACCTAGGTCACGAAGGTGGTGATTGAGGAGTGTGGAAGTCATAGATACTGCATGTTAGTATTGGCTCAGTACTAACATACAGAATCTCTGACTTCCACACTCCTCGCTTGAGCCCCGGATACGCGCTAGCACCGCGCCTCATGTATTTCAAACGTCAACTTCGATTCGCAGTTTCTCCTGATGCAACAAAAGGCATTCTTTTTGTGATTTTTCCATCCTATCGATTGCTTAAAATAATATCGGGTATCCATTTAAAACAACATAAGTTTGTGTCGAAAATATTTCTTCTCGATTTATAGTGTTTCGTACTATCTAATTTCATAAGCCCCTGCCGTACGTTCATGACCGTGAAAATGGTTTTCCAATACCTCTTGTAGTTTCAGAGCTATCTGAGGTGAAACACTTGAGTGGAACACCATATATATATATATATATATATATATATATATATATATATATATATATATATATATAGCTGGGTGTCTCATCTGTCTTGCTCACCCAAAATATCTCTGCAACAAAAACAGCTATTGTAAAACGATTTTCACCAGTATCAATGTAAGGCTGGGACTCATGAATGTACATATTTTGAAACATTCTAAAACGAAAGAATATGTGTTTTTTAACACAAACTTAGGTTTTTTTAATCGACACCTTATTTCATTTCTTCAGCAGTGTATAACATGACAAATCACATCAAATCACATAAACGATGTCGTTGTTCCATCGCAATATGCAAATTACATCCCGAGATATTGCGAAGTGAAGTTGACGCTTGGAATAAGCGAAACGCGGGGCTAGCGCACGTCCTGGGCAGCATGAGGTTCTTCTCTGAATCTTTGGACGTGTGCTATATCTAGGGTGAAAGAGTTGAGTGGGACACCCGGTATGTAACTATCGTGAAGTACATCTACCAGTTCTTATATGGAGCCCTATAATAAACAGTTTAACGTCAATTAGAGCAGATGATGACACCACAGTGTCGAAACCGGTCGATTTGAATAAATATAAGATAAAAATTGCTATCTTGACATCTATCCTTCTACTTACAAGGAAAGTACTTAGGTTCGAACAAGCCGGCCGCGGTGGCCGAGGGGACTGAGGCGCTCCAGTCACGGTCTGCAGGGCCAGTACGGTCGGGGGTTCGAATCCCCCCTGGGACATGGATATTTGTGCCGTCCTTAGCATTAGCTAGTTCGGAAGTAGTTTGTAAGTTTAAGGACTGATGATCCCGTAGTTAAGTCCCATAAGCTATACAAACATTTGAACATTTTGGGCTCGAACAAATATAAATACACGAAAATCGTGTGAGAGATAATGTGAAGGTTCCTCATTGCACTAGTGATATTCCCTCATCTGCAAAACTCTGCAGTCGTCCATTAGAGGCCTCTGCGTGTGCCACGCCGCACTGCACCTTGACCTGCCGGTACACCAGTAGTGACGGTGCAGTGTGGTTCTGAAGTTGCGTTTTGTGACGTTATTTGTTTAGTGAAGCGTCGGATAGGTCGGCGATTGGTAAAAAATCCTGCTAATATAGTGTGACTGGTCGAAATGAAGTTACGAAGAAACCTTCTTCGTGAAGATGGTACTAGTGTAGAAGATGAATCATTCGCATGTTACCTGGTATATACTATAGTGTTTGTAATCTATTCTCATATTTTTGCACTATAATAGATACCAGAAAACATGTCAATGATTTATCTTCTACACGAAGACCGTATTCACAAAGAAGGGCTGTTTGGATTTTCATCTCAACCAATCGCAATACATTATCAGGATTGATTACCAATCGCCGACCCATCTGACGCTTCACTACACAAATAACGTCACAAAACGCAAGTTCAGAGGCACACCGCACTGTCCCTAGTGCTCCCAACTGGTGTACCGGCAGGTCAAAGTGTAATACGGCGTGGCACGCGCAGAGGTCTCTAATGGGCGACTGCAAAGTTTTGCAGATACGAGAGTATCGCTAGTGGAATAAGGGACCTCTGCATTATCTCTCAGACGATTTTGGTATATTTGTGTTCGAGCGCGAGTACTTTCCTTGTTAGTGAAATACTTGTTGCGTCAGCATCTCTATTAGTAAACATATAACACGTTGGCGAGACTTGCAGGTGGCGGCATCGTGGCGACGCGGTTGGAAGCGCGCGGTCCATACACTTGCCAGCGCTCCATACACTTGCCAGCGCTCCATACACTTGCCAGCGCTCCCACTGGGGAAAGGGAGGGAAGCGGAGCCTTTTCTGCGAGTGCTTACGCGCGACGGTCTCCCCGCTAATGCCGCCTGTTTTCCGGCTAAAGACAGCGCGGAGACTTTCATTTCAAAGAGGCGGGCGGGCTTTAAAGGGAGAAAGAAAGATTGCAGGTAGGATTTCTGCGTCGCGCTCCGAGGGGCGAGAGGAAATTATTTCTCGTCTCTCATTCCGGAGGCTGCTTCTTTTGTGACATGATTCTCGGTTCTTCAAGAAAGAGAAAGAGAAAGAGAGAGAGATGCTTCACTACGAGCTGGTGAGCATCAATTCATGCCCCTCGTCTCAATGTAGAGCTATTTTATTACTGCTCCCATTTTATGCGTCACCGTCAAACAGCTGAACAATGCTGAATGTGCACACAAGCACCGTTGGACATGTACTCATACGAAGTAACGAGTGCTATTGATTCTCTATTTCTGGATTTTCAGAATACTTTTGATACACGGCTTGAAATCAAATTGCGTGCTGTGGAACATCGTCCCAGATGAATAAAATCTTTTATATATTTTTGACGACGTTACAGCGTTCATTTTTTTAATGAAATTAATAGCAATTTGCGATGTTATGGCTTCACTGTAGTAGGTTTAGATGAAATACCAAAGTGCGGCGAATGAAAATTTGTGCCCCGCCGGGATTAGAACCCGGGATCTCCTGCTTACTAGTCAGACACGTTGACGACTCCACCACCGAGGACACAGTGACCGGCCCGACTGCAGAGGACTCTTTCCTGCACGTCTGCCGCCATTCCCAAATCTCCATTTGCCATGCTGTCTCTTTCCTATTACCACAACCTATTTGTTCCGTAATGCTCGCAGCCACAATACTGTATTCCCGCATCAGGGAGAACAGACCACGAGGTATCGAGACACAATTAATTGTCGTCATGAGCCCAGCCTCGGCTTGTTCATTCGCCGTACTTTGGTATTCCATTTAAACCTAGTACAGTGAAACCGTAACATCGCAAATTGCGATTTATTTCATTAAAAAATGAACGCTGTAACGTCGTCAAAAGTATACAATTGTATACAAGCCGAGGCTGGGCTCCTGGCGACAATTAATTGTGTCTCGATGCCTCATGTTCTGTTCTCCCTGATGAGGGATTCCAGTATTGTGGCTGCGAGCATTACAGAACAAATAGGCTGTGGTAGTAGGAAAGAGACAGCGTGGCGAATGGAGATTTGAGTGTGGCGGGAGACGTGCAAATTTTCATTCGCCGCACTTTGGTATTCCATCTAAACCTAGTACAGTGAAACCATAACAGCAAATTGCGATTTATTTCATTAAAGAATAAAGTCTTCTCGAGAATCCAGCGGCGTCAGGTAGTTACAATCCCACGAGCTTTCGACCAAGCTGTCTTTGGCCACCGTCATGTGGTAAATTCCGTTGCCTTGCCATTACATACCTGTGCTGCTCGCTGTGACGTCACAGGAGCCGTAAATGTTTCGTCGAAACGAATTCGGTGTCGATTTTCTGATGAAAATTCTGCTACGGCTGATTTTTCCGTCAACTGTCATTGCAAAAACGAAAGGATTCTGGGACAGTGTTATAAAACCAACCATCGGAATTAAAATATCGGAGAACACCATCATGAGGACGTCGGCGTGCACTTCATCATAGCCTGGGACCCGGCCATCGCGAAGGTGAAGCAAGCACCGGACGTAAACGTGACCATATATGGCGTGGAAGTGAGTCTCAGTGACGTCACTGGTAGCAGCGCAAGACAACGATGATGCAGCAGTCGCTTACCACTTGACGTTGGACAAGGAGAACCAGGAGGCCCGAGAAGACTGTATTCATTCATATCGCCGTGATACCATGCGATCATCTGTCATCTCAGATGTGTCATTGGATTGGAAATTTCCTGTCAGACAGGGCACAGTTCGTACTAATTTACAGAAAAGCATCGACTACAGCAGAGCTGATACCTGGCGTTCCTGTTCGTCTGTTGTTCTTGTCTACATAAATGATTTGGCCACGTATTTGAGCCGCAATGTCACGGATTGCCTGGCCGCTTCCGCTGGAAGTTCAAATCCTCCCTCGGGCATGTTTGTGTGTATTGTCCTTAGTATAAGTTAAGTACTGTGCATGTCTAGGGACCGATGGCCTGAACTGTTTGGTCCCATAGTTACGCAAACTTTGAACATTTCAACTTTAAATGATTTGGAGAAAACCTGTGCAGCTGTATTAGACTGTTCGCAAATGACGCTGTCATTTATCGGCTAGTAAAGTCGTCAGAAGATCAAGACTAACTGCAGAACGATTTACATATCTGAATAGTGCGAAAATTGTCATTTGAATCTAAACAACCAAAAGTGTGACGTCTTGTACATGTATACTGAAAGGATTCCTTTAAATTTCTTATACAGTATAAATCAATAAAATATGAAGGCCTTACATTCATGTAAATACCTAGAAATTATTATTACTAAATTGGAAAGAACTGTTAGCACTGTCGTGGGGAAGGACAACCAAATGCCGCCTTTTATTGGCAGAACTCTGAGAAGATGCAACAGAACTACTGAAGAGCCTACCTACAGTAGGCTTGACAGTCCTATTTTGGAGTCCTTATCAGGACATCGAGACAGTACAAAGAAGAACATCTCGTTCTGTAGCATTCTCATACAGGGGAGAGAGTTGGAGTCGGAATCACATCAAGAACGGCGTTTTTGACTTCGGCGAGATCTACTTACAAAATTTACATCGCCGACTTCACCCTCAGAATGCTAAGACATATTGTGTTGACTCCCATCGCCATAATAAAACACAAGAAAGCGGAGCTCGGAAGCAGAGATTCTTGTGTTCTTTCTTCCCACACGCTGTTTGAGAATGGAGTGGTAGATAATCAGTATGAAGGTCTTTCGATGTACTCTCTTCCAGGCACTTTGAGATTTGATTTGGAGAGAACGCGATGTATATGAAATTTAAGACAGTGTGGTACAATTATCACACAATTGGTAAGTCCACTGGACCAGAAGCTAGTGGACGCGACTGGAATCTCGACAGAATTTTATCAATTTGGTAGAAAGTTGTAAACATCGCACTTCAACGAAAGTTAAACCGTGTATGAGCCGGTAGTCTCCGTTTTGACATAGGGCACTGAAAACTGCTTTGCGACGTATCCTAGATAAGTGGTGGCCGAGATGTTCAGTATTTCAGCATTTCCTCTGTTTAATTTTACCCATTTTCCATTAATCTTAATAAAGAGGCTATTCTTACTTTCTCTGAGCCGATTACGGCTGATTTATTTAGAGATTTGCTCTTATATTGAAACAACTTCGTTTTTCTCTTGCGCGGCTAGTTTATAAAGCAAACGCGCAACAACAGTTATATATACTACCTTTAAAAAACCCTTGAACTTTCGGCAGCTAATTTCGCCATCGTCCTACTCATGGTACTATGGGGTTCCTTATACCAAGCTAGACTAAGTACCCGGCATTGCTAGGGTACATATAATTATATTTATTCCTTCCTACTTCTCTAGCCGTCTCCTCCTTTTCCACACTGCCCATTTCACCTGTGTCTGTTGGCGCGCTCGGTAAAGCGCTCGGCTGGAAACAGAAAGGTCGCGTGTTCGAAACCCGGTCGGGCCTCGAAATTCTGTCAGTCTGCACTTTAACCCATCCTTCACCTCTCAACGATGTGAGAAGTCGCCAGAAACGACACATGGTTCGGATTCCACGATAAGCTGTAGGCCCCCTTTCCCCGGTTGGATAACTGGTGTAGGCTAGGGACACGCAAGTCGCCGAAGTGGCGTCCAATTGAAAGACTTGAACCAGGCCAATGAGCCACACGAAATTATTATATACCTGTGTCTGTTGCGGCTATCAGACTGTAGTCACGTTTTGACTCAGGTCAGTCATTATGGTTTTATGTTTGTTTGTAATTCTTGTGGGACCAAACTACGTTGGTCATCAGTCCCTAGACTTACAAGCTACTTAAACTAAGTTAAACTAACGTAAGGACAACACACACACACATCCATGCCCAAGGGAGGATTCGAACCTCCGACGCGGGAGGCCGCGCGATCCGTAACGTGGCGCTCAAGACCGCTCGCCCCCCCCTCAATTGTTTTTTGTCCTTTTGTCTGTGTCAACCACAGAAAACCCAGATCCCGATGCCCGACCAAGGATCTCGGGACCCCCAGAACGCGAAGCTAAAGTGCTACCATTACGGTAACTCCACCCGGTTATAATTGAGGGAAAAAAAAAGGAAAAAAAAAAGTGGTGGCCGGTACTAGAGTCTTTCTCTACAGAGTTTAGCTGACGATGTAAATACTTTCACGCGTCCGCCCCCCATCCCCCATTATCCCCCAGCAGGCCGTCCTCTATTCCCCCCACCCCCTCTG
The DNA here is from genome assembly GCA_026315105.1 of Locusta migratoria. Taxonomy (NCBI): domain Eukaryota; kingdom Metazoa; phylum Arthropoda; class Insecta; order Orthoptera; family Acrididae; genus Locusta; species Locusta migratoria. The sequence continues at coordinate 643,901,508 of CM048746.1, forward strand.
ATATGAACCTGCTTACTGTATTCGTCTCTTCGCCTCCCTCTTCAGTTTTTACCCCCACACACGTCCCTCCAGTGCTAAATTTACGATTCCTTGATGTTTAACAATGTGTTCTACCAATCGATCCATTTTTCTAGTCAAGGTAAGCCAAAAATTCCTTTTCTCACCAATTCTGTCCAGTACCTCTTCATTAGTTTCGCGATCTACCCAGCTAATCTTCAATATTCTCCTGTAGCAAAACTGGGGGAGTGCAATGAAATAAAACAGTTCAAAATTAACAGCTGTTACAAATCTAATTATATAAATACGCTAACACGAAAATTGTGGTACAGATTACTAATTTATTCGTACAGAAGGCCAATGAAAGCTACATAATTCGAAATATTGTTTGTCGTAGATTTCACGAATATAAATATTATGTGTGCATTTAGCCATTAAAAGTGGTAAAAGGAAGTAGAAATTTTCCTATCTACAGTTTGAATCAAGTTCTACATTCTCCAACAATCAGCTCACTGATTGGCTATTCGCCTCGACCAAAGACGCTGTAATGCAGCGCATCTGCAGTATTAAAATAACGTATTAAAATAATTGAATATCGAAACATGGAGTGCTCCCATCTCACTTTCTTGTGCCGTTCAAATGCTTCATTTTCGCAGCGATTAAAAGTGGTTAAAGGAAATGGATGTTTTCATATGAATGAAAGGATGAAGCGCCGGGAGAGGCATGTAGCGGTGCACGGGTGCAACTACGAAGTCGACATGTTGTCAGCTCTGGAATTCTGAATATCGCAGTATCAAAATAACGTTATTTCTTGGCATTGTATAAATATATGAACACCGAAATTGTAGTTCCATTCCAAATATTTAGGCTAATGAAAGTTATATAATTCGAAAATGCCATGAGAATTATATACTTCTGTTTCTATTTGTTTTTATTGTGTCAGGCATTTTCCTTAACACGTAAAAGATAACGTTTCCTACCTCCCAGTGCCGGTTAAATTTTACCAAATATCCCAGCGGCCTTCTACGATAATGTTGGCAACAGATTCTGAATAGTGAGAATCCTGTGAGTCTTCATTTTAGCCAATCGTTTGACAACGCTGATGTTTTCTCATGTAATCTTCGCTTTACGAGGGCAATTGTTTTTACTGAGCGGACGAGGGTACATACAAGAACCTGTCAACCATAAAGCAGGAACAGCATTATTTGTTTACTTCGTGGTCTGTACGATACACTAATCGAGTCATTCTATGTGGTTCGAACAAATGGGCAAAGATTTTCTTCTATCGTGTTGTTGATGTTGACAACATAATCACGCGAGGCCGCCGACATGATACGTAAAATTTTACCCCCATTGATCAGTGTAAACACAATTAGTCGTTTTTCGACCACAGGCAATACTAGTTAAAAATATTTCAATTGCAGAACTTCTGCGACATTGGTACGTATTTCATAGGAGAACATCGGGCCGGGATTGAAGATTGTGTGGTGGAGGCAGACGTGTTTTTAAGTGCGTCCAGCCGCTTTATCCAGTTGGCCGCTTTACCGGAGTGGTCGAAGCGTCTGCCTAGTAAACAGGAGGTTCCGGGTTCGTATCCCGGCCGCGGCACAAATATTAATTCAACGTTCCCCTCCGTTATACACTCCTGGAAAATGAAAAAAGAACACCATGAATTCGTCAACGCAGCAGAGCGAAACTTTAATGATACATTCTTGAGGATGTATACTGCACACGATCACGCAGTCAGAGCCATACGTACGTCAGTACAATCACCAGATGTCAACGCTAGTATCGTGTATACCCTCCTTTTGTAGCAATTCAGGGTGCAACTTTCCCATGAATACGATCGTAGAGGTGTCGAATGAAGTCTTATGGTACGGGCTGCCATGCAATTTCCATCTGATGCCTCAGTTTCACCAGATCTAATGCCGGTCGTGTAGACCGCGCCAAGATGAAGTTTCATCCGATCCGAGAAAAGCTGAGTGGGGAAGATACCTTGGGATAATGATGGGCAGCTTAGTTGATATACAACTAGAAGAGCACGTTGGGATGTATGGGATACGTGTGGAAGTACATTGTCCTGTTGCAAAAGCACATCGCCTTGTTGATGAATTAACGGAGGCAATACGGGTTGAATGATGGTTTCAAAGTACCGTGTACTGTTCAATTTTCCCACAAAGAACACCAGAGGAGAACGGCCAGTGTAGGATGTGGCTCCCCACACCATGATGCGAGGTGTCGGCCCCGTTTGCCTCAGTCGCTTACACTCCAGATTTTCGCACTCCCCTGCACGACTCCACACACGCGTACGACCATCATTGGCACCGAGGCAGCGACGACTCTCTTCACTGAACACGACACGTCTGCATAGGTCCCTTCATATGCACCTCCCATGACACCATTGGAGGCGGGCTGCACGATGTTGGGGCGTGAGCGGAGGACACTCTAAAGGCACACATGATCGTGCATCATTGTCAGGGGACCGATATTCTACACTTGTCATTCTCCTCTGGTGATCATCTATAGAACATTGAGCAGTGCACGGTACACTGAAACCATCATATAACCCGTCTACCTACCACTCATGCCCCAACAAGGCGATATGCTTTTCCAACAGGATAATACAGATCCACATGTATCCCGTACTACCCAACGTGCTCTTCAAGGTGTACGTCAACTACCCTGGCCAGCACGATTCCCAGATCTCTCCCCCATCGAGCATGTTTGGGACCGCATGAAACGTCATGTTGGGCGCTCTGCATGAACGGCACGAAATCTGATCCAACTGAGGCACCAGGTGGAAATTGCATGGCAGGCCATTCCACATGTCCACATTCGGAACCTCTACGATCGTTTCCATGAAAGAATTACAGGTTACGTTGCTGCAAAAAAAAAAAAAAAAAAAAAAAAAAAAAAAAAAAAAAAAAAAAAAAAAAAAAGTGTTCAAATGTTTGTATAGCTTATGGGACTTAACTACGGGGTTATCAGTCCCTAAACTTACTACTTATGAACTACTTACGAACTAGGACGGCACAAATATTCATGCCCGAGGGGGGATTCGAACCCCCGACCGTAGTGGCCGTACGGACCGTGACTGGAGCGCCTCAGTTCCCTCAGCCACCGCGGCCGGCGTTGTTGTCTTCAGTCCGGAGACGCGGTACTAACGCCAACATTGCGGTTGTTCTCGTAACTGTACTCACGTGCGTACGGCTCTGCGTGTGTGATCGTGTGTTGTATACAATCTCAAAAATGTGTCATAAAAATTCCCTCTGCTCATCGTCGTCATCATCATCATCATCATTAGAGACTGATTATGCCTTTCAGCGTTCAGTCTGGAGCATGGTACCTCTAATACAATTCCTCCATGATCCCCTATTCAGTGCTAACATTGATGCCTCGTCTGATGTTATGCCTTTTACTTCAAAATCATTCTGCACCGAATCTAAGTACTTTCTACCTCGACTTCTCTTACCCTCCACTGCCGAGCTCATGAGTCTCAGGTAACCTTGCTTCTCCCATGCGTGTAACAGCTTGTTCGCTCTAACTGCTTCATCTATGGTGTTCATTCCCAGTTTTTCTTTGATTTCCTCATTATGGACACCCTCCTGCCATTGTTCCCATCTATTAGTACCTGCAATCATTCTTGCTACTGCTACTGCTGAGTCGACTAATTCATGGTATTCTTTTTTCATTTTCCAGAAGTGTACTCAATGCCTTGAATAAAATGATGTTTCTCGCACGAGCGAATCGGGGAAAGTGATTCTATCTGAACGAGAGGCTGGGTCATCGCCGCAGTGGGCGGTCGCGCGTGTTGAAACAGAAGGAATTCGTTTGAAATGTGGCCGCTGGGCCCGCAAAGCGAGCCGGACACGGCGCTCGTAAAAGCAGATGGCTCCATTTCCCGCGTAACTGGGCCCGCAGGAAGCGGCCGCGTGCGTGGCATGGCATGGCGTGGCATGGCATGGCATTTCCATGCAGATCTTGCCGCCCACGCGGGCGGCCGGGGCCCCGTGCTATCGCCCCGCAGGGGGTGAATGGCATGTTCACGTTAAAGGTCAATTGTGACTCGGCCGCCGCGAGGAATTAAAAACGGGAATAATGCGGGAACGGGAACCATTTTACGATGGGGTAATGTAGAAGAATTGCAATAAAAGTGTTGAGTACCAAGTTAAGCTGAGTACAATGCGTTTTCGTTTCGTCTGTCGGTACTGCGGATGGTGCGGGTTGCAGTAGACTAAGTTAGACGTAGAGTACTGATGTACAAGTTGCGAAGTACTCAAGTCTACATTGAAGTTTTCATTCTGATGAATGGTCGATGTGGTATTTGTGTATGGGTTTTGTCTACATCTACATGGGATTGATTTTCTCAGGGATGCCAAAACAGTCTTGGTCCAACCCGCCACTGCCCGCACAGAAACTAAGTTTATTGTGCGGTATCTACATGGTATACTCTGCAAATCACATTTAAGTGCGTGGCAGAGGGTTCATCGAACCACCTTTGTACTATTAATGTCCCATTCCATTCTCGAATAGCGCGAGGGGAGAAAGAAACCCTGAATCTCTCCGTTCGATTTCTGATTTCTCGTATTTTATTCTGATGATCATTCTACCTATGTAAGTGGGAGTCAACTATATATTTTCGCACTCGGAGGAAAATGTTGTCTGCACGAATTATTTCAATTTACATATAAAGAGAAATACTAAAATGAGCTCTAACATGGAAATTAAGCGTTTCCGGACACATGTCCACATAACATATTTTCTTTCTTTGTGTGTGAGGAATGTTTCCTGAAAGTTAGGGCGTACCATTTTGTAACACCCTGTATAAAGAATATGTTAGCCTAAGTGTGTTTTTAGAATAAATGAAAAATTACCCTTTGTAAATTTCTCTTCAACCATTCGGACCCCCCCCCCCCCCTTTAACAATATCCTGGCTACGTCACTGCGCTGGATTAAAGATTAGCGATAAATGCAAGCTAAGTAAGGGGCCAATGCCGCTGAGTACTCATTTGTACAACCTGATCGGCACCGGATCTGGACTTGGCGACTTGGTGGTTATCAACTCTGTCAACTGCTGCTCTGCACCAGCTATGCGTATTATTACGTCATCCATTTGGGAGTTAGTGAGATCTCGTGAGTCGCGTATCTACATCTACATGGGATACTCTGCAAATCACATTTAAGTGCCTGGCAGAGGCTTCATCGAACCGCCAAGATACTATTTATCTCCCATTCCACTCTCGAATAGCGCGCGGGAAGAAAGAACACCTGAATCTCTCCGTTCAAGCTCTGATTTCTCGAATTTGATTCTAATGATCATTTCTACCTATGTAAATGGGAGGCAGGAATATATTTTCGCATTCGGAGGAGAATGTTGGCGATTGAAGTTTCGCAAGTAGCCCACGCCGCAACGATAAGCGCCGTTGTTGTAATGATTCCCACCCCAGATGCTTGTATCATTTCCGTAACGCTGTCTCCCTGTATCGTGACAATACGAAACGAGCTGCCCTTCTTTGGACTCTTTTGATGTCTTCCATCAAACCCACCTGATAAGGATCCCAAACTGGGTAGCAATACTCCAAAAAAGGACGGACAAGCGTAGTGTATGCAGTTTCTTTTGTTGTTCTGTTGCATCTTTTAAGGGTTCTGCCAATAAAACGCAGTCTGTGGTTCGCCTTTCCCACGACATTATCTATGTGTTCTTTCCATTTTAGGTCTGAATTAATAGTAATTCCCAATTATTTTATGGGGCTTACGGCCTTCACTTTTGATTGATTTATCTTGTAAACAAAGTTTAACGGATTTCTTTTCGTACTCATATGGACGACTTAACACATCTCATTATTTAGAGTCAATTGCCATTTTTTTACACCATACTGATATCTCATTCAGATCGTTCTGCAGTTGGTTTTGATCTTCAGATGATTTTACTGGGCGGTAAATGACGGCGTCGTCAGCTAACAACCTAAGACAGCTGCTTAGATTTTCTCTCAAATCGTTTATGTAAATAAGGAACAGCAGAGGACCAATAACAATAGCCTGTGGAATGCCCGATATCACGTCTGTTTTAGTCGATGCTTTATCACCGATTACTAAAATCGTGTCCTCTGTGACAGGAAATCCCTGTCCAGTCGTAAATTTGGGACGATATATCATACCACTTCTCCCTGTCCTGTACCAGTGCCTTCAGATTCCTTTCTTTTTTTGTTTCCTACAGTCTTCCAATCCCTCCACCCAGTTGTTTCCCGTATGGCAGGCAGCATTGCGTATCTTCTCAGTCAACTGCTCATCGTCCATCCTCATGATGTGCCCAACAAACCGCAACCTCCGTTTGTGTATCTCACCCGATATAGAAGAATATTGTAATTCCAATTCCAAAGAAACCAAATGCAGACAAGTGTGACAATAACAGAACTCTCAGATTAATAAGTCATGGTTGAAAAATACTAACACGAATTATTTACATACGAATAGAAAAACTTGTGGAATCCGACTTCGGGGAAGATCATTTTGGATTTACGAAAAATGTAGAAACACGGGAGGCAATACTCACTTTACGACTTATCTTAGAAGAAAGGCTAAGGAAAGGGAAACCTACGTTTTTAGCGTTTTTTCGATTTGGAGAAAGCTTTTGACAATGTCGACTGGAACACACTCTTCCAAATTCTGAAGGAATCAGGGGTAAAATATAGGGAGCGAAGAGTTATATTCAAACTATACAAAAACCAGACAGCGGTTATTACAGTCGAAGGGCAAGAAAGGGACGCAGAGGTAGGGAAGGGAGTAAGACAGGGTTTTAGCCTTTCGCCAATGTTGTTCAATCTGTACATTGAGCAGGCAGTGAAGGAATGGAAGGAGAAATTTGGAGAGGGCATTAAAGTGCAGGGAGAAGAAATAAAAACATTGCGGTTTGTCGATGACATAGTAATTCTGTCAGAGAGAGCAAAAGATCTGGAAGAGCAATTGAATGGGATGGACAGTGTCTTGAAAGGAAGGTATAAGATGAACATTAACAAGAGTAAAACGAAGGTAATGGAATGTAATGTTAGAAAATCAGGCGATCCTGAGGGAATTAGATTAGGTAATGAGACAATAAAAGTAGTAGATGAATTTTGTTATTTGGGTAGCAAGATAACTTCTGATGGCCGAAGTAAAGAAGATATAAAATGCAGAATGGTTATGGGAAGAAAAGCGTTTCTAGAGAAGCGAAACTTGTTAACATCCAATATTAATTTAAATATTAGGAAGTCCTTTCTGAAAGTATTTGTCTGGAGTGTAACACTGTATGGGAGTGAAACGTGGACGATAAGGAGTTCAGATAAAAAGATGATAGAAGCCTTTGAAATGTGGTGCTACAGACGAATGATGATGATTAGATGGGTAGATCACGTAACTAATGAAGAGGTGCTTAACCGAATCGGGGAGAAAAGGAGTTTCTGGCATATCCTGACTAAGAGAAGGGACAGATTGGTAGGACACATTCTGAGATATCAAGGAATTGTCAACTTAGCATTAGAAGGAAGCATGTGGGGTAAAAGTCGTAGAGGGAGACCGAGGGACGAGTACAATAAGCAGATTCAAAAGGATGTAGGTTGCCGAACTTATTCTCAGATGAAGAGACTTTCACAGGACACGGTTGCGTGGAGAGAGGCATCAAACCTGTCTGTGGACTGAAGACCACAACAACAACATAGGTTCAAAACTTTCCGTACAGTTCCTGTGGTGTCCTATGTATCCATCCGTGTGTCTTTTAAAATGTTCCGCTCCTCCTGTTCCACTTTTCCCTTCTTACAGTATCGATACACCCCGACTGCATCGTTTTGGCAGAGGCCGCTGTGTCGGGCCGCGCGGTGCGAGGCACGGAGCGGCGATGGTTGTGCCCGCGGTCGCGGCTGCTAAACTCTGTCTGACTGGCAGCCGGCACTTGGGCCGCGCTCTGACGCATCGCGTGATGGCCGCGGCCGGTTTCAATTAATCCCCGCCACCAGGCTCCGGATATCGTGCCGGCAGGGCCGTCGTTCAGACGCTAATAAACCGCGTGACGCCGTCCCAAAACACCCACCAGAGCACTCTGCTCTGCACGTCAGAAATTTCCATCAGCCTCGTGTTTTGCGGTGGCGCTGCGGCTGTCTGCTCTCCACGTCCAACATTCCCACCGGCCTCGTATCTTGCGTGGTTACGATATATCGCCCCAAATTTGCGACTGCATAGCGGATTTCCTGTCAGAGAGGGCACAGTTCGTAGTAATCGATGGTAAGGCATCGACTAAAACGGAGGTCATATCGGCCGTTCCACAGGGTACTGTTGTTTGTCCTCTGCTGTTCCTTATTTACGTAAAGGATTTGGGAGAAAATCTAAGCAGCTCTCTTAGGTTGTTTGTAATGACACCGTCATTTACCGTCTAGTGAAATCATCTGAAGATGAAAACCAACTGCAGAACGACCTAAATGAGATATCACTATGGTTTAAAAATTGTCAATTGACTCTAAATAATGAGGAGTGTGAAGTCGTCCACATGAGTACGAAAGGGAATCCGTTAAACTTTGTTTACAAGATAAATCAATCCAATGTGAAGGCTGTAAACTTCACAAAATACCTAGGAATAACTACTACTTCATACTTAAATTGGAAAGAACACATAGATAATGTCGTGGGAAAGGCGAACCAGAGGCTGCGTTTTATTGGCAGAACTCTTAAAAGATGCAACACAACTACTAAACAAACTGCATACACTACGCTTGCCGTCCTTTTATGGAGTATTGCTGCCCAGTGTGGGATCCTTATCAGGTGGGTTTGACGGAGGACATCGAAAGAGTCCAAAGAATGGCGGCTTTTTTCGTATTGTCACGATACAAGGGACCCAGCGTCACGGAAATGATACAGGATCTTATCGCTGCTGCGTGGGCTACGTACGAAACTCCAATCGCCAACATTCTCCTCCGAATGCGAAAATATATTGTTGACTCCCACTTACATAGATAGAAATGATCAGCAGATTAAAATACGAGAAATCAGAGCTCGAACGGAGAGATTCAGGTGTTCATTCTTCCCGCGCGCTATTCGAGAATGGAATGGTAGATAATATAGTATAACGCTGGTTCGATGAACCCTGTGCCAGGCATTTAAATGTGATTTGCAGAATATCCCACGTAGATGTAGATGTAGATACGCGGCTCACGAGGTCACATAACTCCCAGATGGATGACGTAATAATACGCTTAGCTGGTATAGAGAAGCAGTTGACAGACTTGATAACCAACAAGTCGCCACGTCCAGATACGATGCCAATCCGGTTTTACAAAAGAGTACTCAGCGGCATTGGCCCCTTACATAGCTTGCATTTATTGCGAATCTTTGATCTAGCGCAAAATACACGTAACTACGAAGGAAAATGGCAGACTGATTGGAGCCGAAAAAGTAAAGACGTATGGCAGGAATAGTTGGTTTCCCTATCCTTCGTGCCCACAGACACCTTTTCTGTGTGCTGAAGTGTCGTAAGTGTAGGTGACTGTAATGGCTGCGTGTGTGGTGTAGCGTTGGAGATTGGAATTTAATCCAGGACATGGGTGCAAAGACTGGTGATCAGGGACTTCGCACCACCACCACCACCTCATCACCTCTCTCCTCTGCCATAAGGCTAAGGGAAAATTGTCAACAGCACTTGGCGTACCCGGACGGTTCCCCATCCAAGTACTGGCCACGTCCGACGGTGCTTAATCTTCTCAATTCCCACATTATGAAATTAGCTTTTTAAAAATTAAAATTAAGTGTTTTCTGGATTAATACAGTGCACTAAACATCAAAATCAGTCTGAAATTTATATATAAATAATCACGTATTTCATGCACAACACAGAGGTTTGTATCGATGTATGTTATTACTTGGGACGTTATTTTGATTATAGTTAACACTGTCGAAACAATAATGCTATCATTATCTTCGCCACAGCACTAAAGACGAGACAATTCACTGCTGAAATAATATAACATGGACCACACTCACACTCTCACTCACAGCCACGTACAGACGGCAACGGAACACAATGTCCAAGATGGACAGATTAAAGCCTCAGAAATGACTACACGCCGTCCCAAGCGGAAAAATGTCGTACTAGGTTAACTTCGGTGATATGGCGGGAATCGAAGCCGTGACTGCAGCAGACAGCTACTAATTTTAGCACGCACGGTGAACCAACTAGTACCGTAGGTATTAAACATAAGGAGAGGCATTGAATTAAAATATATGCAATGGCTGGGATTAGATTCCGGGACCTCCTACTTAGTAGGTAGGTGCTTTGGACCACTCAGCTAACACCACGTTGTAGCCAAAGCAATTACACGGACTGTCTTAAAGCACATCTCCCTCCACACCATACATTTTAATTCTGCCTCATGTTCCCTGGGAAATGCGAATTTAGGACTGGCCCTATTTCTTTATCGTTACGACAATGCCGCGTTAATTCTATTTTTTAAGAGATGTAAAGAAAGAAATTTCTTTTTTACTGCTTCATTTATTTATTCTTGTACTTTCTTATTCGTATGCTTATCCTTAAAGAGAAAGAGCTGAAGACTTTGTAGCACGCATAGACCAAAGATAAGGCCTATGGCATCACGTTTCGCTATATGTAACCTCCTTGCTATAGAGTAGCAAACGTCATCGCTGGCCTTCAGTCCGAATTTTTTTATAATTTGACGACTTACAACCACCATATCATCCACCCCCTTATAGCTATCGGCATGGTACTGCTATGGTGTACAAAGGGAGACTTCGGACATCAATTACACACAGACCACTCGTTTGCGTTCAGTAGTTTTCGCTGCAGAGCGAAATATTCACACACACACACACACACACACACACACACACACACACACATACGTAGAATTTTATGTGTTGTGATCTTCAGTCCGGAGACTGGTTTGATGCAGCTTTCCACAATTCCCTATCTTGAGCAAGCCTCTTCAACTCCAAATAAGAAAGGCAACCTACATCTGTTTGAATCTGCTTACTGTATCCATCTCTTGGTCTTACTCTGAGGTTTTTACCCCACACACTTCCCTCCAACGCTAAATTCACAATTCCTTGATGTCTAAGAATATACACCGATAACCTTCCATCCCAGTATACTCCACCCTTTTATCATTATCAACCCTCAAGTAACAATACAACCAATAAAACCATTTTCAAAGAGTAAATATAATTTTCAAAGAGGAATCATTGTTCCGCATTTTGCGTTTTATTCTTCAAATTACTAAATATCTATCAAAACGTGCCTAAAACCTTCCTCAGGTATAAATTAGTAACTGTACAAATATTTATGTCTCTGCGTCTTGTCGTTCGGACGTGATAAGCGTACACCGAACAGACATCCACATTAATATATATGTAGATAAATAGCTATCCGATCGCCATAAAACCGTTCCTAAAGCCTTCTTCGGGTAGACATTAGTAACTGTACAAATTTTTAGCTCCGATCAGACGTGATAAAAGTACGCCTAACAGACATTCGCATTTACAGATATAGATTGCAATGAAAGGTCTGACGCATTGTTACAAGGGCAGTTATCCAGATACACTAGAATTTCCAAAGGCGTGAGAATTTGCGGCGTGTGTTTGTTATAGGGAGCTGACGAGGGAAGCCACGGCATTGGGGGAATCCCCTGAATTTAAGGAGGCGGGCGCGTCGCTTTAAGCTGGGGGTCGGACTCCGGGGCGCACAGTAAAACGGCCGGGGCGTAATAAAACGAGGTGACGCGGCGCGGGCGCGGCGAGGGACGGGGATTTCGCAATGAGACACAACGACGCCGTAAATAATGGCGAATTAAAGAGAGGGCTATTTACGGGCGCGGCGCTGCGCAAACAAGCTGTACTTTATATTAGGCCGGCCGCGCCTTAATGCTGAGGCCGCGGCGGGCAGGGGGCCATTCGTTTCACTTAGGCAACCGCGGCGTCATACCTGCGCAAGCATGCCGCCGCAGGCATCTCGCCGCGCTCCACATGCTTCTGCGGCCTGCAAAAAGCAAAGGCAGGCCCGCGTTCTCGGTTTCCGTTTCATCTCAGCATTTTCTGTGGTCTTAAAGTCATACGGACAGAGCGAGGACAATCTGCGAACCGGAACTACTTGTGCAATTGAACACCTCACTACTGCGTTGCTCCTTAAAATTGCTTCACTAATCGTAATTATTTCATTTTACGCCGCCGCCCCCAATTTTGGAGGGATCTTTTCACTCCTAAAATATGTTCTAACGCCGCCTTTTTGGCCCACTCGTAGAGTTTCAAAGATATTTGCAAAAATAACGGCGATTTTGGGATGTATGTGTGTCTGTCTGTCCGTAACGTGTTCCCGGTTTTTAAGACGAACCGTTCAACCGATCAGCACCAGATTTTACAGACATAATTGTAGGCCGCCAGAGACGAGAACCTCCATTTTTCACATTTTTCGGACAAAAAATACGGTAGTAATACAAAAAAAGGCCGTTTGTAATATAATTTTAATTGCAAACGAACCGTTCATCTACCACGAAAATTGAATAACCTAATTGGTAGAGGAGAAAATTCTCTACAACTTACCTCCCTTATATTTTTTTCATATCTCGTATCGTTTGAGACATATTTACAAAAATAAGGGAGATTTGAAACCCTCCATTGAATAAACTAAAACCAGCCGTTCGGAGATGTCACGTGACATTCCTCGTCCAGAAGTCTGGGTGAAAGTTTTCTTGCCTTTCATTAAGGACGTGAATAAGCGCATAGGAAAAATCGCGACGAAACGGAACATCGCCGTAATATGCAAACCTAGGAAGATACGAGGTCATCTAAAGATAGCACGCTATGCTCGGAAACTGCTCCAACCCAGGAATTTGCGGGATTTCTTGCATTTGTGGAGACTTACACGTGGTTACCACAAAAAGAAATGTTGTAAAGCATTAAGTTCAGGGCGAAGAAATAAAAACATTGCGTTTTGCTGATGACATTGCAATTCTGTCAGAGACAGCAAAGGACCTGGAAGAGCAGTTGAATGGAATGGACAGTGTTTTGAAGAGAGCGTATAAAATGAACATTAACAAGAGCAAAACAAAGATAATGGAATGCAGTCTTGGAAAATCAGGCGATGCTGAAGGAATTAGATTAGGTAACGAAACAATGAAGGTGGTAGATGAGGTTTGTTACTTGGGTAGTAAAATAACATATGATGGATAACATACGATAACATTGCAAAATGGCAATGGGTAGAAAAGCGTTGCCAGCCCCGGTGGCCGAGCGTACTGCGGCGCGTCAGTCACAGTCTGCACAGCCACTACGGTCGGAGGTTCGAATCCCCCCTCGGGCATGGATATTTGTGCCGTCCTTAGCATTAGCTAGTTCACAAGTAGTTTGTAAGTTTAGGGACTGATGATCCCGTAGTTAAGTCCCATATGCTCTACAAACATTTGAACATTAGAAAAGCGTTCTTGAAAAATAGAAATTTGTTAACATCGAATATTAATGTAAGTGTAAGGACGTCTTTTCTGATGGCATTTGTGTGGAGTGTTGCCTTGTACGGGAATGAAACATGGACGATAAACAGTGTGGACAGGATGACAATAGAGGCTTTTGAAACGTGGTGCTACAGAAGAATGCTGAAGATTAGGTGGGTAGATCGCATAACTAATGAAGAGGTACTGAAAAGAATTGGTGAGAAAAGGACTTTTTGACATACCTTGACTAAAAGAAGGGATCGCTTGGTAGGACACATTCTTAGACATTGAGGAATCGTAAATTTGCTAATGACCGTAGAAGTTGTGGGCCCTAAAACCACAAAAAAAAAAAAAAAAAAAAAAAAAAAAAAAATCGTAAATTTAGCATTGGAGGGAAGTGTGTGGGGTAAAAATCGCAGAGGGAGGCCAAGAGACGCGTATAGTAAGCAGATTCAAATGGATGTGGGTTGCCATTCTTATGATGGGATGAAAAGGCTTGCTCAGAATAAAAAAGTTCAAATGTTTGTATTGTCTATGGGACTTAACTACGGGGTTATTAGTCCCTAAACTTACAAACTACTTATGAATTACTTACGAACTAAGACAGCACAAATATCCATGCTCGAGGGGGGATTCGAACCCCCGACCGTAGTGGCCGTGCAGACCGTGACTGAAGCGCCTCAGTCCCCTCGGCCACCGCGGCCGGCGGTGGAGAGCTGCATGAAACCAGTCTCTGGACTGAATCCCATAACAACAACAAAACGTTAAAAGAGCACAAGGGCAACTGTAGAAGGGGAGAGAGTGAGAGATCAAGATGCTTCGCAGCCAGGAGACCGTCACATTCAGTTTGGTAAAACGCGCGTACTGACAGCCACATGCGGGTACCATGAAGGGCTGTAGGGAGAGGCTATAGAAATTGTTAAGAACCCGAGGACTTTCGACAGCGCTGAAACGTAATGACAGGTGCGGCAGTCTCCCAGCAGGGGGCGATAGTAAGAGCGGACGACGGCGAACGATAACGGCAAATGGAGCTCGAATATTCAAAACATGTGACGTCACGCCTCAGCGTGGGAGCACGCGAGAACGAAATTTGGCCGCAGTCAGTAACGAGCCGGGGTGTGATTCGGACATGCAAAGAAGCCACGATCCTACCTGAAAGTGTCCTTTACAGGGAGGTACGAAACGTTGGGTTTTAATAATAAATCCACCCGTCACGGCATAATAGCACGGAATATTTTAGTAACTTACAACTCCTCCGCCAGTGAAAATTTACATTTTACAATCTTCAAGAGACGTTCAGTTACTGCAATGCTTTGTGCTGGATAGTTAAGTTCGTCATACTGCCACGAAGCAACTTCAAAGGTCGCCGGGTACAGGTGGACTTTCTGTCCGCTTTTACACTTCTACAATTGTCCTCGAAGACACTGATTTCGCCGGCCGCGGTGGCCGAGGAGACTGAGGCGCTCCAGTCACGGTCTGCACGGCCACTACGGTCGGGGGTTCGAATCCCCCCTCGGGCATGGATATTTGTGCCGTCCTAGTTCGTAAGTAGTTCATAAGTAGTTTGTAAGTTTAGGGACTGATGACCACGTAGTTAAGTCCCATAGACTATACAAACATTTGAACATTTGAACACTGACTTCCCAATACCGATTTTGACAGTTTTTATAGGGAACGTCTAAGAGTTCAGAATATGTAATCAGGAAAACACCGCCACGCCACATTGACCCACGCCTAGCAAAGTGTGCCTCGCAGCGAGCTGAACTCTAGCAGCGCCAGTAAACCGCACAATGCGTCTCTCGTCTAGAAGAAACGGTAGCATCCAACGCCTTCCAACAAATTGCAAAATTAAATTCAAACCTGTCCAAAACTATTTCTTGGTTACACGCCCACAAAAAATGTAAAGGGAAAAAATTTGTCGCTTACTACATTTCGGATGATGATTTGGTACAAGTTCTATGTCAGACGTGAGATTTTATTTTATTACTTCACCATTACTAATTCTATTGGCCAGATAATTGACAAGCGTCATAAACATATACTACTGAAGACAATCATAAAATTATTTTGGTGTGCGAAACATAGTTTAGGAGTTATAGCGTGATAAATATAGAGTACCGCGATGAAACAAGTTTCCCCAAAATCTTAAATGTTTCTTTTTTTCAGTGGGAAAAAAATTCAATTTAATTAAAAAAGAGTTGTCGAAAGGTAGTTCTCGGATCACTCTATCATATTCAGTTGCCAAATCATAAAAAAAACCGACTTTAAATTTTTAGGTTGTGACGCGCCCCGACCCGCAGCTAGGAGAACGTTTCTCGCAGCGACCTGCGGCCCCCAGCAGACACCGGAAGACGTAGGCGTGTGCCGCACCATCTGCGATCAGGTCCCGCACCTAGGGAAACGTAGCTTTAGGCGCCCAGCTGCGGTGCGCACGGCCGTTCGCCGTCTGGGGTTTGAGTCCTCCCTCGGGCATGGGTGTTGGTACTGTTCTTAGCATAAGCTAGTTTAAGTAGTTTGTAAGTTAAAGGACTGATGACCACTGCACATAGGTCCCATAACCTTACAAATATTTTAACATTAATAAATAACGTGACTTCTTTCCATTTTACAAATGACTGGGTGTTTTACTGTTTCAACAAGGACGAGGCTGTGTACAGCCCAGATCAAAAATTTTTAATAGATTTGGTCTGGTAGTAGCGCAGACCACCTCCATGAACCACAGACATTGCCGAGGTGGGGTGGCTTGCGTGCCTCGACGATGCAGATAGCCGTACCGTAGGTGCAACTACAGTAGAGGGGTATCTGTGGAGAGGCCAGACAAACGTGTGGTTCCTGAAGAGGGGCAGCAGCCTTTTCAGTAGTTACAGGGGCAACAGTCTGTATGATTGACTGAGGTGGCCTTGTAACATCAGGTAATATGGCTTTGCCATGCAGTTACTAATGTTCAAATGTTTGTAAAGCTTATGGGACTTAACTGCGGGGTCATCAGTCCCTAAACTTACAAACTAAGTATGAACTACTTACGAACTAGGACGGCACAAATATCCATGCCCGAGGAGGGATTCGAACCCCCGACCGTAGTGGCAGTGCAGACCGTGACTGAAGCGCCTCAGTCTCCTCGGCCACCGCGGCCGGCCATGCAGTTACTGCGAACGGCTGAAAGCAAGGGGAAACTACAGTCGTTACTTCTCCCGAAGACATACAGCTCTACTGTATGGAAATATGATGATGGCATCCTCTCGGGTAAAATATTCCGGAGGTAAAATAGACCCCCATTCCGATCTCCGGGCGGGGACTACTCAGCAGGATGTCGTCATCAAGGAAGATAATTCTGTCAGAGACTGCAAAAGATCTGGAAGAGCAATTGAATGGAATGGACAGTGCCTTGAAAGGAAGATATAAGATGAACATTAACAAAAGTAAAACGAAGGTAATGGAATGCAATGTCAGAAAATAGGTGATGCTGAAGGAATTAGATTAGGAAATGAGACAATAAAAGTAGTAGATGAATTTTCTTATTTGGGTAGCAAGATAACTTCTGATGGCCGAAGTAAAGAAGATATAAAAGGCAAGTATGGCCATGGGAAGAAAAGCGTTTCACAAGAAGCGAAATTTGCTGACATCCAATATTAATTTAAATGTTAGGAAGTCCTTTCTGAATGCATTTGTCTGGAGTGTAGCATTGTATGGGAGTGAGACGTGGACGATAAGGAGTTCAGATAACAAGATGGTAGAAGCTTTTGAAATGTGGTGCTGCAGACGATTGATGAAAATTAGATGGGTAGATCACGTAACTAATGAGGAGGTGCTTAACCGAATCGGGGAGAAAATGAGTTTCTGGCATATTTTGACCAAGAGAAGGGATAGACTGATTGGACACATTTTGAGACATCGAGGAATTATCAACTTAGCATTAGAAAGAAGCGTGTGGGGTAAAAATCGTAGAGGGAGACCGAGGGACGAATATAGTAAGCAGATACAAAAGGATGTAGGTTACCGAACGTATTCTCAGATGAAGAGACTTGCACAGGACAGGGTAGCATGGGGAGCTGCATCAAACCAGTCTGCAGACTGAAGACCACAACAACAACAGTAGCACAGACTGGCAATAAACTGCTGGTGTGGAGCAGCAGCAAAAAGACAATCAGTTGGAGGCAGTGAGGTAGAAATTATTTGGGAGGAAAAAGCGGCTTTCCCGGCGAGCGGCAGGTGGATGAAGGGTGCATCGCGGCGCGGCGCGCGCGACAGACGGCTGGAGGGGGCGCCTTTGTGCGGCTGACGGGTGTAAATGGCGATTTGCCGGCAGGGCGCGGCGCGTCAGCTCGCGAAAGCCGGCGATAACAGCGCGTCAAAGCGGCCGACGGCGGCGGCTCAGGGGCCGGGGGGACAGCCTGCTGCCCGCCACCAAGCGGCGCGGGCCCCGCGCAGCAAGTGTTTCAAAGCAGCCGCGCTCTGACAGGGGACACTGTCGAGTCTTACCTGTTGTCGAATTCTGCTGCACTTGTTTTCAGCGCGCAAATAAGGCAAACTCAGTGGCGTAACAGTACAAATTCACACATATGCTTGGAATGACATGGGGTTGTATTAAGAAAAAGAAAGTATTTCTATAATCCGTTCACCGAGAGCTGGGACGAAACGTAAACAGTGTCACGTGAGCGACTACGCTCGTTTCCAGAGAAAGCATTCGGTGTTCACGTGATACGAAGAGGTGTACAAAATCCTTGGCGCACGCTTTGCAGCTGGTGGCGTCGGCTGGCTGCCGAGCTGACGTCATAGCAGACCTGAGAAACGTGGACAACAATGTAACGAAATAAAGCACGACATGGAAGATTCAAACCCAGTTACAATAATGTTCAAAGTACGATGAAACTGAGTTCATTCTGTCAAAATAGATATGTTTTCATACGGGTTGCTAACAAAACATTCCTACTAATAATAATGGTAAAGGACGGCGAAGCAAGGTTCATTCTGCCAAACTTGGTTTTCATTGACGTTTATACCAAACCGCTCCTCTCTCTCTCTCTCTCCTCTACAATATCCACATTTGACTTTCAACTAAAAATACGACACGGAGGACGCACTTGTTCCAAACTTCTGCTGTCACTGTTTTTACTACTACTTCTTGCAGTTCTTTAACTTGTGCATTTTGTATGTTTGTCTGTCGCTGCATAGCCTTTGATTCTGGCCCACACTTAGTCGATGGCGTTTAATTCACAGCGGTGTGGAGGAATTCTAAAAACAATTTTCCCTGCATTCTTCGCCATTTCATCTATCGCGTATTCGTTGTGCACTGTTCTGTAATTTTGAAATATATCTAAAAGTTATTTTTTCAACGTACCGTCTTCAAAATCGAGGTTTTTAGATTTTAGCCACTCTGATATTTCGTCCTTATTGGAATTCCCACTAAGAACTTTTTCTTTTGTAAGATAATGGTACGGCGCTTTATCAACAACAATAACTGCAAGCCGTGGAAGAACACCTTAGAACCACTTCTCGAAGGTTCAACTAGTCTTTCAAGCGTCTTTAAAGATCAGCTTAATAGATCATGAAATTGCCGCTGTAGAACACGCACTAACTAGCTCACACCTGCAATTGAGACGGCCACGCTGACTGTGCGCCCCTGCCTTGTACACCCCTCGACGACAGCGCTGTGGTCACGCGCCTTGCTGTGTTTACAGATCGTCTCTCGTTTCGGTGAATGGAGTTTAGACGCGTGAAAGATCTCTTGCACGCGTCGTTTGGTGATGATCGTGTCCTCAGCCGCCACTTTTCGTCATGCTTGGCCAGACCTCAGTCCGTACGATTATTGGCTTTGGGGTTACCTTAAGTCGCAAGTGTATCGTGATCGAACGACATCTCTAGGGATGCTGAAAGACAGCATCCGACGCCAATGCCTCACCATAACTCCGGACATGCTTTACAGTACTGTTCACAACATTGTTCCTCGATTACAGCTATTGTTGATGAATGACGGTGAACATATTGAGCATGTCCTGTAAAGAACATCATCTTTGCTTTGTCTTAAATTGTTATGCTAATCATTGCTTTTTCTGTTCAGATGAAGCGCTATCTGTCGGATATTATTTGAACCTTGCTGAATATCCTCGTCATAGAAGTCTGTCGCCTGACTTGTTAACCACTGATCACAACTGATTTGACTTCGTCATCGTCTTGAAGACGCTGACCACCCAGGTGTTTCTTCATTAACATTAGGAAAGTCATCCCGCAAGGAGGAAATCGTAAAGCTTTTGTTTTCTCTCACCTTAATTGTCCAGTTCCTGCAGCAAACGTTCATTAACGACCAAAGAACGCTCACCCCGTTGGCTGATTTAAAATGAAACGACCATGTAAAATTAATCGTCGGTAAAGCAGACTGAGATTCATTGGAAGAATCCTAATGAAATGCAGTCCGAAAACAAAGGAAGTGGGTTACAGGAGTGGCGGGCTAAGGGGGGGAGGGGGGGGGTCCACCTCGGGCCTCTCCTCTAGAGGGTCTCCAAATACGTCGAAAGGATATATATATATATATATATATATATATATATATATATATATATATATATATATATATATATATATAATCGCTGCCCTTTGTATCTCCATCTGGGGCCTCCAGATCTGGAATGCTATCTTTTTTTTTTTAATTTTTTTTTTAATTTTTTTTTTTAATTTTTTTTTTATACTGACCCGTGCCTTTCGTGCTAGGGGGACCTCCAAGTCTTAAAAGCTACTTTTTTTATTGTAATACATGTATTTCCAAGTGGACGGGGGGGGGGGTGCTCATTTTGTTTTGCCACAGCCCCGAACCTCCGACAGCCTTAGTCCGCCACTGGGATTACGGTATACTTGTTCGCCCACTGCTTCAATATTACTCACAGGTGTGGGATCCGTACCAGGTGGGGTTGATAGAGGAGGTAGAGAAGATCCAACGGAAAGCAGCGCGCTTCGTTACAGGATCATTTAGTAATCGTGAAAGCGTTTCGGAGATGATCGATAAACTCCAGTGGAAGACTCTGCAAAAGAGACGCTATTCGTTACACCAAGGGAGGTCCCTTCCGTCAATTGATAAGTGACGGTTGGCAGGTCTCCGCTTGGCAGTAAACATGATTGCTTTGCACTTGTCAGAGTTTATTTTTATCTTCCACAAGTAGCACCATTGTGTGATTTGATCTAGGTGTCTTTGGAGTTGTAGAGTGGCGTAATTTAGATTTCTATAGCTGGTGTAAATGGCGGTATCGTCCGCGAATAGTGCTAAGTGGGTATTTGGACGTTTTGCTATGTAACTGGTATACAGTCTATACAAGAATGGACCCAGAACGGAGCCCTGGGGGACACCATCCTCTATCATTTTACAGTTACTGTTGGATCGCTCAAGAGAGACAAAAAAATTTTTATTTTCTAGGAATGATACCAGGACAGCGGGTCGCGCCAGCACGCCCTATAGAAGAAAGCCTGCGCACGACGTCACAACATGGCGGCGGTGAGAGGCTTACAGTCCTCTGAAAGATGGTAAACATTAGCAGTGCACGCTGTGTATAGTGCATTCTTTCGTTCAGGAGTGTATTTATTACTCAAATTGCACTTGTGTACAGTGTAATCGTTACGCTGAACGATTTGTGTGTGCGCGCCGGCCGCGGTGGCCGAGGGGACTGAGGCGCTTCAGTCACGGTCTGAGGTCGGAGGTTCGAATCCCCCCTCGGGCATGGATATTTGTGCCGTCCTTAGTTGTAAGTAGTTTGTAAGTTTAGGGACTGATGACACCGTTTATATATAGAACTTATGGGACTTAACTACGGGGTCATCAGTCCCTAAGCGTAAAAACTACTTATGAACTAGCTAAGACTAAGGACGGCACAAATATCCATGCCCGAGGGGGGATTCGAACCCCCGACCGTAGTGGCCGTGCAGACCGTGACTGGAGCGCCTCAGTCCCCTCGGCCACCGCGGCCGGCGATGACCCCGTAGTTAAGTCCCATAGACTATACAAACATTTGAACATTTTTTTTGAACGATTTGTGTGTGAGAGCAAAATGCCGTTTCGCTGTTCTGTGCCGAAATGTAGAGAAAATTAAGACTGTGACCCAAAAGATACCGTCTTTAAGCGTAAATAAAATGAATCGCGATATCCAACGGTAAACAGTCATGACTTAAAACTCTTTTATAAGGTTAAACAAAAACTTACTCATTAACTTGAAGAAGGAGTTATCCTGGGAATTCTTGATATCCATTTCTTCTTCTCCGGACGTTTAAAGACGGTAACTTTTGGGCTACTGTCGTAATTTCCTCTACATTTCGGCACAGAACAGCGAAACGGCATTTTGTCAGTAAAAAAGAGATCACATGTTGTTCTCACACACACAAATCGTCCAGCGCAGCGATGACACCGTACAAAAACAAAAACTTCCTCATTAACTTAAAGAAGGAGTTATCCTGGGAATTCTTGATATCCATTTCTTCTTCTCCGGACAGTTAAAGACGGTAAATTTTGGGCCACAGTCGTAATTTTCTCTACATTTCGGCACAGAACAGCGAAACGGCATTTTGTCAGTAAGAAAAGAGGTCACACGTTGTTCTCACACACACAAATCGTCCAGCGTAGCGATCACACCGTACACAACACTAATTTATGTAATAAATAGCCGGCCGCGGTGGCCGAAGGGACTGAGGCGCTCCAGTCACGGTCTGCATGGCCACTACGGTCGGGGGTTTGAATCCCCCCTCGGGCATGGATATTTGTGCCGTCCTTAGTGTTAGCTAGTTCATAAGTAGTTTGTAAGTTTAGGGACTGATGACCCCGTAGTTAAGTCCCATAAGCTATACAAACATTTGAACATTTTGAACGTAATAAATACACTCCTGAACGAAAGAATGCACTATAAAGAGCGTGCACTGCTAATGTTTACAGTCTTCCAGATGACTCTAAGCCTCTCACCGCCGTCATGTTGTGACGTCGCGCGCAGGCTTTCTTCTACAGGGGTCTGCTGGTGGCGCTCGCACAGTGCCGTCCGACCACCGACGCCGCCTGGGCCGGCTGGAGCGCCTCTGAGAGGCAAGTTGTCCGGCACCCCACCTCACCCGCCTAATTAATCCTTTTACGGCCTCTCCGCCTCTCTCGCTCTGCCCTCACAATCTTATCAGCGGCTCCTCCCACTTCCCCACGCGCTGCCGAGTTAATTATCCAGCGAGCCCACTGGCGCTTCATCACCGCCATAACGCAGGGCACGCCGGGAATTATACGGCGCTATTTAAATTTACATCTGGCGCGCGGCGTGACGCACCTGTTAAGGCACAATGTGGCCCCGGAGGCTGTTAAACTCACTATCTCGCAGCCGGCGGCACTCTTTCGTCCGATATAACTTGCCGGGCCTTTCAGCGCAACCTGTTCTTGCGGGGGATACCGAGGAGGCCCGCTACCTCGAGCCACTCCCACGCCGCTACGTCACGTCACTTCCGCTAAGTCACTCCAGGCGAATGACGGGATCGTTCGTGTCAGAGGACACGGCCCATTTCCTCCCCTGTCCTCGAGAAACAACCCGAGCGCGTGCTGCGTCCTTGATGAGCACGGTATCGACGGGACGATAAACCCTAATCTTCCTTTCGTTAAGCTGCTGCCTGTGACGTCTCTAGGGATGATCGATATTAGAAAAGCATCGATTTTGACACCGATATTGCCGCGAGAGACCACGAACACCAACTGCCGGCGTGGCGCAGGGGATAGCGTCACGGACTGCGGAGCAGAAGGTCGCCGGTTCAATCCCGCCCACCGTCAAAAATTTATTTCTTTGAAATTTAAAATTCCAGAAGATTCTACATCTTTCTTATGTTCACTTGTAAATTCTACTTGTTTCTTAAGTTAACTGTTCTTCTAATTTCTGGTAAATTCTGTCTGTGTATAAATAGCAGAGCACTCTGCCTGAGAGGCAGTCAGTGCTGCGTGTATGTTGAGTTCGTAATAAACGTGCTTTCAGTATAAGTGCTGTGTTTAGTTGCCTTCGAAGTCAAGCCTACTTCCATTGCAACGTGACAATATTAAGATCGTTAAAAGAAATCGATGTATTATGTGGCGTCTGTTCCGAAAGAACAGACGTCACTTCTGATCCTGCAGTTGTTACTCTTTCATTTTCATAGAATATCTATCAACTGCGAAGGGGCATAGCTGAAAATGTGTACCCAGCCGGGATTCGAAACCTGGTTTCTCACTTTCTAGGCAGTTGGGCTACCCACTACACCACTGGGAACACATTGATCGGCGCACCTGCAAGGACTACCTAAGCACGACTCCCGTCAGACAAAATTCCCAGCTTTACCCTGCCCCAGGGGATAGCCACTCGGCCAGTTAGCTACGCTATCGCAGCCTCCGCCCCCGGAACTTTGAAGGGTTGTAGCTCCCAAACTAACAGTTCTAGGAATGTAGTTTAAATTGATTTGGACGCAGATGGTTTAAACGAATCCAATACACGATAGAAAAAAACTATCGTTCCATTTAAAAAATTATATCTTTGTGCTGTAACACTTTGGAAAATGATACAATAAACTATGTTCATAGCTCCGCAGAAAGTGTAACATTTCTTGTGTTGACCTACCACATTAAAATTTCCCGTCACCTATTGTTTTATAAGTTACAGAGTCAAACACACTTAGTGAAACACCCTGTATGAACATGTCCTTTTACCTGCGAAACTGAGCTGACGTAAAGGTAGCAGCAGGGGATAATATTGCGTCCCACTACAAAAGTAAGTAGCAAGACATTGCTACTGGGTATGTAACTTTGGAAGTCCCGCAGACGGACAATTGATTTATATTTCCCTCCTTTCTCAAGTGAGGGGAGGTTGACGCTGCGAGTTTCTGGGTCCTGGAGAAAATAAGCGAGATATTCCGCCTCCGGGGAGGCCTGCTAGCAGGAATGAATGCGACACACGGAGGCGTCTGTGGATATACTGTGCCTGGCCGGCTATTGGAAAACGCTAAGGCCTGCCTCCCAGCGGGCATTAGGCCGCCATTCTGCTGCTCTCTCTCTCTCTCTCTCTCTCTCTCTCTCTCTCTCTCTCTGCCTCTCACAAATGGCCCAGCATTGAGCAGCTAACCTGGTGCCGTTTCCTGGCCCCCGCGGCGGTAAACAATGTACCATTTCTGCAGACAGCAGGCGCCAGGCATGGCCGGCATTCCTAATGAGGGGACAAGTTTACGGACCCTACCCAGCCACTGTAGCACCCAACAGGCGAGCCAGGTAGCGACTCGATGAATTATTTGAGACGCATTTTCCGGCCCTCACTTAACAGCATGCAGTGACCAGCTGTCGCTAGTGAAAGCCGCGGCGCAGTGGTGAAGCGCATTGAGGCGCTATTCTCTGACGCGCGAGGCCTTTCCCCATCGGCGGTTCGAATCTCCCCCCTCGGGCATGCATTGTTTGTGTCGTCTTTAGTAAAAGGTAGTTCATAAGTAGTTTGTAAGTCTAGGGATTGAGGATCCCGCAATTAAGTCCCGTAAGCTTCACATACGTTTGAACATTGCGCAAGTGAATGCAAGATTGAACTAGGTAAGTCAATGCTCCTCAAAAATGCATTTATGCGCCTCGGTTGCACAGTGGTAGAGTGCCAGACTACAAAACCAAAGGTCGCGGGTTCGATCCCCGCCAGGTCCTGGGATTTTTATCTGTCCCTTTCCACTTCTTTCACCTCTGGCAGTATTGCTCATGTGAAAAGCACCGAGTAGCACCGTGGTTCGAGACCCAGGTTAAACTGTAGGCCCCCTTATAACTGGCTGGGTAAGTCAGTTCGAAGGTCGGAGGAAGTCAGCGGCATACCACCTCCAAACAGACCATGCCTAGTAAAGCACTGTGGTGTTCAAAGCAATCTTGGGATTGTTGACTGTTTTACCTCTATATCTAGTGTAGGATATTGCCGCGCGAAATGGCCGTGCGCTAGGCGGCTGTTCCCATCGGACGATCTAGTCCTCCCTCAGCTATGAGTGTGTGTATTGTCCTTATTTTAGTTTTATTTACTTTTAGTGGTTTGTATATCTATGCACTGATGACCATAGCAGTTTCGTCCTATAGGTTTATAAACACCTGCACATTTTGTAATCTACTGAATGCATTGAAGAAAATAGCCACACAGATTAAAGAAAACAGCATTACTACAAAGATAGCATGGTGAACACACATTCTCTCTCTCTCTCTCTCCCTCTCTCTCTCTCTCTCTCTCTCACACACACACTCATACACACTCGACGACAACAACAGGTTGGAGTTTATTTTGTGCATTTGTCTTTAACACAAGGTTTGTAATATTAGTAACACTTTTATGTAAAGAAAATGTGTGGACTTTTTGCAAAATCATTTACTAGCCCGAATCGGTATAACATTACGAAACTACCTGAAAACCAGGAGTTGCCCGGACATTTATATGTTCCACTCTCTTACATCTCCCGTTTCCTTCTCTGCCTTTCTCCATTTCTTCTTCTATCCTCATTCTGTTCATCTCATCCTTCCTCCCCCCTCTTCTTTTCTTGTTTTTCTTGTGCCTTTTGCTACTTGCTGAGGGTCGGCGTGGTTGACTATGAAATTGACTTGGTTAATTTTAAAAAATATCTTGATGCACTTCCTTTGTCTTCTTCCGCCCCTTGATGAAAAATCGCATGCTTTGAATAAAATGTTCAAAGGATTGTAAATCTGTGGGTCTTAACTACTGTAGTTATCATTCCCTAGGCTTAAACAGAACTTAAACTAACCTACGGACAACAAACACACACCCACAGTAAACTCGAGCCAATAATTGTGACCACTCGCGTAAAGCGGAAAATGTGGGTTTGAGTCCGGTGTAACCGCTGAATTTATTTAACCCACCCTAAGAGTGGCAAATCTTCCGAAATTCTCTTTCGAGATATATATAGCTGGCTGCTGAGTCAATCAGTGGTGTCATCTATTTCGGTCATGTCAGAAAGAACACACATTGAACGTATAATCATACAGCGACGATTGACAGTAAAACTGTCAGTGATATGATTTAACGTAAGGAGTGATGAGGCGTTGAACGATGCGGCATAGGAAAATGTATCCCTGGACCGTCGAAGCTAAACCGAGCCAAGAACTCAACGATCAGAATAGTACAAAACGAAACAACATCCGCATATAACCGATTTACCAGAGAGAACAGAAAAGAAATAAGTGCCAGAAAAAGTGCCCGGTAAGCGGTAGATGCTTCTTCTAATCCCAGCCGAAGCACACATTTCCGTATGTCACCGTTGGTCAGTTAACGCTTCATGACGGCTGACAGTTTGACTGTCAGTCATCATAAGTATACGTGTAGATCTCAGACGGTGAATGAAGAGTAACTTGTCAGTGTGTTAACGGCTAGTAGGGACAAAAACCTGGTGGTGGAGACACCTACAAACACAGCTACAAGCACGGCCGGGGCAACACCCAAGTAGGGCGCTGTGCGGGCGGCGCGTGGTCGTGCTTTTAGCAGTCGGTGGTCGGTGGTCGGCGACCTCTGCAGTCGATGAAATTGTGGCGTTCTTGCGGCGCCGGCTGGCTGACCTTAATGACCCAGGGGTCAATACCGCGCCGCCGTCCACGGGGTGCCCGGCCTCTGCCCGTCTGCCCAGCGTCACGACTCTGCAACATCCCACACAGCGGGCTCTCTAGTAGTCATGTGTAGTTTGCGAGCGAACTAGTTCGGAAGAGCGCTCCCACAGGCGAACTACGCGAACTAGTTCGCAGATCCCTCGCCTCCTAGTTCGTCCGCTTCTTTTCCGAAGACTGACGGATAACAGCGAGAGGACGCGAGAACGCGCAAAATCGCGTCATTCCCTTCTGCCAGTTACCTTCATTTCGAGCTGAGATGCAGTTCAGCTGTAGTTTCATAGTTCACTGCCACAAGAAATCCATTTTAAAAATAAATTACTACTAGTTCTCTGTATGCAAAGTAGCTGAACACCATTCTACCACCCGTTCGTGTAAATTACTGGATTATTTGCCTGAGTATTTGATGTCAAATTGCCCAAAAATGTAGGTAATAGCACACGCTTTGGCAACACTGATTCATTATATAAAAAAGCTTTCATACAAAAAGAGCTCTTTTAGTAGCGGCAGCAAAACCCAAAAAGAGCGGACGAACTAGAAAGAGCGGGCGAACTAGGAGTAGCGGGCGAAATAGGAGCAGCGGGCGAACTAGAAGGAGCAGGTGATTAAACCAAACGTATCTCGCTTCATAGTTCGTTGGATTCTTTTCCGAAGACCGACGGGCAATAGCGAGAGGGCGCGTAGCAGAATTAAAAATCACGTGTTTGCCTTCTGCTGATAAGTCATTTCGAGGTGAGCGTCTGCCTGCTGGGTTACATCGTTCAGTGCTACCAAATTTCTGTTTTGAAGTTTTCTGCACTCTGTAATATCTGACTAATAAATTCCATAATGCCAAGATATAGAGATAACTCTAAACTTAAACGCGAGAAATTATCCACAAACTGTTCCTTTTGGTTTGCGGGATAGCGTTAGCGGCTCAAGCAGCAAGCGCATGAAGCAGCTAGGTGGGGGAACTTCTCCCTCCACCTGTATGCACAGACCACGCCGCTCAGCCGTCACTGGCAGCGGACGAACTAAAAGAGCGAACTAAATTGAGCGCTCCCGATCGCCAACTATTATGCACAAGTCTACTCTCTAGTGTGCTCTTAAACTCGTAATTTAAACACGACAGATTCAAGTGAGACTACAAGACTGACTCCCTTTGGGAATTTTTTCTTGGTGTGTGAAACGTCGTTTTATTCAATATTTACTAGCTGGTACCGGCGCGCTACTGCCACAGAAGAAATAATTGTGCAAATTACGTTAGAAATTTGAAGGCGTTAGCATCGAAATAAGAAGGACATAGCAAAACGGTGATCTAAAATGTTCAAATGTTTGTATAGCTTAAGGGTCTTAACAGCGGGATCATCAGTCCCTAAACTCACAAACTACTTATGAACTACCTTATACTAAAGACTGCACAAACATCCATGCCGGAGGGGGGGATTCGAACCCCCGACGGCGAGCGGCCTCGTGCATCGTAGCATAGCGCCTCAATGCGCTCGGCCGCTCCGCTGCGACAAAACGGTGATCTATTTACATCTAAGTCTACGTGGGATACTGTGCAAATCACATTTAAGTGCCTGGCAGAGGGTTCGTCGGACCACGTTTATACTATTCATCTACCATTCCATTCACGTACAACGCGCGGGAAGAAAAACCACGTGAATCTCTCCGTTCGAGCTCTGATTTGTCGTGTTTTATTCTGATGATCATTTCTACCTATATCCTATATAGGTGGGAGTCAACAATATACTTTGGGGAACTTTTGGCGTTTCAGATGTAACTTTATGGTTCCCAATGAAACTAATAGGTTCATTAATGGTTCTAATACATGAGTTTTACGGCGGACGAATATTCTTCATTTTTTTCCCGACGTAATATTACGACAGCTGTGCAGAAAATGTTGATGTGACTCAACCGTGTAATTTGGAATATTTCTGTTTAGGTTCAAGGCTAGTTACCTGTCGAATCGATCGGCTGTGTCTGCAGCTCTTCTTTTCCGCAGCCAAATACAACACCACACAGCATTCCATGTAGTTTTTCGGTTTGCAACGTAACCTTACAGTTCACAAAATGAAACCTATAGGTTCTTGAATCCTTCTAGTTCACCAGTTTCACGATGGCCACATTTTCTTTCATTTCATCATCCGACGTAATATTGCGTCGCTCCCTATTCCATATTGTTTTTGCGTTTCAGTTGTAAGTTTAAACCTGTAAAAATCGGTAGTTTAATTAACATTATTAATTAGTGACTTTTACGGCTGTCAGATATTTCGTATGTTCCGCATGCGACGTAATATTACGGCGGCAGTGCGGCGTTCACCACCTGCGGGCTTCCCCTGGTGGATGGCAGAGTGGCCGGAACAACAGAGTCGCTCCCTATTGCATATTGTTTTTGTGTTTCAGTTGTAAGTTTAAACCCGTTAAAATCGGTAGCTTAATTAACATTAGACTATTATTTCGTGACTTTTACGGCTGTGGTATATTTCGTATTTTCGATATGCGACGTAATATTACGGCAGCAGTGCGGCGGTCTGCGCATGCGGCCTTCCCATGGTGGGTGGGAGAGTGGCCGGAACAACAGAGGGCGCTTCTTATTCCATATTGTTTTTGTGTTTCAGTTGTAAGTTTAAACCTGTAAAAATCGGTAGTTTAATTAACATTATTATTTCGTGACTATTAGGGCTGTCGGATATTTCGTAATTCCCGCATGCAACGTAATATTACGGCGGCAGTGCGGCGGTCTGCACCTGCAGCCTTCCCCCGGTGGGTGGCAGCGTGGCAGGAACAACAGAGGGCGTTCCCTATTCCAAATTGTTTTTTTCTTTTCAGTTGTAAGTTTAAACCCGTAAAAATCGGTAGTTTAATTAACAGTATTATTTCGTGACTTTTACGTCTGTCGGATATTTCGTATTTTCCGTGTGCGACGCAATATTACGGCGGCAGTGCGACGGTCTGTGCCTGCGGACTTGCCCTGGTGGGTGGCTGAGTGGCCACAACAACAGAGGGCACTCCCTATTCCATATTCTTTTAGCTTTTCATTTGTAAGTTTAAACCCGTTAAAATCGGTATTTTAATTAACATTAGACTATTATTTCGTTACTTTTACGGCTGTTGCATATTTCGTCATTTCCGCATGCGACGTAATATTACGGCGGCAGTGCGTCGGACTGCGCCGGCGGCCTTCTCCCGGTGGGTGGCAGAGTGGCTGGAACAACATAGGGCGCTCCCTATTCCATATTGCTTCTGCTATTCAGTTGTAAGTTTAAACACGTAAAAATTGGTAGTATAATTAACAGTATTATTTCGTGACTCTTACGGCTGTCGGATATTTCGAATTTTCCGCGTGCGACGTAATATTACAGCGGCAGCGTGGCTGTCTGCGCCTGCGGGCTTCCCCTGGTGGGCCGCTGAGTGGCCGGAACAACAGAGGGCTCTCCCAATTCCGTGTTGTTTTTGTGTTTCAGTTGTAAGTTTAAACCCGTAAAAATCGGTATTTCGTGACTTTTGCGGCTGTAGGATATTTCGTATTTTCAGTATGCGACGTAATATTACGGCGGCAATGCGGCGGCCTGCGCCTGCAGGCTTCCCCTGGTGGGTGGCAGCGTGGCAGGAACAACAGAGGGTGCTGCATATTCCATATTGTTTTTGCGTTTCAGTTGTAAGTTTAAACCCGTAAAAATCTGTAGTTTAATTAACATTAGACTATTATTTCGTGACTTTTACAGCTGTCGCATATTTCGTAATTTCCGCATGCGACATAATATTACGGCGGCATTGCGGCGGTCTGCGCCTGCGACTTTCTCCCGTTGGGTGGCAGAATGCCCGGAACAACAGAGGGCTCTCCCTATTCCTTGTTGTTTTTGCGTTTCAATTGTAAGTTTAAACTTGTAAAAATAGGTAGTTTAATTAACATTAGACTATTATTTCGTGACACTTACGGCTGTCGGATTTTTCGTATTTTCCGCATACGACGTAATATTACGGCGTCAGCGCGGCGGTGTGCAGAGTGGCCGCAACAACAGCGGGCGCGTGCCCGCGGCGTTGTTCGGCCGGCGGCGCTGGCGCGCATGCGCAGCTGCGCTGTGGTCCGGTAGGCGCCGCGGGCAGCGCAGGATAAACCGGGATTAGGACGCCGCCGACAACCGCACTGCAAAGCCGATAAAAGCGGCGCCGGGCTGCCCGCCGCGCCGCGGCCTAAATCACACGCGCCGATAACTCTGGCCGCCGCTGCCGCGTTATTAAATTTATCACGCCTATAAAGGAGGTCATAACCGCCGCGCGGGGCTTAGCCGCCTCCGCCGCCTCGTCTTCCGCCTCCTCCTGGCCTGCCCTGCCCTGCCCTTTTATAATTCACTGTGCGCCGGGCTCAGGTGGGCTGCTCCGATACAGTCGTTAAAACGTCGCTTCTGCATACACCTGCGAACTTTGCGCCAGCTCCGCGCAATATCCAGCGGGTTTCTAATATACTTCGGGCACTCGCACCTTACAGCAAAACAAGAAAAAAAATCATAATGAAGACTACAAAGCAACCGTAAATCGAGGGATGCTTTACTAGTATGTGGTTTCTGAAACGTGGACGCTTAAGACTGAAAGAACAAGAATACTTAGAAAGTTTTGAAATCTGGCTGTGGTGGCAGTGGAATGAACCGATGATCATATGGCATTTATGGCTGTTAGACCCCAGATTGGGTCGTGTTCAGCCTGCCTAGTGCAATTATTTGTAGCTGACGCCACTTCGGCGACTTGTGTGATGAGATCTACACAACATCCAGTCCTCGAGCAGATAAAATCGCTGACTGGACTGGGAATCGAGCCCGGGCACCTTGCGTGGCATCCCTCCTCGCAGTCCGCTAGACTTACTGGACTTAATTCCTCCTTGGGGTTTGGAATTCTCAGTGGGCAGACTCGACCGAACCAAATAAGCTTCTTGTT
Organism: Locusta migratoria; assembly: GCA_026315105.1. Lineage (NCBI taxonomy): Eukaryota > Metazoa > Arthropoda > Insecta > Orthoptera > Acrididae > Locusta > Locusta migratoria. The sequence goes on from CM048746.1 coordinate 643,933,461, forward strand.
GTCAAGCCATCTAACGCTGTGTAGAAGACCTCCCTGAGGGTTTTCGCAGGGTGTCGGTTGTCCTTTGCCGGCTCCGTATAGGCCATACTTGGCTCACGCATGGTCACCTTTTGTGTCGCGAAGACCCTCCTCAGTGTCGTTGTGGTGCGCCTTTGAGAGTTGCCCACATTTTACTTGAATGCCGCAATTTAGGCGAAAAGCGGCAAAATTTTAATATCCCTGACGCTTTGCAACTTGCTTTAGCTGACAATGCTGCCGTGATTGATTCTGTTTTAAATTTTATTCGTGAGTGTTGATTTTACAAATCCATTTAAAGTTTGTGTGTGTCATTACTCTGTCCTCCACCTGCCTAAGTCTTCTAGGTAGGTGTTTTTAATGTGTTCCAGAGAGGCTGGATGTGTCACTTATATTTCTGTAATCACCCAGCAAAAAAATTCTTGTACTGTTTCCGCCCTTTCATCTCGTCTTCTTTTTAACCTATACCCTTCTTCATATTTACCTGTTCCTTTTAAACTGTGACGTGTTAACGCCTTTACTTTGGAACGCTTAAGCAATGTTTTATCTCTCAGATTGGAACAAAACGACTGATAACCATTGCAGTTTAGTCCCTTCCAAAAACCAATAACAACAACTTAATTCTTTTGGCCCTTACGGGGGCATAGGGCATCCAGGAGAGCTCCCCGCCCATCTCCGACTTGTCCATTTGCCTCAGTTCTGCCCAGGTCTTGCCAACTCTCTTTGGTTCCCCTTCTACTGTCCTCTGCATGTGCCTCTGGGTCTTCTTCTCTTCATTGTTCCCTGGGGATTCCATTCCAGTGTCTTTTTCTTAATTGCTCAGACTGGTTTCCTCAGAACGAGAAATGAGTAGGTGTTGTGGAGGGTACAACCGGGAAAAGTAACTTCATGATATGATAGAGAAGAGTAAAACTTCTTGGGTGGGACACGAATTGCTCGAGTTGTCTACTGCAGGGGATAATGGGGCGAAATTTGTAAAGGAAAAAAAGGGAGAGGAAAAAGAAGCTTTGGCATGTTAGCAGATGTAAAGAAAGGAAGAAGCTACAGGCAAATGAACGGGAATACCGAGGACAGAGTTCAATCAAATGTTTATAGAGCTTATGGGATTTAAGTACGGGGTCATCAGTCCCTAAACTTACAAACTACTTATGAACTAGCTAAGACTAGGGACGACACAAATATCCATGCCCGAGGGGGGATTCGAACCCCCGACCTTAGTGGCCGTACAGACCGTGATTGACGCACCGCAGTCCCTTCGGACACCGCGGCCGGCCTAGGACAGAGTGACTTGGAGGATGTCCAGTCGCATTTGTAAACATTTCACTGACTGCAAAACCACGTTTGTGATGAACACTAACCAGTTGATGCTACGTACTAGTGTGCTTGATGCTACTACTGTAGAGCAATGGGTCGCATGTCAACACAAGCATTAGCTTCCTTCAATTGGGCCAACTGGCGGTAAATCAAGGAAGTACAGTACATACTAACGAAACTATTGGGTATTTTGACAATTTAATATTCACAGAATATATGACATCAACTGCGATTGGACTAAGCTGAAAAAGTGTACCCAGCCGGGATTCGAACCCGGGTCTCCTGCTTTCGAGGCAGTTGCGCTGACCCCTACACCACTGGGGACACATTGATCACCGCACCTGCAAGGACTACGTAAGCACGCCTCCCGTCAGATACAAATTCCCAGCTTCGCCCTGCCCACAGTACTCAAAATCGTAGTTATGAAACTAATTCCCGTAAGAGTAAGGGCTTAAAACTTGCCCACCCTTCCTCAGTAACGATAGGATCATTGCCCGTCACCGCCATATTATATATATACATGTGGCGTCTGTTCCGAAAGAACGTGACGTATCTGACGGGAGCAGGTGCGGTGATCACTGTGTCCCCAGTGGTGTAGGGGTCAGCGCAACTGCCTAGAAAGCAGGAGACCCGGGTTCGAATCCCGGCTGGGTACACATTTTCAGCTTTGCCCAATCGTACTTGATGTCATATATTCTGTGAATATTAAATAATAACAACTGCAGGATCAGAAGTGACGTCTGTTCTTTCGGAACAGGCGCCACATGTATATATTTTGACAATTGTCTGCACGAATTATTTCTATTTACATTTAAAGAGAAATACTAAAATGAGCTCTAATATGGAAATTAAGCGTTTCCAGACACATGTCCACGTATCATATTTTCTTTCTTTCCTGAAAGTTTAACCGTTCCTTTTTGTAACAAAATTCAAATGGTTGTAATTCTATCGGACCAAACTGCGTGGTCATCAGTCCGTAGCTTACAAACTATTTATACCTATGTAAACTAACCTAAGGACAAACACACACACACACACACACACACACACACACACACACACACACCCATGCCCCAGCGAGGACTCGAACCTCCACGGAGAGCAACCGCGCGCTCCGCAGCGAGACGCTTTAGACCGCTCGGCTACTCCACCGCGGCTTTTTGTAACACCCTGTGTAAAGTAACAGAGCAAAAGTTTGAGAACATTGGTGCCGAGTACCCTCTAGCGCGCATTGTAAGTCGTACACTAAACGTGGAGTGTATTCGTAAATTCGGTCGACGTGCTGGCTAGAAGTGCGCCGTGTTTATTCGCGTTGCTCGTTTCTGCGAACCGTGGGAAATGCGGCGGCGAGTGGCAGCGGCGAGTGCTCCCGAATGTATCTCCGTCCGGCTGCATCCGTGTTCCGATAATCTTGTTAGCCGGAATAATGGCGCGGCTGAAATATTTTTAATTAAGTTAACGGACGAAAGGCGCGGGCGAGGGGGGGGGGGGGGGGGGGAGGCGAAGCGGCGCGAGAGGGCAGTCGCTATTTACGGCGCTCGCCGTTTCAAACTTTAATAAGCGTTACTGGGAGGCAGCAGGTAGCGGGTAGCTGTCCGTGCCCGCCCGGCTACCTCGCCGCCAGCGACGGCTCGGGTTTCTGCCCCCGCAACTGGCTGGTAATTAGCGGGAGACAACGGAGGAAGACCTACTGGCCCCGCAGACTGAGCGCGTCGCGGTCAAGTCGGCGCCGAAGCCCGGCCGGCTATTACGGTCGCTATGGAAACCCGATATTAGGCTGCCGCCGGCAACCGGATGCGCGCGCCGCTCGGGGAGTCCCCGAAGTCAGGCCCGCCAACTGCTGCGAAGACCGCGGGCTTCCGGAGAACAACCCGCGTCCGTGCTGGCGGGTGGACGGCGGGAAAGAAACTGCGGCCGAGGCACCGATCACGCTACCACTAGCTCCGTGTGAGTTACACCTGAAGTTAAAAAAAAAAAATAAACAATATATATAGAACAGTCTAGAGTGCAATAATTTATTTTATTCAACTAGTTTCGCAGTTTTCAAAATGACACGCCAAGATCGCACATTAATAATGTATTAATTGACGACTGGTTTCGGTGCACTGTGTACCATAATCTGGTCACATATATGTTATAATCTGGTTATTTTTTAACAAGATGGCCAGATTATAACATTTATGTGACCAGATGATGGTGACACAGTGCAATGAAACCGGTCGTCAATTAATACATTATTAATGTGCGATCTTGGCTTGTCATTTTGAAAACTATAAAACGATCAGATCGCCTCTAAACTCGGCTATGTCAGGTAATCTCGAATAGTTTCGGTCTTCGTTTAGACCATCTTCAGGAATTTTAACTCAATCGATGTTGTGGAGCTGGCAGGTAACTGAGAGCCTTCCAGTGCGTCACTGTTCTCTGGAACGCTCCCTGTTATCCCAGTTACCTGCTAGCTCCAGAACTTCGGTAGAGCTAAAATTCCTGAAGATGGTCTAAAAGAAGACCGAAACTAATTGAATAAAAGAAAATATTGCACACTAGCTGTTATTTATGTATAAATGTAAATAAGTGTGCTGTTGCACAAAAATTGTGAAAAAATGTTTCAAAAAATATGAAATTAAAAAAAAACAAAAACAAAAACTAAACAAAAAACGCTCAAATGGAGACATACATATCAGTCTCCCGGAAGAAAAAGCCAATATAGTAGGTTTCTGGTAACGAGGCTGCCGATGCCGCGGCCAAGGCTGCAACTCACCTACCTCGGACAGCTACGTACTGTGTCCCATCGAATGATATTCGAGGGGCTCTTTCCCGTCACCTTATATCGTCGTGGCATAATGCATGGTCCTCGCTTACAAATAATAAGCTTCGAACCATTAAACCGCTCCCGGTGGCTTGGATGTCCTCACGCCGCTCGCGACGAGGTCATCTTGGCCCGTTTGCAGATCGGACATTGCCGGTTCAGCCACCGCCACTTGCTAACTGGTGACCCCGCACCGTTGTGTTCCTGTGGTCACCCGCTGACGGTTTTATTGTTTTGTTCAAACTTTACTCCTGTTCGGATTGCACTGAAACTACCGGATACACTGCAAGTAATTTTAGCTGATGACGCACGAGCTGTCGCTAAGGTACTGAATTTTTTCAACTTTACCAATTTGTCAAAGGACATGTAGCTCTTACCTTTGTTGTATTTTATCCTATGTGTTTAGCTGTTTTTATAAGGGCTTATTACCCTCGAGTATATCGCAGTTTTGATTCGAGCGCTAATGAGCTCAGCAGTTGTGCGCCCTAATATATATATATATATATATATATATATATATATATATATATATATATATATATATAAACAAAAATACTCGTGATATCCTAGTAACAGAAATTGGGCCAATAAAGATGGTAAATAAATTTAAATTTCTGGAAAAAATTATTCCAGAAAATTACAGAGTCAACGACGCCACGATCAAGCACGAACAAAACGAACCGAAAAAACCGCAATCGGAAAACATAAAAAAAAAGAAAAATTAAGGCAACGGCACACCACTTCTAAGCAGGACGATGCCTAGTAAAGCACTGTGGAGTTCAGAGCAATCTTCGAATCGTTGACGGCGTTCTTTATTTATTTATTTATTTATTATTATTTTTTTCCAGACTATAAGAGTTAGGGTCGACGTGTGACAATATTTGTGTAGAACATGTACAAAATGTGATGTTCGGAAGTTTCTGTGACGTATGTTCTTGATAACGTCGAAATTAGTCAACTTACGAACATTACTGTACAGACAGTACGGGAGCACGTTTTAATTAGCAAGATATGATACCCTGCATGCTCTGTTCACCAGTGAAGGTAGAATTGAGATGGAAAAAGGTGCTGGCCACGATATGAGGATGGGCATCAGTGGAAGAGAGAGATAGAGTGTGTGCGTGCGTGTGTGTGTGAGAGAGAGAGGGGGGAACAGGTTCGGTGTAGCGGGCAGACGGGCCCATTACCAGTTCACACCGGCTGCGCCACATAAAAGGCTATTCTGCCGCGCCGCGTGCCGCCACAGCGGATGCGAGTCGAACGTCACCTGGCGCCGACACGGCTCCACTCGCTAATTTGTCGTGCCGGCGCGCCGGTCGCGTGGCGCAAAAATAAAAAAAACAAAACCACCCTGCCCGCTGTTTGTGCGTAGCGCCGGTGTCCCCCCACCCCACCCCTCGCAACCCGCCAGCCGACTCCCGAACTCCGGCCACTGGCGGAAAGAATGGCGGCGCAATTAAATTGTGAAGACCAGGCTACCAAAATAGCCGCTAATGAATGGCTGGCGCGCTTTGTCTCCCCTTTGACGCTCGTCTCTGCCGGCCGGTTCTCCGTTTCCGCCAGGCCTCCCCTCTCTTTCCACCCCCGACGCTTCCCTCCATCCCGCAAAAGCGTGCCCGCGCAATGAATTAGGCAATTGATCCATCCGACACGAGCGAATCGTCCGTGAAGTACTCGCATTCTACCCCCACCCTCCCCCCACCATCCTCCCCGGATCTGGATTTTATTTTCTACACCTTTTTTCTCCGTATTAGAAAACTGGTCGGCAGGTTTAGTCCCGAGTGAGAATATAAGACGACTTCCTGACAATGCGGAGCTACCTGCCGACTAACAATTACTTGTTCACAATAAAATCGAGAGGAAAAGATCGAGTGCTGCTGGTTTTCAAAGAAAAGCCCACGCACAATAGCATTAAATTTCTTCGTCCTGATTCTGAGGAATCTGTTATGTAAGACGGCGTCTTCTTGACTGCGCGCTGTTTTGGAATTCGCTGAAATAAGGGCACGTCGCCCACCACTGTTATTTCCATACAGATACTGCGTCAATACCAACCTGTTCATTCATTTGCAAAATTGACAGCCTTTTGAACAAGGTATACAAAAACCGCGTTGTAGTTTCGGAAAAACAATTCTAAACGCGACTGGTCTAAATTTTCGTCGTCGAACTGTTCTTGCAGATGGTTGTTGTCTTCCAAACGTCCCCATCTGTTGACTCAGGGATCGAGACGTGGCTGCACGATCCGTTACAGCCATGCGGATACGATGCCTGTCATCTCGACTGCTAGTGATACGAGGCCGTTGGTATCCAGCACGGCGTTCCGTATTACCCTCCTATTCCATATTCCATATTCTGCTAACAATCATTGGATCGCGACCAACGCGAGCAGCAATGTCGCGATACGATAAACCGATAGGCTACAATTTGAACTTTGTCAATGTCAGAAACGTGATGGTAGGCATTTTTCCTCGTTACACGAGGCATCACAACAACATTTCACCAGGCAACGCCGGTCAAATGCTGTTTACGTATGAGAAATCGGTTGGAAAGTTTCCCCATGCCAGCACGTTGTAGGTGTCGCCGCCGGCGCCAACCTTGTGTGAATCCTCCGGAAAGCTAATCATTTGCATATCACAGCATCGTCTTCGTATCGGTTAAATTTCGCGTCTGTAGCACGTCATATTCATGGTGTAGGAATTGTAATGGCCAGGTGTGTAGGAAATGTTAAACCACACATACCACTGTTTGTATCTGGAGTGGAGGTTTAGAGAGACAAACAAGAGGGATGGGTGTGTGGATGGAGAACGAGGAGGTACAGGAGAACAAAGGCAGCGGTAGATGGACGAGGAGGAGATGGACGGAGAGAGAGGATCAATTGTATATGGTGTGGGATACGTGGTGTGCAGGAAGTGGGATGAAGGAGAGAGGAGAACGTGTTGCACAAAGCACAAATAGAGGGGGGAGAATGAGTGGTATCGAGAAGTGAGAGGAGGTGTGTATACAATTGTGGTACACATGAGCAATGGCGAAGCTCTGCCGCGTTCGCTGGTATTCCTTAAGCTGCCAGCTCGCCAGGAAGTATCGGGCGGTGCACCCTCGGCGTGCCGTGGCTGCAGCCACCCCGCGTCTGTTTACATCGACCGCCAATTAGCGGGCACCCGCCACAAGTGCCCCCGCCCTGAAAGGAACACCGCCCCACCCGTTGTTATTGCCTCCCATAATTATACCGCCGAGCTCACAAACTACTTCTTCCTTCAATACCATCTTCTCCTTTCCGAGCCGCGTCGTTTCGAATAATATTCTCGAGCAGCAGACAGTCGGGATTGGCTGGGTATTGTGCTTGTACAGGCGCAAAGAGCGCAGTCCGCAACCCTCCCGAGAGGCGGAGGCGTCTGAGGGCGGGGTGGGCAGCTCGCTGCCAGTCTAGCAACCAATGACGTCATAGCGCGCACAGTGGCCTGTTTACCGGGTGTCTGGACAACATTATTTTTGACAGTTTTATACGCGGTTCTTAAAGCAGCACCAACCGGATGCACATAAATTGATTATTTTCACGGCCACCCGTGCACGCTCCACGGCCAGAACACCAGCGAAAAGTGGGAGACCCGGGTTCGAGTCCCGGTCCGGCAAAAATTTTCACTTGTTACAAATCGAATCTCCACCTTGAGAAGAGCAGCAGTTGTGGCAAAATTTCGCAAATTGCGAAATTTATACATGTAAACATTTTGTTCATCATTTGGTTCTTAAAACAGCAGCAACCGGTGGCCCTTACATAGGTTTTATTGACGGATTTCGGGCACTTACAGTCCTTCTTCAGACATACACTTACATGCCTTCAGCCTTGTTCAGACTAAACACATAAGGGTTCCAGTATAAGTCTGAAGGAGGCCATTAAGTGCCCGGAATCCGTCAATAAAACCAATGTAAGGGCAACCGGTTGCTGCTGTTTTAAGAACCAAATGATAGACAAAATGTTTACATGTATATATTTCGCCATTTGCGAAATTTTACCACAACTGCTGCTCTTCTCAAGATGGACATTCGATCTCTAAAAAAGGGAAAATTTGAGCCGGACCGGGACTCGAACCAGGGTCTCCAGCTTTTCGCTGGCGGTCTGGCCGTGGAGCGTGCACGGGTGGCCGATTGTTTAAGGCGACCTCTCACGCAGAGCGGGAGACCCGCGTTCGAGTCCTGGTGTCGCACAAATTTTCCTGTGCTACAGATCGATTGACCGTCTTTAGAAGAGAAGATGTTGTCGGAAAATTTGCGACATTTACGAGGGTTGGAAATTAAATAGTGGCAAATATTTATTCACAACCGGTACAAAAGCGATACATGTTTGCATCTTTTAATGTCCTTCAGAGTAGTCACTAGCGTTGTGTAGAACCCGTTGCCAGCGATGTGAAAGGCGTAATATACCGTTAGAAGAGCCTGTTCTGCTGAAGGTGATAATAGAGCTGTCTACTGCCTGTCGAATCTCTGGGCCCCTGCGTTTACCTCTTTGCAGGGACCCAATGACAGAACACAAATTGTTAAGCTACCTCCACCACAAATTTAAATAATTCTGTGGCTCCATCTTCGCCCAAGTAAGTCTGACTTTTCAAAATTTACTCACCTTAGTCACATTAGATTCGCTGCCCGCCAGGTAACGGACTGTAATAAAACATTTGTCTGTTTCCAGTCTGATGATACGCTAACAGCGCGAAACGCGTAATTAGAGTAATAAAGAATACTGCAACAGAGACTGAGAAGTATTTAATATATTTTTGACGACGTTACAGCGTTCAATGAATGAAATAAATCGCAATTTGCGATCAGTTATGGCTTCAATGTACTAGGTTTAGATTTAATACCAAAGTGAGGCGAATGAAAATTTGTGCCCGGCCGGGATTCGAACCCGGCATCTCCTGCCGGGCACAAATTTTCATTCGCCGCACTTTGGTACTCCATCTAAACCTAGTACAGTGAAGCCATACCTAATCGCAAATTGCGATTTATTTCATTTATCATTATTGTCTCTAATAAAGATATAAAATCAGACTTGTCACAACTTCTTTGGGTTGTGTTGACTCTTGTTCTGTGCCCCTAAGCGTTGTTGTCTTCAGTCCGGAGACTGGTTTGATGCAGCTCTCCACCCTACTCTATCCTGCAAGCCCCTTCAACTCCACATAAGAACGACAACCTACATCCGTTTGAATCTCCTTATTGTATCCATCTCTTGGTCTTCCTCTGCGGTTTTTATCCCACACACTTCCCTCCAACGCTAAATTCACAATTCCCTGATGTCTAAGACTGTGTACTACCAATCGATCTCTTCTTTTAGTCAAGGTATGCCTAAAATTCCTTTTCTCCCCAATTCTGTTCAGTATCTCCTCATCAGTTACGCGATCCACCCACCTAATCTTCAGCATTATTCTGTAGCACCACATTTCAAAAGCTTCAGTCCTATTCCTCTAATAAATAGAGACATGGGGTTTCCTCTTAGTAGAACATGGAATCCATTATTAAATAATATCAAATTGCAATGTTCGACCCGGATTCCAGCACCTTGGACTGATTCATGTAAGGTGCGATATATCCTTTTCTCCCCAATTCTGTTCAGTATCTCCTCATTAGTTACGCGATCCACCCACCTAATCTTCAGCATTATTCTGTAGCACCACATTTCAAAAGCTTCAATCCTATTCCTCTAATATATAGAGACATGGGGTTTCCTCTTAGTAGAACATGGAATCCATTATTAAATAATATCAAATTGCAATGTTCGACCCGGATTCCAGCACCTTGGACTGATTAATGTAAGGTGCGATATATCGTTGTGCCCTGTTCCACTAGGGGCAGCGCCACCAGCCCTGTCTAGGAGGTAACAACTGACGGCCGGCGCATGCGCCGTGCACGCGACCGACGCCTATATAGGACGCCGTACTTCGCTCTTGCATCAGTATTCAGTGGGACTCAGCAGCAGCAGTTTCCTGAAAATGGCGGACAGCTGTACCGTCGAAATATTGAGTCAGTTTGATTTTATTATCCGGCAGAGAACCCGCAGAGACTTCAAAGATTTGTCACGCCGGGAAGGCGTACGAAGTTACATGATGGTTCTGTAGTTTTCACACCTGTGTGCACCTGCTTTCTTTGGAATGGGGATTATAACATTTTTCTTAAAGTCTGAGGGTACCCCTAATCGTATGGGGCTTTATTCGGCCATCCGACGCGCGGCATGAGTCGTTGCGAGCAGTCTTGCGTGGTCTACGCTCCGCAAAGGTTGTGCAAGGCGCGCCACGGCCACGGGTGGGAGGCGAGGACGTTTCGTCTGGAAGAGGCGGCGCAGACAAAGACGCAGCCGCCGACCGCCGGCCGCTCATTGTGATGCAACCTGTTGAGAGCGTCAGCGGGCAGGCGGGCGGCTATATTCGGCGCGATATTATCCTCCAGCCGCTAAGACTGCCACCGCCACTATTAAACGCCTCTGCCGTCCCCTAGAAAGGCAGTTTTGTTCTCGGCCCGCGCGCACAATACCGGGAAGTGCTTTTATTCTCGGCGCCGCGTCGACGACTTCGTCTCGAGGTCCGTCCCACGCAGGCGCGCCTCTCTGCCTCTTCTATAAATATTTCTGTAAGCCGTTTCTCTGGAACGGCGACAGAAGGTTGCCGTAGCGACGCCGCCATTACCCGCCGCGGGCCGAGGGAAGCGCCCCTCAGCGAGGGATTATTCGCTTTCCTTCGGGGACATTCCGGCCGGTGACTTGTCTTCAGAATGGCATCGAGCTCTGGCGGGAGACGTTCGAGTCACGGATGGTCCAGCTTCACAAACTGCTAGGGACGGTCATGTTCAGAGAAAAACGGAACACCTTTAATGACTGGGAATATCAATAGCTTAGACCAGGGGTCTCCAAAATATGGCCGGATCCGGCTCGCGCACCAATTTCAAGTATGCTTCTTGTTGTATTGTGCTTTATTGATTTCGTCTTGTTTGTTTCGTTCGTTCGTTGTTCAAATGTCTGTAAATCTATCGGACCAAACTCCGTGGTCATCAGTCCGTAGCTTACAAACTACTTAAACCTAGGCAAACTAACCTATGGACAAACACACACACCCATGCCCCAGGGAGGACTCGAACCTCCACGGGCCAGCCGCGATGGCCGAGGTGACTGAGGCGCTCCAGTCACGGTCAGCACGGCCACTACGGTCGGGGGTTCGAATCCCCCCTCGGGCATGGATGTTTGTGCCGTCCTAGTTCCTAAGTAGTTTATAAGTTTAGGGACTGATGACCCCGTAGTTAAGTCCCATAAGCTTAACAAACATTTGAACATTTTTGAACCTCCACGGCGAGCAACCGCGCGCTCTGCAGCGAGGTGCTTTAGACCTCTCGGCTACTCCACCGCGGCTCGTTCGTTGTAAAGTGTCCATTGTTACATAAGAACCACGACTAGCTCTTTATTCACACGAAGTGATGGGTGCTAGCGACAAGCTTTCGCAAATCGATTCCACATTTCTTGATTTCCAGAAGGCTTTTGACAGCGTACCTCACAAACGGCTTTTAATCAAAATGCGTGGTTATGGTATATCGCCCCAAACGTTTTTGTGAGCGAGTTTTACTCAATAGCTGTGTTATTGGACTTCACAATCGCAAGGCTATCTTCAACCTCCATGCTACATTCTGTAACATAAATCAAATGGTTAAGCTGTTTTACCATCTCTGGTTTCTAATATACCATGTGAGCCACAAATGATAAACATAAAGCATCTGAACAACCTCACTTACTTTGCGGTAGCACTTTGGCGTTGCAAGATATAACAGGAGTGACCAAAACAGTAAATGGGAAACCTCACTAAAGACGGTTTCATGTCAAAGCGAGAACATATGAGCAAAAACTTCTTTTATTCAATCGTTGTATGTAACCCTGTGTTACCAAATGACCTAGTTTGATGGTGCCTGGTCTGTACATATAATGTCAAATTTGATATTTCTAATGCATATTTGTTTTCGTATCAATGTTTCTTAGATAGCGGGGCATACATTATTGAAATAACTTTGATCCAAACCATGTATGTCTTATATTAATGCCGGCCGCGGTGACCGAGAGGTCTGAGGCGCTCCAGTCACGCTCTGCACGGCCACTACGGTCGGGGGTTCGAGTCCCCCCTCGGTCATGGATATTTGTGCCGTTCTTAGCATTTGTTAGTTCAAGTAGTTTGTAAGTTTAGGGACTGATGACCCCGTAGTTAAGTCCCATAAGCTATAGAAACATTTGAATGGTTTCCACTTCCGAAAAGCGAGCGTGTTGCCTCAGACGAAGACTGTGCGTATTAGGCAGAGCTCGTCCGTTGTAAATGGCGCAATTGCTCCAGAGAAGGCTTCGCGCCGCCTCCGCTCGCACCGGCCGCGTGAAAAACCGCCCCGGAGGCTGCGGATTGCGGCTCCTTTGTTGCTGCCTGCCTCCGCTCCCTCGGTCCGCCCGCTGCGCTCCGCCTTAATTTTTATTTTAATTTTCTCTCTTTGTTTCAGTTAGGCGCCGCATTACCGGTATTAATCCTGCGCGGGCGCCATTTTTCACACGGCGATAGGCCCGGCCCGGCCCTACGCTAACGCCCGTCCGTCTAATCGCCCAAAGTAAATTAGGAAGAATAATTAATGAAGATGCATCTGGAGGAGCCGGCCTGCAGCCGGCGAGGAACATTATTGAAATTGCTTTCTGCGGGAGAGGGGGGGGGGGAGGCGGGGCTGTCCCCGGCAAGCCGAGGCCCGCGATGATGGATCGTGGCGGAAGCGGCGGCGGCGGCAACCACTTGCTGGTCGTCTCTTTGTCCGCGGCCCGCGTCTGTTGTGCAGGCACCTGCTGCCAGCTCTATGGGATTGCGCCGGCTTTACCTCAGGAATTAGTGCTTGGCGTCACTCTAGCGACTAGTCGCCGCTGCACGGGAGATCCGAGCAGCTCAGGGTACAGCGAACACATCGGTAACTTCCTGAAACATAGAGTATGACGAATTTAAGTACAGTAAAACTGCTGAATAAAGGACACCATTGGGGAAAATAAAACTGTCCGCTTTTAAGAAGTGTCCGCTGTTAAGAAAAGTTGTTGTTATGGTCTTCAGTCCGGAGACTGGTTTGATGCATCTCTCCACCCTACTCTATCCTGAGCAAGCCTTTTCATCTCGTCATAAGAACGACAACCCACATCCACTTGAATCTGCTTACTATACGCGTCTCTTGGTCTCCCTCTGCGATTTTTACCCCAGACACTTCCCTCCAATGCTAAATTTACGATTCCTCGATGTCTAAGAATGTGTCCTACCAAGCGATCCCTTATTTTAGTCAGGGTATGCCAAAAATTCCTTTTCTCACCAATTCTGATCAGTAGTAACGCGATCTACCCACCTAATTTTCAGCATTCTTCTGTAGCACCACATTTGAAAAGCCTCTATCCTCTTCCTGACCGCACTGCTTATCGTCCATGTTTCACTCCCGTACAAGGCAACTCTCCACACAAATGACTTCAGAAAAGACTTCCTTACACATAAATTAATATTCGATGTTAGCAAATTTCTCTTTTTCAAAAATGCTTTTCTTCCCATTGCCATTCTGCATTTTATATCCTCTGTACTGCGACCATCGCATGTTATTTTACTACCCAAGTAACAAAACTCATCTACCACCTTCATTGTTTCGTTACCTAATCTAATTCCTTCAGCATCGCCTGATTTTCTAAGACCGCATTCCATTTTTTTTTTTATTTATTTTTTTTTTTATTTTTTTTTTTTTGCTCTTGTTAATGTTCATTTTATACGCTCTCTTCAACACACTGTCCATTCCATTCAACTGCTCTTCCAGGTCCTTTGCTGTCTCTGATAGAATTACAATGTCATCAGCAAAACGCAATGTTTTTATTTCTTCCCCCTGAACTTTAATCCCTATTCCAAATTTTTCCTTGCTTTCCTTCACCGCATGCTCGATGTACAAATTGAATAGCATAGGAGAAAGGCTACAACCCTGTCTTACTCCCTTCCCAACTGATGCTTTCCTTTCATGCCCCATACAAAATTTGTCGGCCGGTTCGGATAACGAAAATTTCGGATAAAACCAAAGTCTCCTGTTTCCAAGTGTGAAACACACTGTATTGCGTCAATACCGCGAGTGCCACGCCGCTTCTTGAACCGATCCAGCCAGCTATCATTTCCGTGGAATTCTTATTCCTTTCCTGCAATGAGCTCATAAAAATCAACGCTTTTAGACGAAGTAGAGGACCTTAACTAGCAAGCCTTTGGCTCTTATTTGTTCATGCCACCAAAATAAAACCTCTTCTAACTGCGGATGCGACCCATTTCGCATTCCTTTTCGAGATTTCATTACGCTGCTTGACGATTGAATGTAACAAAATGTTTAAATTTCAGATCAATATGTTTTTCAATCAGTAATCGCACTCATACCAACGTTCAAATCCGCAGCAACTTTCACGGGTGGCTCACCAGCATCAATTTTCTGCAAAGTGCGAAGCTTTTGTTACAACGAGATAACATTTTTTTTTTTTTTTTTTTTTCGTTTCGCACTTTTTTTTTGGGGGGGGGGGAACTCGAATGATTATTTTTTCGTACCGTATTTGGCCACTTTTATCTCTGGGCATTTTAAAGCATGTAGCGCGAGCACGAAACTTCAAATCGAATCGAAAACATACAGACGAACGACAAGAAAACACTCAAGACGCATTACACAAAGCTTTTGACTTTTGAAACCAGGCTGTGGCAGTCATCGAATGAAAACATTCGATACACCTATCGCCTCTCCCCTGTACTACCCAAGCCCACGCTGCAACACAACAGTGAGTCTACTAATCAACGCTTGGCTTCGTGGGATATACCGACAACAGGCGGAAAGTGTTTGGCGCCGCACTCTCATTTGTCTGTTTCTGCGCTGCATGAACCAGTACTGTACGTACTGTACTTCCAAAAAGTTCCTACAGATGGCAATGCCACCAAACCACGCAATATGAACAAGAATCACGCAAAATCTTCAATCAACACACGTTCGAATTGACGATACTCAGACTTTTGACACACAAGAGTGCACTGATTCTTTCACGCTGTCCGTTATTTGGAAGTTTTGATTGTTGTTGGGGGACATATTACGGTGTCCGTGTCCGTTATTGAGAATGTCCGCTATTCGGAATAATTTTAGCATGCGGGCTAATGTTGTTTTGCAGGGGAATTTTAAAATGTCCGCTATTGAGAGGAGTCCGCTATAGGTAAGTGTCCGTTAAGGGAAGTTTTACTATATTTGTAATTGTGTTGGTGAATTGAAATGTTTTGGTCGCCCATTCTCAAACAATTTTCGTCATTATGTCCTTCCAGTGTAGGTAAAGTAGTACATTAATGCTAGCACTTTTTCTCTCGTCCTCTCGCTATGCACGTTTCCACCTACAATTGTTTTAATTTTTTCCATCTTGTCAAATAATGAACTCGCCAGAAATATTCAATTAAATGCTGTTGTGCAGACGATTATTAAAAGAAAATCGTCGAATGTATGTTTACTAAGAGTTTGGAACTGTTTTCAACACTTTGCAACAGTTGTAACTTTGCCAAACCCACGACTGTTTCAAGTTTACTAGACTGGCTACTGTTGCGTGTTGTTGTTTGTTGGAGTTGGTTGGCAGTGCGAAGGCACCTTAAGGACGCAGGACTCTTGGAGGACTCCTGACAGCACTTCCACTTTTAGTATTCCGTATTTCTTTTAATCGGTAAGGCAGATTCTGTAAAAGCTCCCGTGAACGGGGAAAGTGGAATATGGTTGCCGTCCTTCTCCAACCCGCAGCTCGTACACACGTTGTAATGACCTCGTTTTCGACCAGACCTGCCCTCTGATCTTCACACATTTTTTCCGCCGTGTTCGTCGTCACCCATGCAGAAGGCGGGCTCCTCCAGCCGCTTGCTCTCGCCGTGACGTCACTATCGACCGCGCGGCGCGGTCGGACAGCCCGCGAACGCGTATACGCACTCTGCGATGCAAATGAAGCGCGCCCTTTCTCTCCGGGGCTTTGACTCCACCCACTCGGCGTCAAACACTACGCCACCGTGAGCGTCACGTTCCACTCACTACGTCTTTACTGCTCACTCCAGTCACTACACATTCCGCAGACAGTATCTTCTAATACCCACGAATGAACCTGCAAAACTTCAACACTGTGCGACACGTAGCTCAGGAGATATGACGTCACAAATATTGAGCTCCGTGAAAAATGAAGTTAAGGACGTGAACCGTGGCGGCTCTCTTCGATAAATCGATTGGTCGAGCAAAGTATCTGGCGAGTATGAAACTTCCTGGCAGATTAAAATTGGTGTGCCGGAACCGGGACTCGAATCTGGGATATTTGCCTTTCGCGGGCAGAGCGCTTGCCCTCGAAAGGCGAAGGTCCCAGATTCGAGTCCCGGTTCCGGCACACAATTTTATTCAGCCAGGAAGTTTCATATCAGCGCACACTCCGCTGCAGAATGAAAGTTTCATTCTGGAACCATCCCTTAGGCTGTGGCTAAGCCGTGTATCCACCATATCCTTTCTTCCAGGAGTGCTAGTCTTGCATGGTTCGCAGGAGAACTTCTGTGAAGTTTGGAAAGTAGGAAACGAGGTACTGGCGGAAGTCAAGTTGTGAGGCGGCATCGTCAGTCGTGTCGGGATAGCACAGCCGGTAGAGCGCTTATCCTCAAAAGGCAATGGTCCCAGGTTCGAGTCCCATTTTCGGTACACAATTTGAATCTGCCAGGAAGTTTCATATCTGGCTAGTAAGTGCCGAGACCGGCGGGCAGCGCCTCCTATTGTTGACTGGCATTGCAAATGTAAATCTGTAGGTATTGACTTAATGTTTAAGTGTGAGCTGCCGATCGGCTCAAGGACAAGCATTCGATTCACTTCATTTCCTCATTTGGTTACTTGTGTGTTCTAGCGTGTTCTTTCATGTCAACCTCTACTTTCTAACCTTGGTGAAGAATTGTCAATTGTAAGTGGGTCCACTCGCTGATACATAAAAATTTCAGAATTGTTTATTTTCCGTTTCGTTAAATCGATTTTGGCAGTTCCTGTTTGTTTTATATTATTATGGATTAAACTGGAGTGCAGTTAACTCGTCGCTGCATCAGTCAGTTACGTGAAAAAATTTCTGCACTATATGCAAAGTGCAATTTTTGTGGGCCCAAAGGGCTTGGATTCTAGGTATGACACTCTGTTCTATTTTTTCTCTTCATATTATGATGGCCTATACGTCCGAATATTGTCAATTACGTTTCTTAATTTTTGTTATGACTTCTAGAAGCTGTTTTTGGGTTCTTTTTTACTTTTTTGCAGCATTGAGGATGGTCAGACACCGACCGAAATCGATCTGTATTATATATAAAAAATAAAGATTTCAATGCGGCCACAGCTGGTTCTTCCAATTTTAATAATTTTAATGTGGTCGCTTTGCACTAGACTCCGGATTGAGTCGGCTACATGTAAACAGTACTATACTGGCCTCCTTTTGGGCTGGGGTTCGGAGATTGACTCCCAGTCTCCTGTGAAGGAAGTAGGTGGACTAACGAAAGGAGTTGCACAGGGAGAGGGGAGTACCAGGAGTACGAAGAGATGGGACACGGACAAGAGGAGGATCAGATTTATAGAGAGGGGGCGGTGGGTGATGAGCAGTGATGGGGAATTGAGTAGGTGGACAGAGAAAATGAGGTGGAGGAGACAAGACAGAAGCAGGAAGGGAACGTCACGTATAGGGTCGAGTTGCGTGTGAGGTGTGAAAGGATTAAACCAACAAAGAGGAAAGGTTCGAAACTATAAAGGAACACTAAAACCATTCTTTACGTAAAAAACTTACGGACAGTTTCCATTTAATGAATCTACTGTTGAAGCGGTACAACCATATTTTTCGTTTATTTGATCAACGAAACTGTTGTTGTTGTTCCTGTGGTCTTCAGTCCGCGGACTGGTTTGATGCAGCTCTCCACGCTACCCTGTCCTGTGCAAGTCTCTTCATCTGATAATACGTTTGGCAACCTATATCCATTTGAATCTGCTTGCTATATTCGTCCCTCGGTCTCCCTCTACGATTTTTACCCCACACAGTTCTTTCTAATGCTGAGCTGACAATTCCTTGACGTCTCAGAATGTGTCCAACCAATCTATCCTTTCTCGTAGTCAGGATATTCCAGAAACTCCTTTTCTCCCCGATTCGATTAAGCACCTCCGCATTAGTTACGTCATCTACACATCTAATTTTCATCATTCGTCTGTAGCACCACATTTCAAAAGCTTCTATCATCTTATCTGAAATCCTTATCGTCCACGTTTCACTACCATACAATGCTACACTCCAGACCAATGCTTTAAACTTGCACTACTGTGGTCGGTGTTGGCTTCGTGACTATATTTGCTTGGACAATGCGTTCACTATGCTGTTGATAGTAACTTACCCGCATTCCTATTTTCTTATTGATTAATTATCAGACCTACTCCTGCGTTACCATCATCTGATTTTGTATTGATACCCCTGTACTCACCTGACCAGAAATCCTGTTCATCCCGCCACCCAACTTTACTAATCCCTATCATATCTAACTTTAACCTATCCATTTCTCTTTTCAAATTTTCTAGCTTACGTACGTGATTAAATGTTAGAACATTCCACGCTCCGACCCGTAGAATCCTTGTTTTGTTTTTCTTGATGACGACATCCTCCTGAGGAGTCCCCGTCCGGAGATCCCGAATGGGCGACTATTTTACCTCCGGAGTATTTTACCCGATAAGACGCCATCATATTATAGTCATTCAGTAGAGCTGCATGTCCTCGGGAGAAGTAACGACTGTAGTTTCCCCTTGCTTTCAGCCGTTCGCGGTAGCTGCATGGCAAAGCCATGTTAGCTGATGTTATAAGGTCAGCTCAGTTAATCATCTAGACTGTTGCCCCCGTAACTACTGAAAAGGCTGCTGCCCCTCTTCAGGAACCACACGTTTGTCTGGGCTCTCCACAGATACCCCTCCACTGTGGTTGCACCTACGGTACGGCTAACTGCATCGTTGAGGCACGCAAGCCACCCCACCTCGGCAATGTCTGTGGTTCATGGGGGTGGAACGAAACGGTAGTAAACTGAATTGAGTAAGCATCTGTGGAGAGACCACTTTCTAACATCTTCTGTAGCGTGTCAATAACCGTACAGTGTTCAAAAATGTTCAAAGTTTTGTAAAGCTATGGGGCCAAACTGCACACACACACACACACACACACACACGAGCGCGCGCGCGCGCCCGAGGAAGGACTCGAACCTCCAACGGGGAGGATCCCCGCACTCCGCAGCATAGTGTTCGTCGACGATAAACCAGGCTCTTCTGGTTGCTGGACAACAAGTAAAAATGCCCAACTCGTTAACCGTAAACTCGTGTTGATGAAACAAGAGGGGAAAAAAATAAAAATAATGTGGGCACCAGCCAGCCCACCTCTGTCTACACGAGCTGCGAAAGCAATTAGCTTGGCGGATTATTTTACTACGAGAGCCGTAATGAGATACTGGTGATAAAACGAGAAACAAAATAAATTATCTTTTAATTTCTATTGTTTACACAATTCCGCTTCAGGGCAATTCAGTAAAAGTGGACTCTTACTTTCTGGACCAGCAATTAGGAAGCATGGAAATGGAGAGTACCAAATTAAGCACCTCGCAATTACACTGGAATCACTTTCCTAACGGCGAGATGTAATTTCAATTTTCCTTCCTTATGCATTAGAATTATTATCACTCCGACCAGTGTTTGGGAATGTGAGGTTCTGTACTAGGCGAGGTCGTGACTTGTTTTACGCAAGGCAGGGAAAAGACGTACTTGGGGTCAGTCGCGCAGCCAGGATTTGGTTCTGAGGGAGGGGGGAAGGGGGGTTAATTTTTAAATTTTTTGAATTTATTATTCTATGACTTATTTGTACACTTTTCATAATTTAATCAATTATACTACGAAAGCAATGTCACAAGAAATAAAATGAGTAGGCTCGCATTAATTCGCAAGTGGAAGACCAGCAACGTGGTGGAAATGGAGTGTATATAATCAGCTCGTAATACTAGCCAAAGAGAAAGGTCTTTACATTTTAATTAACATGAGACTCTATATGTAAAAATTGAACTAAAATAACACTATTGTTGATCATAAGATTCCACTCGGTGGCTCCTGTGACCTGCTAAGCAGCGGGTCGCCGCATATCAACAGTCAAATGTTCAAATGTTTGTTAAGCTTATGGGACTTAACTACGGGGTCATCAGTCCCTACTCTTACAAACTACTTATGAACTATTTACGAACTAGGACGGCACAAATATCCATGCCCGAGGGGGGATTCAAACCCCCGACCGTAGTGGTCGTGCAGACCGTGACTGGAGCGCCTCAGTCCCCTCGGCCACCGCGGCCGGCTATTAACAGTCGGCTCGTAACTTGAACATAGCAGCATCAAAGCTTGTCGCGGCAGCATTATAACCGCACACAGTAACATATTCTCATTGGCGGCATCATGTTGGCGACCTTGAAAAGAATATACGTCTAAAAAGATATGACCTTTTTTAAAACAAAATTTTTAAATAGTCAGTTACATTGGCAGTCCAATGGTTTTTAAGTCATTTCACTATTTACTTCGCGTTATAATTGTGGAGTGCCTTTTTCTGTGACGACAGAATGTACCCGCAGTTGTTGTTTTATTTTATGATGCTCGTATTTATGGTAAACTAGTAATTCCGAGACTAGAAATATCGCGACTCCATTGTATGAAGTTCAGTTTACTTATTGTCTAACTTCCTTTAGTTTTCTTTGTTTTTTTAATTTTTTAAGGTAAAAAAGTCACAGCGAGGAGAAAAGAATCCAATTTGGAAGTACTTTAATAAAAGTACCGTCGATTTGTGTAAACTTGTCATCTTCTCCGGCCTCCTGACTAGGCATCCGGGAAGAGTTAGAAATTTTTAAACACAGTGTTTCGGCCAGAAATCGGTCGGACTCTAGTAATAATTGAATGTCGCAGAAATGGATAAAACACATCCAACTTATTCAGAAACTGCAAACCGTTTCAACAACAATGACATGAAGAATGTTTAGAAAAGAATTTACCATAAAGACGAACGTCGAGCCGCCGACAGACACAAAGAAAAGACACACAATTCTAAATTTTCGGCCGCGGCCTTCCTCAGACAGAGAACACTCACCCACACAATCACTCAGGCACACTCATGGGGAAGAAAGTTGGCCGTGCCCTTTCGAAGGAATCATCCCGGCATTTGCTTGGAGTCATTTAGGGAAATCTGGTTAGATGGAGGTAGGGGGATGGAGCAGGGGCAAGAAGGTAAGCCAATAGAAGGGAGGTGGTAATGGACAGACGGTGTGTTAGAGGGAGGGTGTAGTATGCGATGGTTAGGTGTGAGGAGAAGGGGAACAGAGAGAACGGGAGAGAGTAGCAGATGGACAGTGAGAGGGGACAAGAACGTAGAAGGAGGAGCTGGAGTAATGGAAGATTGAAATATGAAGGTAATGTAAGTCGATATCCGAAGGAGGGGGGAGAAGAAGCAGAGAGACGAGGAAGTAGAAGACGGAGAGAGATAGAGAATAGGAGATAGAGGGAGAAGAAGTAGAGCGACGAGGAAGTAGAAGACGGAGGTAGATGGAGAGTTGGAGATAGAGATGAAGGAGGAAATGGACATAGGTAGGAGGGGAGATTGACTGACAGAAGACTGGAAAAAATAAATGCCCGGTGTTACATTTAGTTTGTAATAGGAACAAAAACAGTCTGCTACCGCGATGTTACGATTGACTGCATTTTCAAACATCTATTCGTCGGGGAGGATTAAGCGTAGACCATACCTATAGTCCGTTCACCGAGAGCTGGGACGAAACGTAAACAGTGTCACGTGAGCGACTACGATCGTTTCCAGAGAAAGCATTCGGTGTTCACGTGATCCTTGGCGCACGCTTTGCAGCTGGTGGCGTCGGCTGGCTGCCGAGCTGACGTCATAGCGGACCCTGAGAAACCTGGACAACAACGTAACGAAATAAAGCACGACATGGAAGATTCAAAGCCAGTTACAATAACGTTAAAAGTACTATGAAACTGAGTTCATTCTGTCAAAACAGATTTGTTTTCATACAGGTTGCTTACCAAACGCTCCATTCATACACAATTTTTAATAACATTCCCACTAATAACAATGGTAAAGGACGGCGAAGCAAGGTTCATTCTGTCAATCTTGAACTGTTTCCATTGAGGTTTATACCAAACCGCTCCTGTCTCTCTCTCTCTCTCTCTCTCTCTCTCTCTCTCTCTCCTCTACAATTTCCACATTTGACTTCCAACTAAAAATACGACACGGAGGACGCACTTATTCCAAACTTCTGCAGTCACTGTTTCTACTTCTTCTTCTTGCATTTCTTTAACTTCCGGCATTTTGTATGCTTCGTCTTTCGCTGCAACATAGCGTTTGATTCTGGCCCACAGTTAGTCGATGGCGTTTAATTCACAGCGGTGCGGAGGAATTCTAAGAACAGTTTCCCGTGCATTCTTCGCCATTTCATGTATCGCATATTCAATAATGGTTTTGCAGTCAAGATCGCATTTTTCATTTATTATGTTCCGGTTTCGGTGTGCTTGACGCCATCTTCAGACCTGTCGTAATTTACATAACTTGACAACATTTTTTATATACTAAAAGAGTACATCCAGGTTGAGGCGTCACCAAACGTAACATTTCTAGTCACAAATAAAATGTATACACCCATCTTCTAATGGTTCTGAAGCGAGGTACTTCAAAGTATAAGTTAAATATTAATTGAAGTCCAGTATAACACTATAGTAACAGTAACAGTAACTATAGTAACAGTATAGACTGTTATACTAGACTTCAATTAATATTGAACTTAGACTTTGAAGTACCTCACTTCAGAACCATTAGAAGATGGATGTGTATATTTTATTTGTGACTAGAAATTTTACGTTTGGTGACGCCTCAACCTGGATGTACTCTTTTAGTATATAAAAAATGTTGTCAAGTTATGTAAATTACGACAGGTCGAGCACGCCGAAACCGGTAACATAATAATTGAAAAATGCGATCTTGGCTGCAAAATCATTATTAAACAATTACAGATCGCCCCATCGAACAATGAGTTCCTTATATATCGCATATTCGTTGTGCACTGTTCTGTAATTATGAAATATATCAAAAAATTATTTTTTCAACATACCGTCTTCAAAATCGAGGTTTTTAGATTATAGCCACTCTGATATTTCATCCTTATTGGAATTCACACTGGGAACTTTTTCTACGATAATGGTACGGCGCTTTATCAACAACAATAACTGCAAGCCGAGGAAGAACATCTTAAAACCTCTTCTCGAAGGTTCAACTAGTCTTTCAAGCGTCTTTAAAGATGACTTAAGAGATCCTGAAATCGCCGCTGTACAGCGCGCAGTAACGAGCTCACACCTGCAATGGAGACGGCCACGCTGACTGTGCGCCCCTGCCTTGTACACCCCTCGACGGCAGCGCTGTGGTCACACGCCTTGCTGTGTTTACAGGACGTCTCTCGTTTCGGTGAATGGAGTATAGTGTTTTTACAAACGTTCGAATGTTTGTAAATCTATCGGACCAAATTGCGTGGTCATCAGTCCGTAGCTTACAAACTACTTAAACCTAGGTAAACTAACCTACGGACAAACACACACACCCATGCCCCAGGGAGGACTCGAACCTCCACGGCGAGCAACCGCGCGCTCCGCAGCGAGACGCCATAGACCGCTCGGCTACTCCACCGCGGCAGTGGTTTTTCGTACAGAACAGTGCTCACATTATCACCTCTCGGTTCACGGACCATTCGCCCCTGAAACAGCTTGTATAAAAATCTGTACACCGGGCACACCCTGCCCTGCTGTCGCTGGACATGGGGAGGGGAGGGGGGAGACGAGTAGTTGTGAAAGGCGGCGCGGCGTCTGCTCTCGCCGGCTCCTTGGCGGAGAGTCGGGCTCATTAGTGTTTATTGTGTATCTGGCGGCAAGTTGCGGCCGCAGCCGCAGCCCCCAGCGACCGGCAAACTTTTTGGGGCCGCCGCGTCGGCGTCGGCGTCCACTCGATACTCGCTTGTTCGGGGCGCTGGTCACACCCACCAGCCAGCCGGTGCCGCGCCGCGGCTGCGTTCCATCCCTCTGCCGGCGGGGGAGGGGGAGGGGCAGACTGCCCAAAGTCTTGAGGCGGTGCCCAGCCCTTGCTCTCCCTGTGTCTTGCAACAGAGCTTTTCAAACTGGGTGTCTCGTATCAAGGGTGTCGCGAGACTAACAAATTTAGACGCTAAACCAAAAATCTTGTCATAAAATAACACAAAATATCCTTCTCTTCATACTACCCTGAAGACTCGCCTGCAGCTAATCATCCTTCTCTTCATTCCGTGCACCACAGATGACGTATTAAAGGAATGATCGGTGCACGTTAATTGCGTGCTCAGCCGCCAGGCGGCAGCTCTGCTTCAGCAGCAGTAATTTGACACAGTGTTTGTTCAAGCAGCTGCCAGATTCCAGCAAACTGCGCATGCGCAGAGCTGCTGCTGATACTCGATAACAGCTCTTCCCAAGCGCAGTTTGCTGGAACTGGCAGCTGCTTGAACGAGCTGCACCAGAGCGTTTTTTAATGGATTTATCAAAAATGTTCAAATGTTTGTAAATCTTATGGGATTGAACTACGGTGTCATCAGTCCCTAAGCTTACAAACTACTTATGAACTAGCTAAGACTAAGCACGGCACAAATATCCATGCCCGAGGGGGGATTCGAACCCCCGACCGTAGTGGCCGTGCGGACCGTGACTGGAGCGCCTCAATCCCCTCGGCCACCTCGGACGTGATAAGCGTACACCGAACAGACTTTCTATTTAATGTATATATAGATAAACAGCGATTCGTTCGCCATAAAACCGTGCCTAAAGCCTTCCCCGGATAGACCTTAGTAACTGTACAATTTTTTTAGGTCTTTATGTGTCGTGGTTCAGACGTGATAAACGTACGTACACCGAAGAGACATTCACATTTATAGATATAGATGTTCTACCAAGAAGCGACGGAAGAATCAGTCAAAAATTAATAGTTTTTATTTATTCACTCACAGTACGAGTTCTTTTGCGTTTTCCAAGTCGTATAATATTTACTATTCTTTGTGTATTTAGTGTATTTGTATAGCTTAATTACGGGGTCATCAGTCGCTAAACTTACAAACTACTTAAGACCTAGCTAATACTAAGGACGGCACAAATATACCTGCCCGAGGGGGGATTCGAACCCCCGACCGTAGTGGCCGTGCAAACCGTGACTGGAGCGCCTCAGTTCCCTCGGCCACCGCGGCCGGCTACTATTCCTCCTGAAGCTGTCTGCATAATATCGCGTTGAGAAAGTCTGAAAGTAATACGTCGAACGGGTGCGGTCTGTTCCAGATATAGGGGTGTGGGGAGGATAGAATGATGGACGCAGACGTGAGTCGTGAGGGGGTGGCAGGTGGTGGTGAGGGGGTGGTGTTTCCATTCCGCGGTTACGACTTCCCCGCCGCATCCTCGACGCGCCGTAAGCAGATTCTTCCATTTATGCAAAAGGATCCGCGCCTCTCGTGCGAAAGGCAACCATTTCTATGCGGAGGAACTCTGCGTGGGAAGGGTTCGCCCGGCTGAAGCTGACTGGCTGGTCGGCCGGCCAACTTGGGTAATGAACGTCGCTCGGATGTTTATGCACTCTCGCCGCCGGAGCCGTTCTGTTCGGGCGGCGCGGTCCGCCGCCGAAGTATCCGCGCGGTTCGCAGATTGGGCGGCGGGCAACTTTTAAATTCATGGAGCGATGGAGCGCCGGCCGGCTCAGGCGAGCCAGGCCGCAAGTCGTGCGCTATTCATTCCCAGGGCCCACGGCGCTAGCTTTATGGTGCTGCGCTGCCCTTATACTCGGCGCGGCTTAAAAGAATATTAGAGGCGGATCTTTGCCGCCGCAGCCGCGCCGTTAAGTAGTTATGGCGCCGCCCCGGCCGCGAAATTTTAAATTAACGTTAATATTTCATTGCACTCGCACCGAAAATGAAATTGCTCCACGTCTCGTTTGTGGGAGGTTTCATATACTCCAGACACACACAGAGACACACACATCTTTAGGCAACTCGGCAAATCAGACAAAGACATGTGCTATAGAATGATTCCAGCTTAGGCAGTTGGGTGAATACAAACTTGTCTTGAAAGGTGTCTCACAACTAGGGTTGCCAGATTGTTGTTGTCGGGTGAAAAGACACTGGTCAAAACAATCAGGGGATCAGTTGAGATATCTAGGTCCAGACGTTTTGTCGTCGACGTCTTTTTGTCGGTTCTGTGGAGTCGAAACAATAACATTATAGCAACCGAGGCAGTGGAATAAAAAAGTTTCAGATAGTCTAGAGGACAGGTGGTGCAATGGAGCAACAATGTGATTTACCCGATGCTATGAAGAGAGTGGCTGGGTATCAGCAGTAATCACATAAACAATACGCGAATATGTTGAAAGTTGTATTTGAAAGGACTGGTGTTGGTTAAATAACACAAAGAAAAACCCCTAAATAGCCTCCACCGGAAGTGAAGAACCCCGCTGAGAATCTGTCGACTTTCAACCACCATATCTTCCACCCCTTATTGCTATCGGCATGGAACTGCTATAGTGTACAACGGGAGACTTCGAACAACAATTACACACAGACCATTCGTTTGCGTTCTGTAGTTTTCGCTGCAGAGCGAAATACTAACTCACACACACGTAGAATTTTATATACACCGATAACTTTCCATCCCAATATACTCCACCCTTTTATCATTATCAACCCTCAAGCAACAATGCAACCAATAAAACCATTTTCAAAGAGTAAATATAACTTTCGAACAGTAATTATTGTTCCGAATTTCGCGTTATATTCTTCAAATTGCTAACTATCTATCAAATCGCTATAAAACCGTGCCTAAAACCTTCCTCAGGTATAAATTAGTAACTGTACAAATATTTAAGTCTCTGCATCTTGTCGTTCGGACGTGATAAGTGTACACCGAGCAGACATTCACATTAATATACAGGGTGTCCCAGTTATCTTCTGCACCCAAAATATCTCTGGAACAATAACAGCTATTGGAAAACGACTTTCACCGGTATCAATGTACGGAACCTATATTTTTTCTTCAGCAATCCATAGCATGACAAATCACATAAACAATGGCGTTGATAGCTTAGCAATATTCCAATTACATCCCGAGATATTGCGACGCGAAGTTGACTAATGAAATACATGAAACGCGCGGCTAGCGCACGTCCTGAGACTCAGACGAGAACCCCATGCTGCTCATGACGTGCGCTAGCCGTGCGTTTCGCGTATTTCAAGCGTCAACTTCGCGTCGCAATATCTCGGGGTGTAATTGGAATATTGCGGAGCTATCAACGCCATTGTTTATGTGATTTGTCATGCTATGGATTGCTGAAGAAAAAAAATATAGGGTGGCCATTTAGAAAAACATTAGTTTGTGTAAAAAAACACCTTTACTTTCGTTTTGGAATGTTTCCAAGTATGTACATTCATGCGCCCCAGCCGTACAGTGATACCGGTGAGAGTCGTTTACCAATAGCTGTTATTGTTCCAGAGATATTTTTGGTGGACAAGATAGTTGGGACACACTGTATATAGATAAATAACTACCCGATCGCAATATAACCGAGCCTAAAGCCTTCCTCGGGTAGACATTAGTAACTGTACAATTTTTTAGCTTTTTATGTCTTGTGGTTCAGACGTGATAAACGTACACGAAACAGACATGCACCATTTATAGATTTTATCCACTAATTGTTTTGAGCAGTATACTTCTAATAAATTTTTCCTTTTTCCGCTAATACACTGTAGTTCGCTGCATTCACTGGCATCGTATTGCTGGTATAAAACCGCTGATTAAAGAGACAAATATAAAAACAAATGGCGGGACGCGAAAGCTCTCGGGCTGTGCGCGGCCGACCTCAGGAGTGCGTAATCGAGGTACGGGAGGCGCGGTCGGTCGCCTTTCACGGGGCCAGCACGCCGCCATCGATACAGTCCTCGGCTGCGGCTGCGGCCTGGTAGCATTTTTGCAGCCGCTGCGGCGTAAAAGACTCGTTCTCGGCGCGCGCTCTTTGGGGCTGCTCATTCGCGGCGTTTTATGATTTCGCAAATGCACTGTGATGAGCCCGCATCGCTATTCGGCGCAACATCACCTGTTCTTTCTCCAGCCGCCACTCCGCGATGCCTTATAGATGCGGCAGTATCGAGCTTTTCATTTCGCGCAGCACAGAGCATAAAGCGCGGGCCTCTCACGTAATCTTACCCACGGGTTTCCCGATGTTCCTTTCAAACTAATAATTTCGCTTCTGCCCTAAACAGTTCCACCGGTGCTAATTTACTGTACTTGTACTTTGATATAACGGAATGTATTTTTTTTCTTTAACTGTGCATATAAGTGTGGTAAATCAGTCGCTAAATAATCTCTACATCTACATAGGATACTCAGCAAATCACATTTAAGTGCTTGGCAGAGGGTTCATCGAACCACTGTTAAACTATTTATCTCTCATTCCGTTCTCGAATAGCGCGCGGGAAGAAAGAACGCCCGAATCTCTCCGTTCGAGCTCTGATTTCTCGTATTTTATCCTGATGATCATTTCTACCTATGTAAGTGTGAATCAACAATATATTTCCCCATTCGAAGTAGAATGTTGGCGATTGGAGTTTCGTATGTAGCCCACGCCGCAGCGATAAGCGCCGTTGTTGTAATGATTCCCATCCCAGATCCTGTATCATTTCCGTGTCGCTGTCTCCCCTGTATCGTGACAATACGAAACGAGCTGCCCTTCTTTGGGCTTCTTTGATGTCCTCCGTCAAACCGACCTGATAAGGATCCCACACTGGGCAGCAATTCTTCAAAAATGGACGGTCAAGCATAGTGTATGCAGTTTTTTGGAATTTCTGTTGCATGTTTTAAGGGTGCTGCCAATAAAACGCAGTCTCTGGTTCGCCTTTCCCACGATATTATCTACGTATTCTTTCCAATTTAAGTCTGAATTAATAGTAATTGCAAGGTATTTTGTGGAGTTTATGGCCTTCACTTTTGATTGATTTATCATGTAAACAAAGTTTAACGGATTTCTTTCCGTACTCATGTGGACGACTTCACACTTCTTATTATTTAGAGTCAATTGCCAAATTTTACACCATACTGATATCTTATTCAGATCGTTGTGCAGTTGGTTTTGATCTTCAGATAATTTTATTAGACGGTACATGACGGCGTCATCTGCAAACAACCTAAGAGAGCTACTTAGATTTTCCCCTAAGTCGTTTATGTAAATAAGGAACAGCTTAGGACCAATAACACTACCTTGCGGAACGTCCGATATCACCTCTGTTTTAGTCGATGCCTTACCATCCTTTACTACGAACTGTATCCTCTCTGACAGGAAATATCCTGTCCCAATCCCTTTCGTTACCTGAGTGTAAGTCGGTTGTTTTATTTAGAAACTAATTTGACGCTTGCACGCTATTTTTCAAACCGGAATTGTTACAGGAAAAATATCCAAGCGACTTGGGAAGGAAAGGAAAAACGCGGCTCGAGAGAGGGCACAGTGTCTCCTCTATAGTGAAGAACAAGTGTGCGCTTTTTATGTGACGGGCGGAATTTGCGCTCCGGGAGGGACATATGAGGGGGTGGAAGAAGGGCCGGCGCGGGAATATTGAAGTGGTGCTCAGACTAATTACCGTCCAGAGAGAGAGAAAGCGTCAGACGGCGCGAGACGGGCGCGACAGCGTCGCTTAGCGCTGGTTATAACGCCGAACACGAGCGGCCGCTAACGCAATTGCGACGTCGGAGAGGCACGCGGCGGCAGGCCGAATTAAAACCAGGCGCCGCGCCGCGCCGTCGCTCTGGCCAACTTCGTTAGCGGGGGGTCGCTTCATAATCGCGCTGAGCCGGCCTGGGGGAGGGGGGAGACGCGAAAGCTACCGAGGAACCGGAACAGGACGCCGGGGTCTCAACAAGTAGCTGCCGTCTGCGGGGGACGCAGCCTTCACAGCGAATAGCAGCCGGTGACACAGCTATGTGAGATCGGCACACCTGCACTCGAACATCTTGACACCCTTTTCTTTACTGTAAATCTCAATTTCCCCGCCGGCCGCGGTGGCCGAGGGCACTAACGCGCTCCAGTCACGGTCTGCACGGCCACTACGGTCGGGGGTTCGAATCCCCCCTCCGGCATGGATATTTGTGCCGTCCTAGTTCGTAAATAGTTCATAAGTAGTTCATAAGTTTAGGGACTGATGACCCCGTAGTTAAGTCCCATAGACTATACAAACATTTGAAACATTTTCAATTTCCCCCTATGGGGGGAGGCCTGGCAGCACTTCACCCGAAGGTTTCTACGTGATTCACATGTAAACAGGGCAATAATAGCAGAAAAATATTTAGTTACAATATATACATGTGGCGTCTGTTACGAAAGATCAGACGTCACTTCTGATCCTGCAGTTGTTATTTTTTTCATATTCACAGAATATATGACATCAACTGCCAATGGGCAAAGCTGAAAATGTGTTCCCACCCGGAATTCGAACCCGGGTCAAAGGAATTCAAATATTTGTAGAACTTATGGGACTTCACTATGGGGTCATCAGTCCCTAAGCTTACAAACTACTTATGAACTAGCTAAGACTAAGGACGCCACAAACATCCATGCCAGAGGGGGGATTCGAACCCCCGGCCGTAGTGGCCGTGCAGACCGTGACTGGAGCGCCTCAGTCCCCTCGGCCACCACGACCGGCGAACCCGGGTCACCCGTTTTCTAGGCAGTTGCGCTGACCTCTACACCATTGGGAACACCACTAGTGTGTGAATAAATATAGCAATAATACGAATTTTATTCTTGTACTTTAACTGGTTGTATACGTACATATTAAGTAAATTAAAAAAAGAAAAAAGAAAAAGCTATGAAAACAATGCAGACAGTATTTACTATTAACTTTTGCAGTTTAATATTGATAAAATTATTTGCTAAATGATCGACTGTATCATACTCAAAACAAACTTACCTGAACAAAGAATTAGGCCGGCCGCGGTGGCCGAGGGGACTGAGGCGCACCAGTCGCGGTCTCTACGGCCACTATGGTCGGGGGTTCGAATCCCTCCTCTGGCATGGATATTTGTGTCATCCTTAGTATTAGTTAGTCCATAAGTAGTAACTGTACCAATTTTTAGCTGCCGCGGTGGAGTAGCCGAGCGGTCTAAAGCCTCTCGCTGCGGAGCGCGCGGTTGCTCGCCGTGGTGTTTCGAGTCCTCCCTGGGGCATGGGTGTGTGAGTTTGTCCTTAGGTTAGTTTACCTAGGTTTAAGTAGTTTGTAAGCTACGGACTGATGACCACGCAGTTTGGTCCGATAGATTTACAAACTTTTTTTTTTTTTTTTTTTTTTTTTTTTTTTTTTTTTTTTTTTTTTTTTTTTTTTTTTAGCTCTTTATGTCTTGTGATTCAGTGATCACCGCACCTGCAAGGACTACCTAAGCACGCCTCCCGTCAGATACGAATTCCCAGCTTTACCCTGCCCACAGTACTCAAACTCGAGGTCACTATGTACTAATTCCCGCAAGAGTAACGGCTTAAAACTTTGCCCACACCTCCCCACTAACGAAAGGATCATTGCCCGTCATCGGCATATTATATATATCTTTCGAAACAGACGCCACATGTATATGGATGGATGGATAGTTCTTTTGTCAGTGATAAAAATTCGCTAAACGTTTTTGTGAGCGAGTTTTACTTACTAACTGTGTTATTGGACTACACAATCGCAAGGCTATCTTCAACCTTCATGCTACATTCTGTAACAAATCAGATGGTTAAGCTCTTTTACTATCTCTGGTTTCTAATATACCATATGAGCCACTAATGGTAAACATGAAGCATCTGAACTACCTCACTTAGTTTGTTGTAGCAAGATATAACAGTAGTGAGCAAAACAGTAAATGGGAAACCTCACTAAAGTTGGTCTCATGTCAACGTGAGAACGTAGCAGAAAAAATTTCTTTTATTCAATCGTTGTATGTAACTCTGTGTCACCAAATGACCTAGTTTGATGGTGCCTGGCCTCTACATATAATGTCAAATTTGATATTTATATTGCATATTTGTTTTCGTAACATGGTTTGTTAGATGGTGGGCATACATTATTGAAATAACTTTGATAAACCATGAAAGTCGTACTTTTCTTTAATTTCGTAATTAATTTTAGAATGGAATAGTTTAATGCGTTTGAGAATACTGAAACAATTCGAAGAAAGTAGTTATTCAGATTAAATAACCTACTGAAACTGTGATTGTGGCTTATGTGCACATTGATTTTGGTGTAATTTCAATTTACAAAATAAAAAAAGTCGCCTCTTTGAATGACATAATGTCAGAAATAAAACTCTCCGTGTCGTGTTCCGCATGGTAGTGGCGTCCGTACTATTTAGATGTGGAGAGATCGTCCCCCCAGTCGGCGTCTTTCATTGCAGCTGCTCGTCTTCTGTCAAATGCTGACATTTGACGTACGTTGTTTACACCTCTTTCTTCCCTACTGAGTACACGCAAGAAAATTCGCTAAGTCTTTGTGTCCTGGTATAGGAATATCCCTCTGTTTACTATTCTTACCAGGTACACGGAAATTGCGCTGAAATGACACACACTCATCCATCGACTGTCAAACTTTACAGATTTGCTTTTTTCCGGCGATACCTGTATGAATATAAATTACTCTCAATTTGCATAACTCCTTTTTGTGATTCTGTTTATTTTTTTCGTTACAGTGTTTTTTTATAAATACGATGCACGTGAGAGGCATGGAAGACGACTCTTGCGCAAAGTTTGCCAGTACGTTTTTAATTATTACGTCACATTGCGAATCAAATGTTTACTCGTGCGCACGATTTCTCCAATTTTATAAAAATAATTTCCACGTCACCAGGTCAGGAAATATTGTAGAGATACGATAACCCTTTATTTGGCAATGCTATGTTTTATGCAACAGGTTCCACGTTTCATCCTTAGATGCGCAACGGTACTTGAAACCAACATTTAACGTCTCAAATGGAGCAATGTTCCGTTGTCTTTTGCAAAAAGTTTCGGAATATTTTGAATCTTTAGAAGACACTGCAAGCATATGTTACCGGGTTACGAGATTCTTTCGATTCTATGAGGATAATTCGTACTTGTACATGGAGAACTGCTCATAAAGGGAAACAGGAAAATGTGAAGGTAATTTTTTATATACAAGTGTTCACCAGTGCTTATCTGAGTCACTCCAAATAGACTGATGTTCATTGAGAAGACCTGGCAGACCATTTTGGAAGCACATCCAGTCCAGAAGAAAAAGAAAAAGCAGATGCTGCACCATTGAATGGTGGACGATATGATTGTTTTGCTCATTCTCCAAATTATAGACCAAAAGTAATGTATATAGGTTTTGCTTTCCCAGGGACATGACTTTCAAATGTACAACTTTGGGGTTGTTCTGGACTTCGTAACAAAAAAGACTTTTTTTAGACATCTCACATGAGATAGTCCAAAAATAGTATTTACAGCCATAGGAACAACTCTGTAGTATTTATATTCTAGAAACCGTGTGCTTTTTATGGCAATTTTTCTTACAGGCAAGAAACTATATTTTGAAACAAATGCGCATTGAAATTATTCACAAGGTGAGAAGCATTGTAATAGTTTCCACAACGAAACCCTGTAACGTAATTTGGTAGAAAATCGTTAGAACTTCTGGTCGTACGTAAAGTATACTAGCTGTAAAACTCAATCAATACTTTCACTACGCGATAGTAATTGTGATTCTAGTGGTGAGGTGACAGCTCCGAAAAAGTAGAATTGGTCTACACAGCTTTTCGAAATTCCTGCACCAAAGAAGACGAAGCAAATACTCCAGAATGCGTAACTTAGAAGTAGATATCCCTGCAGTATTAAAGCATCGCTACATCGGAAATTGCAACATGTTTGGAACAGAGACCAAATATTTGTTAGAAGGAAGAACAGAAATGTCATTTCTGGTTGCTTCACTTCCAGCAATTAAATTCCCCGTTTTTCAGTCACATAGAAATCTCCATATCGGCGTGACTAATTACTGAGACACCGCTCTCTTACAAGTAACATCGAATACTGGCTAACATACTACTGTTGTATGAATAAGAAAAACCCCACATTTTGCTATGGATAAGATTTAAAAAGATGTTTTCATGAAAGGATACTCGCATGCAGTACCCTTTGCTTTAAAATCCAGAGTGCTAACCATGAGGCTACAACTACACACCTGTGTTATTTGTTATATATATTTACGTCTCACAGTTTTTTCTCACTGTTCATATATCTTCCAGTTAGTTATACGAAATTTAGGCAATGATAGTTTTGTGATTCATCTTTAATGGGTTGTTGCCCTGAAACGCTTTACTACGACTTATAAAACAAAAACTGTGAGATACACGACAAATCAAGATGGCGCCTGCCACATGTAAAGAACAATGGAATGCGTTTCCACGTCACTTCCCAGGTCGTCGCCCTTTGGCTGATCGTTATCATCATCATTAGTCGTTTTGCTCACTGCTGACTGCCGTGACCTCATTTCCTCATTCATTCTTAGATAGTTGAAACTTCAGTCAGATGTCTCCATCCACGTGATTTTTAATTCTGCTACGTGCCCTCTCGCTATTGTCCGTCGGTCTTCGGAAAACAATCCAACGATCTATGAAGCACGATACCTTTAACATAATCGTCCACTGCTCCTAGTTCGTCCACTCTTTTTGGCTTTTGCTACCGCTACTAAAAGAGCTCCTTTTTTTATGACCGCTTTTTATATAATGTATCAGTTTTGCCAAAGCGTGTGCTGTTACCCGTATTTTTGGGCAATTTGACATCAAATACTTAGGCAAATAAACCAGTTATTTACACGAATGGATGATACAATGGTATTCAACTACTTTGCATACAGAATACTCGTAGTACCTTATTTTTAAAATAGATTTCTTGTGGCCGTGAACTATGAAACTACAGCTGAGCTGCATCTCAGCTCGAAATGACGGTAACTGACAGAAGGGAATCACGCGATTCTGCGCGTCCTCTCGCTGTTCCTCGCCAGTCTTCGGAAAAGGAGCGGACTGACTGAGAGGCAAGGGATCTGCGAACTAGTTCATGAAGTTCGCCTGAGGGAGCGCACATCCGAACTTGTTGGTTCGCGAACTACACAATACTAATTCGAAGCCGGCCGCGGTGGCCGAGGGGATTGAGGCGCTTCAGTCACGGTCTGCACGGCCACTACGGTCGGGGGTTCGAATCCCCCCTCGGGCATGGATATTTGTGCCGTCCTAGTTCGTAAGTAGTTCATAAGTAGTTTGTAAGTTTAGGGACTGATGACCCCGTAGTTAAGTCCCATAAGATTTAAAAAAAAAAAAAAAAAAAAAAAAAAAAAAAAAAAAAAAAAAAAAAAAAAAACTAATTCGAACCCCCAACGTGGGAGGCCTCGCGATCCGTAACATGGCGCTCCAGACCGCTTGGTTACTCCCGCGCGGCAGTTAGCATTTCTCCGCAAATACCGAATATACCTGGGGATTTGTTGTTTTTCAAATGCTGATATCACAGCGAATTTCATTGGTGGGAACAAATTTTTGCTGGGGTTGGGAAAGCCTCCCGAACGTGCAGTTCGTTCGCACGTTGCCCACACCAACACCGTCTAGATAGAAGGCCTCACAACAAGTCCGTGTGACTTGGCACTGATAGACTGCCATCGCTAGCTCATTGGATGGCGCTACGAGGCAGGGGGCTGCGACCCAGGGGCCAGTCTCTCAGCTGGACATGGCGGCCTATCGGTGTGACGTGACACGGACTTGTATGAGGCCTTGTAGCTAGGCGGTGTTGGCCACACTTGCTCAGTGTGCCGACGGCCTCGGCTGCGAATGTAAACAGGACGAGCTGTGGTGGCGCCAGGACCGCGGCAGCAGCCGGCCGCCGGCTGGGGAGCGCGACCCCCACCGCCGGCCTTCGATTGGCTGCGAATTAATTGCGCGCATTAGCATAAGGCGGCGGCGGAGGAGCGGCGGGGGCGGCGCGGGGGCGGCGGGGGCGGCGTGCGTGCCCGCCGTGGTCTGGCGTGGCCTGGCGTAGCGTGCCGGCCGCGCCGGATCAATACGGCCGGCCGCTGCCCCTCCTGAGGACGGAGCGCGCCAGCCGCCGAAACGCCAGCCGCGTGGCCGCCGCTCCAGGCTCCCCCCACCACCGCCCCCTCCCTACTGCTGGACACGCTACTCGACACAGTCCGCGCGTGCTTTAGTCGCTTATACTTTCCTTACACACTGTTTTCGGGAATGACCAGCATCGGGGCTTCTGTTGACATCCGCATCGCCTCTGTTAACGCCAGTCGGATGGCCGACAAAAATGTTCAAATGTTTCTAGATATTAAGGGACTTAATTGCGGAGTCATCAGTCCCTAAAATTACAAACTACTTATAAACTACCCAAAGACGGCACAAACATCTATGCCCGAGGGGGGATTCGAACCCCCGACGAAGAACGGCCTCGCGCATCGTAGCATAGCGCCTCGATGCGCTCGGCCGCTCCGCTAGGATGGCCGACAGAGGGTGGCGACGTTGTTGTTATGCGGATGAGGAAAACTGCCAGATTTAGTGGCAAGGGGATGCAGCTGATGGACTAAAACTAACACAGATAAAGCAAAAACACAGGAATTTCTAATATTCTGGGAGAAAGAAAGAAGCAAAATGGGAACATTTTTAATGGTCTAACAAGGGGAGGACACGACGTTTCGATCACAGGTTTTCTTCAAACTTTGTACCCTTTAGGACAGCATAGCGTGCAAGGACTAAGGCGCAATGCTTAAACAATTTCAAAAAAAATCACAGTAATAGTTTCACTAGTAGAACATGTAACCGTGTGTTACAGCTATAGGCAAGCCATAAGCTCATGTATATGTCCATATGTTTGTATAGTTTATGGGCCTCAACTACGGGGTCATCAGTCCCTAAACTTACAAACTACTTATGAACTAGCTAATACTAAGGACGGCGCAAATGTCCATGCCCGAGGGGGGATACGAACCCCCGACCGTAGTGGCCGTGCAGACCGTGACTGGAGGGCCTCAGTCCCCTCGGCCACCGCGGCCGGCAAGTCATAAGCAGGAGAAAGCCAGTTGATTGTTAATTCAATCCTAGCTCTTGCCGTCGTTTGGTGTTATTTTTTTTTTTTTTTTTTCAATAGTGGTCTTATTATTCAAAGAATACCATGTTTTGAATATAAATAAAAGCATTGAATTAAAATTTCTGCTTTGGCTGGGATTCGAATCCAGGACACGCTGCTTCCTAGGCAGGCGCTTTAGACCCCTCAGCTTCAGATAAAGCGACTGCACTGACTGTCTTAAAGCACGTCTCCCTGCACAACATATACTTTAATTCTGCCTCAGTGATCCCTGAGAAATGCGTATCAATTTGCAAAGCTCTCCTACACTCAAATAGCACTCCAGCACTGGAAGGGAACAATACCGCCTTGTTCCTGCTGGGGTGCTATTCGAGTATAGGAGAGGCCTGGAAATTTGATACGCATTTCTCAGGAAATATTGAGACAGAATTAACGTATGTGGTATCGAGGGAGACGTGCTTTGAGACAGTCCGTGCAGACGGTTTGGCTGTAACGCTGTGTCAGCTGAGCAGTCTAAAGCGCCCACCTCGTAAGCAGCGCGTCCGGGATTCGAATCCCAGCCACAGCACAAATTTTAATTCAGTACCTTTGGTATAATGAAACAATGTTTGCCTCAAGGAACAAAATTATTGTTGATATTGATATCATGTTTCAAAAATAAAAACAGCTCGTGTATGTGAAAGACTGTCACAGTACACAATCGCATCTTTTAACTATGTTGAAACCGCATTATGCACATCGCAGTCACCATCCGCAGTACATTTAGAAGCGGGAGTCACCTCCATTCCTGCAGGGAAATGCAAATCTTGTGATTGTGAAAATGTCGTACGTACACTGTTGTTCTCGCTACACTAGCAACGTCTCGCCGCTATGCAGGCGCACTGCAGAACGGGGCCTGCTCCTCCCATTGTTGTTGACAAGTGCAACCCGTGTATTACAGGTCGAAGCGTCCAGTTTAGTCGTGAATGTACGTCCAAGGAATTTCGGATATCACAACAAGTATACGTTTCCAGAAAACCTTATGCGTTTACTCGTTTATTTGTCGAAAAGTTATAAACATGATACTTGTTGTAATAATAAACGTATGTAAACTGATATCACTGATAATTCAATAAATGGTTATGCAACTACACGTATTTTTTCGTTATATTTAAAATGAAAAGTAAATGAACTAATATTACCAGTATTGTAAAAAAAAAAAAAAAATGATAATAAAAAATACAATGCTATGAGCTACGATTTAACTGGCGATCCACCGATTGAAACGCCGGAACGCTAATCACTTTTTTCCTTCTTTTTTTTCTTTAAAAAAAAAGTTGAGGTAGACCTATGCTTTGCGATCGCTTTGTTCATGTTCATTCTGGATTGTTCATTGTTTATTTGGCTCAGTTTTTCATTCCATAGGTTGTTCAGCCCTCTGACCGAGCGCTCTTGCTTATTGCTACAACACACGGTTACCTGTTCGACGCGTGAAACTACTCTTGCGATTTTCTCGAGGTCGTTTAAATATTGCGCCTTAGTCCTTGCACGTTATGTTGTCGTAATGGTGTGCTAAAAGGGTACAAAGTCTGAAGAAAATTCGTGATCCGAACGTCGTGGCCTCCCCTTGTAAGTTATGGTTCTATTGTGTATATATAATGGGACCCACAATCTTTCTCGACAATTTTGCGTCATGCGTAGAAATTATGTTTAATATGAAACTGAAGTTTTTATTAAATTTACAAATCCGTTGTAAAAAAAGTTTTGAAACCGTGAAGAAATATCATTAACGATTTCCACAATAAAAATTTTTGCAGATTGAAAGCAAAGATTAGTGAGATTTGTGAAACTGCCCCTATTTTGATTGATGTTTGTCTATATGAGGCGTAAATCGTTACGCAAGCAACGGTTGGGAAAATGCACTCTCGCATGAGTAAATAGTTGTCAATCGAATTATTTCCTCCGAGGCTGTATTTGCAAGCACTCTATACCTTCCCTTTTGTGATCCAAAATGAGATTTCGCTTCAGTCTGTAAAGCAATTTTGCAAGGAATAATCCCAACATTCCAAGATCAGTCAGGGAGCTTTCCTCAGATGTTGTTTTAGCTCTCTAGGGTTGTTCTTGTAGAAACTGGCATCTTATCTGTAACAGTTTATTATGAAAATTACGAGAGTAGCCCGACACACTGGTTGGTCTCGTCCACTAGTTGTAAGTGGGACAGACATTAACTGCGTTTGCAGGTTAGGGGATCGAGGGGTCGACCCTCACGTTTATTTATTTTCGAAATAAACAGTATAAAACTGCGAGATAACTGGGTTAAATTAAGTAAAACTTCTTCGACGTCTAAAATAAGGCTAAAACCTTCACAATATAATCAATCGCGGCTATACAGTCATCAATTAGTAATACAGTAGCCCTACAATTGTTTCTCTAAAGATGCACGACCTTTCTTTTCACACATGCGTTTTTGTCGTAATTCGAACGCAACAGTGGTGACCAACCGTATATGTCATGAATTGTTTTAGATACCACGGTTAGGAGTAACACGGCGATCTCTTACGAGTCATTAATTGACGAAAAAGTCCAATATCGCATTAATTATTTGTTGAAAAGGATGCCAGTTTCTGCCTCGTTTGTGGCCATCGTCAGATTAATGCGCAATTTCGCTGTAGCACGTAGCAGTCGCCATCCTTTGAACGTAGCGAAAGCGGTTATAGTATTGAGTAAATGGTTAATACGATCTTGGACTTTTTTATTAATTAAGATCGGCAGGTAATTTTTAGCGTTCTCGCGATGTACCTTTAAAGAGTGGGCAGATTACAGAAACTGACGCATTCAGATGAACCTCAGACCACACCGTGCCTACTTGCGGCTGACACAGAAATGCTTGTTCTTAACTGATCAGTAAACAATCAGCGGTCGATTAATTCTGAGAAATTAAGTACCTTTGATGTGACTCGCTTTCTGTCGAAAGTAGCCGTCACAAAGAAAGCGAACTTGCAGCTTTATCTGGAAATTGCCTTTTCACCTTTTCTTTAATCTCGTAAAAAGTTTTCTGCCTTTGAGCTGGTAATTTTAACGCAGTATTTCCTTGGAAATATCTCCGTAAATATTTTACAGCCTGTGAAAGAAAAACATCGTCGTTTGACAGCGGGTTAAATATCGAGTTTTTTCATGTATGAAGATACGGATTTAGTCGCTCCTGGTAAGACGCTAAATATTTAAATGCTAAATGCGGCCGCGGTGGAGTAGCCGAGCGATCTAAGGCGCTTCGCTGCGGAGCGCGCGGTTGCTCGCCGTCGGAGGTTCGATTCCTCCCTGAGGCATGGGTGTGTGTGTGTTGTCCTTAGGTTAGTTTACCTTAGATTAAGTAGTTTGTAAGCTACGGACTGACGAACACGCAGTTTGGTCCGATAGATTTACAAACATTTGAACTTTTTGCTAAATGCGGCCCATACGACGTATCCTCGGGAAGAGCAGAATCGGTTGTTGATGTATAAGGCGGTGTACTGCGCATGTTCAAATCGCATAAAATGAAAGTTACCGTGTTTAAACACCGTAACGTATGAAGGTGACACGGCTTTAGTTATCGTGCTAAATATTACTGCTTTGAAAAGCATTTGCTGTGTCCACCGTTTCTCATTTTTCGCAACGAGCAGTGTGCGTCTCAACTACCGTTGTTTCTGGGGCACAGTAACACACAGCTGTTACTCCGTCTTCTGTTTACCCTCTTAAGGTGTTACCCAAGTTTCAAGTAGTTACGTTCCTACCTCCCTCTATCCCTCTGGTTCTTCTAAATGATTAGCCACTATGTTTCAGATCTAAACAAAATCCTCGATATTATTTTCGATTAACAGGTTGAATCTGCTAAAATCTTCACGGTGCTTCATGCCACAAAAGATCGAAAGGTGAGCACTACGTTTCAGAAATGTTCAAAATCGAATCCGTGATTTTGGTCATAGCAATTTTGTGGTAGCTTGCTATCTGTAGAGTGAATGAAGGTGGTGTTTCATCCGTTACAGTGCCGATTACAATAGCGAGAAAATTATCGAGATTCTATAACATGAAAGCTGCGTTTCAAAGAACACTGCATACCCCTGGATTCGACTATGGAAAGGCCACTCCTTTGTTTAACAACGACGCTGTGGCTAAGAGACAGTGTGACTGTAGGCAATGAAATCTTCGTAATTCCACCTGTCAGGGAAAACCTCGTAATGCCACTAATACATCACGTTTGTTGCTTTCGAAGTATTCTGGGTCTTGGGATACTTTCTTCGACAGTGTGACATGTTGCGACTTCATCTGCATTACTCGTATTTATTAAGTACCAGTTATGGGGTTTCTTGGCAAATGTAAAAAAAAAATTGGATTTAGGAGGTTTTCATTTCCTACCATAATTTTTAATTGTAGAGGGTTGCGGACATACAAGTGTAGACACTGAATAGCATCCTAAATTATTTTCGTATAGTTTATTTAATCAGTTTTAAAAAAATAATCCATTCTTCTGCAGAGTACTTTTCAGTGTCACTAATAAAACTGTCTAATATTTTATTGCAGTGATCTAAACGTTAAAAAAAGTCGCATTGTTCGATACCCAGCAGCGATCCTGTCATTGCTTTATTTACCTGAGCGACGTAACAAAACACATTTGCTTTCGTCTCTTTTCATTTAAAGAAACGAAAAGAAAGGTAGGAAGGAGTGCAATTTTTCATTATGAACCGGCACACAGACACTCGTGAGAACCGGGACGTTGGCGTCAATTCAAAAAACAGCCGCCAGACGGCATCAAAACGTGACCTCTTCCGCCACAAATTGTGGCGCCGCCTATTCAAAGCTTTCAGACTGAAAG
Source organism: Locusta migratoria (assembly GCA_026315105.1). NCBI lineage: Eukaryota > Metazoa > Arthropoda > Insecta > Orthoptera > Acrididae > Locusta > Locusta migratoria. Next base: position 643,975,680 of record CM048746.1, read on the forward strand.
CCTGGTTAACGGCCACGCCCTGTTCAACAGACGCGCAATGGACAAAACCTCTCTCATCGAAAAAAGTAGTCAGCATTACTTTTGCATTTGACTTTGCGTGCCGAAAACTGGGACGATTCGGAAGTCTTAACCACCTGCTTCGTCGCAGGGTTGTTACCCAATGTCGTCTGCAGGAGGAGGGGGGAGGAAGTGGATGGAACAGAGGTTTCTAGAATGCAGAGTTGTCATTTGTATATTGAACGGATACCCATTAATTCTCTGGGATACCCATTATTTCTCAGTTCTTATGGTAATACACGTCTCAGAACTGAAGAACTAATTTGGGTCAAAAGTATTAATGTACCGCCGTCATTCGCCATTTGTGATGGCCATGGATAAACTTTGAATCACATCGGAGCACTATGCTTCCACAAGACATGAAATAGTAGTTGTAGCTTGCAATAGGACGTTCCACTTCGAAAATCGTCAGGGGGTATACACTGGTTAAAACAATCAGGGAATCAGTTGAGATATCTAGGTGATGAAGTGTTATCTTTGGCTCAATAGTTCGCTACCGATCGCGCATATTTTAGTTCGCGATCGATCGCTCATATTTTACTTCGCGACCGATCGCGCATATTTTAGTACGCAGCTCGGCCGCGAAGTAGGTCGCTCTTTTTAGTTCGTCCGCTCTTTTTACTTCGTCCGCTCTTTTTAGTTCGTTCGCTCTTTTTACTTCGTCCGCTCTTTTTAGTTCGTCCGCTCTTTTTATTTTGTCCGCTCCTTTTGGCTTTTGCTACCGCTACTAAAAGAGCTCTTTCTTTGGTTATGACAGCTTTTTTATACAGTATAATGAATCAGTGTTGCCAAAGCGCGTGCTATTAACCGTATTTTTCGGCAATTAGACATCTAATACTTAAGCGAATAAACCAGGTATTTACACGAATGGGTGATACAATGGTATTCAACCGCTTTGCATACAGAGTACACGTAGTACTTTATTTTTAAAATGGATTTATTGTGTCAGTGAACTATAAAACTACACCTGAGCTGCATCTCAGCTCGAAATGACGGTAACTGGCAGAAGGGAATGACGCGATTCTGCGCGCTCTCGGGTCCTCTCGCTTTTACCCGTCAGTCTTCGGAAAGAAAAGCGGACGAACAAAGAGGCGAGGGATCTGCGAACTAGTTATTCGTAGTTCGCCTGTGGAAGCGCTCTTCCGAGCTAGTTCGTTCGCGAACTACACGTTTTGGCTTTTGCTCCGCTACTAAAACTACAACTGAGCTGCATCTCAGCTGGAAATGACGGCAAATGGCAGAAGGAAATAACGTGATGCTGCGCGATCTCGCGTCCTCTCGCTGTTACCCGTTAGTCTTCGGAAAAGGAGTGGACCAACTAAGAGGCGAGGGATCTGCGAAACTAGTTATTGGTAGTTCGCCTGTGGGAGCGCTCTTCCGAACTAGTTCGTTCGCGAACTACACGTTTTGGCTTTTGCTCCGCTACTAAAACTACAGCTAAGCCGCATGTCAGCTCGAAATGATGGCAAATGGCAAAAGGAAATCACGTGATTCTGCGCGCCCTCGCGTCCTCTCGCTGTTACCCGTCAGTCTTCGGAAAAGGAGCGGACGAACAAAGAGGCGAGGGACCTGCGAACTAGTTATTCGTAGTTCTCCTAGTTCGTTCGTGAACTGCACAAGACTACCCAACAGCAGAAGACGCATTGCGTACAGTCCCGTACGTCGTGCAGGTGGAGAAACACAGCTCCGAAGCCGGGCGACGAAGCGTCTGCAGTATTAAGGGCGCATCGGGCGGCGGCGCGCCCGATCTCAAAATACGGCGTCGCATTAGCGGGCTTAACCATTACAGATGCGGCCTGCAGAGGGACCGGCCGCTATGGCGCGTGGGCTGCCTGCGGCCGTGATATAGGAGAGCATTTATACGCAGCGCGAAACGCGACCGCCGCGGCGCCGACAAAGGGCACAGCGCAACGCAGCGCAACGCGACACCGCGGCGCGCCGAAAATCTGGCCGCGCTCTCATTTCACGCGCCCTCCCGGCTCTTTTCACGCCCCAAACACTCGGATCTCGTTTCGCCTCTCCATTTTTGTTATTCCTCTCTGTCTCTCTCTTTTTTTTTTTTTTTTTTTTTTCGCGCAATCTGCGAAGCTTATACACACTGATGATGCGCGAAACGGCACAGTGCAATCGTGTGCTGGCGTTACGGACAGGTTCGGACCAGCAAGTTCACCGCTCCCAGCAGTGCAGTCGGGCGGGCACAGTATAAACAACACTCCTGGCCATTAAAAGTGCGACACCACGAAGATGAGGTGCTACAGACGCAATATTTAACCGACAGGAAGAAGATGCTGTGATATGCAAATGATTAGCTTTTCAGAGCATTCACACAAGGTTGGCGCCGGTGGCGACACCCATAACGATCTGACATGAGGAAAGTTTGCAACCGATATCTCATACACAAGCAGCAGTTAACCGGCGTTTCCTGGTGAAACGTAGTTGAGATGCCTCGTGTAAGGAGGAGAAGTGCGTACCTTCACGTTTCCGACTTTGATAAAGGTAGGATTGTAGACTATCGCGATTGCGGTTAATCGTATCGCGACATTGCTGCTCGCGTTGATCGCGATCCAATGACTGTTAGCAGAATATCGAATCGGTGGGTTCAGGAGGGCAATGCGGAACGCCGTGCTGCATCCCAACGGCCTCGTATCACTAGCAATCGAGATGACAGGCATCTTATCCGAATGGCTGTAACGGATCGTGCAGCCACGTCTCGATCCCTGAGACAACAGATGGGGAAGTTTGCAAGACAACAACCATCTGCACAAACAGTTCAACGACGTTTGCAGCAGCAGGGACTATCAGCGGTTACCCTTGACGCTGCATCACACACAGGAGCGCCTGCGATGGTGTACGCAACGACGAACCTGGGTGCACGAATGGCAAAACGTCATTTTTTTCGGATGAATCCAGGTTCTGTTTACAGTATCATGATGGTCGCATCCGTGTTTGGCGACATCGCGGTGAACACGCATTGGAAGCGTGTATTCGTTGTCGTCATACTGGCGTATCACCCGGCGTGATGGTATGGGGTGCCATTGGTTACACGTCTCGGTCACTTCTTGTTCGCAACGACGCCACTTTGAACAGTGGCCGTCACATTTCAGATCTGTTACGACCCGTGACTGAACCCTCCATTCGATCCCTGCGAAACGCTACATTTCAGCAGGATAATGCATGACCGCATGTTGTAGGTCCTGTACGGGCCTTTCCGGATACGGAAAATATTCGACTGGTGCCCTGGCCAGCACTTTCTCCAGATCTCTCACCAGTTTAAAACGTCTGGTCAATGGTGCCCGAGCAACTGGCTCTTCAGAATACGCCAGTCACTACTTTTGATGGACTGTGATATCGGTTTGAAGCTGCATGGTTATCTGCACCTGTACACGCCATCCAAGCTCTGTTTGACTCAATGCCCAGGCTTATCAAAGCCGTTATTACTGCTAATGCTGGTGGTTCTGGGTACTGATTTCTCAGGATCTATGCGCTCAAATTGCGCCAAAATGTAATCACATGTCAGTTCTAGTATAATAATATAATTGTACAATGAATACCCGTTTATCATCTGCATTTCTTCTTGGTGTAGCAATTTTAATTTGACATTTCAAAAGACGATATCTCGTGAAACTGGCACTAGAATCCTGCAACAAACACTACTGATATTCTAGTGCACCCTATTTTTAGTTTCTTAATGCCAACAGGCATTGTCCCATTTTAAGAAAAATGAATGTTTGCATAAAAAATACACTTTTTAAGTAATATTACAATCTGGTTGTTGGGTAAAAATACGAGCCACTGACTATCAATCCATTCTGTGAAAACCGCGCATCTCTCGCACTTTCCGTTTCCGCGATATTTGCGGTGCAAGTGGTAGGTGATTCAGTCTGTATATTGCTCTCACAGCTGGAGCGATATATATCGTTCCCGTTTCGATTCCCAACGTTTCTGTGTAATTACCGAGTTAGGCCTGTAACGTCACAGCTGCGTTATTGAATCTTTCAAACATTTCTTGAATAAACACAAAATTATTACATTTTGAGGTGAGGTAATTTATAATAATGCACTAAGCATTTCATACTTTGAGGTGATATGGACTTTAATTCGTAATAATGCGTCATTACACATTGAAAAATCAGCCATGAGAACCACTGGGAAATAACCGCGTGTTGTCCATCGACATTTATACTCCGTAAACCATTGTTAACCATTGTGAAGTGCGTAGCAAAGGGCTCACTTCACAGTAGCAGTTGTTACGAATTTATGTTGTGTTGTCGTATGAAACGCGGAAAAAGATACTGATTAAATGCCTCGTTGCATGCTGTAATTTATATAATCTTATCCTCATGTTCTCAGCGGGAGCCATACATACGGTGTTGTAGTATACTTTGAGATATAATTTAAAGCCTGTTCTCTAACCATGGTAAGTAGGGTACATGATGTAGTTTAAGTCTATCTCCAAGATTCTGTAAGTTGAGTTTGTTAACATCTGTGACACTCTCCCACACATCCATGATGCTTGAAAACATTTGTGCTAAGTTGTGTAGGTTGATTACATTTCCCAAGCATTCTACCGAAATTTAGCCGGTATCATTGACGCAATGTCTAAAGAGTGATTGCTGTACATTCGTTGTATTTGAAGTAAAATAAAATAGCCATTAAGTCGCCAACCAATTCCTTTATTAGCCAAATTTAATCGCCAGTCGCCAGACTGCTAGAATACGAAAAAGATAGCCAAGAATGCGAAAAATCGCCACACCTGGCAACCCTGCACCGGCCAACAAACGAAGAACATTCCAACCGAAGCATTGTTGCCAGCATCTCTCGCTGCACATCAATGATAACTATCGTTGGACCAAAAGAGGTTACTAACCTAAAACCCTGTATCCTCACAGGCCTCGTGCTACGCTTAGTTGTTAAACGATATAACGAAGTATTAGCAGGCTGCCTGGTCTTCTGTTTACTTCTGACGGCACAGTAGTTTTGTACGCGGGCCAGAGAATAGACTTTCGAGTCGAGTGGGTCGGCAGGCTCGTCGCCGCCGATGCCACCATCGACCGCGCCTCGCCGCGCCGGCCGGCCGGCTGCTTTTATTAGTTGTCGAGTGACTGGCCCATTAATTATTGGCCGCGGCTCACTCGCCGGCTGCATAATTCACCTGGCCGCAGTCGCCTTGCGCGCGCACAGCCGCCAGGCAGAGTACACAGCCGCTGATAACCGGCGCGCCATCCAATTACCTGCTGTAACCAGCCGGCGCCGCGCGGCGCGACAGCCAACAGGATCCACGCCGCCTTCCTCCACTCGCCGTGCAGTAGCGATAGCCGTGCGTGAACGCAGCGCGGTACAGACCGTCGATTTCAAACACGTCGGATTGGCAAGTGGACACGAAAGTACACTGCGACTAGACACAAAAAATGTCCTACGTCCTACGTCCAGGGCCCGCCCCCACGCCCTGCTGAGTGTATACCACTGGTCTCTGTTGAAATTGTTGACGTTCAATCTAATTTCAGTCTCCTCTTTTATATCAGAATCCCAGTAATATGATGTATGGGCTTTAATTTTTGTGTTTGCAAATAGTATTTCATACCCATTTGCTAGACAATGTTCTGAGAAGGCTGACTTCTCAAGCTCTCTTTGTTTTATGTGCCGAGTGTGTTCCGCACACCGTTCAGCAGCAGTTCTAATAGTCTGTCCAATGTAAATACTTCCACACTCTCAGGGGACGCCATATAAACCCGGAACACGCAGACCTGTTCTGTCCTTAATGGGGCGTAACATGTCTCTGATGTTGGAGGCGGGCCGGAAAACTGGTCTCAGTCCATGTCTATTCAGGAGGCGTCCAATCTTGCTGGTCGTTGCTCCACAGAATGGGAGGAATGCTGCTGGCTTGGCTTCGTCCGTGGATTCACGATTTTCCTCGCGTTGGTGGCAACGGAAAGTTTAAATGTCGGTAAATCTATCGCACCAAACTGCGTGGTCATCAGTCCGTAGCATACAAACTACTTAAACCTAGGTAAACTAACCTACCGACAAACACACACACACCCATGCCCCAGGGAGGACTCGAACCTCTACGGCGAGCAATCGCGAGCTCCGCAGCGAGGTACGCAACGGAAAGCTTTAGAGATTTTCACTTTTGCTGTAACCGTTCTCCTTGAAATTCAGACTCAAAATGGTAGTCGACAGAAATAACCTTTGCCCTGTGTACTAGCGTGTTCAGGACAGCTTTCTTGTGTACAGGATGATGGAAGCTGTTGACGTTCAAGTAGCGATCAGTGTGTGTAGATTTCCTATACACTGAATGACCAAGTCGGCTTCCTGCTTCTCGCTCGACCAAAACATCCAAGAAAGCTGTCCTGAACACGCTAGTACACAGGGCAAAGGTTATTTCTGACGACTACCATTTTGAGTCTGAATTTCAATATTAGAAGCGTGTTTTCAAGTAGAACGGTTACAGCAAAAGTGAAATCTCTAAAGCTTTCCTTTGCGCACCTCGCTGCGGAGCGCGCGGTTGCTCGCCGTGGAGGTTCGAGTCCTCCCTGGGGCATGGGTGTGTGTGTTTGTCCGTAGTTTAGTTTACCTAGGTTTAAGTAGTTTGTAAGCTACGGACTGATGACCACGCAGTTTGGTCCGATAGATTTACAGACATTTGAACTTTCCATTGCCACCAACGCAAGGAAAATCGTGAATTCACGAACGAAGCCAAGCCAGCAGAATTCCTCCCATTCTGTGGAGCAACGACCAGCAAGATTGGACGCCACCTGAAGAGACATGGACTGAGACCAGTTTTCCGGCCAGCCTCGAAGATCAGAGACATGTTACGCCCCATAGGTCTGCGTGTTCCGGTTTTATATGGCGTCCCCTGTGAGTGCGCAAGTATTTACATTGGACAGACTATTAGAACTGTTGCTGGACGTTGTGTAGAACACACTCGGCACATAAAACAAAGAGAGCTTGAGAATTCATCCTTGACAGAATATTGCCTAAGAGAAGGGCATAAAATACTATTTGAAAACACAAAAATTCTGGCCCAAACATCATATTATTGGGATGCTGTTATAAAAGAGGCTGCTGAAATTAGATTAAACGGCAACAATTTCAACAGAGACCAGGGGTATAAACCCAGTCGAGTGTGGGGGCGGGTTCTGGACTTAAAAGCGTACTGTCATCAAAAGCCGTGATGATAGTTGCAACTTTAACCTTCTTCTCGAAAGACTGTTGATGTTCACTGCCACTGCTTCCATCGCCTGTATCCGCACTTACCGTACCACTACCGCTTGCAATGAGTTGTTCTTAATTTTCATCCCTATTATCATCATTATGTGTTAGGGTTACAACAGTATCTAACTTATGCTCATATTTCTGTACCATAACAGATACGAGAAAGCATGCGAGTGATTCATCTTCTACACTAATACCATTTTCACGAAGAAGGGTTCTTCGTAACTTCATCTCAACTAATCGCAATACATTAGCAGGATTGATTAGCAATCGCCGCCCCATCTGACGCTTCACCACACAAATAACGTCACAAAACGCAACTTTGGAGTCACACTGCACCGTCCGTACTGGCGAACCGAGAGGTCAAAGTGCAATGTGGCAAAGCACACGCAGAGGCCTCTAACGGACGGCCGGCCCCGGTGGCCGAGGGGACTGAGGCGCTCCAGTCACGGTCTGCACGGCCCCTACGGTCGGGGGTTCGAATCCCCCCTCGGGCATGGATATTTGTGCCGTCCTTAGTTGTAACTAGTTCATAAGTAGTTTGTAAGTTTAGGGACTGATGACCCTGTAGTTAAGTCCCATAGACTCTACAAACATTTGAACATTTCTAACGGACGACTGCAGAGTTTTGCAGATGCGGGAGTATCACTAGAGCAATAAGGGATCTTTACATTATGTCTCTTACGATTTTGGTGTATATGTGTTTGTTCGAGCCCATGTACTTTCCTTGTTAGAGCGGAAACAGAGGTCTCGCCCTAGTAGAGAAGCGAGAATGCCAGGTTCAAACGTGGCGCCGGCGGCAAACCCGAGATGAATATCATCAGTTATTACGCCGGGAAAGTCTACGCAAACACATACTTTAACTAAATTAGGGGATTCCCGTAACAGAGGGGACGTCTGGCCAGCCTGGTCTAGGCAGCACTGTTACGGAAATGTACGGACGCGTTTGAAGTCCGGGTAGCTTTTTCAGTCGCAGACCGGTTCGCTGCTCGGACACGAGCGGGTGCGGATTTTGGGCTCGCTCCTGCTGCCCGGTGGCACGTAATGGGCAGGCCAGGCGGGCCTCAGTGAAAAAGCGCCGGCAGCCGGGGCAATTACGGCCACTTAGCGGGGTCCAGGGTCCGGGGTTCGGCGCCCGGCGCCGGCGCAGCTGCAGCCACAGGCATTAGCGCGCGGACTCAATTATCGCTGCGGCTGCGGCTGCGGCTGTTGCGCTGCCGGCTTCTGTTCCTGTTCTGTTGCTGGGCGGCTGCTAATTGCGGCCGGCTGCGCTGTGTAAATCTGCCGGCGGCCTCTGTGCGGGGCGGACACCTGCACCCGTGCTCGCTGCGCTGCCGCCGGCTCTGACTACCTGCTAAACGCCTGCCAGCCACCTCTGCGTCTATACCCACTAGTTGTAAGATACATCTAGCACAGTAGCGGGCGGTATTTTGTGTTCCACTGTCACTTGTTACGAGACAGTAGCGGGCCGGCCGCGGTGGCCGAGGGGACTGAGGCGCTCCAGTCACGGTCTACACGGCCACTACGGTCGGGGGTTCGAATCCCCCTCGGGCATGGATATTTGTGCCGTCCTTAGTCTTAGGTAGTTCATAAGTAGTTTGTAAGCTTAAGGACTGATGACCCCGGAGTTAAGTCCCATAAGTTCTACAAACATTTCAACATTTTTTTGACAGTAACGGTCGTAAATTTACGAAATCTAAGTATTTGCAAACGTCTACCGTTTCGGGGCGTTAAATAAATTCACAGTTAATACCACTGTCAGGAGTTTCGTATTTAGAGGTAGTAAGTATGGTGTCGCACAAGTATAAAGTGCGCGCCACCTACTTTCGCCGCGCGCCGCCATGCACGCACGGCGCGGCGTTCTTACGACGTCAGCCACGAGCGCCCTCTGCTACGACTCCGCTCGTGGCCACCACTGAACGACGTCGTTCACTTGGGACTGAGATTGGAACCAGTTAACACTTCGGAATCAGTGAAGACTTGGCTATCGGATAGGCACTAGGCAGGCCTCTAGCTCAACTATGTATTAGCATTCTGCAGTACTGAGCTATGTAAAAGTTAAGTATTACTAAGTCTCTTAGAAATATATATGTCGTTCTCATTTTCACTAGTGTTGACAGTTTCTGCTGTCCCACTGGCTGGTCACCTCCTACCTGCACAAGCGTGCATCCTTTATTCCTGTGTCGGTCTTTCTACTCGGCCACCGACACCTACGAGGGAAACGAGAAACAAAAGCGGCGACGAGGCTGGGACGCAATAGTAAGTGCTTCAACTGACTATTAGGTGATGATTTATATTTGATTTCTCAATTGTAGCCAGGTATTGACAGATGCTGTAACTGGCTACAATTCAGAAATCAAATATAAATCATCACCTAATAAATAGTCAGTTGAAGCACTTACAACCTCTAAATACGAAACACCTGACAGTGGTATTAAATGCCGAAAGATATCTTGTCTGATAAATAAATAAATAATTACAGTGTTTGGACAATCAGTTCACATTATGTCAATATACAACATTTAGATATAACAAGTTATTGACAAATTTGAAAATTTCTGCTGCGCCGGGACTGGATGGGCAGGGGGCTATAAGTTGAGAATTTCCGTTGGAAGGGAAGCGTGCTTAGACAGCCTGAATAGTTAAGGCGACCGCTGACCACAAAGCGGGAAATCCGGGTTCGAATCCCGGTGCAGCTCAAATTTTCAACTTTGTCGTTGAATTTATCTCAACGCTCCGAAATGGTCAAAATGTTTCAATATTTCGAAGCTCAATAACGTTCGTGTCTGGGGAGTTTGGTGCCTAACGCAGGTGTTTAAACCTAGAAGAGAGATTCTGGGGCAACTCTGTAGCGAATCAAATGTTCAATTGTTTGTTAAACTTATAGGACTTAACTGCGGGTCATCAGTCCCTAAACTTATAAACTACTTATAAACTGACTTATACTAAAGACAGCACAAATATCCATGCCCGAGGGGGAATTCGAACGGCCTCGCGCATCGGAGCATAAGGCCTCAATGCGCTCGGCCACTCCGCCGCAGCCTACTCTCTGTAGCAATACTAGACAAGTGAGGTGACGGACTGCATTGCTGGAATTGCCCGAGTCCTTCGGAATGCACAGTGGACATTAAAGGATGCAGGATCTTACGTACGTGTCACCTGTCTGTGTCATATATACACGTATTGTGGTTAACATCCGGGGCGATGCAAAAGGTTGCTCACAAACTTAAGGAGGTTATAGAGTGGTCGAAATACAACAACTTTCTGTTAGGAACCTACGGCCTGAAAGTAATCCTGGGCAATATCAGGATGGACAATAAATTGTTTGTGCACGCACTTAAGCAAATTAAACTTTGCTCTCAAATTTTGTTTTACAGCACTGGATGCTCAAATTACCCACCACAACATTGAATAGAGGTATAACATCGACGAAGAAAATTCTGGAGCACTCTTCCAAATAAATTACGCATCTCACGAACATTATCAAAAAAATGTTCATATGTTTGTACAGGTTATGGGACTTAACTACGGGGGTCATCAGTCCCTAAACTTACAAATTACTTATGAACTAGCTAATACTAAGGACGACACAAATATCCATGCCCGACGGGGGATTCGAACCCCCGACCGTAGTGGCCGTGCAGAACGTGACTGGCGCGCCGCTGACCGCTCGGCCACTGCGGCCGGCGAACGTTATCACATGATGCAAGTATACGGCTGATCAATTGCTCTTGGTCGGGAAATGGTGTCTCGTACACGAAGTTTTTTATGCCCCCAGAAGAAAAAGTCAAGAGGCGTGCTATCAGGAGAGCAGGGTGGCTATGGAATCGAAATTCCCGTCCGTTCCAACGCCCAGGATGTCACTGAGAACATCACATGCTTGATGAGGTTCCCGTATTGTACAGAAATACTCCAAAATTGGACAGACAGGTTTAGTGTAGTCAGTTTCTTTAGTAGAACTGTTGCATCTTCCAAGTGTTTTGCCAGTGAAATACAGCCTTTGCTTCGCCTTCCCCTCGATATTTTATGTGTGTTCTCTGCAGTTAAAGCTCTCTGTTTACAGATAATGCTGCAGTGGTGGTGAGTCATTGATCTAAAGAGAGTAATTTTGTACGTAATGTATATGGATCTGGCATTACTCGTAAGGAAAGTACTTGGGCTCGAACAAATATAAATACTCGAAAATCGTGTGAGAGATAATGTGAAGGTCCATTATTGCACTAGTGAAACTCACGCATCTGCAAAACTCTGCTGTGCCCATTAGAGGCCTCTGCGTGTGCCAAGCCGCATTGCACTTTGACCTGCCGGTACGCCAGTAGTGACGGTGCAGTGTGGTTCTGAAGTTGCGTTTTGTGACGTTATTTGTGTAGTGAAGCGTCGGATAGGTCGGCGATTGGTAAAAAATCCTGATAATATAGTGTGACTGGTGGAGATTAAGTTACGAAGAAACCTTCTCCGTGAAGATGGTATTGATGTAGAAGATGAATCATTCGCATGTTACCTGGTATCTATTGTAGTGTTTCTAATCTATGTTCATATTTCTGCACTATAATAGATGCCAGATAACATGTGAATGATTCATCTTCTACACCAAGACAGTATTCCCGAAGAAGGGCTGTTCGGAATTTCATCTCAACCAATCGCCGCTCCATCTGACGCTTCTCCACACAAATGTCACAAAACCCAACTTCGGAGGCACACTGCACCGTCCCTACTGGCGAACCGACAGGTCAAAGTGGAATGCGGCATGGCACACGCAGAGGCCTATAACGGACGACTGCAGAGTTTTGCAGATGCGGGAGTAACACTAGTGCAATAAGGGACCTTAACGTTATCTCTCATACGATTTAGGTGTATATGTGTTTGTTCGAGCCCAAGTACTTTCCTTGTGAGTACATCAACACAGTTGATGAGGTTCCCGTAACGTACAGCGATACTGCAAAACTGGACGGACAAGTGTAGCCATTTCCTTTAGTAGAACTGTTGCATTTCCGAGTGTTTTGTCAATTAAGTGTAGCCTTTGCTTCGCCTTGCCCTCGATATTTTGTGTGTGTTCTCTGCAGTTAAAGCTCTCTGTTTACAGATAATGCTGTTGTGGTGGTCAGTCATTGATCTAAAGAGAGTTATTTTGTGCGTCATGTATACGGATCTGACATTACTCAGTCGTTGTGGGGCACTGGAGTGGAATGAAAGACCCCGTTACATTCTCTCGCTGACTGAATTAAATTCTGATGCAGCGTGGATGTCATCTCTCTTTTGTATCCCTTTATCTGTTACTACAGCAATGTCTCTCTTCAATAAGAAAAAAAAAGTTTCTGATTTTTGCAGCAATAATGACATGCGGGTGTACCGTATGTCAAACGCCGCGAGTATTGCAAACAAGATGACTGGACTCGAAGCTGCAGTGAAACGAAATATCAGAGTCGCCTCTATTCTGTGAACCCATTTCATTATTCTCGCTCTCTGTGCGGGATGTGGGACACGTACCAAAAAAAGAAAATAATTTATAACCCAAGCGTCCCCTCAGCAAATAAAACATAAAGCTTTCGCTAACGACGCTCTCCAGTGGTCAGGCGGCATTTCAATTAATTTTTGTGACTTTAATTTCAAAGCCACAGTTCTTTCATGTTTTTTAATTGCAGGTGTAGAAAGTATTTATTTGCTAAACAAAGCCTGGCCGGCGTTCGTGTTTGGCCTTCGGTGATCAAAACCAAATTAAAAGTGGCTCGCGCCCTTAGTTCTCATTTGCAGCGAGCAGGCCGCAGTAAAGTGGCCAGGGGCGCTGTTTACACTGTACTTGCGAGGCGCACGCGGATACGCTATTGTGTCGCACTTGCCGTGTAGTCCACTCGCTGCGCAGCCGCTCATCCCCGTACACTTTCGATCGGTCAAAGGCGGTGACAAAGGGAACCGCCCTGCAATTCGCGAGCGCTGTCGGAAGGCAGGGATTCGAATCACCTCTCGTGCCCTTCTTGTTTAATTTCTCCTTTCTTCGCAGTGGGCGCCGGTGAACGTGCGCCACGTTTGATGCTTTCCCATGCGCTCTTCCACTAGAGAGCTCGTAGCACTTCAAGTACCGAGAGCTTTGATTTAAAAACTTCAGAATTAAATCTATATCTATAAATGTGAATGTCTGTTCGGTGTACGTTTATCAAGTCTGAACCACAAGACACAAAGAGCTACAAATTTGCACAGATACTAACATCTACCCGGGGAAGGCTTTAGGCACGATTTTATGGCGATAGGATAGCTATTTATCTATCTATATATATATATATATATATATATATATATATATATATATATATATTAATATGAATGTCTGTTCGGTGTACGCTTATCACGTCCGAACGACAAGACGCAGAGACTTAAATATTTGTACAGTTACTAATTGATACCTAAGGAAGGTTTTAGGCACGGTTTTATAGAGATCTGTTAGATATTTAGTAATTTGAAGAATATAACGAGAAATGCGGAACAATAATTACTCTTTGAAAATTATGTTTACTCTTTGAAAATGGTTTTATTGGCTGCATTGTTGCTGGAGGGTTGATAATGATAAAAGGGTGAAGTATATTGCGATGGAAAGTTATCGGTGTATATAAAATTCTACGTGTTTGTGTGTGTGTTAATATTTCGCTCTGCGGCGAAAACTACAGAACGCAAACGAATGGTCTGTGAATAATTTTTGCCCGAAGTCTCCCGTTGTACACCATAGCAGTTCCACGCCAGTAGCTATAACAGGGTGCAAGATATGGTGATTGAAAGTAGTCAATTTATAAAAAATAAATAAATAAATAAAAATAAAAAAATCTGACTGATGGCCAGCGATGACGTTTCTGACTCTATAGCAAGGAAGTTACATACACCGAAACGTGATGCCACAGACCACACCTTTGGTCTAAGCGTGCTACAATGTCTTCAGCTCTTTCTCTGTAAGGATAAGCATACGAATAAGGAAATATAAAAATAAATAAATAAATCAGCAAAAAGAAATATCTTTTAATACATCTCTTTAAAAAAAATCGCAGGAATCCATTTACAACCCTCATGTTTTTCACAGGGGAAATTATACGTCGCTTGCTAAAGGGTGGGCAACCCAAAAAATCTCTACATTTACGCTGCAAACAATACTACAGTTAACGTAGTTTACCACAACGCCCTAAAATGACATTAAAATGAATTTGGACATTACTCTCACCATACGTGTTGAGATATTGCAACACAGGCTGTAAAGAATAATGTATGTATTGTTTATTGTAAATCATTAAGCACTTCACATAATTTTGTTTTTTTATTTGGATGTTGATTAAAATGTTTGTTTCTAAAGAAGGTGTTGTATTTCATTTCATCCTTCAAAACCAATCTCATAGCACACTACTGAAAGATAGCTTATCTGTCATAATCAACCAACACGCGAGCGGAGCTGCAGATTTAAGCTAGTGAAACGATAAAAGTATCATTTAAGGGGGGACGTAGGCAAAATTGGTCAAAAATGATTTTTAAAAAGTTGCCTCCATATAATTCTGTAGCATGTTAGAAGTACTGTGTCCAATATTCACAGATTAATTCCGGCTACAAATGATAAAATAGCTGTATTGTTTCAATCACTACGCACTAATGAGAAACCAGTCCATGAATAGTTTGATATATTCTGGTGCAAATACAGGGTGTTACAAAAAGGTACGACCAAACTTTCAGGAAACATTCCTCACACACAAAGAAAGAAAATTTGTTATGTCGACATGTGTCCGGAAACGCTTAATTTCCATGTTGGAGCTCATTTTATTACTTCTCTTCAAATCACATTAATCATAGAATGAAAACACACGGCAACAGAACGTACCAGCGTGACTTCAAAGACTTTGTTACAGGAAATGTTCAAAATGTCCTCCGTTAGCGAGGATACATGCATTCACCGTCCGACGCATGGAATCCCTGATGCGCTGATACAGCCCTGGACAATGGCGTATTTTATCACAGCCGTCCACAATACGAGCACGAAGAGTCTCTACATTTGGTACCGGGATTGCATTCACAAGAGCTTTCAGATGCGCCCGTAAATGAAAGTCAAGAGGGTTGAGGTCAGGAGAGCGTCTAGGCCACGGAATTGGTCCACTTGTACCAATTCATCGGTCACCGAATCTGTTGTTGAGAAGCGTACGAACACTTCGACTGAAATGTGCAGGAGCTCCATCGTGCATGAACCACATGCTGTGTCGTACTTGTAAAGGCACATGTTCTAGCAGCTCAGGTAGAGTATCCCCTATGAAATCATGATAACGTGGTACAGTGAGCGTAGGTGGAAGAACATGAGGCCCAATCAAGAAAAATGTTTCAAATGGGACTTAACTACGGGGTCATCAGTCCCTAAACTTACAAATTACTTATTAACTAACTAATTCTAAGGACGGCACAAATATCCATGGCCAAGGGGGGATTCGAACCCCCGACCGTAGTTGTCGTGCAGACCGTGACTGGAACGTCTCAGTCCCTTCGACCACTGCAACATTTCCTGCCCAAACGTTCACAGAAAATCTGTGTTGATGACGTGATTGCACAATTGCGTGCTGATTCTTGTCAGCCTACACATGTTGATTGTGGAAATTTTCCATTTGATTATGTTAGAATGAAGCCTCATCCGTAAATACTAAAATGAGCTCTACCATGGAAATTAAGTACACATGTCCAGATAATATTATTTCTTTCTTTGTGTGTGAGGAATGTTTCCTGAAAGTTTGGCCCCACCTTTTTGTAACACCTTGTTTAGGAAATGTTAAACAGCCGGTCGGCAAAATTTCATATCAACATCTCTAAAATATGAATCCTATCGAATTCAAAATGTTCAAATGTTTGTACATCTATCTGACCAAACTCGTGGTCATCAGTCCGTAGCTCACAAACTACTTAAAACTAAAGTAAACTAACCTAAGGACAAATACACACACCCATGTCCCAGGGCCGGCCGCGGTGGCCGAGGGGACTGAGGCGCTCCAGTCACGGTCTGCACGGTCACTACGGTCGGGGGTTCGAATCCCCCCTCGGGCATGGATATTTGTGCCGTCCTTAGTTGTAGGTAGTTCATAAATAGTTTGTAAGTTTAGGGACTGATGACCCCGTAGTTAAGTCCCTTAAGCTTAACAAACATTTGAACATTTGACCCCGTAGTTAAGTAAAAAAAAAAAAAATGTTTGTTAAGCTTATGGGACTTAACTACGGGGTCATCAGTCCCTAAACTTACAAACTACTTATGAACTACTTACAAACTAGGACGGCACAAATATCCATGCCCGAGGGGGGATTCGAACCCCCGACCGTAGTGGCCGTGCTGACCGTGACTGGAGCGCCTCAGTCACCTCGGCCACCGCGGCCGGCCGTAGTTAAGTCCCATAAGCTGTACAAACATTTGAACATGCCCCAGGGAGGAATCGAACCTCCGACGGCGACTGCCGAATTCACCATCATACTCCTCAATTCAAGAAGTATGTGGCACGCATTAGACTTTCACAGTAGGGAGTTAGCGTGTTTGCGCGTTCACGTTACGATCGGCCAGCACCGTAAATAATTGTGCACCTGCGGGTCGGAGATGTATTTTCGCCGGCCTCGTTTGCAACCTTTCGCGCTAATGAGCTGCGAACGCGGGCGCGTGAAACTGAGGGATTGCCCGCAATTTGGTTTGCATAGCAGGCGGGCGCGGCCCGCAACTTCATTTGGCAGCTCGCTCCTTGCTGGGGCCGGCCTCGCTTTCCGGCCATCGGATCGCTAAATTTTAATTCGGCCGCCGATACGGTTAACTTATTCACCATTAAAAGCGGGCCTCGCGCCGTGTTTGCCGCCAGAATTTTTGCCCGTGTCCATCGGCACGCTCGGCCGCGCTGATTTATGTCTTTAGAGGCAGCGATTTTTCCAAATGGCTAACATATTTCATATGTAGTACCGAATATATCAATTACACGACAAATGTGATCGCGGTGATGCATTGTGTCCCGCGCGCTACCGTGTACTCTACCAGCGCGCCACAGTTACGCCTCTGTTTTTTTTTTTTTTTTTTTTTTTTTTTTTTTTTTTTTTTTTTTTTTTACAACTGTGTGGATTTTTTTTTTTCATTTTTTACCTGTCTCGGTCTCTGCACTGCAGTAAAGTCCCCTCACCTACCTCACTCAACCCCCCTTCTACCACCCATTCTCACTTTCTCTCTCCCTCTTTCTTTCTCTCTCTCTCTCTCTCTCACTCTCTCTCTCTCTCTCTCTCTCTCACACACACACACACACTGCCTCTCTATCACACAAACATACACACACACGCACAGACCCACACCAATACTCTTTTATACTTTGAACAGGTGTTTTTGGACTCGTTCTAATGGACCCCCGCCTCTACCACGGCCCTGCTGGTTCAGACCTTTCTGTGGTTTCTGGGAAGCACTTCAAGTAAATACCAGTTTTGTTTTCTGCGGCAGACTATGGCCTTTTGGTTCTCTCCTCGATCTGTGCTCCCCTTTCTAACTGTAGGGGACCTCCAGCTACAAACATCGCCTCGTCTGAAAACCTGCTGTATGAATGATAGCTTCCGTCCTTGTATGAAGATACTATACAAGGTGACAGCATTCAAAAAATTCTGATAAAACATTCTCAGTAGCACGTCTGCAATTTTGATTGGCTAAAGCGATAATCGTAACAGATGATACACAAAGAAAACTGGTAACATAAACTTGACCTCCGACATCAATACACTTACGAATTTTCTCGACAGAAAAGTCGGAGATATTGTGAGATATTCCGAGAGGTCTAGCTCTTCTCACTTTAGGCGTCTACCAACTAATAGTATTTAACTTTCTATCAAATGGGCCCGCAGCACAGAATATATCTCCAAGAGACATCATGTAATTATACCAATATGCTGCTATAAAGTTTTTTATTGTAATGGTGTTATGGATCCATATCGGCACCATTAGCCATCATCAGACAATGACCTTGTGACATTTTTGGCAACGTCTTGCTGTTTATTTAATGATAATGTTAACTTTTGTGACACACTTATGTTGCGTTATACAAATATCGTTAAATTAAATTTTAATATTTTTTGATCGCGATGTTTTGACAGACGGCCAACTGTTAGAATTGACCAATGCGTATTATGGTAATTTTCTGGGAACATAAGTCGGGATTTCTGGAGGAAAGGCAACGTTCTTCTCTAGAAATTCTGTAAAAAGGAATTTAGAGGGCCGTATTTTGAAGCTGAGTGTAGAACGATCTTCCTGCTGCCTACTTACATTTGCGTTATGATCACAAAAACAAGATAAGAGAAATTAGGACTCATAGAAAGGCTAAACTAGCCTTCAACAATAAACGGATGCTTCTTACATCAAGAAATATAAAAGAACAGACCTAAAAAGCATTTATAAAATGCTATGTGTGGAGTGTGGCATTGTATGGCGTTTGCGACAAGAGAAGACTAGAAGCATTTGACTTGTGATGTTGCGTAATGCGTAGTACTTGTACAGTGTACCCTCTGACAAACACTTAATGGTGGATTGTGGAGTATACATGTTGATGTACAGTTTGGTTATCTGTTGACGAGATAGCAGAACCCCAAAATGAATGAGGGACATGCCAATGGAAAAGAAGCACAGGCATGGCACAT
The DNA here is from genome assembly GCA_026315105.1 of Locusta migratoria. Lineage (NCBI taxonomy): Eukaryota > Metazoa > Arthropoda > Insecta > Orthoptera > Acrididae > Locusta > Locusta migratoria. The sequence continues at coordinate 643,994,595 of CM048746.1, forward strand.
TGATCGAGTTACAACAGGCACCAGTAGTAGGTCCTGCATGGAACAGAAGGACGAGATGGAGGGACAGGAAGCCCGGAGATTGCTTAGCAGTGCAGGGATTGATCGCCAGCGGAGGAGAGCGCTCCGGACCTATAGACCGCGGGCGGGAGCGGCCGCTCCGGCGGCTGCAGAGAGGACACTGACTGGGCGCGCAAACAGAGGCCCCCTTGTCTACGAGTCGGCCACCTGCTGTTAATTTGGGGATGCGCGTCCGCCTTATGCGGGGCGGGGTCGCGTGTGTACACAGGAAACACATCAAATTAGGTCGCGGCCGTTGTCTTGCGAGCAGCGCGCAGGCTCGGCTCGGCTGGTGCGGCACGCGACACACACGCTCGGTAATTGAATCGGCGGGGCGCTGTGTGCGTTATACAAGCGCCATTAGCTGATGGCCGCGCCCCCGCGGGGCCGCCTGGGGCGCCCGCCGCCCGCGCCTGCCGCAGCGGCAACCCGCTATTCACCTGCCGCCACTGTGCCAGAACTGTCTACGTCCCGCTACTCGCCGGCGTGGCTGCCGCTGTGTCCAGGCCTGTAATCGTGCACCACTCTACCGTTACTTGCCGTACTAAAGGCACAAGTTTTTATCAGATACATGTGCGCATGTGCCTGTTGCTAGCAGGAACTTAGGGAGTCAGAGGCAATTACAGCTACCACAGTACAAGTTTCGTGCAGTAGGACATAATCATGTAGAACCTTTGCGATCACTGGAGCCGCGGTGGAGTGGCCGAATGGTCTAAAGCGCCATGCTGCGTATCGCGCAGTTACTCACCATCGGAGGTTCGAGTCCTCCCTTGGGCAGGTTTTAAAAGAACCAATATTGGCACCCGTTATTTGCATTTTTATACCGTTATTGATGTGTATTTTTTTTTAACATACAACGATATGTCAATACAGGGTTTTACAAAAAGGTACGACTACTCTTTCAGGAAACATTCTTCACACACAAGGAAAGAAAATATGTTATGTACAGCATCATCCGCAAAAAACCTCAGTGAACTTCCGATGTTATCCACAAGGTCATTTATATATATTGTGAAGAGAAACAGACCCACGACATTCCCCTGTGGCACAGCTGACATTACTATTACTTCGGAAGACTTCTCTCCATTGAGAATGACATGCTGCATTCTGTTATGTAGGACACCTCAATCCAATCACACGATTCAGATAGTCCTTGGCATGTACCAAGGACCAGAAGCTATTCTTCCTCGTGCCCGTGCCACTTTGAGTGTTCCTCTTTCTGGAGGTGGTATCGGAGCGGCTGTTCGGTGCTCAGTGGCACTTATCGCCCCCTGCTCAGGGATTAGCGCCGGCAGACGCTTTCGCTGCCCTCTGGACCGTGTGATGGCGTCGGCAGCGCGCGGCTGATCAAAGCGGCCGGCGCCGGAACTCTCGCCTGCCGCAGCCTCCGCCTCTTTCCTTAATTAGGCCGATGATTCTGTCGCGCCATTGTGGCGCGTGCGCAGCGCGATAGCTTCCGCCTCTCTGCCGCCAGAGGGACTCCCCGGAGGACCCGCCAGTATTGTCTGTCCGCTTTTTGACGCTCTGCGCTTCTTACCGACAGCGGCGACACAAAAGCATTCCGGGGGCAGCCGGGCGGCCTCAGCGGTCCCCACTTGTTATTGGTCCGCGTCTTTAAAGCGGCGGCCTTTTGTCTTGCGGGACATTCTGTGGCGCAGCCACGATTTGGATCTGGGAGGGGGGGGGGAGGGGGGGCGTCATTTAAAAAAAAAAATAAAGCCGACTGCTGGGGTGTCCCCCTAAACTGCGACCAACTCCACCCTCCCCCAACACAACCCCAGCCGACAAGTCCCCTCCCAGAGATCCGAATGAGGGACTATTTTATCTGCGGAATATTTTACTCAGGAAGACGCCATCATTATACGGGTTGTTACAAAAAGGTACGGCCAAACTTTCAGGAAAAATTCCTCACACACAAAGAAAGAAAATATGTTATCTGGACATGTGTCCGAAAACGCTTAATTTCCATGTTAGAGCTCATTTTAGTATTCCTCTTTAAGTGTAAATTGAAATAATTCGTGCAGACAATTGTCAAAATACCCAATTGTTTCGTTAGTATGTACTGTACTTTCTCGATTCACCGCCAGTTGGCCCAATTGAAGGAATGTAATGTTGACTTCAGTGTTTGTGTTGACATGCGACACATTGCTCTACAGTACTAGCATCAAGCACATCAGTACGTAGTATCACCTGGTTAGTGTTCATCACGAACGTGGGTTTGCAGTCAGTGCATTGTTTACAAATGCGGAGTTGGCAGATGCCCATTTGATGTATGGATTAGCACGGAGCAATAGCCGTGGCGCCTCACGTTCTTCCACCTACGCTCACTGGAGCACGTTATCATGATTTCATGCGGGATACCCTACTTGTGCTGCTAGAACATGTGCCTTTACAAGTACTACACAACATGCACGATGGAGCTCCTGCACATTCAATCGACGTTTTCGTACGCTTCACAACAACAGATTCGGTGACCGATGGATTGGTAGAGGCGGACCAATTCCATGGCCTCCACGCTCTCCTGACCTCCACCCTCTTGACTTTCATTTATAGGGGCATTTGAAAGCTCTTGTCTACGAAACCCCGGTACCAAATGTAGAGACTCGTCGTGTTCGTATTGTGGACGGCTGTAATGCAATACGCCATTCTCCAGGGCTGCATCAGCGCATGACGGATTCCATGCGACGGAGAGTGGATGCATGTATCCTAGCTAACGGGGTCCATTTTGAACATTTCTTATAACAAAGTGTTTGAAGTCACGCTGGTACGTTCTGTTGCTGTGTGTTTCCATTCCATGGCTAATGTGAGTTGAAGTAATAAAATGAGCTCTAACATGGAAATTAAGCGTTTCCGGACACATGTCCACATAACATATTTTCTTTCTTTATGTGTGAGGAATGTTTCCTGAAAGTTTGGCCGTACTTTTTTCTAACACCCTGTATATTCTTACAATAAAGCTGTAGAACTACATGTCCTCGGAAAAAGTAGTTTCCCCCTTGCTTTCAGCCGTCCGCAGTAACTCCATGGCAAAGCCACATTAGCTGATGTTACAAGGCCAGCTCAGTCAGTCATCCAGACTGTTGCCCCTATAACTACTGCCCCTCTTCAGGAACCACACGTTTGTCTGGCCTCTCCACAGATACCCCTCCACTGTGGTTGCACCTACGGTACGGCTATCTGTATCGCTGACGCACGCAATACACCCCATCACTGCAATGTCTGTGGTTCCTGAGGGTGCATATAAAGATATTTTCACGAAAATTTCTACTTTAAGAAAGAAAAGTGTTTTCCTTTTCTGTGACTTTCTTATTTCAACTATGTTACTCGGACGATTTTGGGGAAAGTGAGGCCTCTTACACGGACCTAACTGCTGCATGTTCATGTTGACGTGCTGTGTGTAGAACTAGATAATAACAAAATATTGCCCTTAGAGGAGGTAGTAGTAGTTGCTGCTGCTGCAATTGTTAGGAAGAAATACACAGTACGAAAAAGAAAAGAAAGAAAGAAAGAAAGAAATAATAGCAATGGTACTTCGATCTCTGACAAGTTTATCAGATCAGTTATGTAGTTCCCAATCAGTCTGTTTTATTTTACTCTTCTGATGATAGATAATATCCGGAACCGGTAAAGTTCTGAAAATAGTAAACAGCTGATGGTTGACTACACATTTTTAAAACTCTATTGTCGTTGGTAGTTTTTGTGGGCCTTCTTAGGATTCCACTCGGTGGCGCCGCTGACCTACTTAGCAGCGGGTCGCGTCATATGAACAATCGGCTCGTAACTTCAGCACAGCAGTAACAACAGCGGCAGCATCAAAGCTGATCACAGTGACGTTAAAACCGCTCACATTGACAGCAGCTCACGTTCACTGTGGCGGCATCAAGTTGGCAACCCACTGTCCGTTAAATTGTGCTTAGAAAATTATAGTTACGTTGTGATTCATTACATGAGTACTATTTAAAATTTCGGTTCCTGCCTGTTTTTCTTTCTTTCTTTTTTTTTTAATTAAAAATCTTTGGGAGGTGTGGGGGTGGGCTTTAGCGTCATTAGCACTCCCCCGCCCCCGTAGCTCCGCCACTGGGAACATGCCAAGTCGGACAATCTGCTTTTTCCGATTATAGCAGAGCAAAGCGGATTTTCCTTTTAGATATACCGTACTACCAATTATAACGCCCGAGAAGGTATTCTGGAAATCCTGCTTTATAATGCTTTTTACTGCAACTTTCTAAAGATGGATGCTCCAAAATTGTTCTAACCTGTAGACAAAGACGTAGGCGCTAGAACTGGTTTAAGCTTCTGACAGTGTGCACTAAAATACATTATTTAGCAGTTTGACAGTAGGGAGTGAGGGTTATCCGCAACTTATGCAGAAGCCAGACTACAAATCTGATTGTCGACCTACGCGGAAGAAAGCATCTTATGAAGGGCAGTACTGAACGAGCTAAGGGGAAAGTTGTCAGTATATGAATCAGTGAGGGGGGGGGGGGTAATGGGAGTGAAGCCCCCCTCCACCACCTCCCAAACATCTTTTAATTTTGTTATTTTTTATTGTTCTTTTTTTAATACTTTTAAAAAGGTCAGCAACGGAAATTTGAAATAGTACACATGTAATAAATCACAAGGTAGCTATAATTTGCCAACCCCAAGTGAAAGTGACAATAGGTCACCTGCGTGATGCCGCCACTGAGAACGTGTGATGCTGTCACTGTGAGCGCTTTTAATACCGCCGCGACAAGCTTTGATGCTGCTGGTACGCTGAAGTTTCGAGCCGATTGGGTATGCGGCTGTCCTCTGCTTAGATCAGCGGTGCCACCGAGTAGAATCTTATGAACAACAACAGTGTTATTTTGTTCGATTAAACTGTAAAGACATTTTTCTTTGGCTAGTAACAATAGAAGCTGCTGAATTATTTTACGAGCTGATTATATACACTCCATTTCCACCACGTTGCTGCTATTCCACTTTCAAATTAATGCCAGCCTCCTCATTTTATTTCTTGTGCAATTTTTTTCTTAATACAATTGGTTAAATTGTAAAACGTGTAAAAATAAGTCATAACGAGACAATGAATTTTGTTATTTGGGTATCAAGATAACTTCTGATGGCCGAAGTAAAGAAGATATAAAATGCAGAATGGCTATGGCAAGAAAAGCGTTACTAAAAAAGCGAAACTTGTTAAGATCCAATATTAATTTAAATGTTAGGAAGTCCATTCTGAAAGCATTTGTCTGGAGTGTAGCATTGTATGGTAGTGAAACGTGGACTATAAGGAGTTGAGATAAAAAGATGATAGAAGGTTTTTAAACGTGGTGCTCCAGACGCATGATGAAAATTAGATGGGTAGATCACATGACTAATGAGGAGATGCTTAACCGAATCGGGGAGAAAAGTAGTTTCTGGTATATCCTGATCAAGAGAAGGGATAGATTGGTTGGACACATTCTGAGACATCAAGGAATTGTCAACTTTGCATTAGAAGGAAATGTGTGGAGTAAAAATCTTAGAGGGAGACCGAGGGACGAATATAGTAAGCAGATTCAAAAGGATGTAGGTTGCCGAACGTATTCTCAGATGAAGAGACTTGCACAGGACAGGGTGGCGTGGAAAGCTGCATCAAACCAGTCTGCGGACTGAAGAAATGTTCAAATGTTTGTAAAGCTTATGGGACTTAACTACGGAGTCATTAGTCCCTAAACTTACAAACTACTTACGAACTAGCTAACACTAAGGACGGCACAAATATCCATGCCCGAGGGGGGATTCGAACCCCGCCCGTAGTGGCCGTGCAGACTGTGACTGACGCGCCTCAGTCCCCTCGGCCACCGCGGCCGGCCGGACTGAAGACCACAACAACAACAACAACAACAACAGATAATACATTAAATAGGCATTATTTAAAAAGAAAAAACATTAGTCCCCCCCCCCACCTCCAGAACCAAATCCTGACTCCGCCACTGATATGTACGCATTTTGGTAAAGAATCTCCCCTCCTTTCTCTCTAAATCTGTGAAATATCAATAGAATCTGATGTTGAATGAAGAAGTAATTCAGGTTTATCAGCCTGTCGTGAGTTTCGGCCCCCTGTGTGCGCTTTTTGTTCATTGCGAAGTTTGGACGCACACAGCTGTCGTTGTCGTATCGGTTTCTGCAGAGGGGCGCGTGTATTATTCGAGGCGCCTCTAGCAGCCATTAGCGCGTACGCAGGCACGGGCGGTGACAGGCGCGTCCCGGAATAGCGCGTCGCGTGGGCGGCGCGTACGCACGGCGCGCGCAACATTTAAAGCCGTCGGCCGGTGCTAATTGGCTTAGCCTGTAGGGCGGCGGCGGCCGCTGAATGTTTGATGCGCCGAGTGGCGGCTTCGGCATCGTTTGAATGTTTGATCGCGGGCCCCACCCCCTCCCCTGCAACATTGATGGGCCTCTGTTGCCGGCGCCATCTAGGGTCGCCGCGGCCACCGACCTCCCCCACCTTATCATAGGTGGGCCGCGGATAAAAAGAATCCGCTAGCAGCCCAGAGCTAACCAACCGGGCACTGGAGCTGCGTTGCGGGCGCGGGTGTGAAGGGGCTGTCGGTTCCCTCAGGAGCAGGCTGCCGCGCGAGCACGAGGGCACACGAGCACTCACTACCCTGTCGCGGAGCGGCGGTGGTGGGACTAGCTGACGTCACGCACGCTAGTACTCTCTTATGAGATAAACTGAAGATGGTATTATTATGATACCGAAACAGGTAGTTCAATAAAACAACAAACTTTACGGCTGTTAGTATATACATTGTAGGAGTTGTGGCAGTGTTTGTTAGAACACTTCACCTGAAGAAGAAACAGAAGTTGGATGTGTTCTTCGTTGAGAGGAAGAGACGAAGAATGAGATGTGTACTGCATGCAGATAATGAAGTAACTCAAACCAGAGGACTTCAATGGATTCAGTTTTTTTACGAATATTAAGTGCTGAGTGTTTTAACAAGCCAAGTGCCTAGTTGCTTTTGCTTTCGTTCGTGCAAGGACAAAAATACAGCGATGACAGAGAGAGAGAGAGAGAGAGAATTTCACTAAGCTGAAGGTACGAAATACTTTTTACAGTTGAATTACATTTTCATCTTTGTTCAAGTTATGCGTCAGTTACTTCCTGTAATTGTTATTATTATTTTTTTTCAGTTTCGCTATAACATTGCGGTTTCCGGCGGCAGGAGAATCGTTCGAAAGCCTATCCTTTGCTCAAAGCACTTCTGTATCGACTCTTACAGATATTATTTTGAAATCTGCACAACAATTTCAATTTCCGATCCATAATGGGACCTCAGTCAACTAAAGTTTGCTTTGCTTTTAGCACAACACTTTCGAGATGATGTGCAACTAACTTTCTGACAAGCTTAAAATTATAGAATTTGAAAAATATGAAGTTAATCAACAAGACGTATTCGAAATTCACTTAAGTCTACACTATTCTGTTATTTTTCTTCATAAATAACAGTCACTGTACCTTCTTACAGTTGAGAGGATTTACTGCAGCGACCCTGTATGCCTCATTGAAAGCGCAATTCCTGCTCTGTTCCACTGCACTGATGCAAGACGTATCACTCCAATAAAGCAAGCAATTTCGGTAAGGACTCGGCTATTTCCACACCAAAGACGAAATCCACCCAACGAATTCACTTCTGCGCATGCGCACCCACTTAGCTGTGCAAATTTAGAACCTGTCCTAAAGCGTAGTAGCTAGTACGAAACGCCGTCTGCGCTCACCAAATGCTAGTAGTTCCGCGTTTACGTCGCTAGATGGCGCGCAACGTGATCTGTTCATTACTAGCGCGATCATCGTGTAAACTGGGCTTTACAGTCAGTGGTAACGCACTGGACTCGTATTCGGAAGGATGGTGGTTCAAATCCACCTCCGGTCATCCAGATTTAGGTTTTCCGTGATTTTCCTAGATCACTCCAGGCAAATGCCGGGATGGTTCCTTTCAAAGGGCTCGGCCAATTTCCTTCCCCCCATCCTTACCCAAAAATCCGTCTCTAATGACCACGCTGTCGACGAGACGTTAAACCCTAAGATTCCTTCCCCTTCCTTGTATGCCCTTCGGACTCTTATAACGGCTGTTGCTGCTGGCTTTACAGTCCTGATCTGCCACCAAGTGACTTCCAGCTTTGAGGACGACTCTCGGTGGAAGGCGCTTTGGAAGCAGTACTGATGTCAAATGTTTGTAAAGCTTATGGGACTTAACTATGGGATCATCAGTCCCTAAACTTACAAACTACTTATGAACTAGCTAATCCTAAGGACGGCACAAATATCCATGCCCGAGGGGGGATTCGAACCCGCGGCCGGCTACTGATATCAATCAATCCGTTCAACGCTTCTTCCGTGTGCAATGCCCTGATTTTTTGCTGGACAGCTGTTTGAAGCTTAAAAGCTGTATTACAAATGTCTCAATGTAGTAGAAAAATAAAGGCATGTCTTATCTGTAATACCTCACTCCTTTGATGCGCAACCCTGAGCACAGTGGACAGGGGACGCTTATTTTCCAACCGGCTGGTAGACGGCCTCTTCCGCGCTTAGCCGGATTGTGCCGTCGCTATTCCTGCGCGGTATGCAGTATGCAGGCGGCAGAGTGGCGGCGGCAGCGGCGGCCTGCATTGTTAAGCGCGTCCTCCCACTGTCGACAGTGGCCACGCCCACGCCGCTAAAGCGGACAGCCCGGCATTCCGTTCAGCCGCACCGCGCCTCTGTCCTGCTGAGCGGCGGCAACACTTTGCACTAGCACGGAGAATCGATTCCGATTCCGAAAGTTCGGAACTTTCGATTCATTTTGCTCCTTCGCCTACTGTGCGGCGCTAATGCTTTGCACTAGCGATGTTACGGAGGTTCGATTCCGATTCCCAAAGTTCGGAACTTCCGATTCATTTTGCTCCTTCGCCTACTGTGCGGCGCTAATGCTTTGCACTAGCGATGTTACGGAGGTTCGATTCCGATTCCCAAAGTTCGGAACTTCCGATTCATTTTGCTCCTTCGCCTACCGTGCGGCGGCAATACTTTGCACTAGGGATGTTACTGAGGTTGGATTCCAAAAGTTCGGAACTTGCGATTCATTTCGCTCCTTCGATTCCGATAGATTTTAAACGTAAGTTATATCGTAGGTTGATGTATAGAGGATTCAGGAAAGACCGAGGTACTATGGATCTTATTTTTGCAATAAGAATGCTAACAGAAAAGTACTGAGAATATGGAAGAAATCTAATATATAAAGCAGAGTGTCTGTATATTTGTACGTGTTGCATACAAACCTACAGTTTTGATCCAATCCTTATGAAATTTTGTACACGTAAGCTTCAATCCATGAGGACGGTCGCCGTAAGTGTAAGAAGCACATACGGTATATAGTTCACGAGATATGACGTGATAAACAATGAGATGCTGCATTTAGCGACAATGCTGCTCATTTTCTCCTAAACCATTGGATCGATTTCAACCAAATTTGTTACATACATTCCTTACCGTGAGGTAACAATTGCTGCATGGTTAAGAAACACATGCGGCACATGGTTCGAAAGATATTACTTCATAACCAATAGAAATCGCAAAAAATGCCATATAATGCGGCGAGACTTTCGAAATACACTGTATGATGTTGACAGTACTTAGCAACTTGCAACAAACTTTAAACATAATTTCAAACCTTTATTAAACTCTTTCTCGGTGGTATCCATAGTAAAATGATGAAAGGAAAAAGTTTCTCGCTTACTACTTTTCCGCTGTTTATTGAGTAAAACTACGGCTCTCGGTATGACGTTACAATTTATAATTTGAACACTACAAATTATAGTGACAGGAAATTTTACAAACAGTATACACATATATATAGTTGAATGTAGCTTGTAAATTGTATCACATTCCAACACGTAGTTCAGGAGATATGAGCAAGTAAACAGTAACGTTCATGGAAAATTGCTCCATCAAGCACCAAGTTTTAATCTATTACATTTTTATTACTAATTGTATTCTCAAGAAATTTTACAGACATACAGCCATTATACAAATGAATATATACCTGAAAAATGGCAGGAATAAATAGATAAATACCCAGGCAATGCCGGATTTTCAGTTAGTCTTATTATATTTGTAGACATCGAAAAAGCATATGACAGTGTTCCTCGAATCAAGATGTGGGAGTGTTTGGAAAACCTAAAGGTGCTAAAGAATCTGATTGATAAAGTCAAAATGCTCCACCAAAAGTGTTACAGCTGTGTCCAGATAAACAACGGACGATCAGAATGGTTCGAAACAAAGAGAGGTGTGCAGCAAGGAAGTGCTCTATCACCACTCCTACTTGTAATAGTAATGAACAAAATTATAAAATCTATCAAGAATATACACAGCAAACCTTGTTTTTGCCCTTGTTTTTGCCGATGATTTGATGGTATGGGGAGAGACAGAAGCTGAAACACAGAGGAAAGTGAATGATTGGAACAACACATTCAAAAATTTCGGACTAAAGATAAGTAAAACAAAGACAATATGAATGACCTTCAAAGGCAAGTAACAACATCAAATATTTTTCTAGATGGGGCCAAAGTAGAATCTGTTTCTCATTTCAAATACCTAGGAAGTATGTTGTCTAAAGACAACACCGTTAAGCAGGAAATACTCAGCAGAACACAGAAAGGATGCAGTATTTACAGTCAAATAAGAAATCTTCTCTGGGATGATAAAATGCCACAAAAAGCAAACCAACCATGTACCCTACCTATTTCGTTCCAATCCTTACATACGGCTGAGAAACATGTACCGTACTAAACAGTGATCTCAGCAGAATTCAGGCAATGGAAATGATATTGATTAGAACTATGAATCAAACAACCAGACAGGATAAAATTAGGAATGAGGTGGACAGAAAAGTAGCTGGTATTGAGGTTCCTGTCACCAGCATCATAAGGAAACGTAGACTTCAGTGGTATGGGCAATTAATGAGAATGAATAGTGAAAGACCTGCTAAAAAGTATTACAACCTCAACCTCATAGGAAGAAGACCACGGGGAAGACCAAGGAAACGCTGGATACTGTAAGATCAGATGGGAGGAGAAAGGACACAAATGGGAAGACTTTCTGGAACAGAAGATGTATGAAGACAGGAGGAGATGGCGAGCGCTTGTACAGCACACCCGGGAAACTGGAGTTGGAAAATGATGATGATGCTGATGATGCTGATGATGTATAAAGGCAGCGGCGGTGGCGGCCGCAGTCAACGTGTACAATCTTTTTCTTGTCCGAGACAGTCTAAATTACATTTCAGACTGATGTTTCATCAGTAATGACACCTAGGAATAACGCTGAAATTCCATTATTTGTCAAAATGCTCTGGTTTATACCAGGGCCGGCCAGAAATTCTGCACACGTGCAACTTGCAGGTCCAAGTGTGAACCCGAAACCCTCGCCACTCACGTAGTGTGTGTCTACGCACAGACGTCACTGCAGTTCCAATCTGGCGCCAGCAAGACGGAACCGAGGCCTCTAAACGAGACATTAGCCGACTCACTGTTGTGATCGAATGGTTACCTACTGATTAGGCATGTTCAGGTGTAGACTGGACGGATAAAAAGCTGCGAAGCTTTCGTTTATAAAATATAATTTAATTCTTTTGGAGTCATTTCATTTGAGTTGATTTATTATTAGTGTTTAAGACTTTTGTTTTTATCTTCAACTCCCAGGTATACAGTATAAACCTACCAGTATTACTTTTTTAACTCATAATAAGTATATAAGTGATGAATAACGTGTGTAATTTTATTAGACCTATCCTTAACAGTTTAACATAGCTCTCTGCTGCCTACAGTTCCGATTCCGGTTCCGATAAACCGAATTTATAAACTGGCCTTTTGACAGAAGGAAATTTAATTCATCTGAAACGAAAATTGAATAAACTAATTTTTAAAGGAGAAAACTCTGTACAACTTTGCTCCTTTGTGTTATTTCCATAACTCGCACTCTTACAGAGATATTTGCAAAAATAACGGTCATACGACTCTGTCACTCGATTGTTCGTAAAACAGTACAGGCAAAGAAATTATACTTGAAAAGGAGGACACACTACCGTGGCAAGACAGGTAATAATATTGTAACGAAAAAAGATAATAAAAATATGGCAGGGATATTAAAATTATATTTCAAAGAGGTAAAAGTTAAAAAATGTCTCTGTCAAGCTAAACTCAAATATCAGATACTCTTGGCTGTTTGTTAAAATATGGCCAGAGAGAATATTATGTGTTGAGTGCTTAGATATTATGTGTTGAGTGCGCAGATACTATCACAATAGTAGAGTCGTGATCGTACCTCCAATAATTTATAATTTATATTTTTTTGTCCAAAATGTGCGCAAAAAATCGTAAAACTTCAGGAAAATCTAAAGTGGTAGTAAACTCATTAGTGCGATTTTTTTTCTAGATAGTAGTATTACAACTGGATACTACACATAGTCGGTAGCTGCCGCTGATCTCACTAACACTGGATACTCGATGTAGTTGTTTGGATCTGAGAAAATCGTGGCGGTCTATTACAGTGTTGTTGACTACGCCATACGTTAGGTCACGTTTTTGTTGTGAACTGTGTGTCCTCCGAAAAAAATTATGAACAATTAATTGCTTTAAAAACTACATAATTGTGAAGTCTGTGTTGTTTATGGATGCAGAGAAAGAAAAGGATGGCCGAGGGGACTTCGGCGTGTCTGTCACTGTCTGCACGGCCACTACGGTCGGGGGTTCGAAACCCCCTCGGGCATGGATATTTGTGCCGTCCTTAGTCTTAGCTAGTTCATAAGTAGTTCGTAAGCTTAGGGACTGATGACCCCGTAGTTAAGTCCCATAAGTTCTACAAACATTTGAACATTTTTTGAAAGCAAAGGAAACGAAGTAGAGTTCACATCTATATGTGAGCTACATTTTTTTCTGAGCTATTGTTTCTGTGGCATTTCATTTAATGAATAAATTGCACTGCTATAGACGGTATTTCTCGTGTTCAGTTTTATATTTGCCTCTTGTCTATATTGCTTTCCGTTTGAGGTCACGGACGGGGTCTGCATGCTGTGTGGTAAATCACGCTTATATCAATAACCCTTTGATCTGTCGTTATTAAACCTTTATTTATTTGACTTCAACAGTGTAATTTATTAATTATATGCCATTTGGGGGAAACACCAGTTCTGAATTAAAATATAGCTGAAGTATACATTTTACAGAACTTGTCCTTTTTTATTGTTTAGTTGCAGGAGTACAGTTAATTACAAATCTGGATTATTTTATATATAGTATTCATATTTCCAGAAAAGATAGTGTCTGTTGTATATGACTTCATTTCTTCAAAAGCAACGATTATACATTTGAGAATGTAAATTCTTCATAAGTACATAACTCTCATAACTGGATAGTTAGATTAGATATATGTTCACCAGTAGGACGTCGAGTGTCACGACTTCGTAATACACCGTACTAATTGCAGATTATCTTTGAGCTCACTGATCGCGCCTATGTAGAGTCCATGCAGGATAAGGTGGATGTTGTGCAGAGTAGTCTTGTGTAGTTCGCGAACGAACAAGTTCGGAAGAGCACTCCCACAGACGAACTACGCGATCTAGTTCGCAGATCCATAGCCTCTTAGTTCGTCCGCTCCTTTTCCGAAGTCTGACGGGGAACAGCGAGAGGACGCGAGAGCGCGCAGAATCGCGTGATTCCCTTCTGCCAGTTACCTTCATTTCGAACTGAGATGCAGCTCAGCTGTAGTTTCATAGTTCACTGCCACAAGAAATCTATTTTAAAAATAAAGTACTACGAGTACTCTGTATGCAAAGTAGTTGAATACCATCGTATCACCCATTCGTGTAAGGACAATGCAAGACCACACATTGCCAATGCTTCAGTGGCAGCAATACGAAGTGTTTTTGATGATAGGATAGTTTACTGGCCTCCTCGTTCTCCAGATCTAAATCCCTGTGACTTCTGTCTTTGGAGAGTGTTAAAAGACAAGGTGTTTGCATGCAATCCCCATACACTCGAAGAGTTGGAAGACAGGATTAGACTAGACTAGTCATTTCCCACATTTCGGCAGCCGAAATTCGTCGAGTGTTCGCAAATGTGTTCGGGAGATGTCAGGCCGCTCTTTATAGAGCGACATCATTTTGAACATCTACTGTAAACAAAGGTAAGCTTAGGTTACTCTTATGGCAATGTTTATTAGGCTTTAATTAGGCGTATGCGCCCGCGGCACAATAGAGTACGAGAATCAGGCGATGCCGTGCCCGGCGCATGCGGTGGCGGCGGCCGGGAGCCGTACCGCGCGATCCGCGGACGCCTGGCAGGCGTCTTTCGTGAGACACCCTGTACTTCAAGAAGACATCACTTAAAAGTTAGTAGTACCACTGTTCGCGACCTGTTTTGTAGACAGTATACACACAGACCAGTGAATGAATTTTCGAAATTACATAATAGCACGAGACAAAGTTCAGGAGATATGACGTCAAAAACCATGAAATGCGTGATAATCAGCCCCATCGCGCATGAAGTTATTGATTATTAGGCCTACATCTTTACTATCAACTCCATTCTCGCATATTTCGCAGACAATTTTCTGATATTTCACACTGCGATCCCTAAATTACATTACTATAGCACAAACAGATCTGGAGGTATGGCGTCACAAACATTTAACTGCATGTAGACGAAACTGAAATGGATAGAAAATAGGCAGACAGGGAAGAGGGAGTTAGACTGACATAAGAAAGGAATGCATACACAAGCGGTCAACGTTGCGAATGAACGATAGTTACAGAAATAAAAAGTAAGTGCTACGGAAAATGAAATACACCGCGGAAATTGTTAGCATCTGTGGACCGTATAGTTTAATGTTCGTCTTTTTCTGGAGTATTTCGCCTCAGTTGTTAAAGAGGAAACCTCCGCCATGGTGCTGTAAAATAAGCGGCGACGCAGTCAACAGTTAATCGTGCTCCTCTTTCTCTGTATTCTCATAGAAACAGTAATGGAAATGGGCGCTATTAGTACGGAGGTCGCAAAAAAAGGTACAATAAAAAGGTCCTTTACACGGGCAGTGGTGTTAGAGTAGCCAGCCAGGCGAGAGCAGGCCGTGCAAAAACTACGCCAGCCCAGACAAGCAAAGCGCTGCATGGCGCACTGCGGTACTCTAGGCAAGAAAGGATCCACTGCCCTCAACCCTGCTGCGCGTTCGGCCACCCAACAACCTACACATTCCTTCTCTCGACCGAATGGCTCTCTCAACGAGAAGGTACGCTACACTTGTTTTGCGTTGTACACGGTGTTCTCAACAAGTAACGTGACTTTATATTTTTATGAACAGACACGAGGGTTGGAGCTTAAATAGTGGGCCACGCGGGAGTATCCGAGAGGTCTGGAGCGCCACGTTGCGGATCGCGAGGCCTCCCGCGGTGGGGTTCGAATCCTCCCTCGGGCATGGATGTATGTGTTGTCCTTAGGTAGTTTAAGTAGTTTGTAAGTGTAGGGGCTTATGACCAAAGTAATTTGGTCCCATAGAATTACAAAAATTTGAACATTTTGGGACACTATTCTGGCCATTGAAATTGCTACACGAAGACGAAATGCAGATGATAAACGGGTATTCATTGGACAAATATATTATACTAGAACTGATATGTGATTATATTTTCACACAATTTAGGTGCATAGATCCTGAGAAATCAGTACCCAGAACAACCAAATGTTCAAATGTTTGTAAATCTATCTGACTAAACTGCGTGGTCATCAGTCCGTATCTTACAAACTACTTAAACCTAGGTAAACTAACCTAAGGACAACACACACACCCATGGCCCAGGGAGGATTCGAACCTCCACGGCGAGCAACCGTGCCCTCCGCAGCGAGACGCTTTAGACCGCTCGGCTACTCCACCGCGGCCCAGAACAACCACCTCGGGCCGTAATAACGGCCTTGATACGCCTGAGCATTGAGTCAAGCAAAGCTTGGATAGCGTGTACAGGTACAGATGCCCATGCAGTTTCAAGACGATACCACAGTTCATCAAGAGTAGTGACTGGCGTATTGTGACGAGCCAGTTGCTCTGCCACCATTGACCAGACGTTTTCATTTGGTGAGAGATCTGGAGAATGTGCTGGCCAGGGCAGCGGTCGAACGTTTTCCGTATCCAGAAAGGCCCGTACAGGACCTGCAACATGCGATCGTGCATTATTCTGCTGAAATGTAGGTTTTCGCAGGGATCGAATGACTGGTAGAGCCATGGGTCGTAACATATCTAAAATGTAACGGCCACTGTTCAAGTGCCCCAGGGTAGTGTGATAAGACCGCTATTATATTCTATCTATATAAATGATCTGATGGACAGAGTAAGTTGTAATTTGCGGCTGTTTGCTGATGATGCTGTGGTGTATGAGAGGGTGTCGTCTTTGACTGTAATAGCATACAGGATGACTTAGAGAAAATTTCTAGTTGGTGCGAAGAATGGCAGCTAGCTCTCAATGTAGAAAAATGTAAGGTGATGCGCATGAGTAGGAAAAACAATCAAATAATGTTCGAACACAGCATTAGTAGTGAGCTTTTTGATGCTGTCGCGTCATTCAAATATCTAGGCGTAACATTACAGAGCTATATGAAATGGAAAGAACATGTAAGGACAGTTGTGAGTAAGGCGGACAGCCGACTTCAGTTTATTGGGACAATTTTAGGAAGATGTACTTCATCTGTAAAGGAGACCGCGTATAAAACGCTTGTACTACCACGTCTAGAGTATTGCTCAAGTGTTTGGGACCCGCAGCAGGTCAGTTTAGAGGAAGACCTAGAAACAGTTCAGAGACGAGCAGCTAGGTTTTTTACTGGTAGGTTCGACCAATGCGCGAGTGTCACGGAAATGCTCCGACAACTCAATTGGGGATCGCTGGATGAAAGACGACGTTCTTTTAGTGAATTTCTGTTTAGGAAATTTAGAGGGACGGAATATGAAGCTGAGTGTAGTACGATCGTGCTGCCACCTACTTACATTTCGCGTATTGATCACAAAGACAAGAGAAATTAGGGGAAATTAGGCATATAGGCATTCTTTTTTTCCTCCTTCTATTTGGGAGTGGAATGGAAAAGGAAATGCCTAGTAGCGGTACAGTGTACCCTCCGCCACGCACTTTACGGTGGATTGCGGAGCATGTATGTAGATGTAGATCTAGTACACAAGTTACCTGGAATTCACCTTCTATTTTGCGCTACTCCGCTGTCCAGATACCTCCCTCTTTTGCTGTTATTTACTTGCTTGAGAATTTACTGCCTTCAAATGTTCATCATCCATGCTTGTATACCAGAACACTGAAATAGCTTATCTAGCAAAATATTCTTGAAAAGTGCGGACAGTTTTATGACAGCTCTTAAGCTGATGAGAACTCCAGGGCCTGTGCACACGTGTCGTGTAGTTCAGCACGTTAATGTGTAATTAAAACTACTGACGTTCACCGTCGTCATGGTTACTGTTTGTATTCTGAAGGTGTAGTGCGGTTCCTAGGCAAGTAGTTTTACTGCAGCCGATTAATTCGCACAGTTTGCGCGTTTATTACGACGCCTTTAATGGGCAGATAAGGTCGATAGTTGGGCAGTAATTACAGATGATCGCCGGTTGCAGGAACCGAGGGTTTCTGCGCATGAAAGTGTGAGCTGTTTACTTTCGCCGTCGGTAATTTCGTGGCTAATTAACAATTCATAGTATTATGTGTGGGCCGCTTTCCCTGCTAAATGCGGCCTCCTACTACTGTATGCAAATCCAATGCTTATGCTTTCAGCCGCCGCAATTTTAATATTTCATCAGCAGTTATACAAATTAAGCGCTGCTTCTGCGCCGAATGTTTATTTCATGTTTAATGTCTTCACCACTTTCCTTACACACGTGTGCCGCATAATGTGAGCATTAAATGGAGGGGCTTCTGGGATGAAACAGCTGAAGAACAAAAACACCGTTTCGTGAGTAAGCCAGAAATGAAGGAAAAATTAAACTTTCTTTCGGCGGAGGCTAAGGATGAACTTATTGCTGTTGTTGCTATATCGCGTATTTAGTGCATACTGGATGTATGTGAGTGGTTAAGGTTTGTTGTATTGATGTCGTCATAAGGAAAAACCAGCCAAATGGTATTTCTGCTCCAGTAGTTCAAATGTTTGTAAAAGCTAAGGGACAGTTGCGGTTATAAGTCCCTAGGCTTACAGACTATTCTACCTTGTACTGAGGACAAAACACACACAAACTCACACACACAGACACACGCCCGACGGAGGACTCGAACCTCCGACGGCGAGCAAGCGCGAGCTCCGCAGCAAGGCGACTTAGAGCGCTTAGCCATTCCACCGCGGCTTCTGTAGTGGACTTGGCATCGACAACATATTCAACTCAAATTGCCCTTTCCTCATTTAGTACATTAGGAAGCCTGTCATTCGAATTTTTAATAGGCGATTAACATCGTACGCGTTACGGTAAGCCTTAAGATTGTACTAAATAAATACAACCTTATTTCGATGTCTTACTGTTCACATGACATTTATTGGCAAAAGTCAAAATGCACGTTTTCACCAAAACACCGTGATTAAGCATTAGTGCAGCGTCATAACAGATACGAAAGCCAAGATCGTGTTTGTTGCGCTGCGTTTCCAGAGTTTTGCGGGTGATAAAAAATATGTAGTTTTCGTTAGAGGTGCGAACCGAGTTCCTACCTTCGATAAGTCACTATCTTCTATCTGAATTCTAAGTCGATACTGTTTTGTAACCAGTAACTGGTCACATTCAGATAGCTGTTACAGTGTCGTGCGATCATTTTCTGGTGACCACCGGACACTTTGCACGAATTGTAGTCCGAGTATTTCTTGATTACAGTATTATTTTGGTCCATCTCCTGCTCTCTCTGTCTGTTTTGTCCTACTTTCTCTCTTTCTCCTTCCTCTCCCCTCCCCCCACCACTACTCTTCCTCTATTTGTCCATCTTCTTCTCCGGTAAGGTGATATCGGGCGTCCCGCAGGATAGTGTTATTGGTCCTCTGCTGTTCCTTATTTCCATAAAAAAATCTAGGGGAAAATCTAAGTAGCTCTCTTAGGTTGTTTGCAGATGACGCCGTCATTTACCGGCTAGGAAAATCATCTGGAGATTAAAACCAACAGCAGAACGATCTGAATAAGATATCACTATGGTGTAAAAATCGGCAATTGACTCTAAATAATGAGAAGTGTGAAGTCGTCCACATGAATTCGAAAAGAAATCCATTAAACTTTGTTTACAAGATAAATTAATCAAATGTGAAGGCTGTAAACTCCACAAAATACCTAGGATTTACTATTACTTCAGACTGAAATTGGAAAGGACACGTAGATAATGTCGTGGGAAAGGCGAATTAGAGACTGCGTTTTATTGGCAGAACACTTAAAAGATGCAACAGAACTACAAAAGAAACTGCATACACTACGCTTGTCCGTCCATTTTTGGACGTCGGTTTGACGGAGGACAGAGTCAAAATCAAATGTTCAAATGTTTGTACAACTTATGGGACTTAACTACGGGGTCATCAGTCCCTGTCGAAGGAGTCCAAAGAAGGGCAGCTCGTTTCGTTTTGTCACGATACAGGGGAGACAGCGTTACGGAAATGATACAGGATCTGGGATGGGAATCATTACAACAACGGCGCTTATCACTGCGGCGTGGAGTACTTACGAAACCCCAATCGCTAACATTTTCCTCCGAATGCGAAAATATATTGTTGACTCCCACTTACATTAGGTAGAAATAATGATAAGAATAACTCGAACGGATTTTCAAGTGTTCTTTCTTCCCGCGCGCTATTCCAGAATGGAGTGGGAGAGAAATAGTATAATGGTGGTTCGATGAAGCCTCTGCCAGGCACTTAAACGTGATTTGCGGAGTATCCCATGTAGATGTAGCTCTTGCCCTGTGGAACCTCCTGTTTCCGCCAACAGTCCGAAAGCGACAAAGAGCAAGTGCGAGGGCAGTTCACTCGGTTTGCAGCCGGAAGTAAAATAATTTATGTACGAGTGAGCAGCCCATTGTGCGCCATTGTGCAGCGCATTTGAGGCCGGGAACGTATGAAATTAAGGGGCGGTAGGCCGGCCCAGGCAAAGGCGCGGCGTTTTTCATTAGGCAAGTGGCGGCGGCTGGAGGCCAGGTAATTGTGGCCGGGCTTCCAGCCTCCAGATTCCAGGCTCCAGTTCCAGGCGCGGCTTCCAGGTGGCGTGCCGGCCACAATGCCGCCAAATCCCGCCGGCCACGTCACACACACGCACACACACACACACACACACACACACACACACGCACACGCACAGCACGCTGCCGCGAGGGATTAGAGCGCGCCCGCACTCCTAATGCCGGCAAGGCTTAAACGGCCTTCACGCTCTCTCGCCTGCTTCACGCCGTAATGTGGGAGAAACTAAAAGTCGTAATACGTGCTGTAAAAGAAAATGCACCCCCGTTCACACTGATTGTACGAAGGTGCGTCTGATAAGGCCGGTGAATGGTGTCGGGAAATACAGGGAACGATAGTTGATTTGATTTGATTTTTCCAGGGAAGCCAAAACAGTCTTGGTCCAACCCACCACTGCCCGCACCGAAACTAAGTTTATTGTGCGGTATCGCTCCCTGTATATCTAGTAAAGCCAACCAATCCCCTTGAACGGTGCAAGGAGTCCCTTTAACAGTTCTTTATTAGACACAATTTCTTCAGGCCTGGTTGTCCCAAATATTCTGTGCCTTTTATTCTCCAATGCAATGCATTCGAAGATTAGATGTGATGCAGTTTCACCACTGTCATCACAGATCCTACATTTAGGGTCCACTTCTGTTATTCCCATTGTACGTAGGTGTTTTTTGAAATTCCCATGGCCTGTCAGCAATCCAACCATGAGTCTAATCTCTCTCCTGTTGAGACCCAGGATTGCAGAGCTTCTTTTAAAACATGGCTTTGGCATCAATTACCTTGCCATGTTTTTGTTGATGGACTTTGGTCCAATATTCTACGTGCTGTCTTCTGAGCCAGTTACGTAGCTCCAATTTGATCATTGCCTTGGTGATAGTCAGGACATGTTCCGGTCCAATAAATGGAGTCTCTGTCCCCATCCTGGCTAATCTGTCGGCATGTTCGTTGCCACTGATCCCCTAGTGGCCAGGGACCCACAATAGGTTTACTCAATTGCTTTCCCCTAGCTCCACCAGAACCCTGTGACATTCTGCAACAATTTTACACCTTGTTGCAGGAGCTGCCAGTGATCTCAGGGCTGCCTGGCTGTCTGAATAGATATATATGCTACGATCTTTGTAGCACCTACGCAAATTCTCCTCCACACACGCCCTGATGGCAGTGATTTCGGCCTGGAATACTGAGGCCACTTTTCCTAGCGAGATGACGCCCTCCAGTCTTGGCTGCACCCCATATACCTCGGCCCCAACACCTTGGTCGGATTTTGACCCGTCAGTGAACCAGACAATATCCCCCGTACGGTGTCGAACTATTTTCTCCCATTGCTCCCTATTTCCAATTGTTATATTGAAAGGCTTGTTGAAGCAGTATGGGGTTATAATATAGTCAGCTGGCATTTCCCCAACCTTTTCCTATATTTACCTCACTAACTATTTTAGTGTGTGATTCTGAATAAAACGATAGTTACAGTAGAACCCCTCTAATCCGTCACCTTAGAGACCAGGACCATGACGGAACGTAAAATAGGTCGGATTATCCGAAAAATCAAGTATTTACTGCAAAAAATATAAAACACATTTTGTACAAAAACTTAAACGATTTAAGAACTAAAAGACGTCGTCAGTAATACAGGGAGGCGCAGATGGATCGGGTGGTTTTAAAGTACTTGTCAAACTATCACTTTTAAAGGTATTGGATTGAAATAAAGTTCAAAACGTGTAGTTACAATGGAAGTTTATTAACAAAAAATTAGTGAAGTTAGTTTTTAAAAATTACATCCATTAAATGCCCCCCTTCTCGAGCGACGCATTCTTCGAGTCGGTCCTTAATATTCCGCATTGCCCGCTGAAGCACATTACTAGGAATTGATGTGATTTCGTTGTGAACTCCTGAATGGTTGTTCATGTAGACCCTTGCTTTTAAATAGCCCCATAAGAAGAAGTCACATACCGTGAGGTCCGGTGAGCGGGGGGCCAATGGACATCTCCATTACGGGAAATCAAACGGCCAGGGAATAGAGCGCGTACAGCTAGCATTGATATCCTAGCAGTATGTGCAGCTGCCCCGTCTTGTTGGAACCACATATTGTTCGTGTCGTAATTGTTCTCCTCAAGTTGTGGGAGAAGAAATTCTTCAATCATGTTCACATAACGCTGCGAATTAACAGCAACCGCCTGCTCCCTTTCATTTTCAAAAATTAAGGCCCAATTATGTTCAAATGTTCAAATGTTTGTATAATCTATGGGACTTAACTACGGGGTCATCAGTCCCTAAACTTACAAACTACTTATGAACTACTTACGAACTAGTACGGCACAAATATCCATGCCCGAGGGGGGATTCGAACCCCCGACGGTAGTGGCCGTGCAGACCGTGACTGGAGCGCCTCAGTCTCCTCGGCCACCGCGGCCGGCAAGGCCCAATTATCCGTACCTTAGAAACCCCACACCAAACTGTCGCTTTGTCACTATGGAGAGGCGATTGGTTTAGGTCTCTTGGGTTAGTGTCGGCCCAGTAACGGCAATATTGCTTGTTGACGTAGCCGTTAGTGTGAAAGTGAGCCTCGTCAGACATCATGATAATCAGGTTTTCATCTTCCAATAACTCCAACATCCGATGGCTAAACTGAAGCCTTTGAAGATGGTCTGTTGGGAGAATCTTCTGGACCACCATGATTTTATAGGGTGGAATTTCAGTTCTCGGTTAAAAATCGTTTGAAGGCTACGACGTGACATTCCAAGAGCTTGAGCACGACGTCTCATTGATCTACGTGGGCTCGCAATGACATCTCGTCTCACACGCTCCACGTTCTCAGGCGTTCTTGTTGTTCGACGTCTAGGCGTCCATTTTGGAGCACAGGAACCACTAGTGCGGAAATTATGCACCCAACTCAATATCGTATCTCGCTTAGGAACACGACCGCGAGGTGGGACGTTGAAACGCCGGCGAAAGGCACGCGTCACAGCAACCATTGACTCGTTATTGCGTATGAACCTTTCCACTGCGAAAACACGATGCTCAACGGAGCACGTAGCCATCGCGACTTATTGCCAGTCTGCAACTGCAACTTCCCGTCCCCCACCACAGGACGCAGACCGCCGAACACCTGGCTCCACCCCCCCCCCCCCCGCCCACCACCACCCACCAGACGTACAGTCTACTTCAAAACCACCCGATCCATCTACGCCACCCTGTATAAAAAGATGGTTTTTACGCAGTGTTAAACTGTAGAGTAACAGTTCATTTTCTTCTACAAATTCTTGAAACTTAACAGAAAATTCCTTAGCAGCTGCGGAATTGGCCAATAGTTTTTCACCGGAAATAGAATAATATCAGACACCATGACGAATTTTCCAACGATCAGTCCAACCTTCATGACAGCAAATTTACTTTCGGCTTCCAGTTTTTTGTGCAAAACTATCGCTTTTTCTCTGAGAAATGGCTCAGATATTATAGTTCCTTTCCTTCTTTCGTGACAAAACCACATCCGCAATGCGTTATCAAGCAGTTCAAGTTAAGGCTTTCTACATGTTTTGCGATTCTTCAGAGTGTTTTCACCCTCAATTGTAACTGTATAGGATTCAATGTCTTTCCGATTATTCCTCCATTCCTTAATTGTCGTAACACCTAGATTCAGTTTCTTTGCAATTTTTTGGAGCGATTCTACTTTGTCCAGTCTTTGTAGCACTGCTAATTTTTCATTTAGTGAAAGAGTTACGCGTTTACGTTTGAATCCAGACATGTTGAAAAACACATAACTGTACATGCAAATAATCTAATAAGTAGTGTAGAGAACACGGAATACAGCAAACAACGACGTTTTTTAATCACAACAAAGGATAAAACTGCACAGTAACGTACAGTACAACAATATGCACAGCGATAGACACGGCAACAATAGCCCGACAGGCGTCCAATCAGTGACGAGTCTGCACTCTAACGGACAACTGCAGAGTTTTGCAGATGCGAGAGTATCACTAGTGCAATAAGGGACCTTTACATTATCTCTCGCCACGGTGGAGTAGCCGAGCGGTCTAAGGCGTCTCGCTGCGGATCGCGTGGTTGCTCGCCCTTGAGGTTGGAGTCCTCCCTGGGGCATGGTTGTGTGTGTGTGTGTGTTGTCCTTAGGTTAGTTTACCTAGGTTTAAGTAGTTTGTAAGCTACGGACTGCTGACCACGCAGTTTGGTCCGATAGATTTACAGACATTTGAATATTTTGACGTTATCTCTCATACGATTTTGGTGTATATGTGTTTGTTCGAGCCCAAGTACTTTCCTTGTTAGATTTACCGTGATTTCTCTAAATAGTATGTATACCATCCTGCTCTAAAGAGTTAAAGGAAAAAAGGGAGCTCTCTAGTTACTTGCAGCGCGCCTTTTCCTATCCTAAAAGGGCTTTAAAATTCTTGATCCCAAGTTGAGACTGCCTCTTGTTAGAGTCGCGCTGCTGTCTGCAGCCTAAACCGCACTGCCCTCGTCACCTCATCATCCTGTGTCGTGAAAATGCTCAGTCCTTCCAAAAGTAATTCTCGCTGCGTAACAAATAGACCGTTACCACGATTTGACATACTGACAGTCACCGTCTGTAATAGAATTATCCGAGCAAATCTGCGGTTTATGTCGACTAATTAATGAAGTCAATTAAACTGATTACCCTGCCAGATGCTGAAAGGATGAAAGTGGAGCGAGGCGTCTGGACACGGCGCCTTGCCGGGAGGGCTGAGGGCCTGAGCAGGCGGCTCGAGCCGGCCCGCCCACCAACTTGCAGCTCCGGCGCGTAAATCCATTAGTCGGCAAGTAGTCGCAAATTGACTTTGGAACTGGAACCAATTTGTGGGCGACTCTGGGCGGCGTGGCGGCCGCCAGCACAAGGCAGACGGCAGACGGCTCGCCGGTGCTGGTGTCCGCGCGGACGCGGCTCGCCTTTTATCTTTTCAATCTGTTTCTATTAAGACCACTCGCGCCCGGGAAAGGGAATTAAAAAGTTTTTGTTTCCGTCGCGGCGCGCGCGCGCGCGCCGGCGCAACATTTCTGCAAGTCTGGGCGCGGCGCGGACCTTGCCGGGGAGGAAAGGGGTGGGTTCTAAGGGGGCGAGTCCGAGGCGAGGAAGAGGAAGGCGAGATGGTCATAATAAGTGCGTGTCTTCAGACTGCGGGGTGAAATTCTCTCCCTCCCTGTCTCTCTCTCTCTCTCTCTCTCTTCATTTACGCGGTGTGTACCTTCCTGTCGTGCCTCGCCATGCCCTGGGAAGCCGCACGTTAAACTAAGAAACGCTCGGGGAAAAAGAGAAAAAAAAAATTGGAAAAGGAGAGTGAGGCGTAAACAAGCGCAGACGAAGAAGGACAGCGCGCGCGAGGCAGATTAAAAGTAAGAACGGCAGAGTGAGGCGAAAAATAATGCGGCGCGGAGCATTCCGGCTGCCGCCGACTCGCTTCCGCCGCAAAAAAAGGGCCCTGGCTGGAAGTAAACTGGCACTTCTGCAGGGGAGCTGGGCGCGCGTTGTTTTTATAAGTAATTTTACACCCGGGACGAGGGCCCCCTGGGCGGCGCAGTCACTGTCCTCGAGGGAGGGGGCGGCGCGCATGCGTGGACAGCGACGCTGGAAACGCTTCTGCACGGCCGCCGCGCGCCTTATGAAACATGCATCGCCCCTGAGGGCGCGGCTGTTGCGCCCGTCTTGCGTCGCCATGCCAAGGATAGGCCTCGGAGGCGCCACCGTCCTCTGCTCTTTGCCGCCGTTTCGGGCAGCGCCATTCTTATTTCCGAATAGAGATGGGTCGTTCCGCGAACCGACGGTTCCAAAGCAACAATTCTCAGAAATGAACTGTACGACCGAGGAACTACTTAAGAGGAAACACTCCTTAAGTGCTCGTAGTCGGTCCCATTCGACGGTTCTCGTCCGCTGGAACTCTTGCGGCAACTTCCAGTTCCAGAAACGTTCGGTCCCTCTCTGGAATTGCAACGGCGACTTCCATTTCTAGGAAAGGTCGGTCCCAGTCCTGAACGGTACCGGCGAATTCCAGTTCCAGGAACTGTCGGACCTGGTCCGGAATGCCGGAATGGTAGCCCCACTTCCAGTTCCACGAACTCACGGTCTGAATAGGGAGAGCAACGACTGTTCCACGAACTGTCAGTCTGGGTCCGGAACAGTAGCGGGCTGAATAGTAGTTCGGAACGGAAGCGAGACGACTGACAGTTCCCAAGAAAGGTTGGTCCCGGTCTGCAATGGTAGCAGTGACTACCACTTCCAGGAATTGTCGGTCCAGGTCCGGAACGCTATTGGGGTGAATACCAGTTCCAGGAACAGTTGGTTACGGTTTTTGAGGAACAGTAGCGAATGACTACCATTTACAGGAATTGTTGGACCAGAAGGGTTCCACGACTTAGAGTTCCAGGAACAGTTGGTCACAGTCTGGAATGGTAGCGGGGACTACCACCACTTCCAGGAATTGTCAGGCTAGGTCCGGAACGCTAGCGGTTCAAACACCAGTTTCAGGAACTGTTGGTCCTGGTTCAGAACAGTAGCGAGGCGACATCCACTTCCATGAATTGTTGGTCTATGTCTGGAAAGGTAGGAGGGCGTATAGTAGTTCCAAGAACTGTTGGTTCCAGTCCGGAACGGCAGTGACGTTTCTCCTAGTTCGAGGAACTGTGGGTCCAGTACTTCTAATTCCAAAAACTGCAGCATGGCCATTCCCGTTCCACGTTCCAATTCCAAGCAGGCCGCATAGCTGGTCCCGCTCCAGTCACTCTGTTTCAATTTGTCATTTGTTTAGTTCACTGCGCTCGCCCATTCTCATTCGGTTTCAGAATCTTTTTTAATCTTTGAACGATTGGTACTTCACGTATTTTGTTCAGCGTCCATCAGCAGTATATTACATTTTACAGGTATTTCATAATTTTCTTACTTAATACGCATTAAAAAAATTGCATTCTCTGTAATAAACACATTCTAGAAGCATCATTAAGGCAAATATGCTTATTTCTTCGCAATTTTTATCAACAGCAGAAGACATTCAAAACAAGACAAGCACACCGTCTACCTAAATTTTCGTACGGTGCATGGTCGATGACCCTTCACAATAAACATAGACACCATAAGTTTTCCAAAGATATAGGAGGCAATGGACTGAGAGGTGGAGAAAGAGGTCGTCTTGGAGACGAGGAGGTGATTGGCAGAGGAAGGGGAAGGTGAAGATCGTTAGATAGAGGGGTAGAAGGAGATGAAGAGAGAGAGAGAGAGTGAGAGAGAGAGAGAGAGAGAGAGAGAGATAGAGAGAGGAGATGAGGAGATGAATAGAGAAGGACAGAGAGCGGGAGAGACGGGGGAAATGGACAAAGAGAGAAGGAAAGTAAAGATGGGCAGAGACAGAAAAGGAAGAAGAGGTGGGCTACGTTAAGACGTTATTGGGTAAGTACCCCAGCGACACCGGGTTTTCAGGTGGTATTGAATAAAATGTTCTCGGGCCTCTGTCAAGTGGTTGAAACTCCACGAGCTTTCCGCCAAGTACTTCATGGCCATTGTCAGGTGATGGGACGAGTGACACTGCGGTGGAGTGGCCGAGCGGTCTAAGGCGCCTTGCTGCGGGGCGCGCATTCGTTTGCCGTCGGAGGTTCGAGTTCTCCCTCGGGCATGGATATGGATGTTGTCCTTAGTGTAATTTAGTTTAAGTACTTTGTAAGTCTAGGGACTGATCACCATAGCAGTTTGGTCCAAAAGGTTTACAAACATTTGAATCTTTATTTTATTACCTTTTTTTTTTTAATGACTAGCTGCTTGTACGCCTTAATACACGCTAGCAGCCGGCTGTGACGTCACGGTGCCCGCGGCGTTGTTATACATGGGCATGCGTTGAGTGGGCGTACGGTGCGCCTGCTTCAGCCTTGTTATCGCTGGATAACATGCCGCGCTGAGCCGAGTTACAGGCCGCCGCCTCTATTCAGGTGGTGTCGGTAGTTTTTTTTTTCCTATAAAGCATGCTCTATTAAAACATGTCTGTCGGGGCATCCTCAACGATAAAACCGGTCATGTTCCTTCCTGGTTTTTTGTACAGTTTAGTACTGTTTGACCTACTGGCAACACTCGCCATGTATCTTGTTGACCCCCAGGTGTTCTGAGACCTGCTGAAAAGACACAAGATCACTTCGGTCTTCAGGTTCCAAATGTTCAAATGTTTGTAGAGCTTATGGGACTTAACTACGGGGTTATCAGTTCCTAAACTTACAAACTACTTATGAACTAGCTAAGACTAAGGACGGCACAAATATCCATGGCCGGGGGGATTCGAACCCCCGACGGTAGTGGTCGTGCAGACTGTGACTGGCGCTCCGCAGACCGCTTGGCCACCGCGGCCGGCTCTTCAGGTTCCGACTATAATAATACCGCAATTATTGAGGCCATTTGAAGACGCACCAGCTGTTCAAACTTGCCTCCTGCCACCCTGGTTTGGGTTTTTTTCATGATTTTCCTAAATCATTCCAAGCCAATATCGGTATGGTTCCTTTTCAAAAGGTCACCGCCGATTTTCATCTACATTTAGACATTTTTAGAAAATGTTCGTAAACCTATAGGACCAAACTGCTATGGTCATGAGTCCGTAGACTTACAAATCACTTAAACTAACTTACACAAAGGACGACACACTTCCCCATGCCCGAGCGAGGACTCGGACCTCCGGTGGGAACGGCAGACCCGTCCGTAGCACAACGCCTTAGACCACACGGCCTTTCCGCGCGGCATTTTCTTCTGTGTTCTTGACAAAAATCAGACCGAACGTGTGCTCCGTTGTCGACGGAAGAATGTTAAGCCATACTCATTTTTCCTTCTTGTGTAGACAGGCCACTGTGGAATGGTCGAGCGCTCTAAGGCGCCTTCCTGCGGAGCGCAGGATTGCTCTCCATCGGAGGTTGGAGTCCTCGCTCGGAAAGGATGTGTGTGTTATTCGATAGGTGGTTTAAGAGTAGGGACTGATAACCACAGTAGGTCCCATAGATTTACAAACATTGGAAGCCTTTTTTTTTTGCGTAGATAATATTATGGTTACCATTTCTCTTCGTTGACATCATTGCAACACGTAGCGATATTCCGTCCCTTCGCCGCGTTTCGGTCGCGCCAGGATAAAGATTTTCGCAAGGAAAAGCTGCAGATTGCTGGGTAAAGTTCCTATCCGCAATTTAGCGTCCTTTTGTTGCCGTTTCCACGGTTGTCTCTGAATTATTCAGCACTGCCGCAGAGAGACGAACACAAAAGCCCCGAATAAGTTCCTTCCGCGTCCAGAGTTGTGTATTCCGCCCTCTCCCCCCCCCGTGCCTTTTCCTTGTTAATTACCGAAGAAGTTGCGTAATTGTGGAGGGCCGGCTCTTGTACGGCTTGTCCCCAGACGTGTTCTCTTCCAATCCCTGCGAGCCGAGGTCGCGCCCGGTCTGGGAGGCAGTGGCGCTTCACCGGAGGTATCGAACACCGCCCCTTCTTTCTGCGCTGGCCCCGCGAGAGTTGCCGCATAAATTGGAGTGGCTCGCATTATGTTAATTGCGTTCCGCGGCCGGCTCGGATTCCTGCGGCTGACAATAGGTGCGCATCGCCGCTAATTACGGCCGCCCGGGTTTATAAAATTACAAGGAAATTAAAAGAAAATTAGCTGCTCCCCCAGTGAACACCCCCTGGTCGCACCCCCGTCTCGCTCCGAGGCTCGGCCTTAATTGCGGAATCACCGAGGCGTGGACCAGGTGGGGATTGCGCGGGGATTTCACGGCAGGGTCAGCACGCAGCATCCGGGGCCAGCCACGTACAGACTCTAGAGGGACGCCGAAGTATGGAATACCAGTTCGGTTTTACAAAGAGTATTCTGCGGCATTGGCCCCCTACTATTTTATCGCGAATCTTTAATTCAGCGCAAAGTTCCTAGTGATTGGAAAAAAGCGCAGGTCACTCCCGTTTATAAGAAAGGAAAGAGAACTGACCCACACAATTACAGGCCAATATCGTTGACATCAGTTTCATGTAGAATTTTGGAGCATATTCTCAGTTCGAATATAGTAAATTTCCTGGAAACGGAAAAGCTTCTTTCTATGAATCAGCACGTGTTTCGGAAACATCGTTCATGTGAAACTCAGCTTGCCCTTTTCTCACATGACATATTGCGAGCCATGGATGAAGGGCAACAGGCGGATTGTGTTTTTCTCAGCTTCAAAAACGCGTTCGACGCGGTGCCACACTGTAGACTGATAACGAAGATACGAGCCTATGGAATAGGTTCACAGATTTGTGACTGGCTGGAAAACTTCCTAAGTAATAGAACGCAGTACGTTGTTCTCGATGGCGAGTGTTCATCAGAGGCGAGTATGTCGTCAGGCGTGCCCCAGGGGAGTTTTATAAGACCGCTATTATTTTCTATCTATATAAATTATCTGATGGACAGAGTAAGTTGTAATTTGCGGCTGTTTGCTGCTGATGCTGTGGTGTAATCTTTAACTAACTGTAATAGCATGCAGGATGACTTAGACAAAATTTCTAGTTGGTGCGAAGAATGGCAGCTAGCTCTCAATGTAGAAAAATGCAAGGTGATGCGCATGAGTAGCAAAAACAATCCCATAATGTTCGAATACAGCTTTAGTAGTGAGCTTCTTGATGCAGTCGCGTCGTTCAAATATCTAGGCGTAAGATTGTGTTTGTAGATCTATCGGACCAAACTGCGTGGTCATCACATGAAATGGAACGAAGACGTAAGGACAGTTGTGAGTAACGCATACAGCCGACATAGGTTTATTGGGACAGTTTTTGCTAGATGTACTTCATCTGTAAAGCAGACCGCGTATAAAACGCTTGTACATTCACGTCTTGAGTATTGCTAAAGTGTTTGGGAGCCGCAGCAGATCAGTTTAAAGGAAGACACGGAAGCAGTTGAGAGGTGATGAATTTAGAAGCTAATAGACGTTACTGAGATCGTATTTTATTCGAGCTCGTGCTAAACGCAAAACCACATGTGGCCAGGCTGCTACGAAGGTAAAGAAATGGAGACCGGAAGATGAAATGCAATATTTAATTTCCTTTCTTCAAAACCGTGGCTCTTTTACCAATGTTCAAAGATGTATGTGTGTGTGTGTGTGTGTGTGTGTGTGTGTGTGTGTGTCTATCTTTCCCTGTTAATAAAAACGTTTTAGACAACCCCCCGCCCCTACACACCGCTCAGCATCATTCAGTTCACTCATCTTCTCTTCTCTTTACTGATTGGTCGTTCCTCTTTGGTTATATTTATCCTCTCTGGCTTGGCTCAGTACTAACATGCAGTATCTCTGATTTCCACACTCCTCAAACACCACCTTCATGAGCTAGGTCGTGAGTTACCTCACCCTTCCGTTTCCATCCTCTTTTCTTCCCTTCTCTCTCACCTGAGGAAGGAACTGTGTTGCGAAAGCTTGTCCTTTTTCATCCCCTTTGTTTCTGTTTCTTCATTTGTGTAACTATTGGCGGTAGAGCAGAGAGGTAATTACTGGCCAGCCAATCTATCACTTTTGAAAAATAATTTATCATTTCTGAGAAGAATTTCCATCATTAATAGAACCAGTAATAACCCTTAACTGCCCTGGCGGGGTCATATTTGACCCCAAGAGTTTTCATTTTAATATTTATTCGCTGGGTGACATAGTGGGGAGCTTTTACGAAAGCTGCCAAGTCTAAAGAAGGTAACCGACGGTTTTTTTTTCTTTTTTTTTTTTTTTTTTCTTTTTTTTACAATTTTGCAAAATTAGAAAAAATATAAATTAATATTCAGCGTAGGATATTAAACAAATGTGGTTCGCAAATCATATTTTTTGTTTTCATATGGCAAGAACCATGCCTTGAGACGTTCAAAACACGAAAAAATAACGTCTTTCTAACGAAAACTAATTTTTATGTGAATTAAAAAATGTCAGATAAATGTAAATCATTTAAAATAATTTCTTTGTGCATACTTCTATGTTTAAATAAATTTGTTTACCTTACAATTTGATATTAACTAGACAATAAATGCTTTTCATTCAAAAAGTCATTTACAATTACATTTACCTCAAGTATTAGGGGTCAGAAAAGACCCTGCCAGGGCATGAGAGTTACTACATTCACCAGGGCAGTTAAGGGATAAATAGGTTTTAAGAGATTTTGGGGAAATTGTGTTGTTTGCATTTTTATTTCATTATTTATTTACAATTAGTAGTAATATACTTGTGTTGGAAACGTAACTTGCTGCCTGTAGACTTTCAAGGTATTGCGCTGTTTGTGAACACGAGTGTACTGTTGTGGAAAATCCTTGTGCAGCCGAGTTTGCGCGTTCTCTACGACAAAGCCGCTGCCGTCGAGTTGGACCCTAACTCGCTCGGTTTTATTAGCCCTAGGAGGACGCGGCCGATTAGCGAAATTCGCGCTCCGGACTAAAACCTCGGCGAAAGTGTGCGCACCTCCAGCGACAGACAACGACGTCATCTGTATTTTACTCGATGCTAAAGCTTCGGGTGGCGACGTAGCCACGCATCGCCGGCACCGCAGGGGAATCCAGACTTACGACGAGTGCGGGGATTTCAGGGCGCGACAAAACGCGCCGATCGCGCGCTGAGGTGAGGTGGGCCTGTCCCCGTAAAGAGCGGCGGTAATCCAGCGCGTGTGTGTGCGTGCGTGTGTGTGCGTGCGTGCGTGGGCGTAGCGCGCGGCCGCTACCTGCCTGAGCAGCGCTGACACTTTCTAAAAGGGAAACGCTGTAGTGCGGCCGCACGTCCAGCCCACGCCCTCACTGGGCCGACGAGCGGCGGGAGCTGTCCGAGCACGCGCTACCTGTGAACTACATCACGCGCGCACACCGGCGCGGCGCACGGGACATGTGCGGAAAATGGCGAGGTGTAGCGACGGCAGCGTTCCGTACCTAACGTTGTTAATTGTCCATATGCGTTTTTGTGATCTTCACTCCAAACATTGCTTTGAACCTCTCCACGCTACCATATCCTGGAAGAGTCCGTTAATCTATGAATAAGAATGGCAACATACATCCTTTCGAACGTGCTATCTACATCTATATGGGATACTCTGCAAATCACATTTAAGTTCCTGGCAGAGGGTTCATCCAACCACCATTATACTACTTATCTCCCATTCCAATCTCGAATAGCGCGCGGGAAGAAAGAACACCTGAATCTCTCCGTTCGAGCTCTGATTTCCCGTATTTTGTTCTGATGGTCTTTTCTACCTATGTAAGTGGGAGTCTACAATATATTTTCGCATTCGGAGGATAATGTTGGCAATTAGAGTTTCATAACTAGCCGACGCCGCAGCGATAAGCGCCGTTGTTGTAATGATTCCCATCCCAGATCCTGTATCATTTCCGTAACGCTGTCTCGCCTGTATCGCGACAGTACAAAACGAGCTGCCCTTGTTTGAACTCTTCCGATGTCCTCCGTCAAAACCACCTAATAAGGATCCCACATTGGACAGAAATACTCCAAAAAAGGACGGACAAGAGTAGTGCATACGGTTTCTTTTGTAGTTCTGTTGCATCTTTCAAGGATTCTGCCAATAAAACGCAGTCTCTGCTTCGACTTTCCCACGACATTCTCTACGTCTTGTTTCCAGTTTGCCGCGGTGGAGTAGCCGAGCGGTCTAAAGCGCCTCGCTGCGGAGCGCGTGGTTGCTCGCCGTGGAGGTTCGAATCCTCCCTGGGGCATGGCTGTGTGTGTTTGCCCGTAGGCTAGTTTACCTAGGTTTAAGTAGTTTGTAAGCTACGTACTCATGACCACGCAGTTTGGTCCGATAGATTTACAGACATTTGAACATTTGTTTCCAGTTTAAGTCTGAAGTAATAGTAATTCCTAGGTATTTTGTGGAGTTTACGTAATATGTAATGATCATATTACATAAAATACTAAAGGGAACAGAAATGAATATTGTGGAAGAATTTGAAATATATATTCACACTAAAAATTATCCCAACGAAACACTTAATGAATACACACATTTCACACACAAAAATTATCTCGTTAATTTTATTGACTTTATCGATGAAAAAGGCTGAGAAACAAAGATATGCTAAATCACCAGACGTAGCTAAAAACGCAATAGCCTCTCTGACCAATGTCAACGTTAAAAAGTCTCTGATAACTGAGTCGATTACTATATGTGTGTAAACTCTTTGGCAGAGCTGTTGTAATTACGCAAAATATAAAAGTTTTATTTAATTTCACGTTTTAGCGTAAAAAGCTGCATAAAACCTGACAGCTAAAAAACGTATCCAACTACGAAATACGTGAATATTTCCATACAGTTTATACAACAGTTACGCCAGACGTCAGATATAACGTCCAAACATCGTAGACGTAAGTTATAAGGAAAATTTATAACAAAAGTTTTATATATATTTTCGTATTATTGGATTTGTAATTAATTAATGTAATTATTATATACGAAGGCGCTTCTTAATGACAAAATGTTGAAACAGCTGTAGCGCTATTAAATAAAATATAAGCAGTAATCTGGAACTTCCATTACTATGAAATTAGGTATTTCTTGTATTTTTAAGAATTATGTAGATCAGTCTCTAACATGAAATTACGTATTTTAGGTAGTAGAAAAATTACAATTTTTAATTCGTAATTCTTAGTTGGGAAGATCACGAGGGAACGTTAGCCATAAAAATATTTATTTAATTGGATTTTTAAAATTTAGGTACAATCAGGTAACTAACTTGAAATCAGGTATTTTTAGCTGCTATAAACTAACGTTTTTGACCATAAATTGGCGTGATTCGTGTATGTACAACTTTTATTGCCTTTATTTAATGAGCAACGAAATAGGTTTTTACCTATAATCGGAGGCCTACTAATGACTGAATACACTTCTACTCTACTGCTAAGGCAGAATTACTAAATACAGCTTTCCGAAATTGGTTCACCAAAGAAGACGAAGTGAACACTCCAGAATTCAATCCAAGAACAGGTGCCAGCATGCGAAACTTAGAAGTAGATGTTCCTGGAGTAGTAAAACAACTTAAGTCTCTAAACAAAAACAAATTTTCCGAACCAGATTATATACCAGCTAGATTCCTCTCAGAGTAGGCTGATGCAATAGCTCTGTACTTAGCTATCATTTACAACCGATCACTCAACGAAAGATCCGTACCCAAAGACTGGAAAGTTGCCCAAGTTACTCCAGTATTCAAGAAAGGCAATAGGAGTGATCTCCAAAATTACAGGCCTATCTCATTGACGACGATTTGCAGTAGGACTTTGGAACACATACTTTGTTCGAACATTATGAACTACCTCGAAGAGAACGACCTATTAACCAATAGTCAACACGGATTCAGAGAGTATGGGTCTTGCGAAACACAGCTTGTCCTTTATTCACATGAAGTGATAAGTGCCATCGACAAGGGATCCCAAATCGATTCCTTATTTCTCGATTTTCGAAAGGTTTTTGACACTGTACCCCACAACCGGCTTCTAGTGAAATTGCGTGCTTATGGAATATCTCCCCAATTGTGCGAATGGGTTCGCGATTTCCTATCAGAAAGGACACAGTTCATTGTAATCGACGGTAAGTCATCGATTAAAAAAGAAGTGATATCTGGCGTTCCCCAGGGAAGCGTTATAGGTCCCCTACTCTTGTGTTTATAAACGATTTAGGAGACAATCTGAATAGCTCCCTTAGACTGTTCGCGGATGATGCTGTCGTTTATCGGTTAGTGAAGTCAACAGAGGATCAAAAGCAACTGCAAAGCGATTTAGACAAAATTTCTACATGGTGCGAAAATTGGTAATTAACACTAAATAATTAAAAGTGTGAAATAATACACATGACCACTAAAAGAAATCCGCTGAACTTCAATTACGCGATAAATCAGTCAAACCTTAAGGTTGTAAATTATACCAAATACCTAGGAGTGAGTTACAATTACGAACTACGTATACTGGAGAGAACGCACAGACAATATTGTGAGGAAGGTGAACCAAAGATTACGTTTCATTGGCAGAACGCTTCGAAGATGCACCAGCTCCTCCAAAGAGACTGCGTACATCACACTTGCGCGTCCTCTCCTGGAGTACTGTTGCCCATTGTGGGACCCTCACCAGGTCGGACTGACGGATGATACTGAGAAGGGTTCAGAGAAGGGCAGCTCGTTTTGTTTTATCACGTTACGTGGTCGGGGGGGGGGGGGGGGAAGCGAGAAGGAAATGTTGCACTAATTCGGGTGGAAATCATTAAAAGAAAAACGAAGTTTCAATCGCCGACTTTTAGTTCTGAATGTGAAAATATTTTGCTAGCACCCACCTACTTAGGGAGACATGATCATCCGAATAAAAGAGAAATCAGATCGGAAACGGAACGATGTAGGTGTTCTTTCTTCCCGTGCGCTATTAGAGAATGGAACGGTAGATAAAAGTTATGAAAGTCGTTAATGAACCCTCTGCCAGACACTTAAATGTGATTTGCAGAGTATCTATGTAGATGTAGTCGATGAGGGTCCGTGTAGAATGTACCAGGCACCACTGCAAACGGGTTCGCTCATGTACAGAGGCCAGCCGCAGTCAGGATCGCCATTAGACCAGCCCCCATTCTGTGAGCTGGCCATCAATGATCCCTGCGGCCATGAGCACCAGCTCCACGTCTGATCGACCGCCATGTTGGACCTGGCCCGTGAGTGTCTCTGTGACGAGGGCCCGGCTGTCGTGTTGCGTCGCCTCCGCAGCAAGACAGTCCCCTCTTCGACGCCCCGTTCGGTCGCGCTTCACCTCTCCCAACCAGCGCGCTCCAATAGCGACGTGGCCGCTATTCACGTGTCGAGCCATTAGCCGATTACTGCTGCCGGGTACTTTGGGACCATCACACCTCCCCTCTCAAATGCTGAGTATACCCACAGTCTAAACAGACAGTCGCGAAACACTCTAGGGGAAAAGTGCAAACTGAAGCGAACCTACCGTTCCAAGCGGCCAGTGTGGATTTACCAGAAGAATGGCACGATACGAAATGAGTAGCTGCTGTTTTTCGTACCGCTACTCTCCTATTTCCTAATCCCTAAACGTTGTTAAAAATTTCCAGTTACTACTTCCTTTAATGGCAGTCAATAATATCAAAAAGTCAGTTCAGTGTAATTCATACGACTCACAATAGCTGAGTCGTAATACTATTTACCGAAAATGTTTTAAGAGCAGAAATGAACTGCAACCTGATGTGCTCGAATACAAAGGTTCAAATGTTCAAATGTTTGTATAGTCTATGGGACTTAACTACGGGGTCATCACTCCCTAAACTTACAAACTACTTATGAACTAGCTAAGACTAAGGACGGCACAAATATCCATGCCCGAGGGGGGATTTGAATCCCCGACCGTAGTGGCCCTGCAGACCGTGACTGGAGCGCCTTAGTCCCCTCGGCCACCGCGGCCGGCGAATACAAAGGAAGTGAATACGATTTTATTCGCGTGGTCGGTGACATATTCACGATTATGAGTTTTATTTGAGCGGATTTGCCGCGGCGGTTTAGCCGTGCGCACTGGGGCTCCGTGCTGCGGTGCGCGCGGCATTTTACCTTCGGGGGTTCGAATCCCGCCTCGGGCATGGGTGTTTGTGTTGTCCTTAAATTAGTTTACCTTAGTTTAAGTAGTTTGTAAGCTAAGGACTAATGACCAAGCAGTTGAGTCCGATAGATTTACAAACATTTGAACATTTAGTGGATTTCGGACATTATAATATCTTTTTAAGCTGTGCATCTCCTTATAAACGCTCTTTTGACTTATTCCTTACTTGTGTGCCTTCCGCTGCCTTGTAACAATATTTTTTTAGCTATTCGGCAGGTATAACACTGAATATCTTCAAGAATATTATGTGCTAATATTAACAGTTTATACACAGTTATATTATTTATTTGTAACTACGCATTCACTTTTTCAAACACATACATACAAACACACACACACCTTCTGTTGTCGTTTTACCGCCTGTTGGGATATTCAAATAGTGTAACAGCTTTTCAAAAATGTTCCAATGTCTGTAAATCTATCGGACCAAACTGCTTACAAACTACTTAAACCTAGGTAAACTAACCTACGGAGAAACACACACACCCATGCCCCAGGGAGGTCTCGAACCTCCACGGCGAGCCTATACTACTAAGTGAATTTTGTTTTTAATTACATAGTGGGGACTAGTATCGACTTTTAAGTCATTTACGAACCTGTAAACAAGCAAAGGAGAAAATCTCAGAATACATTACATAATGTGTTAAAATGTGACTTTTACAGGGTTGAATGAAATGTCACACATTTAAAAACAATGCATTTACAATCTTTCGTCTTACCTAAAATCAATAACCATTCATTAAAGGAGAGTCTATCACAGTTGGCAACAGCCTGTCAACTGTAAAGCGTTAAAGATACAATTTTATAAAACGTATGTGGCGCTATATAGCCTATTGAATAAAATTAATATGCTTGTGAAAGACAAGATAGTTCTGACAGG
The DNA here is from genome assembly GCA_026315105.1 of Locusta migratoria. Classification (NCBI taxonomy): domain Eukaryota; kingdom Metazoa; phylum Arthropoda; class Insecta; order Orthoptera; family Acrididae; genus Locusta; species Locusta migratoria. The sequence continues at coordinate 644,033,344 of CM048746.1, forward strand.
CATAAAATAATAACGTTGCACTGTTTTTAACTACATGCTTAAAGCTAGAATATGAAATACCAGTTATTTTCGATGTGCATAAAAATAACGTACCACTGTTTTTGATGGAATATGTAAACCAGGAGTAAATCTGAGCAGTCAAAAAATGTCAGTTCGAACAATTTAAAAAAATGTCTTAGAAGTAATTCTAATTGAATCTGAATCAGGACCGTACAATTCAATTACTACCATTATTTTGACCTTGGTTTCATTCCGCGCATAACATATAATTCGGTACATACTTATGCAAAGTGTTCGTACATATGTCACTTGAATTGACAACCACACAGTGATAGTTTCTTTTGCGTGCTCATCGCTGTGGAAGGTAAATAAGGAGAAGCGTTTATCCACTCACTGTGCTTTTTTTCTCCTTCTCCGTAAGCCTCATATGTTTGACAGTGACTGTCTTTTGCTGTCGCGCTTACAAAAATTGAATTATTGCCTGAATAAAACATGAGATAGCATTTTAGGTTAGTTCATCTTCATGAACACGTCTCAGAATCCTCCACAAAATTTAAGGCAGTCAATCTAAATTGCTAGCCAAAAAAGAAACTTGTGTTGTATGAAACTAAAAAAGTAAATGGGCTCTAATTTGACACCATCTGTCTACCTTAGTTTTCCTAAATCTCATTAGCCAAATACTTCATTTGAAAACTCCTAAGCAGGTTTGCTAGTCATCCTATTTCAATCTGAGTTCGTGTTTCGGTCTTAACAACCTTATCACCGACGGTGCAACACGGTAAAACCTAATCTCGCACTCATTTTTCCTTGTGATCTAATTGTATTTTCTCTGACAGTCTTGTAATCTGAGTGAAGGTAATGCGCATACTGTCTCTCTACTGCGAAAAGAAATGAACCTTCACATTCAGATGTTCGTTTTTCCCTTCCTGAGGAGCGTTTGAAAAGGAACACGCGAGTTTTAACGAACGTAGGTCTTTCTGTTGTTGCAGAAACCTTCCTTTCTCCTTGCAATGCGGCAGTAGTTTTCGCAGACACGCCAGAAAGAATTGATAGCTCCGATTTTCTGACACTAATTGCTCCATAATAAATAGATTCTCATCGACACGGTCGCATGAATAATGGATGAAGGCGAACGCCTTTCGAGGTATCTGCTGAATAGCTTTACATTTTCAATTTGAGGTCTTATTTGATTGATAGATTTGCGTTAATCGCTTCTTAATTGAAGTAATGTATTCATGTCTCTGTCGCCAAGCTCGCAATTTGAAGCGAAACTTTTGCGCCTAGTATGAGTCTTCCATACTTCACACCTCTTTACATTTTGCTGACCGACTTTTTTAAGCAGCTTATGGAAAGCAAGGACGAACATCTGAGAAGGGAGAAGCAACAATTCAACGTGTTGTTCTATAAAGAATGGAACAAGCAAGAATAGAACCAAAAACTAAGGTCGGTAGTGGGGATGAAGAATGGTCGACTTCGGTTTAATTGGACAATTTTAGGAAGGTATGAGTAATGTGTATAGAAGACAGCGAATGGAAAACTAGTGTAAGACACTCTTAAATACTGACCCAGTGTTTGGAATCTCCCCTTCCCCCCAGGTCGGATTACAGGAAGACAGAAGCAGTTTGTACACGCGATCAGCTTGTGATTATTACCGCGATGCATCGCGAAAGCAAACGGCAGTCCTATAACGGAAGGCGACGTCGTTTTCACGGAAATCAGCTGAGGAAATTTTTAGAACGGGAATTTGAAGCTGTCTGTAGAAAGCAGCGAGGAAATTTCTAGAACGGGAATTTGAAGCTATCTGTAGAACGAGTCTACTCCACCAAGGTACGTACATCTATATTCCTACACGCGAATGGACCGTGAAGTTAAGAGAAATAACTAGGGACAGGTAGAAACGTTTAATTTATTGGCAAATTCCTTGTTAATTTTTGCCAATAATTTGTTATTTATGACAATTTGGTTTATTTCCAACTCCGCTGTTATTTATTTACCAATTGCGGGCCGGCCGCGGTGGCCGAGGGGACTGAGGCGTTTCAGTCACGGTCTGCACGGCCACTACGGTCGGGGGTTCGAATCCCCCCTCGGGCATGGATATTTGTGCCGTCCTAGTTCGTAAGTAGTTCATAAGTAGTTTGTAAGTTTAGGGACTGATGACCCCGTAGTTAAGTCCCATAAGCTGTACAAACATTTGAACATTTGAACCAATTGGGTCATCTGTTCCTAGACTTACAAAGTACATTAACTAACTTCAAAGTTACGTAAGGACAGCACACACACCCACGCCCCAGCGAGGACTCGAACCTCCGATGGCGAGCAGCCGCGCGCTCCGCAGCGAGGCGCCGTAGAGCGCCCTGACAGTCCACCGTCGCCCTTCATTTTCCATTCAACTTCGGTATTTTTGTTTCCTATTTCGGTGCTAATTTTTGCCAATTACGGTATTTTTTTGCCAAATTCGATCCTAGTTTTTACCAATTCTGCTTTTATTTTTGCCAATGTCACGTCTTGGTACTTTCGGCAGTAATTTTTCGTCAAAATTCTACCCAACTCCGATTTTGCTGTTTTCATCATCTTTTTTTTTTTTTTCCAACTTCTTTACCACAAAGGCGTAATATTTTTTTCTATCTCCGACCTGCTTTGTCACTTTGAATGTTTTTGTCCCAAATACTTTGCTATTTGTTGGCCAATTTTGATTATGGTTTTCTTTTCAGTTACCGTGTTACTCATTTATTTGTGTTGTCTTTTTTGGTTGATTCCACCTTTCTTTATCCCATTTTTTAGTGTATCTGTAGGCAAATTCAATGTTCCTTTTGCCAAGTTCTGTGTAATGTTTTAACCAGATTCGTACGATGTTTATGCCAGTTTCTGTGTTATTTCTGACATAAAATAACAGTTCGTTGTATGACAAATCAACTATAATTTTAACATTCTGCTTGTAGCTCAGTTTTTCGGAAAAACAAAAGGAGAATGCAATTCCAGCGTTTAGTATGTATCAGTTACAAAATTCGTAAACCTTTGTTCTGATTTATAATTATTTTTATTTTTATTTTACCTTATTTTTCCGAGGAAAAAATGCCAGAGTTCCACACATTTAATAAAAGTTGTCGAGATAGAAAGAAATGTACGATGTTGCTGTCAGTGAACATTGAATTAAATTGGTGAGGAAAGTTGAAACTTTGAAACGAGCCGGGATTCGAACCGCGATACTCCTGTATTACTAGGCAGTCAATTTGACCACCAAAGTGCGCTGGCTACCCGAGCACGCCTCCCGTCAGACGGAAATTCGCACCTTATCCACACATTACTGACTTTTATGTTCCAGGCCATCCTCTGTCATTACTGGTGGAATTTCGGCGATTACTGTAAGATTACGCCAGTTTAGCGTTATTTTTCGCGATATCGCGTTTGTTAACAAATCTGTCCCGATTAACAATTTTAAAGTTGCTGTAGACCCATTACTACTCTTGCAGAGAATAGCTGCAGGCAAAAAGTTTGAAAGTAATCTTCAAGAATATCTTAAATACGAACTAAGTTCGTATCCAACATCTTTATTTGATAATAATGGCATGAGGAAAACCACGAAAGCGACATTATATGACAAAATGAGATCTATCGATATCGATCTTGATGAAAGTAATGTAACATATATTATCGATGGTGGATTTCTTCTGCATCGCTTCATATGGAGCAAAGACGATACTTTCACCGTTGTTTTAGATAAATATATAAAGTATTTACAAACACATTATGGCTCAATAATGGTTGTTATAATTGACGGATACTCGGACTAAGGTAGAAATACTAAAGCAATGGAACAACTAAGAAATTTTGGAAGATTTAGAGACGACGATCGTCGATTACGAGGATGATGATAATGAAATGAACGTTTCCGAGCGACCGGATGAAGACGACGATGATGATCAAGAAGATGAAAATTGAGACTTATGTATGATTAATAATTAAAGTGAATAAAAATCCTCCTCACGGTTGAACTTCTAATTGTAATAAATGAATCATATATGACTACTAAATAAAGATGTACATAAAACGTATTTCCTCGTTTTTATATTTAATATATTTTTGCTTCAAACATAATTAAGTCTTAATTATAGTTAATTTTATTCTTTTCTACATGAAACATAATTAAGATACATTAGAATATAATTAAAATATACTTGAACTATTTGGCTTCATAACTTTATAATTTCATGAAATAAGTCAATATTATTAAACAAATGTTTTTGATTTATGAATAATATTATGAAATATTGAACATAATTCATAAAGAATGAAGGTTTGTTATTGTAATTGCTGCAATGATTTATTAACTTTAAACAACCTACCATTGACTGTGATTCGCAGCTGACCTCGCATTACGTCTTATATGTCTGAGCGCTGTGACCTGTGGGCTCTCCGCGCTCTATCTAAAAAACGATGAATTGCACAAAAAATGTTTAAAACAAAAAATTTAGAGAATTTCATGCTCTACAACTTTTATCGGAGATGCAAATACCATTTAACGCACAGGAAGCCAGATATTTGCGAAAAACTGATTTTCGTGACCTTTGACCTTTAATATCTTAAGACGCGGACACGAGATTTTATGAGACTTTTGACACATCATTTAGAATGCCAAAATAAAGGATCATGCAAATATTCAGCTTGTTACCTCTCATTCCGAGGTTGACGCCTTTTTTCGGCTTATTTGACTGGACTACCAGTGTAGAAACATGGAACTAAAACACGTTGCGTACGTTACCAGAATCCATCCACGATTGTGTGTGATACAAGTTCGAACTTCCTAGCGTGAATCACAAAGAACTAAGCGAGCAAAACAGAAACACACAGTTGTGCGTGCAGGGCCTGAAAGGGATAGTACGTCAAGATAACTGCTAGTTACTTGCGGAGTCTGCTGGGGATAGGGGCAGTCAGCTGGTAGCCAGATGTCTTGGTAGCACACACTTTGAGACCCGCAGCCCCTTGGAAGTGCTTTGAGACGGCCCAAGACGGCCGTGGGAGACCGAGCCTGCCCGCTGCAGGCGTCTGCTGCTGGCGAAGGGCCGAGATAGCGAGCGCAATAAGCCAGCCAAGACTGAGGGCGTCGGGAACAGGTGGCCCCTGCTGAGTAGGCAGCCGGGCGGCACACGGCTGCAGTTTAATGCCCAGCGGGAGCTGGCCGTGACGTCACGAGGGGAGGGACCCCGGGCTCCTTGGAAATACGTAAGGCTCGTAATACACTATCAAATTATTGGACAAAGAATTGGATGAAATATTGGTCCTATTATTTGACGAAGATATTGGATGAAACTCTAAGGGGGTATTACACTATCATACAGTACTTAATATTTTGTCAAAGTTGCTTCAAAATGGCGGTGTTATGCTCAGCTTAGATTTGGAGAAGGCTTTTGACAATGTTGATTGGAATAAACTCTTTCAAGGTCTGAAGCAAGCAGGAGTGAAATATAGGGAGCGTAAAGTTATTTACAACTTGTACAAAAACCAGACAGCGGTTGTCAGAGTTGAAGGGCATGAAAGGGATGCAGTGGTTCGGAAGGGAGTAAGACAGGGTTGTAGCCTTTCTCCAATGTTATTCAATTTGTACATTGAGTAAGTTATAAAGGAAAGCAAGGAGAAATTTGGAAAAGGAATTAAAGTTTCGGGTGAAGGATTAAAAACATTGCATTTTGCCGACGTGATAGTAATTCTGCCAGAGACAGCAAAGGATATGGAAGAGCAATTGAACGGAATAGACAGTGTGCTGAAAGGTGCATATAAGATGAACAGTTTGTTAACATTGAATATTGATTTAAGTCTAAGGAAGTCCTTTCTGAAGGCATTTGTGTGGGTATTGCCTTGTATGGGAGTGAAACATGGACGATAAACAGTGCGGAGAGGAAAAGTATAGAGGCTTTTGAAATGTGGTGCTACAGAAGAATGCTGATGATTAGGTAACAAAACTCATCTACCTTCTTTATTGTTTTGTAACCTAATCTAATTCCTCCAGCATCACCTGATTTTCTTCGACTGCACTCCATTACCCTAGTTTTGCTCTTGTTAATGTTCATCTTATATGCACGTTTCAGCACACTGTCCATTCCGTTCAACTGCTCTTCCAGGTCCTTTGCTGTCTCTGACAGAATTACTATGTCGTCGACAAAATGTAATGTTTTTAATTCTTCTCCCTGAACTTTAATTCGTTCTCCAAATTTACCCTTGCTTTCATTTATAGCTTGCTCAATGTGCAAATTGAATAACACTGGAGAAAGGCTACAATCCTGTCTTACTCTCTTCCCAACCACTGCATTCCTTTCATACCCTTCAACTCCAACAACTTATTTACAAGTTGTAAATAACCTTACGCGCCCTATATTTTACTCCTGCTTTCTTCAAAACTTGAAAGAGTTTATTCCAGTCAACATTGTCAAATGCTTTCTCCAAATGTACAAAAGCTATATATGTAGGTTTGCCTTTTCTTAATCTATCTGCTAGGATAAGCTGGAAAGTGAGTATTGCCTCCTGTCACAGAGTAACATATACAGAGAAGAAGCCCCCCTCCCTAAACCTCTGTCCTACGCTGCCCTCGTAGTTCCGTAAGATGCTAGCAGGTGTCAGGCGGTTCCCTGGCTTAGTACCGGTAGACCACACTAGAGGCACTACTGAGGGTGCCTCTCGCACGTAAGAGGGTAGCGTGGAGGGGAGTCTGAGGGGAGAGCTCGTGCCGCCTGCCACGAGGCCACGGCTGTGTCCGGCTTGCTGGCGTTTGAGGAGAGGTGGTGGTGGGGACAGCCGCTACCTGCCACCTGCTCTGGCCAGTTTTAAAGAGCTGCTTCTGACCGCAGCGCCATCATGGGACATCTTACGGAACTGCTTCATCATCCCCCGCCCAGCATCCCTGAGCGTGGGACCGGGCCCTTACGGAGGTTTCCCGTCTGTATATAATTGTCTGTGCTCCTGTGTTCCTACATTTCTCCTGAACCACAGAGTAACATATACAGAGAAGCAGCCCCCCCTAAACCACTGTCCTACGCTCTCCTCGTAGTTCCGTAAGATGCTAGCAGGTGTCAGGCGGATCGCTGGCTTAGGGTGCCTCTCGCAAGTCAGAGGGTAGCGTGGAGGGGAGACTGAGGGGAGAGCTTGTGCCGCCTGCGTGAGGCCGCGGCTGTGTCCAGATTGCTGGAGTTTGAGAGGAGGTGGTGCTGGGGAGAGATGCTACCTGCCGCCTGCTCTGGCCAGTTTTAAAGGGCTGCTTCTGACCGCAGCGCCATCATGGGACATCTTACGAAACTGTTTCAGCACCCCCCGCCCCGTACCCCTGAGCGTGGGACCGGGCCCTTATGGAGGTTTCCCGTCTGTATATATTTATCTGTGCTTCCGTGTTCCTACATTTCTCCTGAACGCAAACTGATCTTCCCCGTGGTCAGCTTCTACCAGCTTTAAGGGGCCTAAGCGTTGGAAATGCACTCGAGGTTCGCTACTGGAACTTGTTACTAGTTGTTCGTAATGTTCTCCATAAGCGTTTGAGACTAAACGCTAAACTCCCGCGAATTCCAGATGCTTCCGGGAGTGGCATTGGCGCCCTTGTATGACACGTGTTGCAGATGCATCAGACATTAGGCGGCCCGTGTGTGGAGGCATGCCAGTAAAATGGCAGCGCTAATACCCTCGCCGGTGCTCACTGCGAGTGCGTGGCCAGCAAGCGGCAAGTGCGGGTAATGCGGTTAGCGCTGCGCTAAGAGCCGTAATCGCATCGCGGCGGCTAACCGCCGCAGGACAATCGACTGCGGCCCGATAGAGGGTGGGGGCGGCGGCGATATTGCTGGCGTTATTGCGGCCGCCTAAGCCGCCGGCTCAGCCAGGAGCTGGCGCCCAGCCGACAGCCGCACACGCCAGCCCTGTCAGCGCCTCTGATGGCCGGCACCTGCCACAAACTTCAGACACCGCACCGCCTTTATTTCTCCCTCTGCCGTTGGACAGCCGAGTGTGGCCGAAACTTACTCTGAAGTCGGTTGTGCCAGCGCAAACTGAATCGTCACTCCCTACCGCGTCTGTCGCAGAGTCATAAGGATTTACCATGTCGACAATGTCTTGTTTCCCGCAACGTGAGCTTTGGGAGGATATCTCCATCTACATAGGATACTCTGAAAACCACATTTTAGTGCCTGGCAGGGGGTTCATCGAACCACCTTTATACTATTTATCTCCCATTCCATTCTCGAATAGCGCGTGGGAAGAAAGAACACATCTACATCTACATGGGATACTCTGCAAATCACATTTAAGTGCCTGGCAGAGGGATGTAGATGTAGAGGGTTCATCGAACCACCATTATACTATTTATCACCCATTCCATTATCGAATAGCGCGCGGGGAGAAAGAACACCTCAATCTCTCCGTTCGAGCTGTGATTTCTCGTATTTTATTCTGATCACCATTTCTACCCATGTAAGTGGGAGTCAACAATATATTTTCGCATTCGGAGAAGAATGTTGCCGATTGGAGTTTCGTAAGTAGCCCACGCCGCAACGATAAGCGCCGTTGTTGTAATGAGTCCCATACCAGATCCTGTATCATTTTCGTAACGCTGTCTCCCCTGTATCGTGACAATACGAAACGAGCTGCCCTTCTTTGGATTCTCGACGTCCTCCGTCAAACCCACCTGATAAGGATCCCACACTGGACACCAATACTCCAAAAATTGACGGACAAGCGGAGTGTATGCAGTTCTTTTTTTTTTTTTTTTTTTTTTTTTTTTTTTGTACTTCTGTTGCGTCTTTTAAGGGTTCTGCCAATAAAACACAGTCTCTGATTCGCCTTTCCCACGACATTATCTACTTGTTCTTCCCATTAATACGAGCGTCATGAAACGCAACACCTGCGGGTAACTTCTACCTTCACAGAGAAAGACACTAAACCATCAGGACGCGAACTAAATAGTGAAAATAACTAAAAACATTTATGCTGCCAACGTAAATGATTATTTAAAAACTATTAAAAAAACATATCTTTAAATGTGTATTCTTTTCAGGGTCGATTCTCTTCTTTTTGACACGTAAATTTCTATAGTTCGATCTGATGCCGGCCTCGTTCACCTCGAATTAAGGAGACTACTGTATAGCTACAAGAAATTCCACAGTCCTGCATATGGCCGGCCGTGGTGGCCGAAGGGACTGAGGCGCTCCAGTCACGATCTGCACGGGCACTACGGTCGGGGGTTCTAATCCCCCCTCGGGCATGGATATTTGTGCCGTCCTTAGTGTTAGTTAGTTTATACGTAGTTTGTAAACTTAGGGACTGATGACCCCGTAGTTAAGTCCCATAAGTTCTACAACCATTTGAACATTTCCTACATACGTTGTTGTAGGGAGATAGTCTTTAGGTACATAACAAACATGCTAAATGGATACTACGAAATGCCAGAGTCACAACATGAAAACCACAATACAAAATACGCAGAAATAGTTTGTTTGCTTCCAGAATTAGCCTTTCCGATTTTGTTCTTGAAATTTTATGTTGCCATCTTCACTTTCGTTTTTCTGCAATCGAGAAACAACTTTAGATACCTCCTTTTTGACATTCACATGTGGACAACTTCACACTTCTCATTATTTAGAGTCAATTGCCAAATTTGCCAATAGTGATATGTTATTCAGATCGTTCTGCAGTTGGTTTTGATATTCAGATGATTTCACTGGACGGTAAATGACGGCGTCATCTGCAAACAACGTAAGAGAGCTACTTAGATTTTCCCCTAATTCGTCAATACATCAAATGTTTCACCGACGTATCGGTCACCGTTGGAAGCGGCCTTCTCCTGCGTGTTACGTAACGATGCGGTGCAGTACCCAGGAGAGTTTTATCAGCTCGCCAGTACTGTTTGCCCTCTATAGCCAGCCGGTCGACCAGAGGCGTGGTACGGCGCCATCGACCCGCCCAGAGCGTGAAGGGCCCGGCGTCTTTAATTAGCGGGGCGTTAAGATCGACATCGCCGGCTGATGGGCCACGTGTCGTGACCTGCGTGACTGCGGCGTTTAGCCTGCGCGGCCTTAAAACGCAGGCCGCCGCTGGACACGCATCAAACCCATCGCGCCGCAGCCGTGGCCGCCGCCGCCGCCGCCGCTGAAACCACTGGCTGGCAGTGGAATATTCTGCCACTGCACTTCACCAGCTTCCTAGGGTTTTTAATTGCGGACGTAGAAGTTAATACTGTTTCCTCCCACAAGTCCCCTTAAACCTCCGCATCCTTGCGGATGCTGTTGCGTAGCAGTGTGCGTTTGTACCGCCCTACAGTGCCGTAGTTGCTGTCCCAAGACTTTATGGAAAGCATAGAGTTCTGACTAACATGTTGTCTTCTATAGTTGTGTCCCCAGCGCAGAAGACAGCACACAGATCGTAGGTTCTTCTACAGCATACAAGTGAGGCTAAAATAAGTTCTGTATGATGGAAGCATAAGAAGCGACTCGCGAGATTTTTAATTGTCAGGGATGCCATTTATTTAATAAATAATAAAATATGAGCAACTATTGTTAATATGATACGGCCTATCCTGCCCGTAGCTCATGTTGAGACCTCGACTGTTATCACATTTACAAAAATCTTAACTCATGACCGGCGCGGACCAGCGCATATGTTGGTCAGCTCGAGACTGAAACTGCGGCGCGTTGCGAGACTAGAGGGCACCTGACGCTCTATTTCGCGCCAAAACAGGGCCGTCGCGCGCCCTGCAAAATCGCCCTGCAAAATCGCTCTTCTCTTGTTACAATAAGAGAAGGCACTTTAAACTTTTTAAACTGTCCAAATCTAGCCTGTCCTTGAGAGTTATTTATTACAAATTCTCAGCTCTGAATAATTAATATTTAGTATATAATAAACAAAACTAATTTCAAAAGAAATCACGTGACTTGAAATGCAGGAGCCAATGCGAGGAGAGCACCAGTAACATAGGCGGACTTTCCCACGGGAACCAGCACCTACTGTGCCATATGCTACTGCTCCCCACCCCACATTTCAACATATGCTGCACTTCTCTCTTTCTTCCGCGTTTAAGACACGTACGATGTTAGCAAAGAAACGGCCAGCGGCCAGAAATATGAAGTGGACACAGGCCAGGAATATCACAACTTCACCAGCTTCGGAACGATAGATATATGTGCGGAGTGCTGCAGATAAACCGTTTTAAGGCCATTCCACACTGCACGTGGCGTGCGTGATTGGATGCACGCCACGCGGGCCACGCTAGACACGTACCATTTCACACAGCGGCCACAGTTACGATGCTATACCGGTCACGTTTTTTCCTAGTATGCAGAAAGATGTCAGCTCCGACGGTTCCGTGGTGTCAGTCTGGATTTTCGTGTGGCTTACCTCGGTTTGATGACACCGGCAGCAGCGACAGTAGTGACGATGAGCTGGTTTTATATTGTATTCTTTGACTTCAGTGATTGACATTTTTCTTCTGTACTGCCTACTTGATGTTAATATGCAAAGTGCAAGTTTTTGCGGGCTCACAGGTCTTGGATTATAGCACTGATGATGGTCAGACACTGACCGAAATCTATCTGTATTATATATATAAAAAAAATAAAGATTTCAATGCGACCAAAGCTGGTTCTTCCAATTTTAATAATTTTAATGTGATCGCTCTGCACCAGACTCCGGATGGAGTCGCCTACATGACAAATATCATTAATAAGTACAGTAAACAATTATGGTGACTGGATACTTACTATGCCGGTTTAATAAAAGATTGTGAATTTTTTTTTCCTAAGATATTTAATAGTATTACCGCAGGATATGTATGTACTTACTGTCTTTTGATAACGCTTCGGCAATTTCATCGCATGCTTTTTCTTTCAAAGTTATACCTCTGTAGATTTCCAATGTTGAGTCCCAGATGACAGGATGAGAGCGTACTTGTTCAATTAACTGCGTTACTGGAACACACAATGGCACACCAACTACTTGTAAATCATCAACAATAAACGCAACAGCTCAGGCGACAAAGATGACGCGCTGTGTAGTGCTCGATGGTTGGCTTGCACGAGGTCATACTTCGCTCTGCGCATGCGCGGACTGGAAACGTGGCCGGCCACGTTTAGAAAGATCTCTCAGGGAGCGAACGGGAGCCACGCGTGCCTGGCGTAGCGCGTGGCCGTGGCCCTGCAGTGTGAACAGCCCCGTTTGATAACACGGGAAGCCACATTTTTAAACGTAGCTAGCGTACGTCCAGACACGCACGCCAAGTGCAGTGGGGAATGGTCTTTAATCTGTCGTTCGCGTAAATAGGTCTCAACTGATGCTTACCACAGTTGAGCGTGTTTGGCGCCCAACTTAACTCGCTTGACTCGTGGGGAAAAAAAAAGTCGGAGGCATTACTTTTCAGTATCCTTACGAGGATAGCACACATATTAAATACAAAATTTTGCGGACTTTTTTCTACCACGATCACTTTCCACTTTAGCGAATTCGACTGTGAACACTTTTGTACTATGCGTCCTTATTAGGTCGCATTACTATTTGCCACATTTAAAAGTTGTAATCTCTGATGTATGGTGATGTGGAGTAGACTTGCGCATAATAGTTCGCGATCGGGAGCGATCAATTTATTTCGCGGCTCTGCCGCGAACTAGTTCGCTCTTTTAGTTCGTCCGCTCCCAGTGACGGCTGAGTTGCGTGGTCTGCGCATGCAGGTCGAGGGAGAAGTTCCCCCACCTAGCTGCTTCATGCGCTTGCTGCTTGAGCCGCTAACGATATCACGCAAACCAAAAGAAACAGTCTGTGGATAATTTCTCGCGTTTAAGTTTAGAGTTATCTCTATATCTTGGCATTATGGAATTTATTAGTCAGATATTGCAGAGTGCAGAATACTTCAAACACTGAGGCACTGAACTATGTAATCTATCAGGCAGACGCTCCCCTCGAATTGGCAGAAGAGAAACACGTGATTTTTAATTCTGCTACGCGCCCTCTCGCTATTGCCCGTCGGTCTTCGGAAAAGAATCCAACGAACTAAGGAGCGAGATACGTTTGGCATAATAGTTCGCGACCTATCACGCATGTTTTAGTTCGCAACCGATTGCGCATATTTTAGTTCGCGACCGGAAGCTCTCCTTTTTTATACATTAATCAGTGTTGCCAAAGCGTGTGTTATTACCTGTATTTTTGGGCAATTAGACATCAAATACTTAAGGAAATAAACCAGTTATTTACACGAATGGGTGATACAATGGTATTTAACTACTTTGCCTAGAGAGTAGTCTTAATATTTTATTTTTAAAATCGATTTCTTTAATTATTTAACAGGTAATTGAAGGACACTTACCTACAAAACATGCTAAATGCGTCTATTTTCGTGAATAAAAATGCACTTTTATAAATGACTATCTCTAACATTTTACCCCGCGCGCCGTCAACAGTATCGTGCAGGCGAGAGAATATGGTTGATGCATAATTTATCGCATATAAATGCAAACAATGTTACGTATTGAGTTCTCTTTACTTCTTTACACTATGGAATGAGGGTTATATTTAGACACTGCTGAATACCTTAGAAAAGAAAATGTGTGGCAGTGAACTATGAAACTACAGCTGAGCTGCTGAAATGAAATTTTGAAATGTTTGTAGATCTTATGGGACTTAACTACGGGGTCATCTGTCCCTAAACTTACAAACTACTTATGAACTACCTACAACTAAGGACGGCACAAATATGTATGCCCGAGGGGGGATTCGAACCCCCGACCGTAGTGGCCGTGCAGACCGTGACTGGAGCGCCGCAGTCAGCTCGGCCACCCTTTCCCGTCAGTCTTCGGAAAGGAGCGGACGAACTAAGAGGCGAGGGATCTGCAAACTAGTTCGCGTAGTCCGCCCGTGGGAGCGCTCTTCCGAACTAGTTCGTTGGCGAACTACACAAGACTAATGTGCAGTGCCGGCCGTGGTGGCCGAGGGGACTGTTGCGCTCCAGTCACGGTCTGCACGGCCACTACGGTCGGGATTCTAATGCCTCCTCGGTCATGGATATTTGTGCCGTCCTTAGTATTAGCTAGTTCATAAGTAGTTTGTAAGTTTAGGGACTGATAACCCCGTAGTTAAGTCCCATAAGCTACACAAACATTCGAACATGTTTGAACTAATGTGGAGTGTTTTAGAAAACAAAACGAACCAAAAGAAGAAGAAGAGTGTAGTGGGAGCGGTTCCCTGGTAGTTGGTGAGGACCAGTTTGCCGCCCGTTCTGACTTCTTCTTCCACCTCGCCGTCGCACAGTGGCCCGGCATCGCCTCCTTGCAGCCCCGGCCGTCACCGCCGCATTATTCCATATTCCCGGAGCTCGCTGCCGACTGCTGGCTGCCTTTTATTCGATTCGCCGCCACCGCCGCCTGCTGCTGTCAGCGCCTCCTGGCGTTATTGCGCCTTGCCGGCGCATTTTCGCACGTGTCCCCCCCTCCCACGTGCGCCTGTCCTCGCTCGTTAGCGGCTCGTCACGCCGTCTGCGAGTGCCCAATGAAATTGCCCGCGCGACGCGACGTCCGCCGCCGACTTCCTGCGTTCCTGTACGGCAAGCTTCCTGCGCCTCCACTTGTTCTTTCTTGTTCGGTAACCATTTTTCGCTGCTAGCAACGTGACGTGACTTCACCTGGGGCCGACTCAGAACAGACGTTAACGGAACGAAACTCCAAATGATGTCACCACCTAATACTAGTGTAGTAAGAATATTTTATTGGCAATTGTAATATCAGTTAGCATCTGCTGTTAATAGGTGACGGGAAATTTTAATGCGGTAGTTCAACACAAGAAATGTTACACTTTCTGCGGAGCTATGAACATAGTTTATTGTATCATTTTCCACAGAGTTACAGCACAAAGATACAATTTTTAAATGGATCAATAGTTTTTTCCAGCGTGCATTGGAATCGTTGAAACCAGCTGCGTCCAAATCAATTTAAACTACATTCCTATCACTGTTAGTTTTGGAGCTACAACGCTTCAAAGTTTCAAGAGCAGATACCAATGTTCAAATGTTTGTTCAGCTTATGGGACTTAACTGCGGGGTCATCAGTCAACTACTTATGAACTAAATGAGACTACGGAAGGCACAAATATCCATGCCCGAGGGGGGATTCGAACCCCCGACAGTAGTGGCCGTGCATACCGTGACTGGAGCGCCTCAGTCCCCTCGGCCACCGCGGCCGGCGGCAGATACCACACATACATGGCTGTGTGGTGGGTGATGGATGTTATGACGGTGGGAAGTTGATTTCCATGAGATGTTCAAATGTGTGTCCATGTTCCATAATGCAATGCGCCGTCGAAAGGATCTGCGGACGAGATGTAACATCGCTGGTGTGACGGAGCGACATGCTTCCTCGATGCGCCGTTTTAGATCATCTGGGGATAAACACGATCCTTTATATATCCCCACAAAAAGAAATCTACTGGTGTTAAATCGGGCGACCTTGCGGGTCGTGTTTGTCACTGATCCCACATCCCCAGATGTACAGTCGTTTGCATATAGTGCCCTTGTTATTCTACGTTTCCTTGTTTTACAGAACTTGATAATGGGATAATGTCGTCCCGAAACATGTCTTGTTGACATATACAGGGTGTTACGAAAAGGTACTTCCAAACTTTCAGGAAGCATTCCTCACACACAAAGGAAGAAAATATGTTACGTGGACATGTGTCCGGAAACGCTTAATTTCCATGTTAGAGCTCATTTTATTACTTCTCTTCAAATCACATTAATCATGGAATGGAAACATACAGCAACAGAACGTACCAGCGTGACTTCAAACACTTTGTTACAGGAAATGTTCAAAATGTCCTCCGTTAGTGAGGATACATGCAGAAAACCTCCGTCGCATGGATTCCCTGAGGCGCTCATGCAGCCCTGGAGAATGGCGTATTGTTTCACAGCCGTCCACAATACGAGCCCGAAGAGTCTGTACATTTGGCACCGGGGTTGCGTAGACAAGAGCTTTCAAATGCCCCCATAAATGAAAGTCAAGAAGGTTGAGGTCAGGAGAGCGTGGAGGCCATGGAATTGGTCCGCCTCTACCAATCCATCGGTCACCGAATCTGTTGTTGAGAAGCGTACGAACACGTCGACTGAAATGGGCAGGAACTCCATCGTGTATGAACCACATGTTGTGTCGTTCTTGTAAAGGCACATGTTCTAGCAGCACAGGTAGAGTATCCCGTATGAAATCATGATAACGTGCTCCAGTAAGCGTAGGGGGAAGACCATGAGGCCCAATCAAGACATCACCAACAATTCCTGCCCAAACGTTCACGGAAAATCTGTGTTGATGACGTGAATCGAGGAAGTACAGTACATACTAACGAAACAATTGGGTATTTTGATAATTGTCTGTACGAATTACTTCAATTTACATTTAAAGAAAAATACTAAAATAATCTCTTTTTTATGAAGCACCCTTCGTAGGTATATTGTGCAGGACCGAGACTCGAACCTGTATTTTCAATTTTTCGCGCACGTCTCTCGGTCCCAACCAAAAGTCCATATGCGACACACATTGTCAGCTACTCACCAGTGCTCGTACATTCCACTACCGAAGACCTGCGCAGGGAGAGTCGTTTATTAGAACTGTCGCCAGCCTTGCTCGGACTCATTAAAATACGAAGAGCGGTGTCTGTGTTTATTGACTGAGCCAATGCAAATGCCCTCTAGACATGCATGCATGTCTGAAAGACATTTACATTGGTTCCATCGTAAACACGGAGACTGCACTTCGTATTTAATCGCAGTGCCTTCACAATGAAGACGGAAAGGCTTCCCTTGTAAGGGGACCGTACAAACGTCCCGTCACGAAATCGATACTTATCGATACGAAGTCTGTGTTGCAGAAGCGTCCGACACAAGCGTACATTTTCTCTCTCCTTTGCCTCTCTCTATGCTTTTAATCATTGATCTCTATACGACTTGGATGTTGAACTAAAGATTTCTGAGCCTGCCGGCAAAACATGTTCATATTGCGTTTCTTGACTAATTACAACATGGCCGCTATGAAGTATTACAAGAAAACCAAACGGAAATGTGTCTCGATTCCGTACTCATACGAGTCTGTTAGTTAACGTTTTGACAAAAATTTCAAATCCTGAGGTAATCAAGCTATTATGTTCTAATGACTGACAGAAATTCGTTTGACTAATTACAACATGGCGAACCATGCAAAACTGTGTGCAGGCACGCTACAGTTCTATGTTCAGACACCAGGGTTATACATCCAGGATATATGGAGATCCCTGCTTTTAAAAGTCAGATATACACCCGTTCACCCATCCACCGCAACGAAAGTTAAGCAAGAACCTTGGCATACTTCCGCTTTTTAGGGTACCTCAGTTGATAAAACGGAACCTTTATAAGTACATTTTCTCAATAAATTCGTTTTTTCTATCCAAGACAAATATAAATTAAACACATTGAAAGAAATAAAGAAACTGCATTTTTTTTTTCAATACAGAAAACGAAATTAGTTAATAGATATGAATCAATTAACGGAATATATGCATTCCTGGAAATGTGTACCCAGCCAGGATTCGAATCCGGGTCTTCTGCTTTCTGGGCAGTTGCGCTAACCCCTACACCACTGCGGACACACCAATCACCACACCTGCACAGGATTACTCAAATACGCCTCCAGTCAGATAAAAATTCTCAACTTCATCTTGCCCACTAGAACTCAAACTCGTAGTTTTTGTAAACTGATTCCCGTATGTATAAGGGCCTAACAGTGCCTCTACACTGAAGAAAGGATCATTGCCCGTCATCGACAATTTTGATAAGTTATATATGATCACTGGCTTCAATTGTGTGCCGCGGCGGAGTGGCCGAGCATATTGAGGCGCTATGATTCTATGCGCGACGCCGTTCCCCGTCGGGGGTTCGAATCCCCCCGTCGGGCATGGCTGTTTGTGTCGTCTTTAGTATAAGTTAGTTCATAAGTAGTTTGTAAGTTTAGGGACTGATGACCCCGCAGTTAAGTCCCTTAAGCTTGACAAACATTTGAACATTTTTACAATTATGTCGTAACTTTTGCGGTATCTAAGATTGATCAAAACATTTTTTTTTTTTTTTTAATGGAAACAACATATATACCATATGAGTGTTCAATCTTTTCATCACGCTACCAGCGGAAGACTACTATAAAAATATCGACAAGTGAGTGTTGTGGATTAATTGTATTCCACTGCATAACTGAACGTAGTTGCTATTATGCGTGGTAATTACTAAATGATCAGTTTATTTAGTACAACAGTTAATACTAAAAAGTAATTAATTTAGCCCACAAAAAGAAGCCTGGTTTCCAGTATACGCAATCACTTGCAATCACTTAAAATGTTACTTAAAAATATTTCAGCATAAAAAACAATTTCTTTCCCCCGGAAAAAAGTATCAGGACTGTAAATACGTACCATGCTGGAATTATTCCTGGAATAATCGTGATAGTGTACGGGTAATTTTAAAAGTTGGGTGTGGCGGGACTGGGTATTCCGTGCAGTTGTGGTGGCCGCAGTGCCCGGGTGGCATAGCTGACACCTCTAACGCCCAGTAAGCAGCAGACCCGCGTTCGAAAAGCGGGCAGGCACAAATATTCAACTTTATTAATGTAATTAATCGCCAATCGGCGAATATTGACTGAATATTCGTTTGTATTCAAAAAGTTGTCTTTAGTGTTCTTGATTTTGTATCTGAACTTCCTCAACTACTACTGTCACTGATTGTGCGGTTGAAAAGCTAACAGCGTTATTGCTTCTTTGGTGCGCTACGAAATTAAGAGCACTGTCTGTTGTTTCTTTGCTATACTGTGCCGTAGTACTCAGCACAGTAGACTTCTAAAACTTTAAATTACGATATATTTTCTTCCTCCGATGTAACTGTCATGAATAAAAGCCTCTTTCTTGTGTCGATATCCATTAAAGTTACCTGTGGAAAACTCCATCGATATCCGATATCCATCTAGTACTTCTGCAGATCAGAGAACGAACGGTTTTAGACTAAAAAATAAAATGCGTTATCTTTTTCTGCCGTGGTCCGATGTGTTGTTCCAAAATATGCATAACATGCCTGTGAAGACGCCATGAAAAATCGACGAGTAATTTCGAAGGTTTGCGTGTTCAAAGACATTAACGGCCGACGTGGAGGTTTTACAGTTTTATTATAGTACAGATAGACTTTAACCGATATTGTCCAGTGTGCGAGGTTTTATCGTCCACGGAATCTTAATTAGGGTAACACTTTTCCGTGCTGTGTGTCGATGTGTAAGTGCCAATAACGAGGCAGCGAAATGTAGCACTTCTGGAATATTCTCGGGGCCTGTGAAGAGGTTTGATCACGCAAACTTACGATTATCACTTCAAGTAATGTCAGATAGCATTGTCCGTGCGACCGCCAGCTTCTTAAGATACCTATTCATTTCTGAATACGTTCGTATAGAATTTTGAGAAATTGCCAAAACAGCTGTTGGGCTGGAAGGAGAAGAACGCAAATAATGACAGAAATAATGACCAAACTCCGTAATAGGCAGCACGTTGAAATAATTACGAATGGTAGTCTATATCTAGATCTACATGGGATACTCTGCAAATCACATTTAAATGCCTAGCAGAGGGTTCATCGAACCACCGTTATACTATTTATCTCCCATTGCATTCTCGAATAGCGCGCGGGAAGAAAGAACACCTGAATCTCTCCGTTCGAGCTCCGATTTCTCGTATTTTATTCTCATGATCATTTCTACCTATGTAAGTGGGATTCAACAATATATTTTCGCATTCGGAGGAGAATGTTGGCGATTGGAGTTTCGTAAGTAGCCCACGCAGCAGCGATAAGCGTCGTTGTTGTAATGATTTCCATCCCAGATTCTGTATCATTTCTGTAACGCTGTCTCCCCTGTATCGTGACAATACGAAACGAGCTGCCCTTGTTTGGACTCTTTCGATGTTCTCCGTCAAACCCACCTGACAAGAATCCCACACTGGGCAGCAATACTGCAAAAATGGACGGACAAGCGTAGTGCATGCAGTTTCTTTAGTAGTTCTGTTGCATGTTTTAAGGGTTCTGCCAATAAAACGCAGTCTCTGGTTCGCCTTTCCGACGGCGTTATCTACGTGTTCTTTCCAATTTAAGTTGGAAGTATTAGCAATTGCTAGGTATTTAGTGGAGTTTACGACCTTCACTTCTGATTGATTTATCTTGTATACAAAGTTTAACGGATTTCAATTCGTAGTCCTGCGGACGAGTTCACACTTCTCATTATTTAGAGTCAATTGCTAATTTTTACACCATAGTGATATTCAGATCGTGTTGCAGTTGGTTTTGATCTTCAGATGATATTTCTAGACAGTAAATGACGGCGTCATCTGCAAACAACCTAACAGAGCTACTTAGATTTTCCCCTAAATCGTTTATGTAAATAACGAACAGCAGAGGACCAATAACACTACCCGGTGGAACGCCCCATATCACCTCTGTTTTAGTTGATGTCTTACCATCGATAACTACGGACTGTGTCCTCTCTGACAGGAAATCCCCTATGCAATCGCAAATTTGGGGCGATATATCATAACCACGCAATTGGATTAAAAACATCGTTTTTATTTTATTTCTCTATATTAACTTAGGTTAATGTTGGCAATAATGTAAGTTTCTTGAAGGTCCTCTAAATGTAACTGTGATACCTTTCAGAGATTTCTATCTTGAAGATGGTCGAAATCGAGGACCGAAACTTGTTGATAGGATAAAAATCATTGCACTCTACACTGTTTTTATATAAATTTAAATGTAAGAGTTAGCTCACCCTCTCTCTCCCCCCTCCAAATCTTCCCTCTTCCCCCATCCCCCCCTCTCTCTCTCTCTCTCTCTCTCTCTCTCTCTGTTGGGGTCGTTCGTGGCCACTCGTCCATTAGGCAGGTTTCGTGCTGTGACTTACTGAGTCAAAAGAACACGCAACCTGCGTTTTTCACCAGCCTCGTTTAGAGTCGCATGTCGATGCGTAGGCCGGCTAAGCAATCTTGTGCTACACAACTTTTTTTTGTCTAAGTATACGAAAGAAACTTGCGGAACATCGGTGGGGAAAGTGGTCAGTGGCAGTGGCAGCCTGGCCGTTGGCGCACAGACGACCACGCCGGTAGCCTGTGGTCATGAGAGCTCGCCTTGCTGGGCTGCCCTGCTGCCTTTTCGGCCAGTGGCTCTCCGGCGTTCGACCGGCCGGCTGCCTGTTGCGGCAGCAGCAGCAGCAGCAGTAGTAGTCGCGTCGCGATAAAAACTGGCCGACACGCACGCCAAGACACGCCACTCCGCCGCCTCCCTCCCCCACCCCTCCTAATGCTTCGCACGCCACGCCTCAACCGCCGGTGGCAGGAGCAAGCAGGCCAGAAGCCAAGCAAAGGCTGCCAACTCTCTGCACAAACACCGTTCCGTCGTGTCGTATTTTGACATCAGGTTGGGACATTTTTACTATATATACACTACTGGCCATTAACACCTACACGACGAAGATGACGTGCTACAGACGCAAAATTTAACCGACAGGAAGAAGATGCTGTGATATGCAAATGTTTAGTTTTTCACAGCATTCACACAAGGTTGGCGACTCCTACAAAGTGCTGACATGAGGAAAGTTACCAACCGATTTCTCATACACAAACAGCAGTTGATCGGCATGAAACGTTGTTGTGATGCCTCGTCTAAGGAGGAGAAATGTGTACCATCACGTTTCTGACTTCGATAAAGTTCGGATTGTAGCCTATCGTGATTGTGGTTTATTGTATCGCGACACTGTTGCTCGTGTTGGTCGCTATCCAATGACTTCTAGCAGAATAAACAATCTATGGGTTCAGGCGGGCAATACGGAACGCCAAGCTGGACACCAACGGCCTCGTATCACTAGCAGTCGAGATGACAGGCATCTTATCCGCATGGCTGTAACGGATCGTGCAACCACATCTCAATCCCTGAGTCAACAGATGGGGACGATACCGAGACAACAACCATCTGCAGGATCAGTTCGACGACGTTTGCAGCAGCATCGACTATCGGCTCGGAGACCATTGTTTCGGTTACTCTTGACGCGGCATCACAGATAGGGGCGCTTGCGATGTTGTACGCAACGATGAACCTGGGTGCACGAATGGCAAAAGGTCATTTTTTCGGATGAATCCAGATTCTGTTTACAGCATCATGATAGTCACATCCGCGTTTGGCGACCTCGCGGTTGACGCATATTGGAAGCATGTATTCGTCATCGGCATACTGGCGTATCACCCGGCGTGATGGTATGGAGAGCCATTGGTTACATGTCTCGGTCAAAAAAATGTTCAAATGTTTGTAAATCTTATGGGACTTAACTACGGGGTCATCAGTCCCTAAACTTACAAACTACTTATGAACTAGCTAAGACTAGGGACGACACAAATATCCATGCCCGAGGGGGGATTCGAACCCCCGACCGTAGTGGCCGTGCAGACCGTGACTGGAGCGCCTCAGTCCCCTCGGCCACCGCGGCCGGCTGTCTCGGTTACCTCTTGTTCGTATCGACGGCACTTTGAACGGTGGCCGTTACATTTAAGATGTGTTACGACCCGTAGTTCTCACCTCACGTAATTAATGCACGTCCTCCTAACAGCTGCGACTGATGACCTAGCTGTTTAGTCCCCTCAAAAACCAACAACAACAACCCTAACAGCTAAAAAAGTTTAAAAAATAAATTAAAAAAAAAAGAGTTAGTGTTACATACTTCCTTTTCATACTATTCCAGGAATAAATACCGTACAGTAGTACTATTGTACTCAAAAGTGTGTTCTGTTAATGGGAAGTGCCAACATTAATATGATAACAAAAAGATTTTAGTGTGTTTTCCTTAGCGCGACTGCATTGGACGGAAAAGAGTGGAGTTTCCTTTACATAATGGACGTATAACAGTTAGCTTTCGCCCCGGCTGCCGTTATGAGAGGTGTCTGGTATTCCCCGCCGACTGTCGGCTGTCAGCAGCCCCCCCCCCCCTTGCAGACCGGTTTAACGGCGGACGAGGGAACGCTCTTAAGGCCGCGGGCGCGCTAATGCCGGCGCCGGCGCTCTCAAGTTGGCAGCCCTGGCCGGCGGCGGCGCGCGCCCAAACACAAGACGATCGACAAGCGCGTTATCGCGCGCGGCGTGCACGCGACCGCCGCCATCTTGGCCGCGGCTTATCGCGCTCCATTCAGAGAACGGCCAGTCGCCGACAAACGAACGGCGAATGTCACGGGCGCGGGGCCGCCGCCTTTAACTCCACGGCTTACGGCCCGGCGCTAACTCGAGAGCGCTCTGTATTGTGTGGCGGCGGCCTTATTGTGCAAACAACAGAAGGGCGAGCTCAGTGCTGCCACTGCAGACACGCAACACCGGGATCTGCCACACTGCCTGCTCTGCCGCAGTCTGTTTCTCGATATTAGACGTTGTAGGCTCACAGTCTTAAGCCCTTTCTATACGAGACGTGCAACACGCACAATGAAGTCTACAAAGAATCGTTCAAACGGTTCGATTTGTTGAGTCGTCTGCTTCACGCATCTACTTCGTTTGTTGTCAACTTACAGCAAATGAATCGCCGCGTTAACATCACTTTTCGAAACTGTATAATATATTGCGATGATTAAAACATTTATTTGAATTTAGATTGCCACTGTGAAACTGTATTCAATTGTTTTCGTGCACATACGTAACTACGTCGCTCAAATGTGTTAACGTCCTCATAGAATGCGATTACATACTTCCAGCCGCTGCGGTTTGAGGCGCCTACGTATATGATGAACAAGCTCAGGTGTCTATACATAGACCTTTCACTTTGATTAAGCTTCAAATAATGCTCACCAAAAACAAATATCCCATCAGTTAACTACAGCATGTTTCAGGAAAAATAGCAAATATTTTAGAAGATGGTAATAAAGACGATTTGCAGTTAAAATTTCATATAACGTGTGTCCAATTTTCATTCGGTATAGAAATACAGCTCTTGGTATGTACAACAAACTGATTTGGATATTTTGACTGATTCTCTCGTCGGTTCTTGGTAGATCACCAAATTGACTTCTATTTAAATAACCGACTTTCGACGTAGTTTAAAGTCTGAATATGTCCTAGTAAGCAGAAAACCGGGCGACTACGTGGAAATGAACGTGTAGAACGTACACAAAATTCTACTTTTAAGTGAGTGTGATGTTGTACTACCAAGAACCGACGGATAAATCAGTGAAAATTTTTTGATTACATTTCGTCTACGTTTGTTTGGATTTCATATTAACAGATATATCTCTGTATTCGATAAAAATTGTACGCAGGTTATATGAAATTTTTAATGCAATTCCTCTATAGTATCACCTCCTAAAGTACTTACGACTGAGTCAGAAAACTACGTTCCTCTGAGCAGGAGACAAGTGCCCAGCCGGTATTTGAACCCGGGTCTCCCGCTTTCTAGGCAGTTGCGCTGACCACTACACCACTGGGGACACAGTGATCACCGCACCTGCAAGGACTACCTAAGCTCGCCTCCCGTCAGATACAAATTTTCAGCTTTACCCTGCCCACAGTACTCAAACTCGTAGTTTTGAAACTAAGAGTAAGGGCTCCAAACTTGCCCACCCCTGCCCTCTAACGAGAGGATCAAATTACGAGTTTGAGTACTGTGGGCAGGGTACAGCTGGAAATTTGTATCTGGCGGGAGGCGTGCTTAGGTAGTCCTTGCAGGTGTGGTTATCACAGTATCCCCAGTGGTGTAGAGGTCAGCGCAACTGCCTATAAAGCGGGAAACCCGGGTCCGAATCCCGACTGGGTACACATTTTCAGCTTTGTCCATTCGCAGTTGATGTCATATATGCTGTGAATATGACAAAAATGTATGAAATGAATCGCAATTTGCGATCACTTATGGCTTCACTCTACTAGGTTTAGATGATATACCAATGTTCGGCGATTGAAAATGTGTGCCCTGCCGAGATTCGAACCCAGGATCTCCTGCATACCAGCAGACGCTTTGACCACTCTGCCACCGAGGACGCAGTGACCAACTCGACTGCAGAGGACTCTTTCCTGCACGTCTCCCGCCACACCCAAATCTCCATTCGCCACACTGTCTCTTTCCTTTTATCACAGCCTATTTCTTCTGTAATGCTCGCAGCCACAATACTGTATTCCCGCATCAGGAAGAACTGACCATGAGATATGGAGACACAATTGGGTGTGTCGGAAGACGTGCAGGGAAGAGTCCTCTGCAGTCGGGTTGGTAGTGTGTCCTCGGTGGCGTAGTGGTCAAAGCGTCTGCCTAGTAAGCCGGGGATCCCTGGTTTGAATCCCGGCCGTGCACAAATTTTTATTCGCGGCACATTGGTATTACATCTAAATCTAGTACAATGAAGCCATAAGTAATTGCAATTTACGATTTATTTCATTCATTGAACGCTATAACGTCGTCAAAAATATTATACACAAGGTGTTTCACTAAGTGTGTTTGCCTCTGTAACTTATAAAATAATAGGTGACGAGAAATTTTAATGCGGTTGATCAACACAAGAAATGTTACACTTTCTGTGGAGCTATGAACATAGTTTATTGTATCATTTTCCAAAGAGTTACAGCACAAATATATAATTTTTAAAATGAAACAATAGTTTTTTCTATCGTGCATTGGATTCGTTGAAACCAGCTGTGTCCATGTCAATTTTAACTACATTCCTATCACTGTTAGTTTGGAAGCTACAACCATTCAAAGTTTAGGGGGCGGAGGCTACGACAGCGTAGCTGACTGGTTGCTGGTCAATGGACAGTGGGCCGTGCCCCAGAAGATAGCCACTCGGCAAGTTAGCTACGCTATCGCAGCCTCCGCCCCCGGAATTTTGAAGGGTTGTAGCTCCCAAACTAACAGTGATAGGAATGTAGTTTAAATTGATTTGGACGCAGCTGGTTTAAACGAATCCAATACACGATAGAAAAAACTATTGTTCCATTTAAAACATTATATCTTTGTGCTGTAACTCTTTGCAAAATGATACAATAAACTATGTTCATAGCTCCGCAGAAAGTGTAACATTTCTTGTGTTGACCTACCACATTAAATTTTCCCGTCACCTAGTATTTTATCACACTTACTGAAACACCCTGTATATATATTTTTGACGACGTTACAGCGCTCATCTTTAATGAAATAAATCGTAAATTGCAATCACTTATGGCTTCACTGAACTAGGTTTAGATGTAATACCAATGTGCGACGAATGAAAATTTGTGCCCGGCCGGGATTCAAACCAGGGATCCCCTGCTTACTAAACAGACGCATTGACCACTCCGCCACCGAGGACAAAGTGACCAACTCGACTGCAGAGGACTCTTCCGTGCACGTCTCCCGCCACACCCAATTGTGTCTCGATATCTCATGGCCGGCCGCGGTGGCCGAGGTGACTGAGGCGCTCCAGTCACGGTCAGCACGGCCACTACGGTCGGGGCTTCGAATCCCCCCTAGGGCATGGATATTTGTGCCGCCCTAGTTCGTAAGTAGTTTGTAAGTTTAGGGACTGATGACCCCGTAGTTAAGTCCCATAAGCTTAACAAACATTTGAACATTTTGATATCTCATGGTCTGTTCTTCTGCCGGCCGCGGTGGCCGAGGGGACTGAGGCGCTCCAATCACGGTCTGCACGGCCACTACGGTCGGGGGTTCTAATCCCCCCTGGGGCATGGATATTTGTGCCGTCCTTAGTATAAGGTAGTAAATAAGTAATTTGTAAGTTTAAAAAAAATGTTCAAATGTTTGTTAAGCTTATGGGACTTAACTACGGGATCATCAGTCCCTAAACTTACAAACTACTTATGAACTACGTATGAACTACGACGGCACAAATATCCATGCCCGAGGGGGCATTAGAACCCCCGACCGTAGTGGCCGTGCAGACCGTGACTGAAGCGCCTCAGTCCCCGCGGCCGACTTGTAAGTTTAAGGACTGATTACCCAGTAGTTAAGTCCCATAAGCTAAACAAACATTTTACTTTATATATATATATATATATATATATATATATATATATATATATATATGTGTGTGTGTGTGTGTGTGTGTGTGTGTGTGTGTATTTGGACTTTTAGCCAGCTTTACGTGATTTCAGGGGGTGGGTTTTATTTGACACACACTGCCTACTGCCTGGGGCTGCAGGTGCTTAACGTGAAGAGGAAACTGCCGCCTGGCGTCCTGTGGGTGGTGGTGGCCCGGAGAAATTTTTTAATGCCCCTCTCCGACGTTTAGGTGGTGGGCCAACTTTGCGCCGGAGACGCTCTGGGGAAACAAACAGTTTAGCCGCAACTGGCCCCTGTTTTGCCCGCCTTCCCCGGCGCCGTCGACGTCCGCGCCGCCGCGGCCAGCCCATTAAAAGTTGTCGTAATGAGGCCCGCCCGGCCCGGCCCGGGAATTGCATTGTGTTTGCGCGCCAGGCAACTTTCTTGCCGGTTAATTTCATGTCGCCTGCCGGCCGAGCCACTAATTGGATTATATCGGAGATGCGCGATTGGCCGATAAGCTGGGCGCGCCTGTCTGCATCCGCATCTACATCTACATTACAACTCTGCTGCCGCCAACAGCCGTGCTACTCCTGCCCGTTATTCAAAAGGCAGAATCCCCCATCACACCCATCTCTGATTGGCGCAGCTGACATCCCGTCAAAACTTAAACACTCATCGGACATCCAAATTCGAAGATATAAAAATAAAATAAGCAAAATAGAAGCTGTGGTCTGTCCAAGCGCAAGTTCAAATGTGGAAACGTACGTAAACTTAAGGGAACGAACTGCTTAGGTCATCGGACCATGCCGGCCGCGGTGGCCGAGGTGACTGAGGCGCTCCAGTCACGGTCAGCACGGCCACTACGGTCGGGGGTTCGAATCCCCCCTCGGGCATGGATATTTGTGCCGTCCTTAGTTGTAAGTAGTTCATAAGTAGTTTGTAAGTTTAGGGACTGATAACCACGTAGTTAAGTCCCATAGACTTTACACACACATCGGACCATAGACCTACAAATTTTTTAAAGTAACTTATGACAACGACAACACACACACACACACACACACACAGACACACACACACACACACACACACACACACACACACACCCCTCTATGCCCTAAGGAGGACTCGATCCTCAGACGGGAGACATGGTTTCTCAGATCGCACTGTCATTACTGCGCCACTTTCTGAAGTTTAGTGAGGCCTTTTTTCGGTTGATGCTGTAGCTTAACGAGAAGTCGCAACACTGGAAAAGAGAAGCGAAATGCAGTAGGATATGCAGTGTATCGACGCACGCTGTAGGAAATGGCATTTGACTCTCAACTGCCACGGTGGAGTAGCCGAGCTGCGCAAATTCCATAACATCCAGATATTTTGTAATATTTTGTGAATTAGAGGTCATTTTTGTGCCCCAGCCTCGTCGCCGCTTTTGTGTCTCGTTTCCGTCGTAGATGACGGTGGCCGAGTAGGAAGACCGACACAGGAATAAAGGTAGCACGCTTGTGCAGGTACGAAGGTGAGCAGCCAGTGGGACAGCAGAAACTAGAAACACTAGAGTAAATTAGAACGAGATATATATTGCACAGAATTTATACAATACATAACTTTTACATAGCTCAGTACTGCAGAAGGCTGATACATAGTTCAGCTAGAGGCCTGCCTAGTGCCTATCCGATAGCCAAGTCTTTACTGGTACCTATAAGTCTTAACTGGTTCCTATCTCAGTCCCAAGTGAACGATGTCGTTCAGTGGTGGCCACGAGCGGAGTTGTAGCAGGGGGCGCTCGTGGCTGACGTCGTAAGAACGCCGCGCCGTGCGTGCATGGCGGCGAGCGGCGAAAGTAGGTGGCGCGCACTTTGGACTTGTGCGACACCACACTCATCTCTGAATTGTAAAAATCTCTACACTTTATTTTGTAGCTTGAAGCCGTTTTACGAAAATAATAATAATAATAATAAGATGCCTAGCTGCGGAGCGCGCGGTTGCTCGCTGACGGAAGTTCGAGTCTTCCTTGGGTATGTATGTATGTGTGTGTGTGTGTGTGTGTGTGTGTGTGTGTGTGTGTGTGTGTGTGTGTCGTCATTGGCATAAGTTAGCTTAAGTAGTTTGTAAGTCTAGGGAATGATAATCGCAGCAGTTAAGACCCATAGGTTGACAAACATTTGAACATTCGATGTTTTGAGTCTCAACACAACCAAATGCTAAGCGCTGCGTTTACATAGAAACAAATCTCCCGTATTGTACCATTACGCAAACACTGGGAGCGTCTACTATAATGAAGTATCTGGAAATTGGAATAAGGACAGATTTGAATGAAACGATCATTTAAAGTTAATCGTGGGTAAGGCAAATACTAAACAGATTCATCTGAAGAATCCTCATGAAGTGTCAAGAAAGGTAATAGGTTACAGAACAGTTGTTTGGCCTGCGATGTGGCATGCGTACCCGGCTGGGTTGATAGAAGACGCAGAGCAGAGCAGCACTTTTTGTTACAAGCACATCAGGTATGTGCGAAGCCGTCACAGAGATGGATGTTTGTAGAGCTTATGGAACTTAACTACGGGGTCATCAGTCCCTAAACTTACAAACTATTTATGAACTAGCTAAGACTAAGGACGGCATAAATATCCATGCCCGAGGGGGGATTCGAACCCCCGACCGTAGTGGCCGTGCAGACCGTGACTGGAGCGCCTCAGTCCCCTCGGCCACCGCGGCTGACCTTTAGGACTCGACAGACCTCTTTTTGGTACCACCATCTTTACTCTAGACTAAGGAACACGTGAAAATTTTCCCTACTTCCAGCATTCGAATTGCTAAAAATCGGTGGATACTATATGTTGTCGGTCACAATGAAATGTCAGACGTCCATTTGTGACTCTTTCTTGGTTCTTTTTGTTTATCTGAAAACAGTGACATATGTTACTAACTGCACCATAGTTACTCCATAGTTTATGCAATTTTCCTTGCATTAACAAGTAACAAATATATTTCTAGTCCTTTCTAACAAATTAAAAACTTTATGTATATATGAGTAAAACATTTGCTCACAGGGTTCAAAGAACTGTGAAGTCTAGGCGTTGTCGTTCATGGAGAACAATAAAACTAGAAAAAGAAGGAATAATACGCTGTAATTGTAATGTCGCCCTATATGTAGATCTATCTTTCTGGCAATTCCATAACATCCGCTAATAATTATTTTTCAATATTTTGTCATCTCCGAATTGTAAACATTTCACTTTGTTTTGTAGCGTGTACACTCTTGCGAAAATAAAAAGATATTTTGTATCATGCAATTTAAAAAGAATGGGTCTCTAAAAAATTTCTTTTTTCGTGACATGGCTTAGATACTTCACAGCCAGTCATTAAACGACTAACTGTAACCTGTTATAAGCCTAGAAAAATGTCCCATGAAAGTGGTAAACATGAAATTTTAACAGTTACTCCTCAAATTATATTAGAGATACGTGTAGTATCATACTTGGAACATTCAGTATGACTTTTATTTCGTGGGAAACAACACTCGTATAAAATTTCCCTAATGGAACTACCGCCATTGGGCTGTTTTGGCTAATTCATCATTACACAGTGATGAATTGTGGCCGTGTAGCCATTTTCAGTTGTCTTTTGTTTAAAATAATTTTAAACAATCATTGTCTGTTACGTCTAAATTCCAAATCATCGACATATATTTTACGTGTTGTTAAAGCCAGGCTTAAATTCAAGTGACGATGATTTGCATTTTAGGCGTAACAGTTTAAACTTATGGCATGGTTACACGGCCG
This sequence comes from Locusta migratoria, assembly GCA_026315105.1. Lineage (NCBI taxonomy): Eukaryota > Metazoa > Arthropoda > Insecta > Orthoptera > Acrididae > Locusta > Locusta migratoria. Next base: position 644,064,158 of record CM048746.1, read on the forward strand.
AAATCATGACTGTGTAATAATGAATTAACCAAAACAGTGAAATTCTGATAATTTTATTTAATTAATTTAGTACCGTAGTTTTGTTTCAGGCACATAAATAACTGAAAACGATAACATCACCAAATTGGGATATATTATTGAAGGTTACTGTGCGTATTTCCCTAAGGCGGTATGCCTGGCCTGTGTTGAAAAATTCTGTTGCGCAAGAAAATGTTCGAATGTTTGTTAAGCTTATGGGACTTAACCACGGGGTCATCAGTCCCTAAACTTACAAACTACTTACGAACTAGGACGGCACAAATATCCATGCCCGAGGGGGGATTCGAACCCCCGACCGTAGTGGCCGTGCTGACAGTGACTGGAGCGCCTCAGTCCCCTCGGCCACCGCGGCCGGCGCAAGAAAATGGTAGTATTTGTTACGGACGAGTTACTGGTAAGAAAAGAAACAGTAGTTAACCTATCGGTTTCTGCACGTAAAACAATGAGTTGACGCGCTTACGACCTTCAACCTAAATACCACCGCAAGTGTTTGAGTTTTGAGAAAAAGTGTCAAGAAGAGGCTGATAAGTTTTCTCATTCTACTCGCACGATATTTTAAACCTAGCTGTCGTGAATATTTTGTAACGTTCGTCTTACAAAGACATCTCCACGGACAATTCGCTACTTTCTACGTCTCATAAAACATCGTCTGCAATAAGTACTCACTGTAACAAAGAATCTAGCTAGTTACATGACCTGCTGCTTTAATAAACCGTACTCTACGTAAACGTAAACTTCAATCCATGAGGACGGTCGCCGTAAGTGTAAGTATCACATACGATATATACTTTACGAGATATGACGTCATAAACAATGAGATGCGCGAAAAACTGCTGCATTTTGCGACAATGCTGCTCATTTTCTCCTAAATCATTGGACCGATTTCAACCAAATTTGGTACACACATTCCTTACCGTGAGGTAACAATTGCTGCATGGTTAAGAATCACATACGACACATTGTTTAAAAGATATTACGTAATAACCAATAGAAATCGCAAAAAATGCCATATAATGCGGCGAGACTTTCGAAATACACTGTGTGACAATGACAGTACTTAGCGACTTGCAACAAACTTTAAACATAATTTCAAACCTTTATTTAAATTTTTCTCGCTGGCAACCATAGTAAAATGATGAAAGGAAAAAAAGTTTCTCGCTTACTACTTTTCCGCTGTTTATGGAGTAAAACTGCGGCATTCAGTATGACGTTACAATTTATAATTTGTACACTACAAATTGTAACATCATGAAATTTTGCAGACAGTATACAAACATATAGTTGAATGTACATTCTAAATTATATCACAGTAGTTCATGAGATATGATCGTATACGCAGTAAAGTTTATGGAAAACTGCCCCATCACGCACCCAAGTTTTAATCTATTACTTTTTTGCTACTAATATTATTCCCAAGAGATATTACAGACAAATAGCTCTTATACCGATGAATATATACCTGAAAAATGGCAGGAATAAATAAATAAATACCCGGGCAACACCGGGTTTTCAGGTAGTAGTCCAATAACTTACATCCGTCCAGATGTAAATGTTGCACAGGCTACTTAAAACTCCACGTCAGAATGTGGTCATTTTTCGTGAGTTCGTACCTGCTTGGGTTGCATGATTCGCGGGTATAGTGCAGTCGTGTGGGGGGGGGGGGGGGGGGCGACCGACCATCACGTCAGTCAATAATGGCTCCCCGTGGTGCAACTTTCTTGATATTCCCCCCGTATCCATGCGGAGACTTTCGATCGTGTTGAGCTATTTCTCTCCAATATTTCTCTCTCTCTCTCTCTCTCTCTCTCTCTCTCTCTCTCTCTCTCTCTCACACACACACACACAGCCCCTGCCCCTTCTTTCTCTCGTCTCTCATTTTCTACAGTTTGAGCTTCTAAGATATTGAAACAGAGTTGTCCAATTCTGGAGTGATTGAACGGAAGGCTGAAGAATATTACACCGATGGCACGGCCAGCTCCCCTCGGAGGAGACTTTTTATACGTATAAAAAAACGCGCGCCCCCGGGAAAGCAATATCTTGCATCGCCTGGGGTCATTTCACTTGCTTATTTTCCCGAGCTGAGCGCACGCCATGTTTACATATATTCCAAAAGAGCTACTTATAACTCCGAGTGCTTCTGCGAACGAGGAATGGACTAGTTTCGTGTTACTATACTATGTACTACTTTCCCGAGGATGTCAATATTCACTTCAAACAAACCTTACACCTTTTTAAAGAGTCAACGGAAATAAAGCAGTCGACATTTCATTCTCAGAGATCGAATCATAGTTTAGCACTCGTTGACTTTCTTTGAGACCGTTAACGCTTGATAGCTACGTACTATTTAGGTTAAACCTGTCGCCGCACAGCTCACGAAAATAAAGTTTTGACAAGTTCGCGTCATATTTGTTGTGTGGGTATGTGTGGTTACGCCGGGGTGAACGCCGTAATTGTAAACAATCGACAGCGAGCGATAATAACTAGGTGTCGACTGATTAGTGTTTGATTACTGAGATTGGTTTAATTACTTCTGTTTGAATGTGGAAACGAAATTATGACATCAGATTCTACTCCTACAAGTGATGAAAATCCGTGGCCATATTGAAGTGATTACGTTAATTTTAGTTATGTAGAATACTCATATTTATTAATTAAATATAGTACCTGTATACGCTAGAGTGTTGCAGTATAATGACTTTGTTGCGTAAGAAAAGACATATTCTCTCGTAAATGAAGCTGAAAAGTTGTAGAGTTTCTTGAACGGAGATACGCACCTTACCTATGCTCCTATCTGATTATCTTGTTCAAAATGTTCAAGTGTTTGTAGAACTGATGGGACTTAACTACGGGGTCATCAGTCCCTAAGTTTACAAACTACGTATGAACTAGCGAAGACTAAGGACGGCACAAATATCCATGACCGACGGGGGATTCGAACCCCCGAACGTAGTGGCCGTGCAGACCGTGACTGGAGCGGCTCAGTCCCCTCGGCCACCGCGGCCGGCTGATTATCTTGTGTTTTGATTCTACCGCGATATGACATTGATAACTAAATAATTATAACAGTGAATAATTAAACTATTTCTTTATTTTCTATTATCCACCTAAACTTCCCCAAACTAAACCTTTTCTGTTAAGCAACGGTATTTCTTTGCATTCACTTACTCGTACTCATTTCACTATACTGCCAACGTAAGTAAAGCTTACCAGTTAACTATTATCTTTAACTTCCGCTAAATCTGCTACAAACTAAGACTTCAACCTTTAACAAAGTTCGGATTTTCAGTTACGAATTAACGAAAGCGAAGTTGAATTTGAATTCACATTGCCCAAGTAAGGATATTAATTGTATAACTACGTTAACTATCTTGGTGATCAGTGAAGTGGTGTCCAAGTTTATTGATTAAGTAAAAGTTAATATTCCTCCTGATATGACGATTCAGTGTCTAAAATTAATCAAGATGGGAATAAAAACGTAGATTTTGTTCACGTTCGTATCACTGTGCGATATTCTCACAGTTATCTTGCGTGTTTCATTCATAATAAAAATAAATAAAAAATAAAAAATTAAAATAATTTAAAAATAAAATAAAATGAAACCGATGGAACAGTCAATGAATATATATTATAGGTTAGTAAAATGCCAAATATTATAAAATATATAACATTTTTATAAAATTTGGTATTCTGCTAATCTCTAAAACTGTTTTTTTTTTTTTTTATTTTTTTATTTATTTATTTTTTTTTTTTTTTTTTAGGATGGATTTTACAGAGTTGGAACAGAAGCAGAATTCAACTTGAGGTCGACGTGAGGGTAAATTCGTGTAGTCGCAATTGTATATAAAGAGGTAGCAGGGCATTCCATTAATACCACGTTATACATCCTGACCGAAGGGATATGGGCGTTGGGGCGTACTTCATATTTCCCTAATAACTCGATAACCGACGTTGCGAGCTAAAATGTTTTCCGGTACAAAATTAAACCAAATTAATCTTCCTGCAGGAAAGATCTTACTCATCTTTTCCGCTGCATTGCAGAGGATGGAAATATAGCAGATTACTGAAAATACTGCACTGACTGTATAAAATTAATATTTAATTTAAAATGAAGTGGCTGTCGGTACGGTTATACTCAATAGCGCATACAGATTTATTTCTCATCCTTCACTAATCCCTTCCTGTGTTCCGTCCATCTGTCTACCCTGTCCTTACTTCGCTAGCCAGCCGACGGTATGTGGCCTAGGACACCTTGAGTACCACTATCGGTTCTCCCTCTTATTCCAGTCTCGCATTTTTCGCCGAAAGAAAGATTGTCGGTATGCCTCTGTGTGGGCTCTAATCTCTCTGATATTTTCCTCATGATCTCTTCGCGAGATATACGTAGAAGGAAGCAATATACTGCTTGACTCCTCGGTAAAGGTATGTTCTCGAAACTTCGACAACAGCCCGTACCGAGCGACAGAGCGTCTCTCCTGCAGAGTCCTCCCCTGGAGTTTAGCGATCTTCTCCGTAACGATTTCACGATTACCAAATGATCGTGTAACGAAGCGCGCTGTTCTCCGTTGGATCTCATCTACCTCCTCTATCAACCCCAGGTGTTACGGTTCCCACAACGGTGAGCAGTAGTCAAGCAGTGGACGAACAAGTGTGCTGCAACCTACTTCCTGTGTTTTCGGACTGCATTTCCTTAGGATTCTTCCAATGAATCTCAGTCTGGCAGCGCGCGGAGGAGTGCCCGAGCGCATAGAGGCATTATGCTCCGATGCGCGAGGTCGTTTCCCGTCGAGGGTTTGAATACCCCTCGGGCATGGATGTTTGTGCTGTCTTTAGTATAAGTTAGTTCACAAGTAGTTCGTAAATTTAGGGGCTGATGACCTTGCAATTAAGTCCCACAAGCTTAATAAACATTTGAACATTTTTTTTCCAGTCGGGCATGTGTTTTCATCATCAGCCAGTTCTATCACTTGTTATGTGGCCTCTTTGAGTCAGCGTTTAACAAAGGATCCCAGTATACTCTTCCATTTCCTCCGATCTGTCATTTGGTTTACCGACGATTGATTTTACGAGGCGCGTCCAGAAAGTAAGTTCCGTTTGGTTATATAAAACGAACGGGTGCAGATACAGAAAAATATTGATTTTACAAAAATCTACAACTGCTAAACTACTTTTCTACATAGCTTCCGAAATGTTGCAGGCAATTGTCATAGCCTGGCACAAGGTTTTCTGTGCCTTTTTCATACAATGTTGCAGCCTGTGTATTCAAGCATGTGGTAACGTGTTCTTTCAGCTCGTCATCATCGCTGAAGTGTTGTGCACCAAGGACAGATTTTAGGTGTAAGAAGAGGATCACTGTCAAAGATTTTTTTTTTCTCACGATAATGCCTGACCTCACTCAGCCGGCCGCGGTGGCCGAGGTGACTGAGGCGCTCCAGTCACGGTCAGCACGGCCACTACGGTCGGGGGTTCGAATCCCCCCTCGGGCATGGATATTTGTGCCGTCCTAGTTCGTAAGTAGTTCATAAGTAGTTTGTAAGTTTAGGGACTGATGACCCCGTAGTTAAGTCCCATAAGCTTAACAAACATTTGAACATTTGAACATTTTGACCTCACACACCGAATGTGACCAAAAAATTCTTACGGAAATTTCAGTGGGAACTGTTTGATCATTCTCCATACAGCTAGGACCTCTCTCCTAGCGACTTTCATCTCTTCTTACACCTAAAATCTGTCCTTGGTGGTCAACACTTCAACGATGATAAAGAGCTGTTACCACATGGTTGAATACACAGGCGGTAACCTTCTGTGAAGGATGCATGCAAAAACTTGTGGCACGCTATGACAAGTGCCTACGAAATTTCGGCAGTTATGTGGAAAGGTAGTTTAAGAGTTGTCGAATTTTGTGCAATAAAACTTTCTTCTGTATCTGTGTACAATTTCATTTTATTACCAAACGGAACTTACTTTCTGGACGCACCTCGTATATGCTCGTTTCATATCGTCTGTAATGTGCACACCACCGTTCGGAGCTTAAAACCTAATTGTCCTTCATTTCTGGGTTACAGTTTTATCATGACACATGACGCTGTAGATCAGCTTGGCAGAGTTGGCTGCAAAACACGACTTTTCATTCGTAAATCATGCCAAGTAGTGAAAACGGAAACGTCGCCGGTAATGGCGATGTAGAAGTTCTCTCTCTCTCTCTCTCTCTCTCTCTACAGTTAGTAGCGTATTATCAGGTGTCGCGAAAAAAAGTAATAAAAATTAGAAAAAAAAAAAAAAAACAGTAACAGATGAGTGCTTGGTGTGATTCGTGTAGCGACACACCGCGCGGCTTTGCCAGCCAGCAACCCTCAAAACGCGTGACGCCCGCGCGAGGGGGTTAAAAAAGCAAAGAGGGCGAATCCCGGCGTCTGGAAAGCCGAGCGGAAGCAGAAATATGATATTCATTTAGAGCGGCAAAAAACAAAGGCCTTTCATTTATCTCCCTTTGCATTGTCCATCAGATTAAAATTTCGAGGACAAAGGAGCGCGTTTGTTTGCGGTGCATTGCGAGGAGGCCGCCTGTGCCCGCCGCCCTCAGGCGAGGCGTGCGAATTGTAACGAGCAGCGGCAGCAGCAGCGGCAGTGGGCTTTTAATTAATTTGCGCCGCCGAGGTGGCGGGTCGCGGCAGCCCGCGGCCAGACACTTGTCGCAGACTCCGCAGGCCGCCGCCGCCGCGCGTGGCGCTGCCGTCGCCTGGCGCGCCTCACCTACACTGCCCTCACACCCACTTTTTATCTCTTTTTTTTTCACCCTTTTTTTTCTTGGTTGTGTGGTCAACAACATCATACGACTCTCGTTCCGTCCCGGTTTTGATGCGGTCGCCTCAATTTCTTCTACACGTACAAAAGGCAAACTCTTCTTGTCAGAATAGCACGTACACTCTCACTGCTCTATTACAACCACGGCGGAGTGGCCGACCGCAATGAGGCGCAACGCACCGATGCGCGAGGCTGTTCCACGTCGGGGGTTCGAATCCTTCCTCGGGCATCCATGTTGTGCTGTCTTTAAGTTAGTTCATAAGTAGTTTGTAACTTTAGGGAGTGATGTTCCCGCATTTAAGTCCCATTCGCTGAACAAACATTTGATATTTATTGCCCCAATTACACTGTCGGCGAAAAAGAGTACACCAGAACAGACGATGTCTGCTATGGGTCCTAAACCCTTCCACCACCCTCTACTCCTTCAGATCCGTCACGCATCCCGTCCTTTGAAAATGTTCAGGTTAAGGGACTTAACTGGGTGGTCATAAGTCCCTAAACTTACAAACTACATTAACTATCTTATACTAAAGACGACACAAACGTCCGTACATGAGGGGGGATTCGAACCCCCGACGGGGAACTGCCTCGCGCATCGGAGAATAGCGCATCGGAGAATAGTGCGTCAGTGCGCTTGGCCACTCCACCGCAGTGCGTCTTTTGTCGGTGCGCCCTTTGTTGGCCGGCCAGGTAGAAACGGCACCCTCACGGTCACTGCAGCTGAACCACCTGCTGTGTGAATGACAGGCGGTTACTCCACAAAATCACAACGGTTCCTCCATAGTGCAGGAACCGGTTCCTATGGGGTATTATCTTACAAAAAGGTACGGAAACACAAAGCAACAGAACATACCAGCGTGACTTCAAACACTTTGTCACAGGAAATGTTCAAAATGTCCTCCATTAGTGAGGATACATGCAACCACCGTCCATTGCATGGAATCCCTGATGCGCTGATGTAACCTTGGAGAATTGCGTATTGTATCACAGCCGTCCACAATACGAGCACAAAGAGTGCCTACATTTGGTACCGGGGTTGCGTGGACAAGAGCTTTCAAATGTCCCCATAATGAAAGTCAAGAAGGTTGAGGCCATGGAATTGGTCTGCCTCTACCAATCCTTTGTCACCGAATCTGTTGTTGAGAAGCGTATGAACATGTCGACTGAAATGTACAGGAGCTCCATCGTTCATGAACCACATGTTGTGTCATACTTGTAAAGGCACATGTTCTAGCAGCACAGGTAGAGTATCCCGTATGAAATCATGATGACGTGCTGCAGTGAACGTAGGTGGAAGAGCACGAGGCCCAATCAAGACATTCCCAACAATTCCTGCCCAAACGATCACAGAAAATCTGTGACGTGATTGCACAATTACATGCAGATTGTCATCAGCCCACGCATGTTGATTGTGAAAATTTACAATTTGATCACATTGGAATGAAATTTACATTTAAAGAAAAATGCTAAAATGAGCTCTAACATGGAAGTTAAGCGTTTCGAGATACATGTCCACATAATATATTTTCTTTCTTTGTGTGTGAGGAAAGTTTCCTGAAATTTTGACAGTACTTTTTTGTAACACCCTGTAGACAGCGAAATCCTGCTGTGTGAGTGGGAGGCGGTTCCTCCGCAAAATCATACGGGTTCCTCCACTACGGAAGAACCGCTATGATTTTGCAGAGAAACCGCCTCTCATTGACACAGCAGGTGGTTCAGCCGCAGTGACCTTGAGGAGCCCGATTCTACCTGGTAGGCCGACGAAGGGCGCACCGGTAAAGGCGCGCCGCGGCGGGGTGGCCAAGCGCACTGAGGCGCTATGGTCCGATTCGCGAGCACAGACAAATACATACAGACGGGAAACCTCCGTTAGGGCCCGGTCACACGCGCAGGGGTGCGGGGAGGGAGGGTTCCGTAAGATATCCCATGATGGCAGGTTACGGCTGTCCCCACCACCACCTCCCCTCAAACGTCGGGACGCTGGACACAGCTGTGGCCTCGTGGCAGGCGGCACGAGTTCTCCCCTCAGCCTTCTCTCCACGCTACACTCAGAAGCGCCTCTATATAGTGTAGTCTACCGGTTCTAAACTGGGGAACCGACACCTGCTAGCATCTTACGGTACTACGAGGGGAGCGTAGGACAGTGGTTTAGGGGGTCTTCCTCTCTGTATATGTTACTAGGTGCGGAGATACAGTTCCCCGTCTGGGGTTCGAATCCCCCCTCGGGCATGGACGTTTGTGATGAATGTTTCTAGTCTTAAAACAACAGGCTGACATCAAGAGTCAGAGCGGCCTAGTGGTATGCGGTGCTTGAGTTGACCAAAGCTGCTAGTAAGGCGCCGATGTCCCCTCAGTGCGGCCAGTGGCTGGGGTGTGGCAGCCTGGTGGGAGGTAGGGGCGCCCTCTGGGACGGCGCGGCGTGGCGGCAGGTGCGGGTGGCGCCTTTGCGAGCCACTGGCCGGCGGCGGATATTGATACGGATGCGCGCCGCCAAAGTCCGTCCCCCGAGCGCGATATATCAATTAGACTGGGCCGGGCCGCGCCGGATTAGCCGCGTAATTCGGCCCGAGGGCGCATGATGAACGGCCCGCGGCCGCCAGCGCTCTTCCGCCGCTCCGGGAGCACCAGCCCACCGCCGCGATTGCGCCCTGCCTGCTCCTCCTCCTTCCCCTCCACCTGTCCAGCTGCCGGACAAAGCCTCGCGCCGCTCCTACTTTACCGTCGTACGTATTTCTGTCACGAACTAAGGGAGTCCATCTAAAGGAAACGATGAGCAGGCCAGCAGCAAGTACCAGTGCTGACTAACAAGTGAGCGGTCATCACACGGCTGGTAAAAAGAGAAAGAAATCTATAAAAGTCCATTTGTGTTTATACAAACAGGGGGTCGCGGTGGAGTAGCCGAGCGGTCTAAGGCGTCTCGCTGCGGAGCGCGCGGTTGCTCGCCTTGGAGGTTCGAGTCCTCCCTGGGGCATGGGAGTGTGTGTTGTCCTTAGGTTAGTTTACCTAGGTTTAAGTAGTTTGTAAGCTACGGACTGATGACCACGCAATTTGGTCCGATAGATTTTCAAACATTTGAACAAACAGGGGGTAGGACGTTAATCGGGCCTACTTGGAGGAGAAAAGGCACGACGTGACATTTTAATTTACACTGTCTATACTTTTACAAATAAATTCACAAAATTATATAAATCGCAATTTGCGATCAGTTATGGCTTCACTGCAGTAGGTTTAGATGGAATACGAAAGTGCGGCGAGTGAAAATTTGTGCCTGGCCGAGATTCGAACCCGGGATCTCCTGCTTACTAGGCAGATGCGTTGACCACTCCGCCACCGAGAACACAGTGACCAGCCGGACTGCAGAGGACTCTTCCGTGCACGTCTCCCGCCACACCCAAATCTCCATTCGCCATGCTGGATAATAGGAAAGACACAGTGTGGCGAATGGAGATTTGGGTGTGGCGGGAGACGTGCACGGAAGAGTCCTCTGCTGTCGGGTTGATCACTGTGTCCTCAGTGGCGGAGTGGTCAACGAATCTGCCTAGTAAGCAGGACATCGCGGGTTCGAATCCCGGCCGGGCACAAATTTCCATTCGCCGCTCATTGGTATTACATCTAATTTTTTGGAATAATTAATGCTGCAGCAGTCACTTTTCACTAATATTTTTATTGGCACGACGCGTTTCGGCAGCACGCTGCCATCATCGGGTGCATTTTTACAGCCACCCGATGATGGCAGCGTGCTGTCGAAACGCGTCGTGCCAATAAAAATATTAGTAAAAAGTGACTACTGCAGCATTAATTATTCCAAAAATGTTTATAATACAGTCGCAGACCTCAGAACAATCCAATATCATGGATAAATTTATATTCCATGTAAACCTAGTACAGTGAAGCCATAACTGATCGCAAATTGCGATTTATTTCATTCATTGAACGCTGTAACGTCGTCAAAAATATATAATTGTAATAAATTCACAAACGTTTGTGAGCATGACCGGGAAGGATTCAGGATTCACTCTCATAGCTGTGGAAGTTCTTAGACATAAAAAAATAATCCTTATTTGCATGAAAAAAATCATCATTTTTTTTTCACTTACTGTTGACTGTATGTGTTACTATAGGTACACTTTTCTTCACAAGTAAGAGAGATTCTTCGATGAATTTTGCACAACATACAAACAATACTTACAGGTGTATGAAACTCTAGAATTTTGCAAATATATTGAAAACTCTGGTAAAAAATTAAGTTTGTTAACTGTAAAATTTGAGTTTTTTCCTGGATGTAAAATTTAAAAAGTAGCAGCTCATGCAGTTTTTCATAAAGTAAGTAAACTCTAGAGTTTCAAACACCTGTAAGTACGGGTTGTAAGCTGTGCAAAATTCATCGTTGAATCTCTCTTACATATGAAGAAAAGTGTAGCTATAGCAACTAATGCAGCCAATAGTGAGTAAAAAATGATGAATTTTCAAATGTGAATAAAAATTATTTTGGTATATTTTAGAATTGCGAGTGTGAATCCTGTATCCTTCCCGGTCATGCTGACAAAGTTTTGTGAATTTATTTGTAAAAGTATACACAGTGTAAATTAAAATGTCCTGCCTCTCCTGCTTTGAGTCTGCCCGCTTGACCTCCTATCCCCCTTAATATTTTCGACCACAAAAACACACGACAGTGGTGTAATATTCTAGAATATTTATTGATTTATACAAACTAGTTTTCGGCTTTTACGCCATCGTCAGGTACAAAGATTACTATAAAAAAATATTCAGTCAACTATTTTACAAAATGTACATCAAAGAATTACGTAAACAAGCAGAAGATAAACGTACTGTAGGAAGGTATACAAAGAACTGGTGCGAAATTATTACGTACTGTACTCAGTGGGTAAGGTATGCGACAGTATGAAAGAATTAATTGCATGACAACTGTTACAAAAGTAAGTGACAATTCGAAAAGAAAAATAAATTAAACCGTTTTTTGGGGAAAAAGGAGGTCTAATGAAATAATTATAATGTCTTCGTTAAAATTTGGAATGAGGTTGTAAATGTCTTACAATCATAAAACTATTACAAAACAAGTATTAGTATTATCTGCAGTTATAAGTGAAGAATAAGGAAACTGTATCTGGTCATTGAGAACCAGACTTGGACAAGTAGAAGCCGGCCGCAGTGGCCGACTGAGGTGCTCCAGTCACGGTCTGCACAGCCACTACGGTCGGGGGTTCAAATCCACCCTCGGGCATGGATATTTGTGTCGTCTTTAGTATAAGGTAGTTGATAAGTAGTTTGTTAGTTTAGGGACTGATGACACCGTATTTAAGTCCCATAATCTTAACAAACATTTGAACATTTGACAAGTAGAAATGAGTTCATTAATTTCCTATCTTTCCAGGTATTTCATCTTCTCCCATCGTGAATGTGGTGTAAAACTTCATGCTGAATTTGATAACTGTGACCCTCTTTAAGTAAGTCGTCTGAAAAAGTGGAGTGACCCTTTCTGAGTCTCCAACTTCTGCGGTATTGTCTGAGTCGTGTTAAAACAGCTCTTCTAGGCCGAACGTTATAGTTTCTTAGACCAAGTGCAGGTAGACGTTGTGATGGTAGTTCTGGCAGAATGAATTAACATTAGTGATCTGGAAGAAAATAAACGGAACGAAACTTAAGATTGTTACGTTTTTCGGACTTGCTATGTTTTTACTTTTGGTAAAAAATTGATTTCGTAATAACACAGTAAGTTCGGGAAAAGGAACCTAATGTTTGCTACTATTCTTCAAAAAATGTTCAAATGTTTGTATAGCTTATGGGACTTAACTACGGGGTCATCAGTCCCTAAACTTACAAACTACTTATGAACTAGCTAACACTAAGGACGGCACAAATATCCATGCCCGAGGGGGGGATTCGAACCCCCGACCGTAGTGGCCGTACAGACCGTGACTGGAGCGCCTCAGTCCCCTCGGCCACTGCGGCCGGCTTGCTACTATTGATTTTCATCCCAGATCACTTATTATTATTCTCGAGTCAGAAACATACAAATATACAGTAGCCATACATATCATATATTGATAAATAGGTACAATTGTAATTATATTACATGTGCCCAATACTTCGCAACCTCCAAGGCGTCTGGGGTGGCTTCCAGGAGATCAGTCTTTGTGCAGGATGTTGGGACCAAAGGGCACTGGAGCATATGGCTTGTGGTTTGTTGTTCTCCACAGCCACAGGAAGTGTCTTCTGTCTTGAAACCTCTTCTCTTCAAGTTGTCTCGGGATCGTCCAACTCTTTATAGTAATCTGTTCAAAGCTTTCCACACGAGCCAGTTTTCATTGTGTCCAGGCTTCAGGCATCCATCCATGAAGGTGAGGCGTCATCTTCTTCCATAACTCCAGTTTTGCCTTCTCTGGTGAAACGAGAGCTCAGCCGTTGATGTGATCGATTATATCCGTGCAGTGGGTGGACACTGTTCACTTCTACTTTCAGTCTCTCCTTGTTGGCAGCCACTTATCTGCGTACACTTGGTGGTGCTATTCCAGCCAGATAGTAAAGCTTCTCGGTTGGAGTAGGTTTTAAGCAACCAGTGATCAACCTGCACGTTTCATTGAGATCAGTGTTTACTTGTCTGGCATGAGATGACCTGTACCAGACTGGGGAAGCATATTCCGCAGTAGAAAAGCACAGTGCCATTGCAGAAGAGCGGATACTCTGTGGATGTGAGTCCCATTGTGTCCCCGCTAGTTTGCAGCTGGGCGTACCCTGTGTGGTGTCGCACAAGTACAAAGTGCGCGCCACCTACTTTCGCCGCGCGCCGCCATGCACGCACGGCGCGGCGTTCTCACGACGACAGCCACGAGCGCCCTCTGCTGCAACCCCGCTCGTGGCCACCACGGAAAGACACCGGTCACTTCGGACGGAGATAGCAACCAGTTAGGACCTTCGTAATCAGATAGGCACCAGTGAAGACTTTGCTATTGTACAGGCACTAGGCAGGCCTCTAACAACTATGTATCAACATTCTGCAGTACTACGTAAAAGTTAAGTATTGTTACATTCTGTGCAATATATATCTCTTTCTAATTTACTCTAGTGTTTATAGTTTCTGGCTGCTCCCCTCCGTACCTGCACCAGCGGGCTATCCTTATTCCTGTGTCGGTCTCATTCCACTCGGCCACCGACACCTACGACGAGGCTGGGACACAAAAGCGGCGACGAAGTTGGAACACAAAACCCTGGGCGTCAGATTTCTCTGACACCAGAAACATCATCGTGGTCCTTCTCAGCACCATCATATTCCAGATCACTGAAGTTCAGTTAATTTTCCAGCACCACCATCACAGCGTTTAGCTGCACTTGCTACAAGAAACTGTAATGTTCTTGTAACATCACCAGTGACGTTGAGCCTACAATGGCTTCAAAAATACTCAGGGAGGAATAAAAATCATTCATAAGAGCAACTGGTTGTATGTTTATGCCAAAATAAATCACCGAGTTGTTTCTGGCTTTGCTAACTTTTATAACTGCTGCCGTTACAAGAGATTATCAGCGCTGTCCCGGACACGGTGGTTTGCGTCACGGGCGTGAGTGCTGGAGCTGGTGAATAGAGTAATGCGATGGCGGCGGCTGTCAGGGAGAGGCCCAGCGGGCGCGTCACGGGCCAAAGGTCACGTGATCCCGCGACCGCCGCCGCCCACGGCTGTTTACTCAGTCATTAGCCTGACACCCGCGCTAGTGGTCGACATGCCGGTAGGCGGTTTGAACCCCGGCGGAGAGCCAACGAACTCTACTCGCCAGTCTTCGCGCGACAGCGAGACTATGCTGAGGCAGGTCATCGCAGCCTAAATCTGGCTACAGTAGTCCGAATGTCACAACAACAAAATCTTATGAAAATTCATCGTGAAGATGGGGAAGGATCAGCAGCTGGATATGTAATGAAAACCATTCATTTTTTTATTTTTTCGTCACAGTTGCACTATTAACCGTAACAATACACTGCTTCATGCAGTTAGTATTGGGATTAAGGCATATGGTTTGAAAATGGACGAACAAGTCCGAAACTAGTTACCAACTTCTAAATAGTGCAACTCTGACGAAAAAAGAAAAAAAAAAAAAAAATCTTAGTTTCTCATTTAATAAACCCCAAGCACAGAAATACAAAGCATATGAAAAATTTGTGCGGCGAATAATGAATTTATTCCATTTGGTGGGACAAAAGTAGTAAAGAAAGAGATTGTAAATTTTGTTACTTTTATGACTAAAGTAATTCTCATCATTTTTGGCGCCTCCTGATAGTCTTGAAATATTTTGCTAATTCGACAGTTACCTGCTTTGGACGATGCTAATCGCATAAAAATATATGAGGACTAATATTAGACGTTACGAGTTCAAATGTTTGTTAAGCTTAAGGGACTTAACTGCGGGGTGCCAACCGCGGTGGCCGAGGGGACAGAGGTGCTTCAGTCACGGTCTGCACGGCCACTACGGTCGGGGGTTTGAATCCCACCTCGGGCATGGATGTTTGTGCCGTCCTTAGTTGTAGCTAGTTCATAAGCCGTTTGTAAGTTTAGGGACTGATGACCCCGTAGTTAAGTCCCATAGACTCTACAAACATTTGAATATTTGAACTGCGGGGTCATCAGTCCCTAAACTTACAAACTACTTATGAACTACTTTATACTAAAGACGATACACCCGCGGTGGAGTAGCCGAGCGGTGTAAAGCACCTCGCTGCGAAGCGCGCGGTTGCTGAACGTGGAGGTTCGAGTCTCCCCCTGGGGCATGGGTGTCTGTGTTGTCCTTAGGTTAGTTTACCTAGGTTTAAGTAGTTTGTAAGCTACGGACTGATGAGCACGCAGTTTAGTCCGATAGATGTACAGACATTTGAACATTTTGAACAAGACGATACAAACATCCATGTCCACCGAGCGAGGTGGCACAGTGGTAAGACACTGGACTCACATTCGGAAGTATGGTGGTTCAAATCCACCTCCGGCCATCTAGATTTAGGTTTTCCGTGATTTCCCTAAATCACTCCAGGAAAATACCGCGATGTTTCCTTTCAAAGGACACGGCCGATTTCCTCCCCCATCCTTCCCCAAAAATACGAGCGTAAGCTCCGTCTCTAATGACCAAGCTGTCGACGGGCCGTATAACCTTAAGCTTCCTTCGGGTTTTAGGTCGAATTTACACTACTTCTGAAAGAGACAGGGTTAAAGATGTTGAAACCATAGTATAGGTTTTTTTATAATGTTTTTAATTATGCAACCAATCGGCTGATTTTATTAATTTTGTTATTCGTATAACCGTTGCTGAGGCACAGCCATGTGTTAAGTAATAACATAAAAATGTTTTTAGCCATGTCTGGACTGATTTAGCTAATGAGGTTAGACTCTGTTAGTGAAGAGAGACACTTATTGTAAAGAAGTAGGCACGAGGCTTTGGATGCTAGACATTTTTGCAGCTGTCACCATTACCCACTGACGAGAAGCCAGCGAACGCGTCAGCTTACTTTTGCACTCCGAGTAATAGCGTGCGTGGCGTGGGCTACGCCACCACCGCAGCTAAAATGTTTGTAAATCTATCGGACCAAACTGCATGTTCAACAGTCCGTAGCTTACAAACTACTTAAACTAAGGTAAACTAAGGACAACACACACACACACCCGTGCCCCAGGGAGGACTCGAACCTCCGACGGCGAGCAACCGCGCGCTCCGCAGCAAGGCACCTTAGACCGTTCGGCTACTCCACCGCGGCACCACCGTAGTTCCAAGCTGGGGTAGTGAGCGGCCAATTGGAAGAGCCTGCCGTATGGGATTGTTCCACCGCCTTGTGGAAGTCTATTTACTTGACACCTCGTGACCGACTTGCGTCTCGATGATGATGAAATGATGATGACAACACACAACAACCAGTCCCCTGCCTGGAATCGATGGTAAGGCATCGACTAAAACAGAGGTGATATCGGGCCTTTCCACAGAGTAGTGTTATTGGTCCTCTGCTGCTCCTTATTTACATTAACTATTTAGAGGAAATTCTAAGTAGCTCTCTTAGGTTGTTTGCAAATGACGATGTCATTTACAAAATGTTCAAATTTATGTAGAGTTTATGGGATTTAACTGCGGGGTCAACAGTCCATAAACTGACAAACTACTTATGAACTAGCTAATACTAAGGACGGCACAAATATTCATGCCCGAGCGGGGATTCGAACCCCCGACCGTAGGGGCCGTGTAGACTGTGACTGACGCGCCACAGAACGCTCGGCCACCGCGGTCGGCTATCATTTACAGTCTAGTAAAATCATGTGAAGATCAAAACCAACTGCAGAACGATCTGAATAAGATATCAAGGTGGTGTAAAAATTGGCAATTGAGTCTAAATTATGATAAGTGTGAAGTCGTCCACATGAGTACGAAAAGAAAACCGTTAAACTTTTTTTACAAGATATATCAATCAAAAGTGAAGGCCGCAAACTTCACAAAATACCTAGGAATTACTATTACTTCAAACTTAAATTGGAAAGAACACGTAGATAATGTCGTGGGAAAGCCGAACCAGAGACTGCGTTTTATTGACAGAACTCCTACAAAAGAAACTGCATACACTACGCTTGTCCGTCCATTTTTGGAGTATATGTGCCCAGTGTGGGATCCTTATCAGGTGGGTTTGACGGAGGACATCGAAAGAGTTCAAAGAAGAGCAGCTCGTTTCGTATTGTCACGATACAGGGGAGACCGCGTTGCGAAAATATTACAGGATCTGGGATGACGCTTATCGCTGCGGCGTGGGCTACTTACGAAACTCCAATGGCCAACATTCTCCTCCGAATGCGAAAATGTATTGTTGACTCCCACTTACACAGGTAGAGATGATCATGAGAATAAAATACGAGAAATCAGTGCTGGAACTGAGAGATTTAGGTGTTCTTTCTTCCCGCGCGCTGTTCAAGAATGGAATGGAAGATAAATAGTATAAAGGTGGTTCGATGAATCCTCTGCCACGCACTTAAATGTGATTTGCAGAGTATGCCATGTAGATGTAGATAGATGTGACCCGTGCCCCTCGTGTAGGGCGTCGCTATCGACTGCGCTACGTAGGCAGACGTCTTTTGTAATGGGGATGTAAAACTCTGCAGTCTGGGATGTGACGGGAATCGAACCCGGCGCGGCTCGCCTCAGTTTCTGCAGCGTCGTGTCGCAGAGCTGCGGTCGTCGTGTAGCTGGTAATTGGCGCCTTGCCCGGTGGCAGTTAGCGGCCTCTTCATGTGGCGGATCGTCTTAAAGGCGACGTCTGCCGTCGCTGCGGCCGCTCGTAATTACCGCCGCAGGGGGTGGGGGTGAGGTGGGGGTGAGTAGGGGGTGGGGTGGGTTATTGTTATCGGCGCCCCGCTGCGCCGCAGCCCGCAGCCCCTGCGTGGTCAGCGCCGGCGGCGTGACGTCACGGCCAGCATTGTCTGCCCCGCTGGCTCTGCAGCAGACACGGACCTGCTGCAGTCATCGCAGCACGAGCCAGGTCATGCTGCGGACAGGAAAGCATCGCCTCTGTATTCCTGACTAGCAGCGTAAGAAAAGTGTTTTCAAATGTTTGTAAAGTCTATGGGACTTAACTACGGGGTCATCAGTCCCTAAACTTACAAACTACTTATCAACTACTTACGAACTAGGACGGCACAAATATCCATGCCCGAGGGGGGATTCGAACCCCCGACCGTAGTGGCCATGCAGACCGTGACTGAAGCGCCTTAGTCTCCTCGGCCACCGCGGCCGGCATAAGAAAAGTACCGTACTGAAATTTCACGAATCTTTGTATGCTACATAAAGCAAAGTGTCCTTATGTTTGTTTGTACGTATTTCATACAAAACTACAGGTTAAAAGTGCAGTTTATGCGGCAGCAGTTAGCCGTCGCAGTCACTAGGTTAGGGACGGCAGATCAGCCAATCAGGAGTCGCGATGCCGCGGCCAATAAGATGTTCAAATGTTTGTTAAGCTTATGGGACTCAACTACGGGGTCATCAGTCCCTAAACTTACAAACTACTTGTCAACTACCTTATACTAAGGACGGCACAAATATCCATGCCCGATGGGGAATTCGGACCCCGACCGTAGTGGCCGTGCAGACCGTGACTGGAGCGCCTCATTCCCCTCGGCCACCGCGGCCGGCGGCCAATAAGAAAGAGCGTAACAATTGTACTGTGTATGCAAAAGTTTTTGACGATCAACAAGTTACAATTGCTGTCAGTAAGGATGTCACTTGATCACAGTTTCGAACATATCATAAAATAAATAAAACATGCTATACGTGCTCTATGGTTGGCACGTTCTTGTATGTACCCTTGTCCGGTCAGTAAAAATAATTGCGGTAATTTCCAAGGTAAAGCAGTCAACAATCGGAAGATTGGTTTGAACACCACAGTGCTTTACTAGGCATGGTCCTGTTTGGAGGTGGTATGCCGTTGCCTTCCTCCGACCTTCGAACTGACTTTCCCAGCCAGTTATAGGGGGACCTACAGTTTAACGTGGGTTCCGAACAATGGTGCTACTCGGTATTTTTCATATGAGCAATACTGCCAGAGGTGAAAGAAGTGGAAAGTGACAGATAAAAATCCTAGGACCTGGCGGGGATCGAACCCGCGACCTTTGGATTTATAGTCTGGCACTCTACCATTGTGCAACCGAGGCGCACTATTTTCCAAGAATGCTTGCAATCGAGGTAGCTCGGGCTGAAATGATATATATCGAACTTACAACTGTAAATCGATTGAGTGTTTCTGAATCGGAGATTCGGGCGCTACGCGCCCTCACATACTAAAAACAAACTTCTCGTTTAACCTATACCTAACTTAACTTTCACTTTAGATTATCACTGATTCGTACAGATCATGAATAAAGCATGCTACACCTGGTCTATGGTTGACTGCTATGGTGTATTAATAATACAATTATCTAAAAATCTGTTATAAATGGAGAATCAATTACAATCACACAAACGCCGCACCAAAATCCTCGAATAATCTTCGAAATTGACGCCAAATTTACTCGTCATGAATCACACTATCTTATTGGCCGGCATAACTCGACTCCTGATTGGCTGTTCTGCCGTTCCTAAGCTAGAGAGCGCGACGGCTAGCCGCTGCCACATAAACAGCACTTTAACCATATACAGTTGTGTTCCAATCTCTATGAAATTTTGTACACGTAAGCTTCAATCCATGAGGACCGTTGCCGTAAGTGTAAGAATCGCATAGGTTATATTGTTCGCGAGATATGACGTCATAAACAATGAGATGCGCGAAAAACTGTTGCATTTTTCGACAATGCTGCTCATTTTCTCCTAAACCATTGGAATGATTTCAACCAAATTTGGTACACACATTCCTTACCGTGAGGTAACAATTGCTGCCTGGTTAAGAATCACATACGGCACATGGTTCAAAATATATTACGAGTCATGGTGTAAGATGGCTACTACTTGAATAACTGACGTTTCGGCCAAAGTTACAGTGGCCTTCATCAGAGTATACCGCGTCATGATGTAAGGAGGATATTACTCCAATAACCAACGTTTCGGCCAACGTTGCCAACGTTACAGCGGCCTTCATCTGGTATACGTCGGTTATTAAAGTAATAGCCTTCTTACATAATGACGCGGAATACTCTGATGAAGGCCACTGTAACGTTGGCCGAAACCTCGGCTATTAAAGTAGTAGCCATCTTACATCATGACCCGGTACAACACCCAGAAAACTATAATGTCAACGTGAAAGAATGTATGCCATTGTATGCTATATTATGAGATGTTCGACATGCTTTTGAATATTAGGCAGCAGGTTATAAAAATGTGCAGTAAACAAATAATAAGAGTTAATAACACCTCTGTTTGGACTCGCAGTTGCCATCTGGTGGTGGTTGGTAGCTGGGCGAAGATGCCGCCTAGTCAGGTCTGCCCCCTGGGAGAAATGCTGGAACCCCAAGGGCAGCTTGACCACCACCGCGGGCCCGCCGGCAGGTATACTGCCTTTGTTCCGATGCCGCCCCGGCCCTCGTGCTGGGTGCGCGACACTCGGCACGGCAGACTGTGTCGAGGCTCCGTCGCTAACGGACGCATGTCGGACGTCTCAGAGGGCTACCGCTAGTAGGCTCCTCATATTGTAACACTGTAATCGCGGCTGGCAAAACATTTGTGTAACTGTTACTAATAAATGCTTAAATATTATAATTCAGTTTACGTCTTGATTAATTGAGAAGGTGGAAACGATGGGGAGATTCTAGTCTCACATTTACACATCTTCAGCTAATGTACGTGGAACCAGAGGCTCGTACAACCTCACAGAGGCGCGTTAGAGTTCACAGCTATTGTCGCGCAGCACCATCATCATAATCAGTGTTCTCGTCGTAACGTTACACCCAAGAGAGCAAAGACTGGGCTGTAGAACATTCCGCGCCTTTATAACAGCGAAATGAGACAAACCCACTTTAGCAGCAGAGATGCCGCAGGAGTTATGAATGCAGACGCGGACGCCGCCTCGGAATTCGCACGTGAGCGAGGCCGCCGTGACGAGAATGCGGCGGCGGTGCTGCCTGCGTGACGGCGTCGGAGGTGTCGCTCCTCTTTCCTGCGGTCGCAGGAATGTTGGCGCGCGCCCTAATTGTCGTAATTTGGGAGCGAGAGGCGGCGTAATTCGCTGCTCGGCAGCGACGTCAGCTTTCGTCTGTCGTGCGCGTCGTAAAACACTAACGCAGCCGTCCGACATCCCAGACGCTGCTGCGCCCGTGCTAGCACCCCACGTAGGCAGACCCGCGACACACACGCCGAGTCCCACTTGCTGCCTACGACGGTGACCTATTAGTACGAGGATGCATTGCGACTGCTGGGGCGTTGTCTGAAATAGCAGCGACACCATTTTCTAGGATGGCCTACGGCTGTGTGTCTGAGGAAGGAATTCATTAATATTCTACTGAGGTTCTAATTTTCCTTATTTGCGTAAAAACAATACACGATCAAAAAATCCAAAGATATTACTCTACAATCGATATGCAAGTTCCTACATGAAAAGTAGACGTCCTTGATAAGGTATAACGTCAACTAAAGTGAAATCCCGGAATGCATCCACTTGTAATATTAGAGTGGATGCACTGAAACAATAACCAAGGATAATAAGGTACACGACAAAGGTGTACCTCCTACATTAGAGGGTGATGAAAGTAGGATAATACATATATTAAATTTTGTAAGGTACGCGGTAGGGGGCAATAATTATGTGAACAAGTATATAGGAGGCTTGGAACTTAAATAGTGGCAACCTTTTATTCAAAACCAATACAAGTTATATGTTTGTTTACCAGCAAAATACCTAGGAATTACTATTACTTCAGACTTAAACTGAAAAGAACACATAGGTAATGTCGTGGAAAAGGCGAAACAGAGATTGCGTTTTATTGGCAGAACCCTTAAAAGATGCAACAGAACTACAAAAGAAACTGCGTACACTACGCTTGTCCGTCCATTTTTGGAGTATTGCTGCCCAGTGTGGGATCCTTATCAGGTGGGTTTGACGGAGGACATCGAAAGAATCCAGAGTAGGGCAGCTCGTTTCGTATAGTGGCAACCTTTTATTCAAAACCAATACATGTTATATGTTTGTTTACCAGCAAAATACCTAGGAATTACTATTACTTCAGACTTAAACTGAAAAGAACACATAGGTAATGTCGTGGAAAAGGCGAAACAGAGATTGCGTTTTATTGGCAGAACCCTTAAAAGATGCAACAGAACTACAAAAGAAACTGCGTACACTACGCTTGTCCGTCCATTTTTGGAGTATTGCTGCCCAGTGTGGGATCCCTATCAGGTGGGTTTGACGGAGGACATCGAAAGAATCCAGAGTAGGGCAGCTCGTTTCGTATAGTGGCAACCTTTTATTCAAAACCAATACATGTTATATGTTTGTTTACCAGCAAAATACCTAGGAATTACTATTACTTCAGACTTAAACTGAAAAGAACACATAGGTAATGTCGTGGAAAAGGCGAAACAGAGATTGCGTTTTATTGGCAGAACCCTTAAAAGATGCAACAGAACTACAAAAGAAACTGCGTACCCTACGCTTGTCCGTCCATTTTTGGAGTATTGCTGCCCAGTATGGGATTCTTATCAGGTGGGTTTGACGGAGGACATCGAAAGAGTCCAGAGTAGGGCAGCTCGTTTCGTATTGTGACGATACAGGGGAGACAGCGTTACGGAAATGATACAGGATCTGGGATGGGGATCATTACAACAACGGCGCTTTTCGCTGCGGCCTGGGCTACGTACGAAACTACAATCGCCAACATTCTCCTTCGAATGCGAAAATATATTGTTGCCTCCCATTTACATAGGTAGAAAAGATCATCAGAATAAAATACGAGAAATCAGAGGTCGAAGAGAGAGATTCAGGTGTTCTTTCTTCCCGCACGCTATTCGAGAATGGAATGGGAGATAAATAGTATAACGGTGGTTCTATAAACCCTCTGCCAGACACTTAAATTTGATTTGCAGAGTATCCCATGTAGATGTAGGTATTGTCCTTCAAAGTAGGTACCAGCGACGTGGAAGGCGTAATACACCGTTAGCAGAACCTGTTGTATTGCTGCCGCGATTGGAGCGGTCTACTGCCCGTCGAACAGTTGGGAAGCGAAGGTCCCGAAGAGGTTATTTCATCTTCAGAATCAAATGAAATTTACAAGACCGGGGAGTTGGTGGGTGGTACAGTACTTCCCAATCCCACTGACTGAACAGAGCAGCCACAGATTGCGCTGTATACGCCCGCGCATTCTCGTGCAAAATGATGGGTGGGTTGCACTGAAAGTGTTGCCGCTTCTTTCGCAAAGCTGGTCGCATGTGATGCTCCAAAAATGAACAGTATTACTGTGCACTGACGGTCTACGGCGGATGAATGTAATGCGTTAGGATAACATCATCACAATCGTATACGAGATACCCCATAACTTGCAACATACTGGGGCTCTGATGCACTTTCGAATTTCGCGGCAACCCATAATGATGCATTCGTTGGATTGGCGTTTCAGTTTTGGTTCGTACGATGTGACCCATGTCTCATCCATTGGTACGATACGGCGTAATAAAGTCTCTCCTTCGCGCTCATAGCGCTCCAAGTGTCTGATCCATTTCTAAATTTCCGTCAATTCATGCGGAACCCACCGTGATACAGTTTTTCGCATTCAATCTTGATTCAGCTCCGTTGTTCCTGTTTCGAAAAGATAGTGGCATCGTTACGTTAGACCCAGTGGCGGCTCGTACAAAATTTGACCATTGTGTTACAATATTACAAAAATAAACAGGAAACAAAATATATTAAAATAAAAAGCGTGACTGACGGTGGAAATAACGGAGCGTATCAATATCCCCACCAAGTCAACAGCGTTCTACACAAGTGAGCAATGAAACTGCTTGGCTGAAAATCGCAGTTTACTCGCATGTTGGCTGTACATTACTAATGTTGTTTGTGACTGAAGATTTATTTACAGAAATTAAAAATTTGGACTCAGAGGTATTTGAATACGAGCCTCACACAAGTAGGTTTGAGAGACAACGCGCAAGACGCCTGAGCCAGCGCGCTATTTGACTCTGTATGCCGCAATATTCGTCATATACTATTCTTTCGCAACCGTTACACACAGTGAGAAGAGAAATTTTGATCTGGTGCTGTAGTCGGTCTCAGCACACATGCCGGCCGCGGTGGCCGAGGTGACTGAGGCGCTCCAGTCACGGTCAGCACGGCCACTACGGTCGGGGGTTCTAATCCCCCCTCGGGCATGGATATTCGTGCCGTCCTAGTTCGTAAGTGGTTCATAAGTAGTTTGTAAGTTTAGGGACTGATGACCCCGTAGTTAAGTCCCATAAGCTTAACAAACATTTGAACATTTGAATTTGAACATCAGCACACATGAGTCGCAGGGCCGGACGTCACGTCTGCGCATGCGCACTAGCGAACCGACGACTGCGCCGCCTCTCTGCGCACGTACCAGCGCGGCTCAATCCCACTTCAGCACACGGAGCTGGTTTCCAGCTATCCCGGCGAGAGCGCTCCAAAATGCGTTTTCATCCTTATTACTACCATTGTAATACGTATAGGAAGGGAATTGGCATAATTTTATTGTGATATCTGGATCGCATTCCAAGAGAAATGATGTAATTTTACAGCGATTTCTCGCTTGCTTTCGAAGAGAAATGGCATAATTTTAGTAATATATTTACAGTGTGCTGCAGCACATTAGCACATTATCACCAGCCGCCACTGGTTAGACCGCTCCCTCACAAGTGTCTGTGTTTCTCTAGATTGTGAGTGCGGTGACGTGACAAGGGCGACTCCATTTGCTCTGAGGTAAAGTAGGTATGTCGACAACGTGTACTAACGGCGACAATATTAGATTCCATTGCATAGTGTCTCCACAGCGGTGTTGCCACTATTTCAGTTTGAACCCTCGTACTACCTGAAAACCCGGCGTCACCCGGGCAGTTAGCGTTATCGATGACGTCACTTCTTTAACTTTTTTGGTCGATCAGTTTTTTTCCCCTCACCCGCAGAGCATAGATATGCCCATATCGAGAGAATAGAATAAGAACATACCCGAGCAGTACTGGGTACTGACGCAAATTTCCCTACGCACGACAGAGAGTGCGCGGGTTCGAGTCCCTGACATGCGGCTGCGTGCAATTGTCGGGAGACAGGCGGGCGGCGGCAGGTGTCGGCGTCAAAGGGCGCGGGCCCCAGCGCCACCGCGACGCCAGCGCCAGTGCCAGCGGCTGCGGCGGCGGCAGCGGCGGCGCCTCACAAAGGCCCGCGCCGCCATTGTTCCGCGCCGACGTCGATTCTGCGCGCCGGCCTCTACTTAACCTCGTTTCCACCGCTCCGGTAATTAGAGGGATTGAATGCGCGCCCTAATGGAACGCTTTGTATCCCAAGAGCCGGCCGAAAGCTCTCTCGTTCGTTACAGCTGGAGTATTTTGCTGTCAGCGCGCTTCTTTTATTGCGCCCACCAGACCGCCCTCTCCCGGCGACTGGCACTGCGCCGCGCGACACAGCCGCCTCCCGCCATCAGGTATCATCATCTCAATATACAGGGTGTTACAAAAAGGTACGGCCAAACTTTCAGGAAACATTCCTCACACACAAAGGAAGAAAATATGTTACGTGGACATGTGTCCGGAAACGCTTAATTTCCACGTCAGAGCTCATTTTGTTACTTCTCTTCAAATCACAATAATCATGGAATGGAAAACACAGCAACAGAACGTACCAGCGTCACTTCAAACAGTTTGTTACAGGAAATGTTCAAAATGTCCTCCGTTAGCGAGGATACATGCATCCACCCTCCGTCGCACGGAATCCCTGATGAGCTGATGCAGCCCTGGAGAGTGGCGTATTGTATCACAGCCGGCCACAATACGAGCACGAAAAGTCTCTACGTTTGGTACCGGGGTTGCGTAGACAATAGCTTTCAAATGCCCCCATAAATGAAAGTCAAGAGGGTTCGGGTGAGGAGAACGTGGAGCCCATGGAATTGGTCCGCCTCTACCAATCCATCGGTCACCGAATCTGTTGTTGAGAAGCGTGCGAACAAGTCGACTGAAATGTGCAGGAGCTCCATCGTGCATGAACTACATGTTGTGTCGTACTTGTAAAAGCACATGTTCTAGCAGCACAGGTAGAGTATTCCGTGTGAAATCATTATGACGTGCTACAGTGAGCGTAGGTGGAAGAACATGAGGCCCAATCAAGACATCACCAACAATTCCTGCCCAAACGTCCACAGAAAATCTGTGTTGTACGTGCGGATTCTCGTCAGTCCACACATGTTGATTGTGAAAATGTACAATCTGATCACGTTGGAATGAAGCCTCATCCGCACTAAAATGAGCTCTAACATGGAAATGAAGCGTTTCCGGACACATGTCCACATAACATATTTTCTTTCTTTTTGTGTGAGGAATGTTTCCTGAAAGTTTGGCCGTACCTTTTTGTAACACCCTGTATATAAAAGCTGAGGTGTTTGTGCCTGTGTTTCACTCTGCAGCCAAAACTACACATCGCAAACGAGTAGTGTTTGTATGTGGTAATAGGTCAAAATGGTCAAATGTTCGTAAATCTATCGGACCAAACTACGTGGACATCAGTCCGTAGCTTACAAACTACTTAAACTAAGGTAAACTAACGTAAGGACAACAGACACTCCAATGCCCCAGGGAGGAATCGAACCTCCGATGGCGAGCAGCCGCGCGCTCCGCAGCGATATGTGGTAATAGGTATCAGTCTCCCATTGTGAACTATCGTGGTGGAGGGTTCATAACGATGAGGGGGTGGAAGGTATGGGAGTTGAAATAACCGACTTATATAAAATTCTACGTGTGGGTGTCAATATTTTGCTCTTCAGTAAAAATACACCATGGATACGAACGAGCTCTCTGTGTTGTTGTAGTAAAAAGTCTCCGGACTGAAGACCATAACAACAACAATCTCGGAATGGACCTCGTCCCCTGAATTTGTCCCAGGGATGTGGACAAGTGGTACTTCTCCGCAAAAAGACAACGCTACACAAAAATGAAGTGCTAGACCGCTAAACTATGGTACTAGTATGTATTTTTCTGTTAAACAATTTGATACAGAATGAAACTTTCACTCTGCAGCGGAGTGTGCGCTGATATGAAACTTCCTGGCAGATTAAAATTGTGTGCCGGAACCGGGACTCGAACCTGTGACCTTTGCCTTTCGCGGACAAGCGCACTACCGACTGTGCTATCCCGACACGACTCATGATGCCACCTCACAACTTTACTTCCGCCAGTAGCTCGCGTCCTTTAGGCTGTGGCTAAGCCATGTCTCCACCATATCCTTTCTTCCAGGAGTGCTAGTCTTGCAAGTTTCGCAGGGGAGCTTCTGTGAAGTTTGGAAAGTAGGAGGCGAGGTACTGGCGGAAGTAAAGTTGTGAGTCGTGTCGGAATAGCACAGTCGGTAGTGCGCTTGCCCGGTTCCGGCACACAATTTTAATCTGCCAATAAGTTTTAATTTGATACAGATTCGCTTAATGATATTTTCGAACAGTAGTAGGGGGGAGTTCAAAAGTTCAAATGTTTGTATAGTCTATGGGACTTAACTATGGGGTCATCAGTCCCTAAACTTACAAACTACTTATGAACTACTTACGAACTAGGACGGCACAAATATCCATGCCCGAGGGGGGATTCGAACCCCCGACCGTAGTGGCCGTGCTGACCGTGACTGGAGCGCCTCAGTTTCCTCGGCCATCGCGGCCGGCCGTAGGAGGGAGTAATTATTTGCCGGCCGCGATGGCCGAGGGGACTAAGGCGCTCCAGTCACTGTCTGCACGGCCACTACGGTCGGGGGTTCGAATCCCCCCTCGGGCATGGATATTTGTGCCGTCGTTAGTCTTAGTTAGTTCATAAGTAGTTTGTAAGTTTAGGGACTGATGATCCCGTAGTTAAGCCCCATAAGCTGTACAAACATTTGAACATTTAGTAATTATTTCGTATTCAGATAAAATGGTTGTGGCGACCAAAGTTGTCGGATGGCTGGTGAATTCAGAACTGAAATTTCGCACCCTGCTATAGAAGGTAAAAAAACTACCAGAGGAGGACAGTACAAAGGATACGTGAAACGTGTTTGTTAAAAAGGCGGAAGGAGCTCAGAGCAGACAGATATTAAGCACTGCGCCGAAACAGCGCAGTGCCAAGTCCCACTGACAGTCGATTATGACAGCGGGGATTAGCTTCGCAGTAATTTCTCCTCCGCCGTGACACGCCGGAGTGACGTAATACTGCAGGCGGCGGTCTTGGCGCTGGCGTTCGCTCTCTAACCCCCATTGTGTGACAGGTCGGCTGTTATTTCGATACTGCGATATTCAGAACTCCAGAGCTGACAACATGTCAACTTCGTAGTTCCACCCGTGCAACGCTAGATACCTCTCCCGTTGCATCATCCTTTATATCGGCATTCATATAAAAACATCCATTTCCTTTAACCACTCTTAATCACTGCGAAAATGAAGCATTTGAACGGCACAACAAAGTGAGTTGGGAGCACTCCATGCTTCGATATTCACTTATTTTAATACTGCAGATGCGCTGCATTACAGCGCCTTTGGTCGAGGCGAATAGCCAATCAGTGAGCTGATTGTTGGAGAATGTAGAACTTGATCCAAGCTGTAGATACGAAAATGTCTACTTCCTTTTACCACTTTTAATGCCTAAATGCACACATAATATTTATATTCCTGAAATCTACGATAAACAATCTTTCGAATTATGTAACTTTCATTGGTCTTCTCGTTCGAATAAATTAGTAATCTGTACCACAATTTTCGTGTTAGCGAATTTATATAATTATTATTACAGTGGTAGGGGGGGGGAGGAATTATTTCGTATTCAGATAAAGTGGTGGTGGCGATCAAAGTTGTTGGATGGCTGGTGAAGTCAGAACTGAAGCCGGCCGCGGTGGCCGACGTGACTGAGGCGCTCCAGTCACGGTCAGCACCGCCACTACGGTCGGGGGTTCGAATCCCTCCTCGGGCATGGATATTTGTGCCGTCCTAGTTCGTAAGTAGTTCATAAGTAGTTTGTAAGTTTAGGGACTGATGACCCCGTAGTTAAGTCCCATAAGCTTAACAAACATTTGAACATTTATTTAGTCTTAGCTAGTTCATAAGTAGTTTGTAAGCTTAGGGACTGATGACCCCGTAGTTAAGTCCCATAAGTTCTACAAACATTTTCTTTTTTTTTCAGAACTGAAATTTCGCACCCAGAGCAAGATAGTACAAAGAATACGTGAAACGTGTATGTTGAAAAGGCGGAATGAGCCCAGAGCAGACAGATATTAAGCACTGCGCCGAAACAGCGCAGTGCCAAGTCCCACTGGCAGTCGATTATGACAGCGGGGATTAGCTTCGCAGTAATTTCTCTTCCGCCGTGACACGCCGGAGTGACGTAATACTGCAGGCGGCGGTCTTGGCGCTGGCGTTCGCTCTCTAACCCCCTCCCCCATTGTGTGACAGGCGGCTGTTCCCGCAGCGCTGAGCTCGCATAATTTGGCTAATGATCCGCGACTGTAATGCCGGCTGATTGCCTCGCCGTGTTTTTGCGCCCGCCTCATCAGGTGTGCGTATAAGTAAATTAGATTCCCCTCTCATCGCGAATGCTGTTTGTGCGCGCACCGGCGAAGCGGATCGCGTTCACCCGGCGACACAGAGAAATATTAACAGCCGCCTCGCATTCAGCATTCTGATTGGCCGTTTGGATTTGGTGCTTAAGGAGACGCTCGCTGCAGAATATTAATAATTATGTGCCCGTTCCTGTTAAAATGGAAAATGTGAGCGGATATCGTACAAAATTGGCGCGATCCTTCCTTATCGATGTTGTTCGCGAATAAGCTTTTGTAATAGCTAATGAATTCAATTCAATTACGAATATACAGGGCAATCCTTGTTAATTCCTGTCATTTTGAAAAGTTAGAGGGGTAAAAGTAAAAACTAAATGCTGGAGATATCTCAAAGAGATATATAAGGAAAATTACACCGGATGATCAAACCGTCAGTATATATTTGAAAACTTAATAAATCAGGAATAATGTAGATAGAGAGGTAAAAATTGACACACATGCTTGGAATGACATCGAGTTTTATTAGAACCAAAAGAAAAACAAAAGTTCAAAGAATTTCCGAGAGATGGCGCTCCATCTGATCAGAAAAGCAATAATTAGCGTAACAAATTAAGACAAAGCAAAGATGATGTTCTTTACAGGAAATGCTCAATATGTTCACCATCATTCCTCAACAATAGCTGTAGTCCAGGAATAGTGTTTTGAACACCACTGTAAAGCATGTCCGGAGTTTTGGTGAGGCATTGGCGTCGGATGTTGTCTTTCAGCATCCCTAGAGATGTCGGTCGATCACGATACACTTGCGACTTCAGGTAACCCAAAAGCCAGTAATCGCACGGACTGAGGTCTGGGGACCTGGCAGGCGGCTGAGCACACGATCATCACCAAACGACGCGCGCGCAAGAGATATTTCGCACGTCTAGCAATACTTCTTTGGTTCTAATAAACCCCATGTCATTCCAAGCATGTGTGTCAATTTTTACCTCTCTAACTACATTATTCCATGATTTATTGAGTTTTCAAATTTATACTGACTTTTTGATCACCCGGTATATTGTATATGAGTCAAACGTTTTTTATTTATTTTATTTTTATGAAACATCTAAGTTACACGGTTCCTGGTCTCTGTTTATTTTATTTTCCTTCCACACAATGTGGACAGTGCCACATAAGCTCATAACACGTATTAGCACACAAAAATGAAACTGGACCTTATGGTAGAGATTTGGCTCTTCGAAAAGTATTGTAGAAGTAGAATAAACAGTGTTTTACTCATTATCAGTAAGAGTAAAAATCTAGCTTAAATCGTTTCAATATTTGTTTGTTTTCCTTCTTTTCATAACTGTACTATTCATCTGACCATGACGAAATTTCGATGATTTCTTTTGTATCCATGCAAAGAGTAAGGAACCCATTGCGATGCACCGTAAGAAAACTTATGTACGTACTTACGTTTCTCTTGGTTTTGAGGTGTGCAACATTTCACGGCGATCATCGATTTCTGTTTTAAAGTACGAATTACGATTTAGACAGCCCCATCCATGATTGAAGGTCTCTCGGGCATGCAGCCGGATAGATTGAGTGTTGTGCGCAACAATCAATCTTTCCGGCTGCATGTCTGAGAGACCTTCACTCAGCATATTCGCCGGGAAACGTACGAACACGCAACACTATCCTTGAGTGAGCCTTTTTTACTTA
This sequence comes from Locusta migratoria, assembly GCA_026315105.1. Classification (NCBI taxonomy): domain Eukaryota; kingdom Metazoa; phylum Arthropoda; class Insecta; order Orthoptera; family Acrididae; genus Locusta; species Locusta migratoria. The sequence continues at coordinate 644,095,860 of CM048746.1, forward strand.
ATTTCGATTGAAGCCAAGAAGCCACGAAAATTTGATTGCGGAATACATGCTGATGTGAAGTTTAGAGCAATTGATATCCTACTGCCTCCATGAGCATTGAGTTAAAAAAAAAAAAAAAAAAAAAAAAGTCTACCGAGAAATTCGGTTACGTGAACACGACCAGAAAAGAGAATGGGATATATTCAGACACAAGTACGCAGTCACACACTACAAACGCCCGCATTTACAGTTTTTAATCAGCTGAAATCTGAGGCTGCGGAACAGGATACGTTAGAAATCGTAACAGAAAGAAATTCACAAAGCAATTCACGACGTTTGCTGCCAGTAGCTATTGGAATAAATCAATGAGGGAAGTTGAAAATTTGTGTCCATCCGAGAATGGAACCCAGTTCTCTTGCTCCGCTAGGTAGTCGCAGTGTCCACTACTCCACAGAGAACACAGTGATCACCACGGGCCGCGGTGGAGTAGCCGATCGGTCTCAAGCGTCTCGCTGCGGAGCGCGCGGTTGCTCGCCGTGGAGGTTCGAGTCCTCCCTGGGGCATGGGTGTATGTGTTTGTCCTTAGTTTATCTTAGTTTAAGTAGTTTGTAAGCTACGGACTGATGAGCACGCAGTTTGTTCCGATAGATTTACAGACATTTGAACATTTGATCACCACGGTCGGGCGGACTAATCTTGCCACACTTCCTGCCAAAAGGAGGATATACCCGGTACTAGCTATGGTGACTGTACTCACGAGTGTACGGCTCTGCCTATGTGATCTTGTGTCGTATACATCCTCAAGAATTACTCAATAAATTTTCCCTCTGACGGTTCGACCATTTCATGGTGTTCTATTTTCCTTTTCCAGGAATATATAGGGCGTTTCAAAAAGGTACGGCCAAACTTTCAGGAAACATTCCTCACACATAAAGAAAGAAAATATGTTATGTGTACATGTGTCCAGAAACGCTTAATTTCCATGTTAGACCTCATTTTGGTATTTCTCTTTAAATGTAAATTGAAATAATTAGTGCATATAATTGTCAAAATGCCCAATTGTTTCTTTAGTATGTACTGTACTTCCTCGATTCACCGCATTTGTAAATATTGCACTGACTGCAAAACCACGTTCGTGATGAACACTAACCAGTTGATGCTACGTACTGATGTGCTTGATGCTAGTACTGTGTACTGTAAAGCAATGAGTCGCATGTCAACACAAGAACTGAAGTCAACATTATCTTTCTTCAATTGGGCCAACTGGCGGTGAATCGAGGAAATACACTACATCTAACAAAACAGTTGGGTATTTTGTCAATTGTCTGCAGGAATTATCAAAAAGAAAAAAAAAAAAAGAAAAAAAAAGTTCAAATGTTTGTAGAACTTTGGGACTTAACTACGGGGTCATCAGTCCCTAAGCTTACAAACTACTTATGAACTAGCTAAGACTAAGGACGGCACAAATATCCGTGCCCGAGGGGGGATTCGAACCCCGAAACGTAATGGCAGTGCAGACTGTGACTGGAGTGCCTCAGTCCCCTCGGCCACCGCGGCCGGCGCACGAATTATTTCAATTTACATTTAAAGAGAAATACTAAAATGAGCTCTTAACATGGAAATTAAGCGTTTCCGGACACATGTCCACATGACATATTTTCTTTCTTTGCGTGTGAGGAATGTTTCTGAAAGTTTGGCCGTACCTTTTTGTAACACCCTGTATAAATCTGGACTGGATTGGAAAAGTCTAAGAGGCCGTGCTAAATTTTGTTCCGGTAGCCTATATAGAGATAGAGAGGTACGCTGTTGGAGCCCGCGAGTAGAGGGATGTTCAGCAGCAGTGTTTGTGTGTGTGCGTGTGGCGCCCCTGGAGAGCGGGTGTTCCCCTAGCTGCGTTGCGGCAGACAAAAGCGCGGGTAACGAGAGCCGGCCGGCCAGCCGTTTGTCGCGCTGGGCGGCGCGCTGGGGCGACAAATCACAGCGCCGCCCACACCGCGTGCTCTACTGTGCCGCCGATACCGCCGCCCACGCCTCCCAGCTCGCAGCTAGCACCTCGCTACGCGCTGCTGGAACATTGCAGCTGGCCTAGAGTTGTGGTGCGTTTACGGTGTACCCTCGCTGCTGGCACATCGCTACTCGCTACAAGCCGGCGATAGTCAACCACGCGCTGTTCATATCGATTTTAGTGGGATGATGCATATAATATCTTTCCTGCATCGTCTGATGACAGTGAAAATATTCGTTCACTACAAAGATGTAGTGGACTGTAGGGGACTGAGGCGCTTCAGTTACGGTCTACACGGCCACTGCGGTCCGGGGTTCGAATCCCCCCTCAGGCATGGATATTTGTGCCGTCCTAGTTCGTAAGTAGTTCATAAGTAGTTTGTAAGTTTAGGGACTGATGACCCCGTAGTTGAGTCCCATAGGCTTTACAAACATTTGCACATTTTTTGCACAAAGATGTAGTTATCTATATACAGGGTGTTACAAAAAGGTAGCCGGCCGCGGTGGCCGAGAGGACTGAGGCGGTCCAGTCACGATCTGCACGGCCACTGCGGTCGGCGGTTCGAATCCCCCCTCTGGCATGGATACTTGTGCCGTCCTTAGTTTAAGCTAGTTCGTAAGTAGTTTTTAAGTTTAGGGACTGATGACCCCGTAGTTAAGTCCCATAAGCTTTACAAACATTTGATCATTTTTAAACAAAAAGGTACGGCCAAACTTTCAGGAAACATTCCTCATACACAAAGAAAGGAAATATGCTATGTGGACATATGTCCGGAAACGCTTAATTTCCATGTTAGAGCTCATTTTATTACTTCTCTTCAAACCACATTAATCATGGAATGGAAACACACAGCAACAGAAAGTAACAGCGTGACTCAAACACTTTGTTACAGGAAATGTTGAAAATGCCCTCCTTAGCGAGGATACGTGCATCCACCCTCCGTCGCATGGAATCTCTGATGCTCTGATGCAGCCCTGGAGAATGGCGTATTGTATCACAGCCGTCTACAATACGAGCACGAAGAGTCTCTACATTTGGTACCGGGGTTCCGTAGTCAAGAGCTTTCAAATGCCCCCATAAGTGAAAGTCAAGAGGGTTGAGGTCAGGAGAGCGTGGAGGCCATGGAATTGGTCCGCCTCTACCAATCCATCGGTCACCGAATCTGTTGTTGAGAACCGTACGAACACGTCTAATGAAATGTGCAGGAGCTCCATCGTGCATGAACTACATGTTGTGTCGTACTTGTAAAGGCACATGTTCTAGCAGCACAGGTAGAGAAGAACACTAACCAGTTTATGCTATGTACTGATGTGCTTGATGCTAGTACTGTAGGGCAATGAGTCGCATGTCAACACAAGCACTGAAGGCCACATTACCTTCCTTCAATTGGGCCAACTGGCGGTGAATCGAGGAAGTACAGTACATACTAAAGAAACGATTGGGTATGTTGACAATTGTCTGCACGAATTATTTCAATTTACATTTAAAGAGAAATTCTAAAATGAGCTCTAACATGGAAATTAAGCGTTTTTTGAGACATGGAGACATAACATATTTTTTTCTTTGTCTGTGAGGAATGTTTCCTGAAAGTTTGGCCTCACCTATTTGTAATACCCTGTATATCTTGTTGCGCAAGGGTTAGCGCAGCTGCCTAGAAAGCAGGAGGCTCGGCTTCGAGTCCCGGCCAAAGCACAAATGTTCACATATCCGTGTTGCTTAATTAGAGCACCTACCGGCAGCTGAGGCAAGAGTATGTCAACTAAACAGAATAGCTCCACATAGCGACGCCCATTCTTTCGGAAACGTCCGGAAGAAGTTACTTACTTGACTTAGTTCCTATCGTTCCCTCTGGAACATAGAGCCGATACGAAATGTCTCCACCTAATGCAATTTCTGGCAAGTCACTTCACTTCACTGCAGGTTTTCTCATCCTCTGCAGCTTCTCTCTGGATCGTTCTTTTCCAGATGTGTTTGGAATCACCTCGTTTCCTAACTCCTTGAGGGTTCCAGTCCAATGCCACCTTTTCAATAGCTCAATCAGGTTTTCTTAACGTATGCCCACTCCATTCCCATTTTCTTTCCTTGATTTGTATGTTGATTGGTTGCTGATTTGTCTCTCTCCAAAGATCTTGATTCGTCATTATATTTGGCCATCTCACGTTTAAAATACGCCGGAGACAACGGTTAATAAAAACTTGGAGCTGGTTTTTGATGTGGTTAGTCACTTTCCAAGTTTCGCAACCATACATTAGAACTGCCTTCACGTTGCTATTGAAAAGCCGGAGTTTTGTTTTCCTTGTTCCTGTTTCTCCAAATGGGGTACAGATGGACAAACGCACCATTTACTTTGTGGATGCGACTACGGACATCCTCCTCGGCGCCTCCTGTAGTCGTGACTATACTTCCGAGGTAGAGGAAAGATTGGACCTGCTCTACATCCTCTCCATTGATGGTCAGCCTAGTGGTGGTGGTCGAGTTTATTCGCATTTCTTTGGTTTTGCGAACATTTATCGTGAGGCCTGCAGCTTCTCCTTCACTCTGTAACGTGGCCACTTTCTTTTCGATGTTCCATTAAGTAGATGTTGTCTGCGAAATCTAGATTTTCGAGCGTATCCCGCATTCCCCGTTGTACGTAATTCTGAAATTTCGTTATATTGTGAAAGTCTATCCAGGGCGAAGGAAACCGCGGGGCGAAGTTGTGAGTGCACCGCCCTTGTAGGGGGAGATAGTCGCCTTCTCCTCGGCGTCGTTGCGCCTGGGCCGGTGCGTCGGGCATAATGCTGGCCAGCTGCCGACGTAACGCCGCCTGCCGGCCAGAAGATTCCCCCCAAACAGGAACAAGTTGGGACGTCCGGCCTGGCCAAAGTTTTAATTGCAGTCCTAACCTTGGTCTGCCTCCGCCGCCGCCGCCGCTGCTGCTGTGGTATTTCAAGTTCGCCAGCCTGCCGTCGTTGTGTGCGCAACTTCGGACTCCATTTTATTCTCTCGTCGAAGGGCGGCCCGCCAGCCCGCCTGTGGATAACCGTCCGTTAATTGCTTCTGCTATTCACAGCGCCTGTGGTCGTCACGGCCAGGGGTTCAGTGTGCGCCGCTTCACAGCCTAACATTTCTCGTTACGGAAACCTGCTCCAAGCCATTGGTGAAATGAACGTGAAAAGACGTTTGGAACAAGTCGTTTAGCTACAGCCTCGACTGTACTGATGTTTTAGATTCTTTCAGGGCGGACTCGCCTCTGAACGGACTGTGCGGTACTTTAATGCATGACTTTTTATTTGAAGCTAAAAAAACTACCACGATTAATACGAGGTATCTCCACAAAATACGTACCGTTTGGTTATATAAAACAAACGTGTACAGATACAGAAAAAATATTTATTGTACAAAAATATACAACTATTAAACCACTTTTCTGCCATAGCTTCCGAAATTTTGTAGGCATTTGTCATAGCGTGGCAGAAGTCTTTGTATGCCTTCTTCGTAGAAGGTTGCCGCCTGTGTATTCAACCATGTGGTAACATATTCTTTCAGCTCGTCATCATCGCAGGAGTGTTGACCACCATGGACAGGTTTTAGGTGTAAGAAGAAAGACGCCAGGAGCGAGACTGTACGGAGGATGATCATACACGTCCCAGTGAAATTCCCGTAAGATTTGTTTGGTCACATTCGCCTTGTGAGGTCGGGCGGCAACGTGAAGGGAAGAAGAAGACTCCTTTCATCTCTTCTTACACCTAAAATCTGTCCTTGGTGGTCAACACTTCAACGATGATGAGCTGAAAGAACATGTTTGCCACATGGTTGAATACACAGACGGCAACCTTCTATGAGAAAGGCACACAAAAACTTGTCCCACGCTATGACGAGTGCCGACAAAATTTCGGAAGTTATGTAGAAAAGTAGTTGAACAGTTGCAGATTTTTATACAACAAATATTTTTTTTCTGTATCTGTGCACGTTTGGTTTATATAACTAAACTGAACTTACTTTGTGAACATACCTCGTATATGGTGAGTATGTAAAAGGGTAAGCAGTCAACATTCCGAAGATTGGTCTGAACACCACAGTGCTTTACTAGGCATGGTCCTGTTTGGAGGTGGTATTCCGTTGCCTTCCTCCGAACTTCGAACTGACTTACCCGGCTAGTTATACGGGGACCTACAGTTTAACGTAGGTTCGAAACCACGATGGTACTCTGATATTTTTCACATCAACAGCACTGCCAGAGGTGAAAGAAGTGGAAAGTGACAGATAAAAATTCTTGGACGTGGCAGGGATCGAGCGCGCGATCCTTGGATTCGTCTAACACTCTACCGCTACCGAGCTGCACAGTGAGTATATACTAAGTGAGAAAAATTAAAAAAAAAATCCGTAACATTATTATGCACTACTCGCAACAAACCGCTCTTAGCTGGTCAGCTATATAGTGCTTCCATGATGCATCCGATGCAGTAAATATCACTATTGTGCCGAGAGAGGTGGCGCAGTGGTAACACACTGGACTCGCATTCGAGAGAACGGCGGTTCAAATACATTTCCGTGATTTCCCTAAATCACTCTATGCAAATGCCGTGGTGGTTCCTTTCAAAGGGCACGGCCGATTTCCTTACCCCATCCTTCTACAAACAATCCGAGCGTAAGCTCCGCCTCTAATGACCAAGCTGTCGACACGGCCTTAATCACTTATATGATTGACAACTTTTACTTGGCAAAGGAGGTATAATAAAGTAAACAAACGAACATATTATGAGTAACTCATTGCAGCTAACTGTCGTAGTAATGCAGTCGCTCTCTGCGACTTCTAATTACTGGGACGTGCTTCTTGCATATGTAATACTATGTATACAAGTAGCTGCAAATAAATTTTTGGTAAAATGTTGGTCAGTTTGAGAGATAGTAGAAAATATTAGGTATGCAGGGATCAACTACACTGTGCATTACAGGGTTAACGTTATCTCTTCGCGTGACACCATGCAGGCTGTATAAGCGGACAAGAACAAAAAATTCTCTGAATTTTCCCGGATTTCCCGGGTGAAAATTAAACATTTTCTCGGTTGTAAATACACTTATAAGGAGTGGAAAACCGTTTTCAAGGGGGAATTACGCTATTCTGTTATAAGTGACGATATACTTGAGACCCGGTCTGTTAGCCGTGCGCTTTCCGAGACGGGGAGGCGTACCGGCCCCGCTTCGAAGCCGCCCGGCGGTTTATCGAAGGGGGTTGTAGTTTTTAGGCGGTTTTCCACATCCGCCTAGGTAAATACCGGGCTGATCCGCAAGTCCCGTCTCAGTTATACGATTCGCAAACATTTCGTAACACTTAACACATATCACACTATACGCATATATTTTGAGGTAGCCGCGGTGGAGTAGCCGAGCTGTCTAAGGCACTTCGCTGCGAAGCGCGCGGTTGCTCGCCGTCGGAGGTTCCAGTCCTCCCTAGGGCATGGGTGTGTGTGTGTGTGTGTGTGTGTGTGTGTGTGTGTGTGTGTGTGTGTGTGTGTGTGTTGTCCTTAGGTTAGTTTACCTAGGTTTAAGTAGTTTGAAAGTTACGGACTGATGATCACGCAGTTTGGTCCGATAGATTTACAGACATTTGATTTTGAAGTACACATTTCGTCCTGAGGGCCATGGTGTGGCGACAGGAAGGGCATCCGACCACCCCGTAAACATTAACATGGCAAATCCGAATTAACAAGTGACGATATACTTGGCTCGGGACAGAAAAATTTATCAATTCTTTAGGCGTAGTACTTCTCACAAGGAAAGTACATGGGCTCGAACAAACATATATGTATGAACGTTTGGTTACAGAATCTCTACGTACACCTCAATGTGCTGGTGTGTGTCGTTTTTCTGCAAAGCTCTGAACCATGCTCTAGATAGCACTGTAGATGTAATTGTAGACGCGATACGTAATGCAGATATCTTAACTATAACTTATGTAATAATCATCGTACATATTCTCTCGGGGATTGTCATCAAAGACCGTGATGATAGTTGCAACTTTAACCTTCTTCCCGAAAGACTGTTGGTATTCATTGCCACTGCTTCCATTGCCTCTCCCCGCACTTACCGTAGCACTACCGCTTGCAATCATTTGTTCGTCATTATCATCCCTATTATCATCATTATGTTTTAGTGTTACAACAGTATCTAACTTACGCTCATATTTCGGTACCATAACAGATACGAGAAAGCATGCAAATGATTCATCTTCTACACTAATACCATCTTCACTAAGAAGGGTTCTTCGTAACTTCATCTCAACTAATCGCAATACATTAGCAGGATTGATTAGCAATCGCCACCCCATCTGAAGCTTCACCACACAAATAACGTCACAAAACGAAACTTCGGAGGCACACTGCACCGTCCGTACTGGCGAACAGACAGGTCAAAGTGCAATGTGGCAAGGCACACGCAGAGGCCTCTAACGGACGACTGCAGAGTTTTGCAGATGCGGGAGTATCACTAGTGCAGTAAGGGATCTTTACATTATCTCTCGTACGATTTTGGTGTATATGTGTTTGTTCGAGCCCAAGTACTTTCCTTGTCAGTGATAAAAAGCACTTACAACGTCTGCGTAGTTTTTTTTTTTTTTTCTAGTGGGGGGAGGGGGGGAGTCGCTGTAGATGTTGGTAACGACCTAAGAATTGATGGGAAGTAAGAAGACCAATCATGAGTAAGGTGGAAACATCCAGTGACAATGTTTTATTTTTTTGAGAACCCGGTGGGGGGAGGGTGACGCTGCATCCCTTTCCCATGGATACGCCACCGCCACGTACTTCAAAATGTAGTCCCGCAACTTTTATACAGCCGACAAGTGGCGCGTAATTTGCCTCATACGTCTCTCGTCAGTGGAGCGGCGTCCGTTCAGTCGGTGTTGGAGCGCGAAATGGCCTGTGCAGGCGACGTGACCCCACCAACCGTGGCGTACGGAGTCCGTTTGACATTTTCGCCCCGTTTTTCATTTACCCGCAACACTGTCTGATAATGCCACTAATGCTCTCGCAGTCTGTAATTTCATTGTAGACCGTTCCATCACAACCAACACGAATACGTACCGACCGCAGTGCACTTTAATTTCCATCCACTCTGGTTTTTTACGTAGCAATCACGGTAATGGGCGCGCATTCCATCCTGAAATTGAGTCCACACTCTCTGCACAGCACTGTCAAGTGCATGGCAGAGGGCGCTGACTATATCAGTTAACTTACCAGGGCTTTTATACCTTTATGATTCGTGCATGAAGTACAGGGCGAAGTACAGGAAGTCCACGTGACATAGGTTCAAGCAGTCGTCGAACGTCTGCTGCAGGAATATGAGACATTCTGCCTCTATGGCCGCCCATCATTGTGAAAGTGTTGCTAGTGAAGGACTTTGCGCACGAACTGACCTCTAGAATGTGTCCCTTAAACGATCAAAATCAAATGTGTGTTAAGCGTATGGGACTTAACTGTCCCTAAACTCAGAAACTACTTATGAACTACCTTATACTAAAGACCAGACAAACATCCATGCCCGAGGGGAGATTCGAAACCCCGACCGTAGCGACCGTGCAGACTGTGACTGGCGCGCCGCAGACCGCTCGGCCACTGCGGCCGGCAAAGTGTTCTGCTTCACAATAATACTCGACCACACGCCACAGGTGACACACAAACTCTTATTCAGAATTTTGAATGGGAGCATTTTGACCGCACGCCGTGCAGACCTGACCAGCCGCCACCGGACTATCACTTGCTCTTATACCTGGAACGGAAGCTTCGATGGAAACGTTTCCAATGTGACCTCGAATTGAAACTCGGTTTGCAGCAAAGTTTCTTTAGACTGTCGGCATCGTTCACTGAGGTAGAACTAGATAAATTGATCGATTTCTACGACTAATGCCTCAACAACGGTGGAAAGTATCTGGAAAAGTAGTTCTTTTTATGACGCCTTGGTGCAGAGCACGCGGATCCTCACCGTCGGAGGTTTGAGTCCTCCCTCGGGCATGGGCTTGTGTGCAATCATATGTTTAAATTATTTGAAATAGTTTGTAAGCCTAGGGACTGATAACCTTAGTAGTCAAGTCACGTAGACGTACAAGCATTGCATTGTTTTGCTCTTAGAATGAAACTTTCACTCTGCAGCGGAGTGTGCGCTGGTATGAAACTTCCTGGCGGATTAAAACTGTCTGCCGGAACCGGGATTCGAACCAGGGATCTTAGTCTTTCGCGGGCAAGCGCTCTACCGACTGAACTATCGTGGCATGTGGCACAGTTCGTCCTCAAATTCTTAATTTTTGCCACTTTCTGAACCTGTTTTGTAGTTATGTATTTAAAGGAGACATAGATGATGGGAACAATGGCAGGAGGGTATCCATAATGAGGAAAACAAAGAAAAACTGGGAATGAGCACCATCCATGAAGCAGTTAGAGCGAACAGACTGAGATGGTGGGGTCATGTTATACGCATGGGAGAAGCAAGGTTACCTGAGAGACTCATGATCTCGGCAGCGGAGCATAAGAGGAGTCGAGGTAGACCAAGAAGAAAGTACTTACAAGAAAAGTACTTGGGCTCAAACAAATATGTATACACGAAAATCGTGTGAGAGATAATGTGAAGGTTCCTCATTACACTATTGATATTCCCTCATCTGCAAAGCTCTGCAGTCGTCCATTAGAGGCCTCTGTGTTTGCCACGCTGCACTGCACCCTGACCTGCCGGTACACCAGTAGTGAAGGTACAGTGTGCCTCTGAAGTTGCGTTTTGTGACGTTATTTGTATAGTGAAGCGTCGGATGTGTTGGCAATCCTGCTAATATAGTGTGACTGGTTTAGATGAATTACAAAGAAACCTTCTTCGTGAACTTGGTATTGGTTTAGATGATGAATCATTCGCATGTTACCTGGTATCTATTATAGTGTTTGTAATGTATGCTCATATTTCTGCGCTATAATATATACCAGAAAACATGTGAATGATTCATCTTCTACACCAATACCGTATTCACGAAGAAGGGCTCTTCAGAATTTCATCTCAACCAATCGCATTACATTAGCAGGATTGATTACTAATTGCCGACCCATTTGATTCTTCACTACACAAATACCGTCACAAAACGCAACTCCAGAAGCACACTGCACCGTCACTACTGGTCCTGACTGGCATACTAGCAGCTCAATATGCAATGCATCATGGCACATGCAGAGGCCTCTAATGGGCGACTGCAAAATTTTGCAAATGCGAGAGAATCACTACTGCAATAAGAGACCTCTACATTATTTCTCACATGATTTTGGTATATTTGCGTTTGTTCGAGGCTGAGTACTTCTTAGATTCGGTCCAGAATGATTTGGAAGTAAAAAGTATAACATCAGATGAGGCATCAATGTTAGCATTGAATAGGGGATCATGGAGGAATTTTATTAGGGGGACTATACTCTAGACTGAACGCTGAAAGTCACAATCAGTCTCTAATGATGATGATGATGATGCTGAGTTTTCGCGACTGAACTCGGATAAATACACACGCTAACCGAAAGAGTGTTACGCACATGTAAAGTTGGCTCGGACGTTTGCCACCATAATGGCCGCCGAGGCGCTCTTCAATTTGCCCGTTGTTGGCAGTCGGCCGCTTACGGAATTGCGGGGCCCTGGCCGGCACATAAGAGCGAAGAGTGTGCACGGCTCACTGGCTGGCTGCGGCATCGGCAGTGGCCTCTTCCACAGTGCGGGCGGGGCAGCGGGCGCTATTGGAATATTTGCGGCCCGCCATCGGAATGCTCATCAGCCGCATAGCCAGACGGATGGCGGCAGCAGCCGCCGAGGAAGGAAGCAGGAGGAGGCAGGGCCGGATAACGGCCGCAGATGGAAATATCAAGATGGAGTTGATAACTTTTTATGCATAAGCAATGGCGGCGGAGCGCAGCAGGCAAATGTATGCGCGCCGCGGCTGGCAGTCGGGGGTGGGAGCGGGGGCGGCGCGGGGGCGGTGGCAGGTGGGGGCGGCGGGGGCGGCATTTTGAGCGGCGGTGGCTGGGCTGGACTCTGCGGCGTGGGCCGCAGCCGGGCGCCGCGCCGCGGGACCGCGCCAATTAACTGCCGCCGTGTTTTGCCCCCGCGCGTAAATTACGCGCTGGCGCTGGCTGCAAAAACACCGCCGCGCGTGCGGTGCAGCCCTGTTAATAAATATCACATAAATGTCCGGCCGGCGCGCGCGCTACGTCAAACGGCGCACCACGCCGGCGGTCTCGAACTGTTGAGCCGCTGCAGGCCGCGTCCACACACACCGAGTCCTGACACTCTGCACTCGCATTCCGGTGGTTCAAATCCACCTGCGGCCGTCCACGTTTAGATTTTCCGTGATTTACCTAAATCAGTGTTACTGAAATCACTCTACGAACTTCGTTGCCCCCCGTTCTCTAGCAACAGTTACAACCCCCCCAGAGGCTCACGGTTCTTTCGTGGTAAGTGCGTGGCGAGCACAGGGCCCCAAGCTAATGCAGTATTCCTTCCTTCTTTACTTCCCCTCCTTTCCTATTCCCACTCCTTCCCCTCTTCACCGGAGGACTGATAACCTCAGTAGGTTAGTCCCCCTATCCCATCCTAACAACGCAACCCAGTTACATCTGTTTTAAAGCTTCTATTTTGTTGAATTTAATAATTTCATGCTCTTCAATCTGAGAGATAAGTAATTTTATTTGTTAACCTGTCCTCTTTAGCGGTATTGATTAATTAAATCTGTGGTGACATATCTTGCGCCATTAAGTTGGCAGTACGACAATAAACGCCTCTGGGAGAGACCTCGGTTTGTCGAGAGAGCGCCTTCCCTAGCAAGGGAACAGTCAACAGTCTACTCCTGGTAGACACTTGTCATTCCATGCAAAGACTTCCTGTGTTTCCTGTATGACTGTACTTGCTGTGTCATTGACAGTGCACTTTTCTTCTGTTCAAAGTTAAGTAGTGTTTTAAATTATACAGTAAAGGGAAGGGGGAATCTTAGGGTTTAACGTCCCATCGACAGCGTGGTCATTAGAGATGGAGCTCACGCTCGGAGTTTTGGGTAAGGATGGGGGAAGGAATTCGGCTTTGCCCTTTGAAAGGAACCATCCCGGCATTTACCTGGGGTGATTTATGGAAATCACGGAAAATCTAAATCTGGATGGCCGGAGGTATACATTAAAGGACTTTACTGAGCTGATGGTACTTTGATTATAACAGCTCGCTACGGACCCTAGGACACAACACTATCTTCATTGCCCCCACTCCAAACCGAGACTGTGGTCATGTGGCATGCAGTTTTATCACCCTGCACGTTCCCTATTTCTAATACTTCTTGCTCAGGAAACATGTAACTTATTTTCAGTTCTGTTTTTTTTTTTTTTTTTTTTTTTTTTTTTTTTTTTTTTTTTTTTTTTAAGAATTTTGTAAATCCCCACCCCCTTGCAACGTCTGATGATGCCCAGAAGAGGCGAAACGCGTCGTTTATAAATAAATGAAGCATCAGTTTTGTGCAACCAAGACTGTTTTTTTACCAACGTAAATCAGTGCTTTTTTGCCTGTGGGTCGCGAAGTCTTTCTTGGGGTGCGTCGTCACAGAAGGAAGAAGTTGCACCGTACAGTAACTAAGGGTTCAGTAATACAAAAACCTAAATGAAATTTATTTAACGTTAAAATTACGGAGTTCTTTGCGTAATATTAATTATGAATTGAATAATTATAGATTTCATACAATAATTAATTCTGAAAATTCGAAAAAAAATGGCATACACTCGGTGTTTGCTTCCAGGTGATGTCTCGGAGTTACTTTTTACTGGTAGGTGTGTGGAACTGGATCCTGTCAGATTTGGTAGCTCTCCTCACATTCAAGAGGCTTAGGGTTTAACGTCACGTCGACAGCTTGGTCATTAGAGACGAAGATAACGCTCGGAATTTTGGATAAGGATGAGGAAGAAAATCGGCCGTGTCCTTTTGAAAGGAACCATCCCGGCATTTGCCTGGAGTGATTTAGGGAAATCACGGAAAACCTAAATCTGGCTGGCCGGAGGTGGATTTGAACCACCATCCTTCCGAATGCGAGTCCAGTACATTACCACTGCGGCACCACGCTTGGTCCTTACATTCAGTTCCGACAAATGGCAGCTCACAATAACCAAGGTATTTGGGTTCGAATCCTGAACAGGCTTCGCCATTCAGTTGTCACGAAAGGTGAATAATATCGCTTCAGTAAACTGAAGTTATTCATTTGTCCCTTACACCACCCGGCATTTTCGTTGCATTGCTTTCAAAAGACGTTATTGCTGCGCCAACTTGGCTTTGTCACTACTACCTCACAAAGAGAAGACAACTTTGCAAGCATCTGACATCACTTTCGGCATCGTTTCCTGAGCCACAAACTTTATCGTACAGGCTCAGTTTGCGTCAGTGAAGTTCACGAAAGCTGCAATTATCAATTTAGCAAGTTAGAGCTGCCCGTCTACTTACGTAAGTTTTCCCACTACAAACTTTAAGCCCGTAAGTGTTGTTGATATATCTAGATATTCTACAAAATCTCTTTGTCTACATTCCCACTCTTTCTAAATCGAAAAATATATTTCTTTCCGGTCACCACAAGCAAATCACTTGGAAGACATGTATAATGGTATTTCCTCACCGTGATTTCGTTTTCAAATCATCCAACAAAAATTTGATCCAGTGGAAAGCATAGTAGAATCCAGCTAGTTGTGATATTTTCTGAGCAAATCGACTCAATACCACGTAGACAATAAATAAATAAATAAAATAAAATTAAATTTAAAAAATAAAAATAAAAATAAAAAATAGCAGTGGTTATCGACACTGAAAAATTTAAATTAGTGTAATACAGAACACAGTTGACCGCTAAACTTTGTCGAAATACTTTCATTCGTTCTAGATAATGGACCATTGTGTTCAGTCAGCTGAAGAGCCAGAGTTACGGGACCAGATGATTGTGTATCATATACACAGATGGTATCCGAGAATAATAAAAGGTCGTGTCTTATTGTTATTCAACGCAAGTAATTCCAATTTATGAAATATCGCATCTCACTGCACAAGAACATCTAGATGTCATGCACTGGGCTCTGCTTTGTACAATTACTGTTAATGTCTAGGACACCTAATCCATCCCGTTAATTAAAAAATAATTAATCAAGCTGTATGACGCTTCACAGAC
Organism: Locusta migratoria; assembly: GCA_026315105.1. Classification (NCBI taxonomy): domain Eukaryota; kingdom Metazoa; phylum Arthropoda; class Insecta; order Orthoptera; family Acrididae; genus Locusta; species Locusta migratoria. The sequence continues at coordinate 644,111,018 of CM048746.1, forward strand.
GTAACAGCTCTACCTTGGAAACAGCCATAAAACGTTTGTTCGCAATTATTCACTGAATGTTGACATTCAGCAAACACATTGCATATAATTCCAAAAGCGTAGACAGACTCAACGTCGAGATAAATGCTTTTGTTTGCTGAACAGTAACATTCGTTGGTGTGAGTCACGATTCGTATTTATTTGTTTTATTTCCAAACGATGCGTTCCGGGAAGTAATTCGCATTATCAGGGTAGTTTTTTTATGTTTTTGTAAATAAACGAACCATTGTTTTTACAATCGTTGGCTTTCAACAGCCATTTGATGGTGAATATACTAAATCTTCACTTTATATAAATTTTTCCAGCCATCGATTTATAAAGATACTGTGGAGCCTTTAAATGAAAAAGGGTGAAAAACCATTGATTGATTTCAGTTTAGTACAATTTATTATATACAAATAGATCCATACGAGAATAATGCACCAAATTAACATAACAGGTAACCCTTGAATTTGTACCCACTTAAATCAATATCACCATTCCCCATGGTTATCTAGTGGCTCATCTATACCTATAACAAAATTAGGCAATAGGTGCCGACTGGTCGTAACTGAAATTATGAAACAAATATTGCAACTCCAACAAGGTTCTTGGTATCAACAATCAGTCCTTCCTCACATACAGTTAAGCAACAGCTTTTCAAAGACACAATGTGTCGGACAATGTGAATTATAGTCCAGTAGCCTCTGGTTCTATACATAAATACGAAAACAACATTTGCACAGGAACAGCATAAAATGGCCACATACCAGTAAGAATCCCTGCGCTCGAGTCCAGTATATATCTACATCTAATAACACCAAATAATGTAGGATGACGATCGGGCAAGAATACACATGTTCGCCCCTGTACCATCACAACGCGTAATCATACGCCACACCTTGGACTGTAGCAACCACGTTAGGAACCTTCCTTCCCTTTGGATATGTCCAGCCTTCCTCGGCCACCACCACAGGATCCCTTTGGCCAAACTCGTCGGCTCTCCTCCAGTGCAGCACCACTGGAACTGGCGCAACCTCGGCCGCACGTTAGTCATAGCCACGTGATACCAACACCACCGCTATCCCGGTGTCCACCGTCCGACTCCACTCGCTCTCCCCCCTGCCCGTGCGCTCGCCAAAGACCTCGTTTCAATTCAAATGTTTGTAGATCTATCGGACCAAACTGCGGGGTCATCAGTCCGTAGCTTACAAACTACTTAAACCTAGGCAGACTAACCTAAGGACAAACACACACACCCATGCCACAGGGAGGACTCGAACCTCCACGGCGAGCAACCGCGCGCTCCGCAGCGAGACGCCTTAGACCGCTCGGCTACTCCACCGCGGCTAAAGACCTCGTCCCCCACTCCACCAGTGAGATTACCTCTCACAATTGGCACTGCCTGTACCTGGCCACTTTGGTCTGCTAGGGAACGAGGCTGCTGACACTGCGGCCAGGGCTGCCACTCTCCTACCTCGGACAGCTACCGTTTGTGTCCCGTCACAGGACATTCAAGGGGCTATTTGCAGGCGTATTGTTGCATCGTGGCATCGGCTGCGGTCTACGCTTCAGGACAATAAGCTCAGAACCACAAAACCGATCCCGACAGCTTGGAAGACCTCCTCCCGCCCCTCCCGGCGGGAGGAGGTAATGTTGGCCCTGCTGAGAATCGGTCATCGCCGGTTAAGCCACCCACACTTATTAACAGGCGACCACCCACCAGTATGTTCCTGCGGTCACCCGATGACGGTCCGCCATGTTTTAATGTTCTGCTTCAATTTTACTCATATTCGTGTTGCAATAAATCTGCCGTCCACTTTGGAGGACTTTTAGCTGATGACGCACGGGCAGGTGCTAGACTTTTGCGTTTTATGCATATGACAAATCTGTCCAAGGACATTTAATTCCTTCTAATGCTATTTTTTATTTCTCGTTTTAGTGATGTTCTGAAATTCTCCTTATCGGCACTTTTTTTTAATATTGTTTAAAATCAATCTAGGATCACAATCGGGCGCTAATGAGCACTGTAATTGAACGCCGTAAATCCACACACAAAAAAATAAAAAATAAAAAAAATAAAATAAAAAAAAACCTTTAATATTCGCAGAATATATGACATCAACTGCGATTGGGCAAAGCTGAAAATGTGTACCCATCCGGGATTCGAACCCGGATCTCCTGCTTTCTAGGCAGTTGCGCTGATCCCTACACCACTGGGGTCAAAGTGATCACCGCACCTGCAAGGACTACCTAAGCACGCCTCCTGTCAGATACAAATTCCCAGCTTCACCCTGCCCACAGTACTCAAACTCGGAACAAAAAAATGTTCAAATGTTTGTGTAGTCTATGGGACTTAACTACGGGGTCATCAGTCCCTAAACTTACAAACTACTTATGAACTAGCTAACACTAAGGACGGCACAAATATCCATGCCCGAGGGGGGATTCGAACCCCCGACCGTAGTGGCCGTGCAGACCGTGACTGGAGCGCCTTAGTCCCCTCGGCCACCGCGGCCGGCAACTCGGAACAGACGCCACATGTATATATATATATAATATGCCAGTGATGGGCAATGATCCTATCGTTAGTGGGGAGGGGTGGGCAAGTTTGAGGCCCGGGTTCGAATCCCGGCTGGGTACACATTTTCAGCTTTACCCAATCGCAGTTGATGTCATATATTCTGTGAATATTAAAGAATAACAACTGTAGGATCAGAAGTGACGTCTGTTCATTCGGAACAGACGCCACATGTATATTTAAAAAAAAAAAAAAAAAAAAAAAAAAAAATCTGTTAAAATGGCACTGCCAACCGCTAGCGTGTCGATAATTTTGGGACATGTGCCTATCACGGCACAATACATAGATTTCCGGCTGTTGGTTGCACTGAATGTAGCAGGTGTTTGTAGGAGGGTTACGACTGCCGCCTGCCCCCTGGCAGCTACCAGCTGTGCGGTGCCCCACTACTTGTGGCGGCCACCGGCATCCTGAGCCGCGGCGCTCTCGCCTGTCCACGCGCTGACAGCCGGGCAGCCTTTTATCCGCCCACAATCCCTCCTGCCCTCCCCGCGGAGGCGGAGGTGGCTATCCGAGTGCATCGGCTGGTAAGAGCCCGGAGATAAACCCGCCGATCCCGATGAAAGAGTGATGAGTCGGCCCAATCTGTCTGCCTCTGCCGGGATACGCTACCTGCACCCTCCCCCGCCCTCCTCGTATTTCGTCAATATTGTACCGCGCGGGGTTAAAGATGTATGCCGAGCTGATGAACGAGCGCGCCCTCCCCTCGCCAGTACAGTAAAAGGATCCGTTACCAGCCGCCGTGTCGGCCCGGCCCCGGCTCTCGTTAATGGCGGGAGTGGGGAGATACTGGAAGTGATGGGGGGCGGGCGTCGTTAACCCCGCGGGGGCAGCTGCAGGGGGGAGCCGATGGATTCCGACTGTCTCTCCGCCGGCATCTCCCAGGAATTATTGTTGCCGCCGCCGCCGCCCCTGGTCCATCGATTACGAAACCCCGCCGAGAGGGACCACTTTCCAGCGCGGGGTCATCCCCAAGTGGCTCTGGGGGTCCAGGGGACTGCCGAGCGCGTCCAAGCAGTGTTTCTTTCCCCATAAATGCGTCGCTACTGTACTAAGTTCAGAATGAGCTTGCCTCCATTGAATTTAGAGCATTGTATCTGTCCCGAAGAGGAGAGATGTGATGCTTACTGTTGCATGTTTTAGATGTAAAAACACACACAAACAAACAATCAAGCTTTAGAAACCGCTGGCCGCTTCGTCAGGAACAGAGTAAGGAAGCAGGGGAAAAAGGAAAGGATGCGAGTCTTAAGGGAGTGGATGAGGGATTATTTCAATCCCGGGAGTGGAATGACTTATCTTAGGGGAAAAAAAGGAAGGTAAACAAATACACAGACACCCACACATATTCACACGCAAGAACACCTAGGCAGACATTTGTAGAAAGCCAAAGTGTCAAGCACAAAATGTCTGCCTATGTGTGTTTGCGTGCGTGCGTGTGTGTGTGTGTGTGTGTGTGTGTGTGTGTGTGTGTGTGTGTGTGTGTGTGTATTTGTTTACATTCCTTTTTTTCCCCTAAGATAAGTTATTCCACTCCCGGCATTGGAATGACCCCTCATCCACTCCCTTAAAACCCGCATCGTTTCCTTTTTCACCTCCTTTCTTCCTCTTTTCCCGACGAAGCGGCCAACGGTTCCGAAAGCTTGATTGTTTGTTTGTGTGTATTTTTATTTGTGTTTTTTGTGTCTATCGGCGAGCCTGTGCTTTGGGTACGTCAAACGATATATATATAATGTAAAAAAGTATTTGTCATGTGATAATGCTTTGTGAACGTGACTTGCTTATACATTCGACACTCACTCCTTCCCTTTATCTCTGTCTCTATCCTCGTTCCCCTCTCTTTGTCCCTCTGATCCTCCTCCACCTCCCCCTCTACCTCTCCCCAAACTCCCCCCTTTTCTCTCTGTCCAACTGATCCTCTTCCCACCTCTCTCTGTCTATCTCCACCTCCTACCTCTTCAATCCTCTTCACCTTACTCTCCCTGTTCATCTCCTTCTCCGAGCTCTCTTCGACAGTTTCTTCTCCTCCTCCTCTATCTCTTTGTATATCTCTCTCTAATCTTCAGGCTTGTATAGTGTTTCGTGCAAAATTATATATATATAGTTGGTGGCCGAATGCTTTGAAACTTTAATACATTGCCCTGGAATATGCGCATGTTTTATATACCTATTTTTCCCCATTTGTCACATATCAATTTTACAATTGCGAAACGTTAGAAAAAAAAGTTACGTACGTATTAATTATACGTCATATGTTAACATGATGGCTATCTGAACACCTTCCTGACTTAGAATGCAACGTTGTGTCAAAATTTGAAAGCAATCGGTCAACAACATTCGAAGTTCAACGATTTTGCACAAACGAACATCTGCATGTTTGTAACGAACCCAATTGGCGATTCACTGATTACTAAAAAACGCGTCCGAAATCGAATGCAACCGTGAGAATTTTTAGGATATTAGAGATTTTGAACAAACGTACATTTATATTTTTTCTTATATAGAAAATGTAGATGTTCCTAACAAAAAAATCTCCGTATATTTTTGATGTAATGCTTTGAAATTTTGAAGCAACGTTTCTCTGGAATATGCACAAGTTTTTATGTACTTACATTTTAAAATATAACATGTATGAATGTATATAAATTCTTTAATTGGCAAACGTTCTAGAACATTTCCCAATTAAAGAATTTATATACATTCATACGTGTTATATTTTAAAATGTAACTATAACAACCATGTGCGTATTCCAGGGATATATAACGCGAATATATTCAATAAAATTTAATACTATTTAACTATTACAAGACTTGCACGTCATAATGCTCTCAAACAATCTTTGCTGCTTATGGTAAAAGAGCCTCTAATGATTATGTTGTGGTTCTCGAGGTACAACTGAAATTATATATTTGTGTGTGTCTGTGTGCGTGTGTGTTTTTTTACTTGCAAAACCGTAAATCTTCGTACTTTCTTGACATATTGCTTTAAATTGTGACACGACGTTGCATTCTAATGCAGGAAGATTTTTAGATACCTGTTTATATAATTATAACAAAGACTGGTAATGAGAGCATAACGAGTTGGCAAGCATTTCTTGTGATAGTGAAATGAGTTACGATAATTACGAATTTTATTAAAGTCGTCGCCTTAACATTCTATTTGCGAAGATATTAATCAGCTTCGTCTTTCTAGTAACTCGCTTAAACAAAACCAGAAATGCATGCCATGACAGAGTATCCCGCCAGACAATACACATTGCTAGACGGAATCCCATAGCCGCGGCGTAGTACCTGGGCAGGCCACTTGCTCCCCCAGGAGCGCTGCTGTCGCTTGTTTACAGTCGATACCAATGCTTCGACATTGTTCCGATGTTTTGTGGACGCAATGGCGGCGAAACTGATTATCAGACAATACTTTCATTAAAGGTGCACCTTGTTCCGATGTACACGACATTCCTGAAAACGTGAAACAATAATGAATGCCTACAGTAGATGAGAGTGCGTCTACGATACCAGGATAATGTTTTAAGTGAGAACCGATTTGTAATGGAGAAGCTCTACCACTGATGGTAACTTTTTTTTTTCTTTTTCTTTTTTCGTACTGATTTTTGTCAGTAATAATGTGATAAACTACGGATCTTGAAACTTATGGAAATTTCTGATGTAGCTTGTTAGTAATGAAGCGCATGTTTTGGCGATTTGCTTGACCAATTTTTCAAGCAGTCCATCCAAATTAAAACAGACACTTCACTATTGACAAGCTGCATTTGGAATTTCCACAACTTTCGAAGTTTATCACATTTTTACTGACCAACATCAATAGAAAACAATGTGACTAGCCCAAACTTAATGACACGACTTGTCAAATCCGTGAATCTCCATAGTGACTATGTTTACGTGTGAAAAAACACGCATTTTCCGTTTGTGATACAATTTAAGTTTATAAATAAACTTCATCTTGATCCATTACAAATCTTTTTTACTTTAAAATGTTCATCGTAATATTCGGAGCTTGAAATAACATTAAGAATGACAGTTGAAACAGCCTCTTCGTTCTAATTGTACCTGACTCGGGTATTTATGTTCTATATGCATTAAGCACTTAATCAGATAAAAAGGCAAAAACTAAAGTATGACACTACTGTTCTCGTCTGACGTTGGAGAATGTACATTTGTGGTTAGGAACCACCTCAGCCTTTGTAATAAACAAAGTATGAAATTAGCAGTATTTTTTACATGAGATATTTATTGTTTGATGTTTAATCGTGTGGATATGTGTATGTAGCACAAGAGACTAACGTTATCGGTGTGAGAAATAAGTGTGTGTTTATTAGACCTGCTACAAGTCGACTAGAAATGATTGCCGAGTAGGTGTCATCTCGTATTGAGTACGACGGTACTCATTAAATCACAATTGATCTAAGAACTATTGAACGGGCAGGATATAATTAGAAATCTTCACGTTTATAACCTGTAATTCAGCTATACGTGCAGCTCTATAAAGATGATATCTACTAAATGTGTTTTCCGCTGTTCAGTATTGCGCTTAACGGTTGCTGTTGAACAGTGCAATTGAAACGTTGAGTTGGAGAAAAAGAAAAAGCTACCAAATGTCCCTGGAGACATTTCGAGATAGAAACGTCTGTGCGAAGTTAAGAGTTCATTATTAGCATGAATTGTGGTAACGAAACGTCCGACTTGCATCCTCCGCGGCTAATAATTTACGTAGCTCTGGGATACAACTGCAGAATTCGTGTTGTTAAGCTCAATGTTTTTACTGGTATGCTTTATTTCCGCCAGCCTGACACGGACCATAATTCACAACTCGCTAATGAAGTCAGAGTCCCAACACGGACCATAGTCTCTTATCATCCAACAGTCTTCTCCCAAGGGTTTCACCCAAGGGAGGGAACACATTCACTGAGCTCATTTGGTCCAAACCGCTCCACGTTAAAATCACTGTTCCGTTGTGACTTCTAAAATTTTCCGGCGTATTTCCTCCTCCAGTAATTTTCGGGTATGCAGCCGGATACCAATGGCATTCTGCAACGACATTTCGGCCCAGATACGTCCGGCCATCTTCAGGTGAGTAGGCAACTACTGAAGAGCGCAGGTACGTTCGCGGTATTTATGCCGGGTATTGCGCAAGCGAAATACGCTGGAGTCAGTTGTCAGAGTCGTGGAGACAGTCAGCCGGTATTTTGCGAGCATGGTCCCTGTCAGGAGGCGGCTACTAACATGACTTACCAAAGCGGCAGCGGAGGTCTGTTCGACTGACGGTCGAACAGCCGCCGTCGCCGCCATGTTGCAGATGTTCTATAACGCGGTGTTTCTCTGGTCTCTGTGCAGGCGCTAACTACTCGGAATACCCGTACATCCAATACCTTACACGTAAGTGCCCCGTGGCAGCCCGACAAACTAAATCGGAAACAATGTGCGTGGATCGTAATGTTCTCTGAGCTCTCCGTCACGAAAACAGGTATTTCTCCTCACAGTACAGTGCTGATAACAGCATTGTCTTCACTCCAAAAAGCGACATCTTCGAAACAAATGATAGTTATTTGTAATACATACGTTTATTAGAAGTATCGTCTTATTTTACATTTTTTAAGCTTCTCTTCTAGCACGAATTATGTACAGGGTGTTTCACTAAGTATGTTTGCTTCTGTAACTTATAAAATAATAGGTGACGGGAAATTTTAATGCGGTAGGTCAACACAAGAAATGTTACACTTTCTGCGGAGCTATGAACATACTTTATTGTATCTTTTTCCAAAGAGTTACACCATAAAGATATAATTTTTTAAATGGAACAATAGTTTCTTCCATCGTGTATTAGATTCGTTTAAACCAGCTGCATCCAAATCAATTTAAACTACATTCCTATCACTGTTAGTTTGGGAGTTACAACCCTTCAAAATTTAGGAGGCGGAGGCTACGACAGCGTAGCTAACTGGCTGGTGGTCATGAGACAGTGGGCCGTGCCCCGGGGATAGCCACTCGGCCAGTTAGCTACGCTATCGCAGCCTCCGCCCCCGGAACTTTGAAGGGTTGTAGCTCCCAAACTAACAGTGATAGGAGTGTAGTTTAAATTGATCTGGACGAAGCTGGTTTCAACGAATCCAATGCACGATAGAAAAAACTATTGTTCCATTTAAAAAAATATATATTTGTGGTGTAACTCTTTGGAAAATGATACAATAAACTATGTTCATAGTTCCGCAGAAAGTGTAACATTTCTTGTGTTGACCTACCGCATTACAATTTCCCGTCACCTATTATTTTATAAGTTACAGAGGCAAACAGACTTAGTGAAACACCCTGTATAAAAATATGTATTTTTAGACGGTAAAGCAGCGATTACACATGCAACGACTTACGACGCCGTAAATCTTTCCACAAGGAGAGGCTATTTTACAGCCCACGAGTATTTCAACATTGCCACCAGTTTATTTCTACTGAAGAAATGTTAACTTTCTCATGCTGTGCGTCTCCTGATACACGCATTTGCTTTGGAGCTACTGTCTTCGAGTTTGTGAGTAACTGTAATAATGTCAAACAAATCTGCTCGTCAAGTATTGCGCAGTACTCTCTACTACCGTATCGACAAAAGCCTCGATTATGGAACAACAAACGTGGGCAAAATTTTACTTACGGCGGTGGTGGCGTAGTGTGTTGATGTTGGTAACAACGCTTGAAGACTCTTTGAAAACAGAATTATTTAGAATGAGAACTGCATCCGGTCCTCGTAAAGCGAAATTCTGTTGCCAACATTAGTACACAAAGCCGACGCTGCCCGAAGTTAAACTTAACCCAGATGGGTGTGTCATAAAAGGCTTATATCAGAGAGATTAGCATTATCTGAAATAAAGCGTATTACGCGATTTATGTTACTAAAATTATTCTGGCAGATTCTAAAGTTGTTCTCGAATGCCGCTTCGCTTTCCAATGCTGGTTCTTTCATTAATATGTTTCGAAGAGAAAACAACTGCTACGCTTTGTTGTCTCTCATTTTTTTACAACCGTTTCGTTAGTTCAGGTATGGAAATTTGTGCTACGAGGTGTATAACCATGAGAATGGTTTTAGTTGACGCCATATTTAATTCTATGCGTGACAGAATTCGGTAGCTGCATTTATAAACGGTTACTGATGTTGGAGCTTACGCACCATAAATTCATAAATTCATTGCCTGTGTAAACGCCGCTAGAAGTACAATAAGATGGAAGATGAACTCAGGGTTCTACGAAGAGATTGTTGTTTCACCCGAAACTTTGTTAGAATTAAGTAACGAAGTTCCGAGTAACATTAGCATAGAATAAATATGCCTGAAATATTTACAAAGAGCTTTATATATAAGGAATACGCAGAGAAGGTATTATGAACCCATGATTCGTAACATTTTCAGCTGTAACTTCAAAATCTAAAGATAAGCACTAAACGCTTGAAAAACATCGTCAACGGAAACATTTACCTGAAATCTCCGTACGGTGAAAGTAAATGTGGCTCCTTCGTTGTATTCTTGTTTTATGTTCGTGGCACTACCGTACCACGGTAAACTGAACACTACATTAAAATGTTACGTTCTTTCTGTTCTTAGCGCACTAATATCAGTAGTTTGGCAGTGACTATCTGGTGACATAAAGTGAATATTCACCGAAACAATTAATTGCTTACATGCATAAATACGTGTATGCTTTCAAAACTTGAAAGTCAATCATATGAGGAAACACACACACACAATCAACCGTGTGAGGTGTGCATTGTAGGTCGTCTTCCATTGTTGGTGCCCTTTTGCCTGCAGCGTGTGTCGGCAGGAGCAGAATACATACTTATCCCGAGGGCAGCAGAATTCTCAAGTGTCGCTACTTTATCAAACAGCACTCTGCCGTTGTGCTTCTTCGGTGCCAACTTTTGACATTTGAGTGGAATTGATTCTTCTGCCGCCGGAAACGCGACTTTATTCTCCCTTCCATTTCCTTTGAAATGAAATGCTACAACTTTCGCAATTTCATATGTTGAAAAATGTATTTCTACCGATGGAAACGTAACCTGCCCCTTGTATATGGATTCGTCGGCGCCTCTCATGCGTGACGCGTACTTTCTTTGAGTACCCACTTAAGGCGCATTCCATTCATGGCAAGTAAACGCTGGTGCGTGCGAATGTATAACTGTAATGTTTCATGTTTCCTAACAATGTGCAATGAAATTTTCTTCACAGAAATTGTATATTCCATTCATGGCAAGTAAACGGTGGTGCATGCGAATGTACAACAGTAATGTTTCATGTTTCCTAACAATATGCAATTAAATTTTTTTTCACAGCAATTGTATACTACATAGTGTAATGCTTTTTATGTTTTCAAAAATACATGGTGCTACAATTCAGCGTTTAACGCTAATAGTGGCGTTGTAGTAGAAGACAGCAAGGCAAACAATTTACGAAACATATGATATTTGCAGTCTCTAAACACTGTTTCCCTCCAGTAATAGTTTTATAGATTCTTTTTTTACAAAAATAGTTTTTTAGTGCGAGAATACTACAAATAATAAACGTTCGCAGCAAATTTCATGCTTCTAAAGCCAGTGGTTTAGGATGCGTTCTATTAGCCAGTTGGTTCCTCATCTTACTGTCTCTGTAAGTCATGAGGCATTGTACATTATTAATTCTTTTGAAGCACAGTGAGATCTGGACGTAAATTATCCGTGCATACTTCAGTGTATATGAAAAGAAAAATGGTCTGAAAACATATTTTCCTTTTGAATACACCTTAATATTCATGATACTCCTGTTTGTGAGTAGAAAATGTTATAAACGAGAACCATTGCGAATAAGCAAACAATCATTGCATTCCTAGTTTCAGCTACATGAGCTCTAGCCTCAAATTCAGCGAAACAGAAGCAGTTGTTGACTGCACAAGACAGAAGTTAAGAACAAATAGCAGTAAGTCAGCTACTGTCCAGGCAAACTAAGTTGGCACCTGACGTTGTGGCCCATAAGAGTGAACGTTATTAAATTTCTCCTATATAATCGCTCCCATCAGCAACCAGCCAGAGTGGCAACTTATTTTGCGGGGACACTATGTTATGGGGCATTTAAAACAAATTCAGCGTAGGTCTTTGGTCCACGGCCCTACGGTATCTACGGATTCTCGTCACTCTTACCGGGTAATCAGGAATTTACGAAGTGCACTCAGTCTATAAAACCTCCGATTATTTTCAGAAACTTATCACATGCAATTCGTGAGATCATCTCCCTACAGCTGTAAAGTTTCTCATGATGACAAGGTCACGTTTCCACGAAAGCAGCGGACGCTGCCGAAGCGACCACTGGAAAATCGCTGATGCAATTGCAGAGCAGCTATAGTCTGTGTCACGTAGGAAGGCGGCCCAGTTTTGAGCCGTTCTGCGCATCTCCCTCCATTACTGCTCAGGCACTCAATAACATTTAGTCTCTAGGCGCGTGGCTGGCCGTCAGTTACGCAATGTTTCTTCTACAGGCTCCACTGTCGGCGCTAGTCTGAAGCTCCTCCTGTTCACACTTCTCCTGTCGCTATGCGCGGAAACCTTCTTACATGACGCTATCTATAATGAATATGGAACCACGAAGAGCGTCTTTCATCATTGGAAAACTCAAAAGTTGCTAGGAGTCAGATGACGTGAGTACGGATCATGAGAGATCACTTCAAAGTTGTTATCACGAAAAAACTGCAGTGTAGCTTTCGCCCGATTTGCTGGTGCAAATGAAACGACATGTGCAGCCTTTCCCGGCCGTTTCCCATGCAATTTCGGCTGGAGATTAATCATCCTTTGGAACGCAGTATCCCAGGACACGGCCACCATATTTTTTTCAGGACTGGCACTTACCCGCAATTTTTCTGGTGGTGGTGAATCTGTGTTCACCTGTTGAACTGACTGGCACTTAGTTTCAGGATTGCAAACTAGCATCCATTGTCACAGTCAGTAAAAAGAAAGTCCCCTTGTATGCCGACATCATGCGTCAACATTGCCTGATGACACGCCATGCGCGCAGCCTTGTGGTCATCCATCAGCATTCGTAGCCTCCACCTGGAGGGCACTTACCGTTGTGAGATCCTCGTGCAGGGCTGTGTACACAGGTACCACGGATATTTAAGGCGCTGTGTTCCCACAATCCTTCTGGTGATCCTCCAAAACAGTGTTTTTCTACATGCTCAATCATGTCGTCAGACTGACTGGTGCAGGGCCGAAATTTGTCTCGGTGTGTTGCCATACGACGTCCCACCTTTTCTTAACTGTCGCACCCAGGAAATGGCATTGCATATGTCCACGACGCCATCACCACATGTGACACTCAGTAGGCGATAAATGTCAATTTGTTGCACACCACTCAAATGGTGAAACGCTATTATTGTACTGAGAAGAGAAGATTGTTAAATGTTAGGTGAGCAAAAGAGGAGTGTTTTTTTGTGGGAAAAGAATAGAATGCCTACGTTTTGCTGATGACATGGTGCTAGTGCCAGAAAGCGAGATAACTGCAAATGATATGCTAAAAGATGTCAATGAGACTTGTGTCGAAAATGGAATGATGATCGACACAGCAGAATCATGGAGTATGGTAATCGGCAAAAAATGATACTGACTGATATTAAGTTCGACCAAATTGTCATAAACCAAGCCAGAAAATTTGAATATCGTGGGAGTACGATCAATGAAGATCTGAGACGTCACGAGGGTGTCAAAACCCATGAAGGAGGCATTCGACAGAAAGAGAGGTTATTATTATGTGGCAAACTAGATAATGACCTTAGGCAAAGTCTAGGCAGGTGTTTTGTTTGGAGTCCGGCAGTGTAGGGGACAGAAAACATGGGCAATGAGACGACTGAGTGAAAAGAGACTAGAGGAATTTGAGATGTGGTTGTTGAGAACTGAGAGAACAAGTTGGATGGAAAAAAAATGAGCAACGAAAGAGTGTTGTGAGAGCAATAAACTGCTACAGGTTATAACAGAAAGGAAGAAGAAATGGATGGGACATTTGTAGAGACAAGAGTATTTAATAATAGATGCTTTAGAAGGAATTATTTGTGGGAGAAGATTGAGAGGAAGGAGCAGATACAAATTCGTAGACGACGTGAAGGGGATTGGAGACTGACCGTGCTAAACTATGTCTCTGGACGGAACACTATGAAGATGTTCTGAGAGCGTCGCCATTTTATCAGCTACAGTCATAATACACTCCTCTGCCGCTAGAGTTTTATGTGCATTACAATCCTGTCCGATTGTTGGCAGCATCATATTGAAGTACCTGGGGAGGAGGTTGCTAGCCTTACTTGCCCAGTGCCCCACTGGGTTTTATCCCTAACGGTTGAGGGACTAACCCGTGGATTTGGTAGTCTGCCGTCTGAGCACAAAGGTGGCCACGACTCAGAATATGTCCGAGATGCCCAACCTTATTCCAAAGTAACTGGTATCCCAACTGTGAGGACCACTTACTTGGCCACTCATACGTTGCCCGTGGTTCATGAACTAGGACATGACTACAGGAACCCACACCATTTTCTCACAGGATGGCAACATAGTGAAAGAACTGGAATGGAGGTGCAGCAAATATAATGCAGCGAGTGCTCAGCTAAGATCTGCTCTCTTCTGCAAGAAGGAAGTCAGTACCAAGACTAAGCAGTGTACCGCTCTATCTTTCGACCTACTTTGTTGAATGGGAGTGAAAGTTGGGTGGATACAGGTTACCTTATTCATAAGGTAGAGGTTACAGATATGAAAGTAGCAAGAATGATTACGGGTACTAATAGATGGGAACAATAGCAGGAGGGTCTCCATAATGAAGAAATCAAAGAAAAACTGGGAATGAACACCATAGATGAAGCAGTTAGAGCGAACAGACTGAGATGGTGAGGTCATGTTACATGCATGGGAGAAGCAAGATTATCTAAGAGACTCATGAGCTGGGCAGCGGAGGGTAAGAGGAGTCGAGGTAGACCAAGAAGAAAGTACTTAGATTCGGTGCAGAATGCTTTTGAAGTAAAAGGCATAACATCAGACGAGGCATCAATGTTAGCATTGAATATGGGATCATGGAGGAATTTTAATTAGAGGTACTATGCTCCAGACTGAACGCTAAAAGGCATACTCAGTCTCTGATGATGATGATGTTGATGATGATGAAGATACAATCCTGTCGATCTGTCAGGCTTTCACAATGAGTGCGCGCTTATTTTAGAACAAATCTTGTATTCCTTTCAGCAGTCAGTCCTTTAAAGGAAAAGAAATAGGAGATGCCGTAACGTGAAGTGTACTGTATTGTGTATAAAAGAAAGAGTCGTTGATACGGACGGAGTGGCGGTTGGAGCTAGTTCAGCCCGCACTCGCACACACGGAGCCTTCTCCGCCTTCAGCAGGCCACGCCGCGACCATCCTCGTCCGCGCGGTAAGCGGCTTCGGTTCGGCGCGGGGCTTCCCCGGGCTCCCAATTAATAACATTTGCCTGTCGCGGCCCCCCCCCCCCCCCGCCACCACCACCCGCCGGCTCCGCCATTCAGCCGCCGCTGTCAATCGCCTCCCCCTCCCTCTCCCCCCTCCCCATCCCTTCTCCCCTCCCCCGGTGCCGCGTGGCGTTCACGCAAATTTTCCGCAACGTTGGCGGCGCCGACCGAGCGGAAAAAATAACTGAAAAAAAAAAGAAAGTGTGTGGCTCTCGCGCTCAACTGCTCGCTGCTCCCGGCCACCTTGTAACAACGCATCCCAGCCGCTCTAGGGCAATATATACTCCCGGCTTAAGTGCTCTTTATGCGCTACCGCTGCGCCATCTCTGGGAAAACTATGATCAGCGTTACAACGCCACCCATATCGCGCGCTCTTCTAGACGTGGCCGGTAGCTTAAGTAAGTGAAGAAGTTGCGAGCGCGAAAGGGGTGAATGTAGTTGGATCAATATACGGGGTGTTCAAAGACCTACACAAACAACATAGACTGGCCACAGCGCTGCCATAGTTGAAGCCAACTGCAAAGGTTGCCGTCATCTTTGAGAACTTCAGTGTCACGCCAGGTGATACTGGGCGTCTGCTAACGCCGAATCATAGGTTTTATATTACTCATTGCCAGTCATAATTTTTCCTTAATTTCTGGGCACGCATTTCGGAAAGTAATTCCCACTACTAATAGCATTTCTCGTTTACTGCTGCATCCTAAGAGTAATGCTTACAATCGTCGAACTGTTGCAGTATTTGATGTTACTGTAATGTCAATAATCGTTTGTTTTTGCCGATTTATCTTTCCTATAAATACAGGCGAATTTATTTAAAGTCTTTAATTTCGTTTATTCTGCCTGTGGTTCAAATGATGTTTCATGCTTTGAAGTACATTAAGTATTTATCAAACTTCCTCAATTTGACGTTTCCTTGGTACTCTCCCTACAGCTTTCGGTTTCTGTTAGGTGCTTAGGAAACGAAAATAGTGTTGGAATGGCATTTGAAAGTAGCCGCTTTCGATTGGCGGTAGCATCCGTAACTTTTTTTCGAAATGACAAGAGCATATGTAACTATACTTTGTAGGCTGCCACTTATCACGTCTCATAGTGGTTACCCATTGAGTTAGCAACTCCTTGTTTTCCAGAGGAAATCTGTATAAAGAGTAGTTTAATTCCAGTTAATATACCTAGTATACTTACCCAATGGTTAATACGCTTTTGTTCACTATATAAACAACTGTCATTACATTCAAACACACCAAATACATCCGTCCTCTGCCTAGCTTTTTGATGGTCGTGAAGTAAACATAATCTTGATACTTGGTAAATGCGAAAGTTAAGTATAATGAATATTTATAGACAAATACACGTTGATACACAACGACTTATATAATTACATATCTCTATCACGTGCAAAGGAATACTGGCCGTATGAACCATAGCTGAATCCTGCTGAGAAAACGCTATTCTTCGTTTTCTTTTACTAAGTTCGCTAAAAACCGGCTGCAAAATGTTCTGCACGTATCTTTCACTGTCATCCGTCTTTTTTTTTAAATTGGCCTATTACTCTGTTAACACTAACCGCACATAACGCTCCTATTTCTTGATAGTGAATAGGTCTTTGGACACTCCGCTATCGACAATTTTGAGAATTAACATAACCGTGTAACTGGAACCATGCCTTTTCTGAAAACAGAAAAGAGTAACAATCCGTTTCCCCGTCGTGCACTTGTTGCAAAACCCATTCGCAGATTCTAACCCTGTGCGCGTGATCATCAGAAGTTCTTGCACTACTGTTCCTTTGTAGGGTCTTAGCCCAAGTAACGTAGGATGTTTGTACGGAGCTATAAGAAATTTCTGTTTGTTGTGAAATAAATCTAAGGGAGCTGCTGCATGTGTTAGGGCTTTATATTCAGTGACAGTATTGTGCACAATTTCGATTTTTGAATGGGTATTTCTACAGAGTTGCGGGCTAGTCAGATGGTTTAGCAGTACTGTAATGATGTGCCGATAAGCCATAAGTACTAATTTCCTCACGCTGATGTTCCGATAAAACACACGACGAGGAGAGGAAACAAAACAGCATATTGCTGTGTGTACAATTTACGTTTTAGTTTGTATTTTCCACATCATTATAGACGCAGTAAGGTAAACAAAACTGAAAATTCTATAGCCCAATGAAGGGGCTTATAATTGTACTACGTATCCAACTAATGGTTTGTTAATGTATGTAAGTACATTAACTTCAACTGCTTCACATGACAACGAAAGGAACTTAAAGTGTAGTATTCCAGATATAGCATCAATGTGCATTACATCCCACGTAGCGTGTACTATAGTGAAATATTCTCACCTATAATTACTGAAGAATCGTCTCCTAAAAATATTTCGGCTTTAGCACAATAATACAGAAGGTGCTGCTGTTGTACGCCAATGGATATCTGGTAAGTATTTTGGACAGCAGGGTCTACATACAACTGCATGAACTAAACAGTTTGTACTGCTTACCTGTGCACACTCAAGTGTGATCAAGAATCATGGGCAGTGATGTTTGCTTTAGAAGTAGCTGGAATTAGTGTATACTTTATGCTGCATGCATTTTTTCTTGCAGGTTGACAGTAAATGAGTATTCTTGCTTCATTTGTGTTTGTTTACGCTCTTGACAGTGAACCACGTAAGTATATGTCAGTCATTTAGCCTCGGACCCTGATCAGCGTGTTGGCAAGTGTTATATGGGGCACTTGAAAGATTGTCTGCTATGAATGGAATGCGTCAGTTGGGTTACTTTTAACCACCCACATTGAGGAATCGCCGCTGGTCCCAAAATATTTTCACACCGTAACGGAAGAGCGGCAGGGAATCAACAAATGATTTCTGCGAAACCGCTGTTAGGCATTAAGTGAAAAGTTTCTTCATTGAAACTCTGGAATGGATCTCTCAGTTCTACATTCGTGCAAGCGTATTTAGCTTACTTCTGCAGAGCTCGAACATTACGATTCGTGAACCTGTTTCCGATTTAAAAGTGTTTACCTTTATGTCAAAGCAGAGAGCCGTGCTTCGCGCGAATACCTACATCAGACGATAACTTATTATTTGCGACTGATTTGTTTGTCAGAAGCTGTGGCATCTTTTTATACGGCGCAAATTTACTCCGTCGTAATATGTCACATAAACAATCTTATTTAAATATTTCTTACGTTTGTTTTCTAATACCTTTCAAATCTTGAGCAAAGTCCATAAAATTAGACCGCGACAGTGAAGTTTTAAAGCTGTTATTGAAGCTATAGGGAGATAAATGTTTTGTCATTTAACAAAAACTTCGCATGAAGCACGTTGTTCTGTTTAACCATGTGTGTTAATCTTAACATTACACTGTGTAGCTCTATGTGTAAAAGATTTTTATGGAGCGAAATTGTGAATTGATGAATTTTTTGGAACCTTTTAAGATGACGTACGCAAAAAATGAGTAGTAAAGATCGCCAGAGCGACTGGCTCGCCAGTACCACCATGACGTGCAGTGTGACGGAACTGATTCGCCGCCAACAAGTTGCTCCTTCTCGATAACTTAGGTTGACAGGTGTAACCTGAGCTTATGTGGAGTGCCTGTTCCCATCTCATGCTAGTTAGTAGTTCAACTCTGAAGATATCTTGAAAACAGTCAGTATACAGCAGTATGACTCGCTCTTTGTACAGAAAACATCTCAGCTAGTGTCACAAACAGTATCTCTAAAACTCCATAAGAGCACTAAAGTTGCCGTAGCTTTGCTGATAATACTAATTCTGGGATAGAATACAGTTTTGTGCGCTACGTTTCTAAACGAAATGACTATTTTTGTCTATAATTGAGTTTCCTTTCTTACCGTTTTGCCGGTAACAAAAATCGACATTCGCTGACACTTTCGTGTTTGTTCTTACTACTATGTTTACACTAATTAATTATTGTTTATTAAATGATCACTGCCCGCGTCCGTGTCCGTGTTGTTGTCCCTATCGTGTTCCCAATTTCTGTTTCCTTGCAGGTACACTCTATGCATGGTGTTTGCTCGCTGCATACGTTTTTGTCTTCTGTACGGTCTGTTTCGTTTGTATTCGTCATATGTCACATTCGAGATTTTATCTCTTAGTATACTGAGTGTTGTCCATTGGTCCTCTTGTCTTATGGCCTCGTATTTACGTTGTTCTGTGTGAGCATGTAGTGCTGGTAATGTGTCTCTGAGGTAATTGTAGGCCCCGCAGATTAGGACAACGTGTTCGGGAGATCCCCTTTCCCCATACGTGCAGTATGGTCTCTACTGCAACTCTTTGTATAGTTTATGGGACTTAACTACGGGGTCATCAGTCCCTAAACTTACAAACTACTTATGAACTAATATCCATGCCCGAGGGGGGATTCGAACCCCCGACCATAGTGACCGTGCAGACCATGACTGGAGCGCCTCAGTCCCCTCGGCCACTGCGACCGGCAGTATGGTCTCTCTATCAAGGGGAACACCAAGTATGGTACCAACGAATTTTTATGAGTCGCAGGTATATTGAGCGGCAACTCCTCCAGACCACCAAGCTAAAAGGATTTGTTCCAATGCGTCTTAGTTTCCACGAAAATCGCGATCAAAGTCCAGCGCCTAACAGCTATACCTGTACTGAGTCATCAGGAGCACGTGAGCCAGCGTGGTGTAATTAGCAAGGCGCTAGCCTGTCGCCCATACGACCCGAGTTCAAATCCTGCTCGGATTTTTTTTTTTTTTTTTTTTTTTTTTTTTTTTTTTTTTTTTTTTTAACATTGGTCCGGTGATCAAAATGTTTGTATAGCTTATGGGACTTAACTACGGGGTCATCAGTCCCTAAACTTACAAGCTACTTGTGAACTAGCTAATACTAAGGACGGGACAAATATCCATGCCCGAGGGGGGATTCGAACCCCCGACCGTAGTGGCCGTGCAGACCGTGTCTGGAGCGCCTCAGTCCCCCCGGCCACCGCGGCCGGCGGCCGGCGATCGACTGTGTATAATTATATTCCTTATTTGTTACTGCAAAGATAAGGTTATATCAGGTAATTACAGTTACATGTGAACGATACGCTACGAATGAGTACCCGCCTGGCCGCAGCATAATAAGCCGCTGGGACGCGTCAAGTGGACGCACACTGCATTCGACGGTGTAACAACACTGGGGCCGGGGACTGTAAACGCAACTAGCAAATGCTGAACAAATGTTACAGCTGATAACTACAGACGGTTTACTGATCTTTCAGTCGCCGTAAAATTACGCTTCGAAATAAGGAATAAAATAAAATAATCGTGCGCAATACATAATTAGCAATTAACATAAACTATTATCATGACCAATTACTCAAGCATTAACATAAGAGTGGCTATTAAAGCATATAATTATGCGCAATCAATCGTCGGACAAGTGAAAAAAATTGGTTCCAAGCAGGATTTGAACTCGGGTCGTATGCGCGATAGGCTAGCGCCTTGCTAATTACACCACGCTCCTGATGACTCAGTACAAGGATAGCTGTTAGGCGCTGGACTTTGATCGCGATTTTCATGGAAACTAAGACGCATTGGAACAAATCGTTTTAGCTTGGTGGTCTGCAGGAGTTCCTGCACAATATACCTGCGACTCATCAAAATTCGTTGGTACCATACTTGGTGTTTTTGTATCCCTGCCTCGTCGCCACTTTTGTGCCTCGTTTCCGCCGGTGGTCCTGGTGTCGGTGGCCGAGTAGAGAGAGACCGACACAGGAATAAAGGAAGCACGCGTGTGCAGGTACGGAGGTGACCAGCCAGTGGGACAGCAGAAACTAGAAACACTAGAGTAAATTAGAACGAGATATATATTTCATGGAGTCTTGGTAATACTTAACTTTTACATAGTTCTTGACTGCATAATACTGATACATAGTTTATATAGAGAGATGAGTCCTAGTGCCTATCCGATAGCCAAGTCTTAACTGGTGCCTACCTGATTTCCAAGTGAACTATGCAGCAGTCGTGGCCACGAGCGGAGTTGCAGCAGAAGGCGCTCGTGGATGACGTCGTAAGAACGCCGCGCCGTGCGCGCGCGGCGAAAGTAGGTGGCGCGCACTTTGTACTTGTGCGACACCACACCCCTCCCCCCCCCCAAACCGCCGCGCCGTCGTGGCGTAGGGCTGAGGGCCACGGCGACGGCACTGGGAGGAGGGCCTGGGCGGGGGCGTTATTGGTGGGACGGGCGTCGTAGCTGAGGCTGGGATCGCGACGCCGTCCGCATCTCGGTATACACCTTGCGATCCGCCGGGAAACCAGCCAAAACCAAGGGAAGGGCGCCCGCCTCCGCCCAGAGGGAGCAGGTCATCTTCTTCTGAGGTGCGTGGTGCGCACTTCATACTTGTGCGACACCATAGTGTTCCCCTTGTAAGACTGACGAAGAGCTAGATGAGTCTGCTGTGTGTGCGGCACCTAATACCTTTTAAATTTCTATGACGAAAAGCGTCGCCGTTTAATTAGTGTGGCGGCCCTCCTGCACCTGCCCTCGGTGGTAGGTTTGATGGCGCATCCTCCACCGCTGTTACGCGGGCACAACGACTATCACTCTCCCTCTCTCTCCCTCTCTCTCTCTCGCCTATTTTTTGTTATTTTTATCGCCCCCGTCGGCGCGCGTAGCGCAGCGTCGCCGATCCGGCCGCGTCGATGGGCCTCGCGTAAAATAAAGTAGTTTGGTTTTAACGTCATTGTAACGGGAGTGGCGGAGCGCCGGTCGATGGTCGCGCTGGCAAGTCGCGCGGGGCGTGGCGCCGGGTCGTCACCGGCGCTTTTAATATGCCGCCCCCGCCGCCCCCGCCCCCGGCCATGTTAATTGGATGTTTAATTTATCGAGCCGCGGTGCGCGCGCGCGACGAGCGTCCAAACAGCGACCGCGCTGGCCTCGCCGACCCGGCCGGCCCGAAACCCGACCGGACCCTCGCCCGCCGTGTTCAGTCCTCCGCTCTAAATAAATATTCTTCCTCCCCCTAATTGAGATGGCTTGTTGCGTATTTAACCCGCCAGCGAATCGGTTATTTATTTCGTGTTTCTGCACTGGTAGCCGCCGAACTAACCCCCCCCCCCTCGCTGTCCGGTACCAGCGACGGGAACAAAAAAACAAAAACATAAAAAAGTGGGGCAGGGGCAGAAAAAGAGGGCTCGACATGTAGTCAATGGCGCCAGTGTTCTGGCGCCGCCAACCCTATTGACAGCTGTTGACAAATAAAATGGAGCTAATGAAATATGTGTAAAGCTGGCTTAACGACGGGAGCGCGCCCGGCGTCCGTCCCACTGTTTGGAAAGGCACGACAACCACCGCCAGAGGGGCACCGCTTTTTTTATTCTTTTCTTCCTTTCGTTGTACACCAGCGCTGATGGCGCGCAGAGTTTTGTTTCCAGACTGTATGACGTATATTCTCTGTTCTACTAATATGATGTTTTTGCTGTTGTAGTCTTTAGGCCGAAAAATCGAATGATGCCTTTCTCCACTGTACTCTACCCTGTGCAAGCCTCTTCATTTCTGACTAACAAGAAAAGTACATAGGCTCGAACAAACATATCTGTATGAACGTTTGCTTACAGGATCTCTACGTACACCTCAATGTCTGGTGGGTGTCGTTTTTCTGCAAAGCTCTGCAACCATGCTCTAGATAGCACTGTAGATGTAATTGTAGACGCCATACGTAATGCAGATATCTTCACTATAACTTATGTAATAATCAGCGTACATGTTCTCTAGCGAATTGTCATCAAAAGCCGTGATGATTGTTGCAACTTTAACCTTCTTCCCGAAAGACTATTGGTATTCTCTGCCACTGCTTCCATCGCCTCTTTCCGCACTTACCGTAGCACTACCGCTTGCAATGAGTTGTTCGTCATTATCATCCCTATTATCATTATTATGACTGTGTAACAACAGTATCTAAGTTATGCTCATATTTATGTACCATAACAGATACGAGAAAGCATGCAAATGATTCATCTTCTACACTAATACCATCTTCACGAAGAAGGGTTCTTCGTAACTTCATCTCAACTAATCGCAATATATTAGCAGGATTGATTAGCAATCGCCGCCCCATCTGACGCTTCACCACACAAATAACGTCATAAAACATAATTTGGGAGGCACACTAGTGAAATAAGGTATCTTTACATTATTTCTCATTCGATTTTGGTGTATATGTGTTTGTTCGAGCCCAAGTACTTTCCTTGTAAGAATGGCAACCTACATCCATTTGAATCTGCTTTCTGTATTTTGCGATTTTATCCCTGTCCCCTCAACCCCTCCAATACGTAATTGACGATCCCTTGGTGTCTCAGAAAGTTTACTACCAACCGATCCGTTCTCACAGACAAGAAATGTCAGAAATTTATATTTCCCCATTTATGTTCAGTATCTCATCATTTTTATGCAAACTACCCATCTAATCTTCAGCATTCATCTGTATCACCAACCTTTCAAATCTTCTATCCTTTTCTTGTCTATACTTTCTATTGTTCACATTTCACTGCCATACATTGCTATAGACTCCAGCCCCAGACAAAGGCTTTCAGAAAATACTTCCTAACACTACACTTAAATTAATCAAATGTTTTTGATATGTCGCGTTTTGCAGCTCTTAAATGTTGTAGAAAAAGACATTTTTATATATTGCACCAAAGCTGCTATTATTTGAAATGCTGACTAGTTTCGGGCTTTGTCCATTTTCTTAAGCCACCTATTACAGAGAACAAAGTGTGTTTTACAGGAAGATACATTAATATGGCAATGTTATATTGAATGTACAAGTCGTAATTACTTACATTCATATATATTTTATTTGAATACTGCTTAGGTCACGTTGTTTGTTTTAATTACTTTGGTGTAATTTATTCAGCTGTTGATCCAAAGTGTTTTTGTTAAATATTCTTTGCTTAAATTTGTTTTTGACAATATCGCTGATTACATGCAGTGTGACGTAAACATTATGACGTAAATAGTTCGGAATGAAATATAAAATTTATTGTACGATGTTTGTAATGGTACTGTTTACGTCACACTGCATATAACCAGCGATATTGTCACAAACAAAATTAAGCAAAGAATATTTAACAAAAACATCTTTGCATCAACAGCTCAATAAATTACACCAAAGTAATTACAACAAACAACGTGGCCTAAGCAGAATCCAAATAAAAATATACATGAATGTAAGTAATTACGACTTGTACATTTAATATAACATTGCCATACTAATGTATCTACCTGTAAAACACACTTTGTTCTCTGTAATAGGTGGCTTAAGAAAATGGGCAAAGCCCGAAACTAGTCAGCATTTCAAATAAAAGTAGCTTTGGTACAATATATAAAAATGTCTTTTCTACAACTTAAATTAATATTCTATGTTAACAAATATCTCTTCTACGAGACTGCTTTTTGTTCCTATTGCCATTCTGCATTTCATATCTTCAGTACTCAGGCCATCATAAGTTACATTACTACCCACATGACAAAACTTATCTCCCACCTGTTTTGTCTCATTTCCTAATCTGATTCCCTTAGTATTCCATGAATCAATGTGATCATATTCCATTATACTTCGCTTTACTCTTGTTAATCGTCATCTCATCCTCTATTTTCAATTCACTTCAATTGGCTATCTTAGTCCTTTGATGTCTCTGACTCAATTGCATGTGCAAACTGCAAAGCTTTTATTCATTTTCCCTGCAATTGGAATCCTTTACCAAATTCTCGTAGCTTTCCCTCACAGCTTGTTCAAACTACAGATTAAATGACAATGGGATAAGGCTACAAGCCTGTCTTCCTTGCTTCCATACCACTGCATTCCTTACGTGTCATTTAACTCTTATAACTGCTGTAGGTTTTGGTACAAGTTATATATAGCTTTTCGTGTCCTGTATTTCAGTCTTGCTTTCTTCAGCTTTTTAAAGAGTGTATCAAGTCAAAATCGTCAAAACATTTAACCAAATACACAGAAGCCATAAATTTAAGTCTGCTTTTAATTAACCTATTTTCTAAGATGTAGGGTGAGTGTTGCCTCACATGTTCCTTCATTGATCCTAAATCAAATCGGATGTTTCCTCAGGTTATGATTTCATATTAAATCCTTATAAGTGTTAACGCTATGTTTTTCAGTACTTTATTGGGTATAGCGTATTCAGCACTGGTGGGGCATGTGCAGTAGGTGTCATGCTGCAGGTAGTGTCAGGTAGAAGGCAGCGTCATGTTTGAGGGATTGCTGTCTGGTCGTAAACCAATCTGAGTAATTCCGAAAGGCAATGTTCAGCGACTGTCGACTTATTAGGCTGCCGTAGTCTAGCGTGTCGATGTTCTCGGCATCCTGTTACCTATGTCAGTCGTTTCACAATCGCTGTCGTCAAAAATGTTCGTAAATCTATCGGACCAAACTGCGTGGTCATCAGTCCCTAGCTTACAAACTACTGGGAAAAAAAAAAAAAAAAAAAAAAAAAAAAAAAAAAAAAAAAACCAGATTGGTTTGAACACCACAGTGCTTTACTAGGCATGGTCCTGTTTGGAGGTGGTATGCCATTGCCTTCCTCCGACCTTCGAACTGACTTACTCAGCCAGTTATAGGGGGGCCTACAGTTTATCGTGGGTTCCGAACCACGGTGCTACTCGGTATTTTTCACATGAGCAACACTGCCAGAGGTGAAAGAAGTGGAAAGTGACAGATAAAAATCCTAGGACCTGGCGGGGATCGAACCGGCGACCTTTGGATTTGTAGTCTGGCACTCTACCACTGTACAGCCGAGGCACACAAACTACTTAAACCTAGGTAAACTAACCTAAGGACAAACTCACACATCCATGCCCCAGGGAGGACTCGAACCTCCATGGCGAGCATCCGCGCGCTCCGCAGCGAGACGCTTTAGACCGCTCGGCTACTCCACCGCGGCTATCTGTCGTCTGACGGAGCTTCAAGCAAAACCCTGCACCAGTGATTTAGGGAGGGCTTGCCCTCAGTATAGGCGACTCTGTGCCGATAAGCACCCGCTAGCGAACCAGCCTACAAGAAAGTGCCGGCGTGTGTGGGTCCCCGTGGCACACTCTGGGTTCGCGATGGCGGCCCTCTAATTGCAGGCCGGCGGACTAATTCTGGCGCCAGATTAAACCGGCGTCGCGACGCCATTGCCGACGCCGACGCCGCCTTCTTTCATTTGAGAGTCGCGGGCCCTGCTCTCCCCGCCGGCCGCTTCTGTATTCGCCGCAGTGCGTGGGCCCTCCAGTTTGGGAGCGGCGGCTGACGCGTATTCTCAAACTTAATGAATAGAAAGAGACGCCTGCGGTTGTCTCTCTGCCTCCCCCAACCCCCCGCCGTAAAGCAGTAAACGCCTGCGCAGCGGTGAGTACAAATCCTCGCTAGACGCGCGCGCGCGCGCAAAGGAAATTGAATTTTCTGGTGTACTGGCCCAGATGAGGAAACCAGAAGCACCGCCGTAGCGGAATTGGGTCCCGCGTAGAATGTGCGTGCTACAGACGCAGCGTTCCGAGCGTCTGTGGCGATGAGCGAACTCTTCTTGCTTTGCGAAAGAAACCCAAGTGCGTTAGAGCGTCATCGCCGTTCCCTATACTTATTAGCGGTACTGCTTACTTTACTCGGCCCTTCTAGATACGTCGTTCATCGAGAACGTTCACAATCTCAGTGTATTGCTGGGGTACAAGTGACGGCATCGACTACGCTGCCAATTTAAACTGTACAGGACAGTCAAATGAAAACCGAGCACCCGCCACAGAGGCCCCGTGGCATCGTTCTAGTCAAAAGTAATCACTACACGCGTTAAGACGTTTATCTGGCCACTCGGGCTTTCAGTGGCAACGAACATGGCGACAGATTAGCCAGGATGGGGGCAGAGACTTCATTTATTAGACCGGAACCTGTCATGACAATCACCAAGGCAATGATCAAATTGGAGCTACGTAACTGGCTCAGAAGACAGCACGTAGAATATTGGACCAAAGTCTACCAACAAAAACATGACAAGGTAATGTTGCCAAAGCCATGTTTTAAAAGAAGCTCTGCAATCCTGGGCCTGAACAGGAGAGAGATTAGACTCACGGTTGGATTCCTGACAGGCGATGGGAATTTCAAAAGACACCTATATACAATAGGAATAACAGAAGATGACCTTAAATGTAGGATCTGTGATGACGGTGATGAAACTGCATCACATCTAATCTTCAAATGCATTGTATTGGAGAGTAAAAGGCACAGAACATTTGGGACAACCAGACCCGAAGAAATTGTGTCTAATAAAGAACTGGTAAAGGGACTCCTTGCACTGTTCAAGGACATTGGTTGGATTTACTAGATATACAGGGAGCGATACCGCACAATAAACTTAGTTTCGCTGCGGGCAGTGACGGGTTGGACCAAGACTGTTTTGGCTTCCCTGAGAAAATCAAATCAAATCAAAGACGTTTATCGCAGTGGAGTAGGCGACATTCCCTCAGAGCTTTTGAAGTCTCTGGGAGAGCCAACCATTCCCCTTGGTGTTCAAGATGTGTGAGACAGGTTAAATACCTTCAGGCCGCAAGAAAAACGTAATAATCCCAAGTATGTTTTACCCATGATGGATGTGTTGGAACTCCGTGCTGTTCCTAATACAGGGTTGAGAATATAAACCACTACCAGTCACATTAAAGATCGTATATTTATGACACAACCAGTTACTGGCTTGTGCCCATCTCCAAGTGCTTAAACATTCAGAATTTTACATGTGTAGCATGCTGGTGGAGTTCACTGTTTGAAAACAAATTATTTGGTATTAATAATAGCGAAACCAACTGCACTTGCACTGTTTACTTACATTTAATTTTGATCCATATCGCGATTGTCCATTTGACGCACTTTTTACACACTTTTGTGAACACTCTTCCTTTGTTAACCTCCTTACTTTTATTACTATTCTGCTTTCAATTTTTAGTAGTAATTATCACCATCACTACATAGAAATGTGAACTCTTACCATATCCAATGTAAGCAAAGTGTATGGTGGGAGTTCACATTTCTGTGCAATGAGGATGATAAACTCTACTGAAGAAATGTAAAGTAAAATAGTAATAAAACTAGAGAGGTTAACATAGAAAAATGTGTTCGTAAAAGTGTGTAAAAAGTGAGTTACATGACCAATCGCGATTTGGATACAAAATTAAATGTAGGTAAACAGTGTTTTTGTTCTCGTCATCTCGCCACCTGCAGTTGGTTTCGCTATTATTAATACCAAATAATTTTTTTTAACAGTGAACTTCACCAACATGCTACACATATAAAATTTTGAATGTTTCAGCACCTGAAGATGGGCACAAGCCCGAAACCGGTCGTGTCATAAATCATACGTTCTTTAATGTGACTCGTAGTGGTTTTTTATTCTTAACCCTGTAATAATCACAACTCCAAAGAAAGCAGGCGCAGACAGGTGCGAAAATTACAGAACCATTGTCTTAATAAGTCTCAGTTGATAAACTCTAACATGAATTATTTAAGAAGGATGAAAAAACTGGTAGAAGCCAACCTGGGAGAAAATCGGTTTGAATATAGCAGAAATGTAGGGACATACGAGGCAATACTCACCTTACTACGTATCTTAGATGATAGGTTAAGTTCACGTTCATCATAACATGGTTAGTAGAAACAGCTATATATTTGTGTTTAAAATTAGTAAATCAATCTTACTACGATCCCCATTAGCAGACCATCTTCAGACCCATGTGGCTGTGGTTCGCCTCCACAGAGCATAAGAACGATTGTTCCGTTTAGTCACTCGTGGGGTCGACACAGATCCACATACCTCTGAAAATGTCTTGTCAATAGGCTGAAACTGGCCACCACTTAAATAAATGATTAATGCGATGATTTCCGTGATTTCCCTAAATCAATCCAGGCAAATACCGGATTGTTTCCTTTGAAAGGACTCGATATATTTCTTTCCCCATCCATGAGGAAAAATATTCGAGCGTGGGTCCGTTTCTAATGACCACTTTGTTGACGAGACGTAAAAACTAAATCTTCCTTCTTTTTTTCCTTTAGTTAAGTTACTCTAGGAACTTGTTTTCTCCCCAATTCTCTTCAGTACCTCGTCACTAGTTGCGCGATCTACCCGCCCAATCTTAAGTATTCTCCTTTACCATCATATTTCAAAAGTTTCTATCGTTTTTTATCGTCCAAATTTCACTCCCGTACAGTGCTACACTCCAGACAAATGCCTTCACAATGATTTCCTAACACTTGAATTAATATTCGATGTCAACAAATTTATTTTCTTATAAATGCTTTCCATCCCATAGACATTCTGTATTTTATTCCTTCACTACTTCGGTCATCAGAATTCATTTTGTTACCCAAATACCAAAATTTAGCTCTACTTTTATTGTTTCATTACCTAATCTAATCCCTTTATAATCACCTCATTTTCTTAGACTGCATTCTATTATTCTTGTTAATGTTCATATTATACTCTCCTTTCAAGACACTGTCCATTCCGTTCAATTGCTCTTCCAGGTTCTCTGCAGAATTACAATGTCATTACCAAAACGTAGTTTTTATTTCTTTACCCTGAGGTTTAATTCCTTCGCCAAATTTCTCGTTGCTTTCCTTCACACCTTGCTCAATGTGCAGGTGGCATAACATTGGGGAAAGGCTACAGCCCGCTCCTACTCTCTTCCCCACCACTGCGACCTCCCATGCCCTTCGACTCTCATAACTGCTGTCTGGTTTTTGTACAAGTTGTACATAAGTCTTCGCTCCCTATATTTTACCCCTGCTACCTTCATAATTTGAAAGAGTGTTTTCCAGGCAACATTAACAACAGCTTTCTCCGAATGTACAAGAGCTAAAAACGTAGGTTTGCCTTTCCTTAACCGTATTTTCTAAGGTAAGTCGTAATATGACTTTTGATTCGCCTGTTCCTACATTTCTCCTAAATCCGAAGTGTTCTTTTTCCCCGAGTTCGCATTATACGAGGTTTTCCATTCGTCTGCAATTAATTCGTGTTAACATTATTCAGCCATATTAGTTCTGTAATTTCCACACTTGTCAGCACTTGCTTTCTTTGGAACTGGAATTATTATCTTGTTCTAGAAGTCTGACAGTGTTTGCCCTGTGGTACACATCTTGCACATGAGGTGGAACACTCTCCCATCGGTATCAGCAGTTCAGAGGGAATATCATCTACTCCAAGGAGCTTGTTCCACTCACTCACATCTTTCAATGCTCTGTCAAACTCTTCACGCAGTATCGTATTTTTCTTCATCTACTTCCTCTTCCATTTCTACAATACTGCTTTCATTTACTTTGTATACCCTTATATTATTCCTTCCACCTTTCAACTTTTCCTTTTTTACTAATACTGGTTTTCGATCTGAGTTCTTTATATTCGTGCCTTTCTCGTCTCCAATGGACTCCTATATTTTCCTGAAGGCGGTATCTGTCTTTTCCTTAGTTTCACATTCTTCTACGG
The DNA here is from genome assembly GCA_026315105.1 of Locusta migratoria. Lineage (NCBI taxonomy): Eukaryota > Metazoa > Arthropoda > Insecta > Orthoptera > Acrididae > Locusta > Locusta migratoria. Next base: position 644,141,555 of record CM048746.1, read on the forward strand.
ACTTGTATTTGCCCTCTAGCCACCCCTGCGCAGCCAACGTGTGAATATGTTTTATCAATAGCGTCGAAAAGACAGTATGTTGCCAAAACGTGAGTGATACGTTGTTTCGAGTATCATTTTCAAATTCAAGAGGCAGAAATACTTAGACCACGTCTACTTTGGCGGAAAAAGGTTTTTCACAATGGCATAGTGTTATGAGGAATGTGTAGAAATGAAACCACACAGCATTCGTATATTTGTATCCTGACGCGTAAGTTCTGAAGTACTGTCCTGTCACGGTGAATGCGACTTCTTCGGTCGTTTTTGTAGCTCGCACGTGCAACTTCCGTTCGGCTGTTGGCGCGTTTTGCGTCAAGGGAGCCGCCAACAAAAACGAGGATTGGCCTTTTTTGCTGCACGTCGTATTGATGTGGCGCTGTGCAATGTATCAGATACGAGGACGGGGATGTATTTTTTCGATAATCGCCGATTATTCATGACGTGTTAAAAGGGCTTTTAAAATTAATCAGTTTACAAATGCATTATTTTGAAGTAGATTATCCCGCTTCGGCACTGTACACGGAACGTTTTTTCGTTGTTCGCAAAATGGGGTGTAGCGTTTCTGACAGCTATCGACTAATTGAACGCCGGCACCGAATCGATGGGCGCACACGAGCAGGAGAAGGCAAATCAGAGCGTTGGCAATGCGTTCTAAATGCGCCGCGACTTTGCATTAACGGGAACGAAAACATCACGCCGTTGCGCTGTAGTGTCAACTACGTATTCAGTACTAAATACTATAATGGTGAGTGCTTCCGCGACGGATTAAAAATAATGCAGATTGAAATAAATCAGTTTATTACACTAATTTATCACCAGTCTTTTATTTATACTAGCGTGTTAATCATATTATTTCTTCACTGTGTCATATACAGTATTTAATATATGTTAACTGTGATAAACTTACCAACTGCGTTGATAAGAGTGTCGTTTTTTGCTTGGACGATTGGTATTTTTTATCTCCCCGAGAAATAAATATTCTGTAATCAGGCCAGGATACCTTACTAGAGGAAAATAAGTGTTTTGGTGCATTAAGATTCCAGGTTCTGGAAATTAATAGGAGAATTTCAGATTCAGGGATTCTACTTAGAAGAATTATTTCCGGATGCAAATTCGTAATTTTACTTTGCGTTCATTTTCCGTGTCTTTGTTTAGAAAACATATCACTGAGTTCACCCTGTTATGCTTCATTTTGACTGAAGCCAACTAGCCACGAAAATTTGGTCAGCAGTTGTATGAGATATAACGGACCTCAGACCCGTCAGTCAGCAAGACTCAACATACGGACAACCTTTGAAGTAGTCCGACGCAGCATCGGACGAAACGTATGGAAGCAGCAAGATTCCAAGAACACGGCCTTACAACCCAGAAGATATACTAACAGAAAAAGGAGTAAGTATTGCTGTTGAGTTTAGAGTAGTTGATATCCTTGCAGTCTCCAGGAGCATTGATTTAAAGGAAATGTTCAGTTGAAAAATTCGGCTACATGGAAACGAGCAGAAAAAAGATTAGGACATACGTAGAGACCGATGCCCAGTCACACACAACAAACGTCCACAATTACAGAATGAAACTTTCACTCTGCAGCGGAGTATGCGCTGATATGAAACTTCCGTGTACCGGAACCGGGACTCGAACCTGGGACCTGATCACAAAGACAAGATAAGAGAAATTAGGGCTCGTACGGAGGCATATAAGCATTATTTTTTTGCTTGTTCTATTTGGGAGTGGAATGGGAAAGGAAATGCCTAGTAGTGGTACAGGTAGTGGTACATAGTAGTGGTACAGGCCACGCACCTTGCGGTGAATTATGGTTGTTCAAATGGTTGTTAAGCTTATGGGACTTAACTACGGGGTCATCAGTCCCTAAACTTACAACTTATGAACTACTTACGAACTAGGACGGCACAAATATGCATGCCCGAGGGGGGATTCGAACCCCCGACCGTAGTGGCCGTGCTGACCGTGACTAGAGCGCCTCAGTCACCTCGGCCACCGCGGCCGGCGCGGTGAATTACAGAGTATGTATGTAGATGTAGACCTGCCAGCAAGTCAACATTCCAATTGGCTAAAGGCCACTGAATACTCCGGTCGGAAATGGCCGACGAACGAGCTGAGGAAGAAGGAGGGAGGGCAGAGAAATATAGCTGCCAAGCCCCAAAAAGATCACCAGCGATAAAAGATGAGCCCCATTTCCCGAGTCTGGGTACGGACGAAATTGGGTTGAACAGCGTCCCTCTGGGAGATCAACATTACGGCGTCAGCGGCTGCGGCAACTGGTCTACACCCAAGATGAGCACATCTCTGTACAATATTTTTTCGCGGTGTTAATTGTGTGAGGGGAGCGTTTTGGCGGGTTTCTAGGGGTAGCAGGTCCCGCGCGGCTGCCGGCAGCTGCGGCGCATATAATAACATGCAAACCAGCGCGTGCTGGCGCGCCTTCTATTTATATTCATGAACGCGCGCTGACGGCTGCGGTGACGCCCGACTGGCGGCCCCACCCCCGCCCGCCTCTGCAACCCCCGGCACAGCTCGTACCTGCCTGCACAGCGGCTGCTGCGCCGTGATTCGCCGGCTAGCGGGCGCTGCCATCTCGCCGAGGTGGCGTCTGTGCAATAGACTGGCGCCGAGCTCCACAGAAGAGGCGTCTTACCTGTCTCACCTGCGCAAACAGTCAACTGCTGCAGTTAACTGTACACAACCAGAAAAAAATTATACACCTGCCAATTCGACGTAGATTTTGATGAGATGACGATAGACGCCACCTGGGGGATAGTATGTAACGCATAGGCAGTTTGGATTTAGGAGAAATGTATGAACACGGGAGGCAATACATTACGACGATAGGCTAAGGAAAGGGAAACCTACGTTTTTAGCGTTTGTCGATTTGGAGAAAGCTTTTGACAATGTCGGCTGGAATACACTGTTTCAAATTCTGAAGGAATCAGGGGTAAAATATAGGGAGCAAAGAGTTATATTCAACCTATACAAAAACCAGACAGCTGGCCGCGGTGGCCGAGGGGACTGAGGCGCTCCAGTCACAGTCTGCACGGCCACTACGGTCGGGGGTTCCAATCCCCCCTCACACATGGATATTTGTGACGTCCTTAGTATTAAGTAGTTCATAGGTAGTTTGTAAGTTTAGGGACTGATGGCCCCATAGTCGAGTCCCGTAAGCTATACAAACATTTGAACATTTTTTGAAAAACCAGACAGCGGTAATTAGAGTCGAAGGGCGTGAAAGGGACACAGAGGTTAGGAAGGGAGTAAGACAGGGTTGTAGCCTTTCGATATTGTTGTTCAATCTGTACATTGAGTAGGCAGTGAAGGAATGGAAGGAAAAATTTGGAGTGGGCATTAAAGTGCAGCGAGAAGAAATAAAAACATTGCAGTTTGCCGATGATATAGTAATTCTGTCAGAGACCGGGGAAGGCCGCGGCGGCCGAGGAGACTAAGGCGCTCCAGTCACGGTCTGCACGGCCACTACGGTCGGGGGTTCGAATCCCCCCTCGGGTATGGATATTTGTGCCGTCCTAGTTCGTAAGTAGTTCATAAGTAGTTTGTAAGTTTAGGGACTGATGACCCCGCAGTTAAGTCCCTTGGGCTTAACAAACATTTAAGAGACCGGGTAAAAGATCTGGAAGAGCAATTGAATGGAATGGACAGTGTCTTCAAAGGAAGATATAAGATGAACATTAACAAGAGTAAAACGAAAGTAATGGCATGCAGTGTCAGAAAATCATGCGATGCTGAAGGAATTAGATTAGGTAATGAGACAATAAAAGTAGTAGATGAATTTTGTTATTTGGGTAGCAAGATAACTTTCATGGCCGAAGTAAAGAAGATATAAAATGCGGAATGGTTATGGGAAGAAAAGCGTTTCTAAAGAAGCGAAACTTGTTAACATCCAACATTAATTTAAATGTTAGGAAGTCCTTCCTGAAAGCATTTGTCTAGAGTGTAGCATTGTATGGGAGTGAAACGTGGACGATAAGGAGTTGAGATAAAAAGATAAAAGAAGCTTTTGAAATGTGGTGCTACAGACGAATGATGAAAATTACATGGGTAGATCACGTAACTAATGAGGAGGTGCTCAACCGAATCGGGGAGAAAAGGAGTTTCTGGCATATCCTGACTAAGAGAAGGGATAGATTGGTTGGACACATTCTGAGACATCAAGGAATTGTCAACTTAGCATTAGAAGGTAGCGTGAGGGGTTCGTAGAGGGAGACCGAGGGACGAATACAGTAAGCAGATTCAAAAGGATGTAGGTTGCCGAACGTATTCTCAGATGAAAAGACTTGCACAGGACAGGGTAGCGTGTAGAGCTGCATCAAACCAGTCCGCAGAATGAAGACCACAACAACAACAGATTTTTTGAGGGCAAACAATGCATGGCCGCAACGGCTGTGCCATAATAAAGAAAACAGAGCAGAATAAAATCAAACATGTTATTCCAACCACGGATTCGAGTTGCCAGTAAAATTACAAACTGCCCGATACCAATAACAGACCGTACGGGACCTTAATTAAAAAGTAGCAAAATTAAAACAATTCATTTAGGACGGTTTATTAATTTTCACCAACCAAGGAGCTTCACAGAATGATTCTTTACTAGGAGGACAATCGAATGGAAGGGGCAGGGTAATTTCTACATTACCCATTTGGTTAATCTAGAAATTGCTTAAAATGGAGAATTTCCTGTAGCCGCTAACTTTAAAAGCAAGTCTTGTCCCTCGCTCCAAACAGGTGTCCCAACCTGAGTGACCGAGACACAGTGCCGCCCGCGAGGGCTTAGCTTCCCCAACGCTTCTTGCACCTGCGCACTGGCCTGTTCCCGCGGTATCAAGGAGCCGCCGTAACTGATGTGTCCTCAGTTCAGGCGTGATTGTGCACCAGTCATACCTGAAGATGGCGGGCAGGTGGACTGCCGAAATATCGTTATCAGCTGATCGACGTAATCCGACCGCTAACAGGTGAAGATAACAACCATTATTACGCCAGGAAAATCTACAGAAGTACAGTTATCACTGTTATTTACGAACATCTGCTTATTGCAAATTAATGTGCTATCTCCTTAATTCTCTAAACAAATATTTAAAGTGTACCATTTTCATACCATTTATATTTGGTCATGGACAGGTGCAGAATTCTGTATGTAAATTACTAAAGAGACACCTGGAGATGAGACCACAGGTATCGAAGTCTATCGTGAACTAATAAATCATGATTTTAATGATTGAAGGGGGTTAGTTTTATTTTGATACTGTATTAATTACTCAGAATTCTGATTGTGTCCTTAGCTGCTCCACAGAACACATTTATATAGCATGGCAAAACTTCCTTTGCCGGAATAAAAATAGTTGAGGCTGCCCTTTGTGCGGAGTGTACCCTTCGTGACGTCATGCCTAACGAGTTTCTTTGCGGAAGCGCGAGGGAATTCTCATCCTGGGCCACATACGAGCCTGCGGCGCAGTGAGCTTTTAACGCTGATGGGCGGCAGGGCCTATTTTTGCTGACGGCGGGCCCAACGTTATTACAGCACAGGTCGACCGAGGTGTGTTTAATTACCGGCGTCAGAGGGCTGGGAGGGCGCGACTGTGCCTGATGAGCCGGCGCGGTTGCCAAATGAAGTGGCGCCGCGCGGCCACGAGCGATCAGCCATTAGGGCAATCTGGCAACGCCGCCTGGGCGGGGACACCGCCAGGGCGGCCAACTGAGGCGTGGCCGCCGGCCGCGCGCCGCCCAAGAGCCACCCCGCAGTCTGGCAACACTGCGGTCGTGTCGGCAAGTGCTGCCAACCGAGCCACTGTCACCTCCATGTTCACGGATGAAAATTATCGCGCTCTGCAGACAGGAAAGTGAAGAGTGGGCAGGAGTACATTCTGATAAAGTTACGTGAACTACCTAAACTTTGGATTTTAGTAATGTTTGTGGATAGTTTGGAAACACGGGTGGGTACTCGTGAAAGATTAGCAGCAGTGTCAACAAATGAATGTGCAACTTGTTCGAGAAAATATTTGAAAGAAAGAAAACATCACTAGTCTTGAAACTCATAGTGCACAGATCGAAACTCATCACAGACTTGGTTCAACCTAGAAAAGAACTGACGCATGTTAGATGTGTTGTTACAAAAGGTTTTTAAAAATTAAGCGAACTATTATGAAAATAAATGAGAAGTTCCTGCTCAGTATCGACTGCGAAAGGAACGTGTAGGATGGGTTACAGATCCATTTCTGTACAACATGCAATCTCTGAAATGGGACAGTTTGAAGTACAAAGTAATGATTCACATCTTTTTTCTCATTAAATAATTATTCCAATGTGCTAGTTCAATTGGTCAACCTGACGAAGAGACCACATGGCTATCGGATTTTAGAATTTCTTTATATTTATGGTACATGAAGTTCAGTACTTAAATAACAATCAACAAAAAGCCATTCAACGCAACTCTCAAAAATTCTCACAAAAATCGTCTTTGAACTTTTCCAAAATACATGTAACTACTAAAAATTAAAATGGTTGAAACATCTGTGAGGGTAGCTCAGGTGATAGCGTTCTGGCCTCACAACCATTGCATCGGTGGTTCGAATCCCACTGTGAGATATTTTTTGTTTTGTTTTTGTTTTCAGTTGTATAAAACATTTTGGGATCTCTAATTCCATGTGTTCTGTCTTTCTTTTGTGTATGTGTATGTAGATTAGCTGAAAAGCTTATCGTCACCTAAAACGAGGGTTGGGTAGGTTAACTGCTTGGAAAGCCATTAGTAGCTATGGAGATAACTTTCCAAAGACAATGTCACAGCTTTTCCCAAACTGAACGATCAAAAGACTTGCCACTGTCAGCTAATAATCAAGACAAAACTGTAAAAATGTAACTTACGTTTTTTATATTACAACATTGTTATTAACCACCTTCTATAAAATATAGAAAGTTACAAATAAACAAAAATACGTGCACTTTTCGTAAAAATTACCATTGGATATTAAAATTGTGTAGGTATTCACATACAACGGAAAAAAGAACCATCACAGTAGGATTCGAACCACTGACCCTAGAGTTGTAAGGCCAGAATGCTACCACTTACACTACACCGATAGACAATGGAATATATTTAACAATTGGTACTTACACTTATTTATGAAACTTCAAAGTTGATTTTGTTGATAATTTTTTAGTGTTGTATTGAGTGGTTTTGACTGATCGTTATTTGAATTCTGAACTTCACATTCCGTAAATATATGTATATATATAAAATCTGGTACCCATGTGGTCTCCTTGTAAGATGACAACTTGTTAATTTTCACTGTCATTAGTTTGTTTAATTACCTTAAGCCACTTGATCTCGAAATGTAGAATTACTTTTAATTGTAATAACTTTGTATATTGGTACATTGTTTGTAAATGATTTTATTAATCACCATGAGGTGATTTCGACACTTCAGCCGTCCTCAGTTGTTGTGTGAGGGCTGCCCTAGTTAAATATTATAGTGATCTACTTCGAATATTACTGATTGCGGCAGTTTTTTTTAATGTGAGTCCAACTACTTATTTTAGTTACTGTGTTAAGAAGTATTCCGTATTCCTCATGCTTGCAGTGTAATACCGCGCTGTTCTAAACAGCAGACAACATGGCAATGCGCATGCGCAAGTTGTTCAATCTGTTATGGTTTTGATCACTGATCACTGTAACTACAAACTCAAGGCAAAACTTCTTGCTACTAGTTTTTCAAACTGGCGACTCCAAACAACGTTTGGAAACAAACTTCGAGTTGAAAACAGTTGTTGGAGTTGGTTGTCATTGTAAAGATAGCTTAATGGGCTTAGGGAGCACCTGCGCCTACTTTAGAAAAACTGGCGTCGTGTTTTGCGTGGTCGCCCCTGGGCGTTAGGCCACCGGGCATCGCGCGGGCTCGCCGTGAATATTTGATGGCGCGTGGCGGCCGCTCCTCGTATAACTCTTATCCGCCTTGCACATCTACTCTACACGTGTTTGCGCCCCTGTCTCGCGACGTTCGCCCGCTTAATTCGTGTCATTTTTACTGCATGTGCCGCGACCGCTATCTGATGCGACTCGCGTTTCCCGGGCCTTAGCAATTAAAGTGGGCAGCGGGAGAATTATTGCGCGCTGCAGAGGACGAACTACTTGTTTAGGATTGCAGGTGTACGAGATAGCCACGCCCGTACTGTTGTTATACAGCTCTGAGTGCTTGATCGCGGGATGTCGTAAGGCAAGCGGCAACGCATAACGACGGAGGATAATTGTGCCCGGATATATCCCGTTTACTAACCCCCACCGTAGTAGCTTTAGAAGCGCTCTTTAAAACTGAAATAATTAAATAGTTTATTCGTGGAGAAAGTGACACGGCAAAGAGTAAAAGGGTTATCAAATGCTTATAAAAGCATCTCCTTCAGAAGGATACCACACACATTACATGATGTAGGGATGCAAAAATAATTATGATAAAACGGTATCTATCACCTACTTTACCATTTATAAAACTAGAAACATCTGCCACAAGTCGACAAGTGCAAAAACTGTTACCAGTGTTAACTTACAAACTACTTATGAACTACCTAACACTAATATCCATGCAGACCTTTTTGAAGGTGAATTAACGGCCAGGAATGGTTCGAAAAAGTTGATACATTGCCCTTATAAGGCCAACTGAGGAGCTACTGACCACGTGCCCCTTCATACCACTGAGGCCTGACGGAGTTTAGTTTAGTTGATACATTAATTTAATTATTACTAATTCCTTTCTGAAGGCATTGGCATGGGGTGTAGCAATGTACGGGAGTGAAACGTGGACAGTAAGGGGCTTTTGAAATGTGGTGCTACAGAAGAAAAATGAACTAGTTGGGTAAATGGCGAAACTAATGATGTGGTGCTGAACATAATTAGGGAGAAAATAAGTTTCTGAGATACCTTGACTAAGAAAAGGGATCGATTGGCGATGAACACTCTGAGACATCAAGGAATCGTCAATTTAAAATGTTTGGTGGAGGGGGGGGGGTAAATAGCGCAAAGGGAGACCGAGAGACGAATAGAGTAAGCAGGTTCAAATGGATGTGGACTGCCGTTCTTATTTGGAAATGAAGATTCTTGCACAGGATAGAATAGGGTGATTTGTTGGTTGGTATAGTGGGATCAAACTGCAAAGGTTATCGGCCCCGAGCGAGGTGGCGCAGTGGCAAGACACTAAACTCACGTTCGGAAGGATTGTGGTTCAAATCCACCTCCGGCCATCTAGATTTAGGTTTTCCGTGATTTTCCTAAATCACTGCAGGCAAATGCCGGGATGGTTCTTTTCAATGGGCAAGGCCGATTTCCTTCCCCATCCTTCCCCAAAAATCTGAGTATAAGCTCCGTCTCTAATGACCATGCTGTCGACGGGATGTTTAAACCGTAAGCTTCCTTCCTTCCTTATCGGTCTCCCGGTGGGGAGGGGGAGGGGAAGGAGTGAGGATAGGAAAGGAGGGGAAGGGATAGGAAATGCAGTCCAGGGAGGAAAGAAGGAAGAAATACTGCATTGGCTCGGGGCCCCTTGCTCGCCACGCACGTACTCAAGAAAGAACCGTGAGGCCCGTGGGAGGAATAGGATGGTAAGCAGTCCACAACAACGACAACGCGGCATTTCATACATATGGGACGTTTATACCGGTGCGAATTCAACGAAATAGTCTTGTGTGTGGGACACACATATCCCACTGGTCGCGAAATGGTTAATGAATACATCAGCAGAACTTTCTTATCTTAACGGCCTGTTGATAAAGTTAGTGAAATAAAAGTGGCGACTACTTTTAGATTCCGGTTACAAAAATGCGCCAGTATATTTCGAAGAAAATGTTATTCAATGCCCTTTATGCTATTCCTGGCGCCACTCGTGAAGAAATATACCGGTTTTTATTGGCGCTTACTGCGGACTGCCGGAGATTAAGGAAGAATTACGGCAGTAATTGGGCCAATCGGCAGGGAAGTGGCGGCGAGTTTTGCAGACGATAATCCGGAAGGCCACGGGCGACGGCAGCCGGACTGATAGCGGCCCCTGCCGGCTAATGAGGCCGAGGGCTCGTTAACAAGCCGTGCTCCACTGTGCGCCGGGCCGGCTATCTCTGCCAACCCTAAACAATTAGCCCGCTCGTATTTCGCCCTTCAGCCGTGCATCTGCGCCGCCGTTATGCGTTATCGTCTTCCAGGGGGCGGCCTAGCTTCGCCCCGCGCGTTCGTCTCGCACCGGGAGATAGGTAGGGGCCGTTATCGTTTCTATAGTCACTGCTGTGTGGTACGGTGTGGGTAGAGATTTAATTAACTGCCACGCGCGAATGTATTCATGTGGAGTTGTATTGCCGCGCCAAGAAACTTCACAAACAACACACACACAGGAATTTACGACGCCAGTGGGCACTGAATTTAAATCAGTGGGAGAATTTGAAATTTGGACCAAGGCAGGATTCGAACCTGAGACTTCCTTAATAGGCAGGAGCGTTGACCACTACGCCACTGGGGACACAGAGATCAGTCCGTCCACACTGGCTATGGTATTACGTTTCCCATCAGACGCAAAATCTGAGCTTACCCATTAGACTTGTGCATAATAGTTCGCGATCAGGAGCGCTCACTTTGGTTCGCGCCTCTGCCGCGAACTAGTTCGTTCTTTTAGTTCTTCCGCTCCCAGTGACGGCTAAGCGGCGTGGTCTGCGCATGCAGGTGGAGGGAGAGGTTCCTCCACCTAGCTGCTTCATGCGCTTGCTGCTTGAGCCGATAACTATATCACGCAATCCAAAAGAAACAGTTTGTGGATAATTTTCGTGTTTAAGTTTAAAGTTATCTCTGTATCTTGGCATTATGGACTTTATTAGTCACATATTGCAGAGTGCAGAATACTTAAAAGCAGAAATTTTGTAACACTGACCGATGTAATCTAGCAGGCAGAGGCTAACCTCGAAATGGTTCTCATCAGCAGAAGGCAAACACGTGATTTTTATTCTGTTCGAGACCTATCCTATCACGCATATTTTAGTTTGCGTCCTAACACGCATATTTTAGTTCGCGACCTATCGCGCATATTTTAGTTCGCGACCTATCGCGCATATTTTAGTTCGCGACCTATTGCGCATATTTTAGTTTCCGACCTATCACGCATATTTTAGTTCGCGACCTATCGCGCATATTTTAGTTCGCGACCTATCACGCATATTTTAGTTCGCGACCGGTAGCTCTCCTTTTAGTTCGCAGCTCGGCCGCGAACTAGGTCGCTCTTTTTAGCTCGTCCGCTCGTTTTGGCTTTTGCTGCTGCTACTAAAACTACAGCTGAGCTGCATCTCAGCTCGAAATGACGGCAACTGGCAAGAGGGAATCACGCGATTCTGCGCGCTCTCGCGTCCTCTCGCCGTTACCCGTCAGTCTTCGCAAAAGGAGCGGACGAACTAAGAGGAGAGGGATCTGCGAACTAGTTCGCGTAGTTCGCCTGTGGGAGCGCTCTTCCGAACTAGTTCGTTCGCGAACTACACAAGAATATTACCCACACATCATTAATGTTGTGCCCCGCCGCGGCGGAGTGGCCGAGCGCATTGAGGCGCTATGCTTCGATGCGCTGGGCCTTTCTCCGCCGGGGGTTCGAATCCTCCCTCGTGCATGGATGTTTGCCAGACACACAGGAATTTCTTGACCACGGTGATTTGCTTTACGGCTGTTGAATGCTTTCATACTCTATATGAAAAATTATTGAACGATTGGCAAATAGCAGGCTACTTGTATCGCATTTAGCTGAATACAGCAGTCAGGAAAGTGGCGGTATCGCATCTAAATTGACTGTAAATGGACTGGCTTCGGAAGGTATCCTTTCTAACACGCTGCTCATGGTGGTACTGGCGTTCCTGTCTTTGGATTTTCAATGTGGTTAAATTAATGCTACCAATATGGACTGAATTTTTATATGAAACTGTTATGATTATTATTCCACATGTTTCAATGATTATATTCTTATATTCCAACAGAAAAAAGTATCTCGTCTCGTATGACTGGAAATCATTCTGCAATAAACAAAACTGAGTTGTATATATTTTGCAGTTTTTGACCGTAGTCTATTTGTAGTATTGAATGTCGACTACATGTTTGTCAGTATCCATCTGAGCGAGTCGTAGGAAATAATAGTCATTCCTGTTTTAAGCCTTTCTTATGCGCTTATCTCTCCTTTTCATATAGCCCGTCATACGTATTTCGCGGCGTTTATTTCAGATTTTATCTTCAATTTCATGCTTCAACGTGACCTTTTGCTGCCATTTCGCTGTAATGTACCACTTGAAATTCCAATACGTCTCAAAGTTAACACTGGTCCCGCGTACTACTCAACAATATCCCCCTTCACAGCATTCACTACTGTCCTATTACCTACTGAAACCTTTTGATGTTTCTGCTGGAAGAAGTCGAAACTCCAGCTGTAACCTCTGATCGTTCGCTTGTTAAAATCTGATAACAGATCGTCTTATTCGGTGAATTCTTTATTTTACTCGACGGTAAGTATAATGTTTGTCACCGGTAAGCATCTATTGAAGGCATTACACTCTCTCGCTGTAGTGTGGTGTCTCGTGTTGCTTTTTATCAGCGTGACGGATCATTCTTTTCTCCGTCCCATAAACCTACCTACTACGGAGAGCAGTACTATTACTCTTCCGTCGTCTCCAGTTGACGTGTTTACTCCGTGCTGACAACCAAGTCCGGCACAACCGCTTTCTACCACACGTCTCTAAAGCTACTTTCGTCCTAGTTGTGGGGCTGCCTCCTGGTATTTTCAGCACAGATGATGGATGTTCGCAAAAGGAAGGGAATCCGGTTTCGCGTGCTGGCCGTGCATATGTATTACATATGTCACGTACGCTGGCCTTTTATACGTCACGACGTATTCATTACTTTTTTCTTCTGACTGGCTCAATGTAGCTCTCCACGACATCTTCTCCTCCCTAACTCTCTCAGTTATTTGTTAGATTCTTTCCAGTCCCTGTCTTCTCCTACAAGTTTTTCCTACTCTACAAGCGATTCAGCTATCGTGTATGTTTTTCCCTCGTGTCTTCAACATAGCGACTATCATCCTGTCGCTTCTTCTTATCAGTGTTTTTCATATCTTCTTTTTCTCGCCGGTTTTGTGGATACCCTCATTTCTCATGTTATCGCTTCACCTAATTTCCAACATCCTGTATCACTATATATCAAACGCTTACATTCTGCTCTTTACCGATTTTCCCGCAATTGGATAGAGTTCTGTGTTCTACAGTCTCGGAAATCTGTTCTCCAGATACGACAAAGTTAAGTATTTGTCCACTATCTTCAGTATGGCACCATCCACGTCCCTTGTTTTTTAGTTCACAACACAACCTATGTTTCTGTTTTAAACGTTCAGACGGCGTTCAGTAGCAAATATTTTGTATACCTACCGCGATGAACCTGCAGTTGAGAACTGCATACCCTCACAAACCCTCCACCCCCACCAGCCTCTCCCCAGACCCAGAGGGGCGCAGGACCCAAGACTCCGTGATCAGATTGGCTTAGCAGGTAGCGCCATCGGAAGTTCCCGAAAAGGGGTTCAGTACCAGCAGGTAGAAGCCATGAGTCGTCGGAATGATAGTTTGTTCCTCAGTTATCGGTCTATGGTAGATTGTTAAAAGGTGTTGTAGCACGATGGAAGTGGACCAGAGAAATTTGCAAAAGTTTTATGACAACTCTCTCCATTGATGGCACCGTTGTACTAGTGAGTCAAGCTGACCACGACGATGCGGAAATAGCTTGTGATAAAATTCAGGGTCTGAAAAAGTTTGTGATCTGAAGAGGAAAGCCACTGAATATCTATCTGAGAGAAAAAAAAAAAAAACAAAAAAAAAAACAAAAACAAAAAAAAAACTTATCTCTTTTCATTCTCCACTCCGAGGAGTGGAGCGGGCTGTTTGAGATCCGGCCCATAAAGAGTCGCGGTTCTATTCAGCCAATATCAGACAAGCTGATAGTGGGGCAAAGGGGGATCCCAATTGGGAATAAGTGGGAGGGGCTTACCAGCTCCGGCATACGCCTTACAACCAAGGAAAACCTCCCGAAAACCTTGGTCGGAGCCGGGGGATTGGGACCAATTTAATTTATCTCCGGGACTTGCCCCGGACAAAAATGGATTATCGAGAGAACACGAATGCACTCACGACAATCAAGGATCGGACGCCCGAGTTACTCTCGTAATCTCGTAGAGATCAGCTCGACCAACAGTGGACAAGCATCTCCCTACAGGAACCGCACCCGTGGGCACGGTATCCTATCTGAGAAATAATCAATACTTATATACGAACAACTGAAGGTAAACACCTGGAAGAGATAACTATTAAAGATGTCTAAAGCTGTACCCCAAGTGGAAAGTGCTGGAGGCTTGAGGCCTCTTTTCCTGACTATGAGAACCTTGGCTCTTGACCCCAGGTGAACCCATCAGGGTCTGGGAACCTTGAGTACTGTTTCTTCTGATCATGGCAACTTTGGAACCTGTGTCCAAGATGGGACTGTAAAGGTGTGGGAGTCCTGTTTTCCTGACTGGGAGAGCCATGGCTGCTGTACAGCAGGTGGAACTGTGAAGGTCTATGAGCCTGGAATCCTGTTTTTTCTGACCATTGGAGCCGTGGGTTCTGTACCATACCTTCACTCATAAACGTCTTGGAGTCTTGGATCCTGTTTTTCTGACTGCAATTGCTTTGGGACCTGTACACCAAGTAGACCTGTAAAGTTCAAGGAGCCTAGTGGACCCGTTTTTCTGACTGTGGGAGCCTTGGACCATGTTTTTATAAGAGCTTTGTGTCCCACACCACAAGTAGATCTGTAAATATCTGGGATCCTAGTAGTCCATTTTTCCTGACTGTGGGAGCCCTTGGGTCCCGTTTTTCCGACCATTGGAGCCTTGGGTTCTGTTGCACAGGTTGACCTGCAAGGATCTGGGAGCCTTGAATGGAATTTTTATGACTGCCATATCTTTGGGACCTGTACCCCAGGTGGACTGGAAAAAGTTCAGACACCTTGAGTCCTATTTTTATGACTGTGCTTGGCTCCTGCAATCCAGATGGATCCTAAAATGTTCAGAAGTCTTTATTTGTGTTTTTGTAACTATGGGAGCGTAGAGTCCTTTTTCTCCAACCACAAGAGCCTTGGGACCTGTACTCCAGTTGGATCTGTAAAGGATCAGAAGCCTTGGCTCGTGTTTTTCTGACTGTAAGAGCCTCGAGTGCTGTTTTCCTGACCGCAATAGTCTTGCCTCCTACACCCCAGCTGGATCTGTATAGCTTCAGAAGCCTTGAGTGCTGTTTTTCTGACGATAGAGGCCTTGAGTGCTGTTTTTCTGACCATGGGACCCTCGAGTCCTGATTTTCTGACCATGGGACCCTCAAGTCCTGTTTTTCTGACTGTGGGAGCCTTGAGTCCTGTAATTCTGACCATGGAAACCTCGAGTCCTATAATTCTGACCACAGAAGCCTTGCGTCCCGTTTTTCAGACCACGGAAGCCTCGAGTCCTGTTTTTCAGACTGTGGGAGCCTTGAGTTCTGTTTCTCTAACTGTGGGAACCTTGAGTCCTGTTTCTCTGATGTGGGAGCCTTGAGTCATGTTTTTCTAACTGTAGGAGCCTTTAGTCCTGTTTCTCTGCCCATGGGAGCCTGAAGTCCTGTTTCTCTGCCCATAGGAGCCTGAAGTCCTGTTTCTTTGACCGTGTGAGCCTGGAGTCCTATTTTCTGACTGTGGGAGCCTTGAGTCTTGTATTTGAGACCATGGGAGCCTTGGTACTTGTTTTAGTCTCCATGGGAGCCTTGAGACTTGTTTTACTGATCATGGGAGCCTAGAGACTTTGTGTTTCTTATCATGGGAGCCTTGAATCCTGGTTTTCTTACCATTGGAGCCTCGAGTCCTGTTTTCCTGACCGTGGGAGCCTTGAGTCCTGTTTTCCTGACCATGTGAGCCTTTGGACTTGTTTTACTGACCCCGGGAGCCTTGAATCCTGTTTTTCTTACCTTTGGAGCATCGAGTCCTGTTTTCCTGACTGCAGTGGGTCATACGCCCATCTGGAGTCCACGGACACCCTACTCCACCATCAACCGTATGTCCCCGCAGCAGCCGCGTGACCAGTGCAACAGTGTAGCTGACGGCTTGTGCTTTGTGTGTCCGCAGACCCGCCGGAGATCACGCAGCGGCCGCGCGACCTGACGGTGAAGGCGGGCGGCGTGGCGGCGTTCGTGTGCGGCGCGCGCGGCGACCCGGCGCCCAGCATCACGTGGCGCAAGAACGGCAAGCGCATGTCCAACACGCAGTCGCGCTACCTGCTGCACGACTTCGCGGGCGGCTCGCTGCTGCGCATCGAGCCGGTGCGCGTGCAGCGCGACGAGGCCGCCTACGAGTGCTACGCCGAGAACGGCGTGGGCGACGCCGTCAGCGCCACCGCCAATCTCGTCGTCTACGAGGGTGAGTACTACCAGGCCATCCACTGCACTGCTTTGTAGCTGACGTACACAAGCGGGAAACCACTGTCCCGTCAACGAAGACCGAAAAATAGCGAATAGGGGACAAAAAGCGTGTATTCTCCCAGGTTTGAACAGTGGTCATCATGAACGACATACTAAAACTCCCGAACTTTGGGGTATGAGCTGGAGCGCGGGTGGGCTTTTAAAGGTACACTTTTCACGTTTTTCTTAAATAAATTGGAAACCTTGATCTTCAACGAAAAGGTGCAAAATTAAAATAAAAAAAAATAAAAAAATTATTGTTATGGTTTAAAGTTAAAACGTAAGATCTATTGAACCACTGAATTAAAATGTCTACACGACACATAGGGGCCTCATGCAGGTTTAGGGGACATCTTGTGCACTTGTGCTATTGTTTAAGAGAAGCGGATGAACTGGACGGCTGAGCCGTCAGCGGCAGATTGACAACTGGAGTAGATCAGATTAGTCAACAACCCTATATGGCCTTGCTCAAAAAAGTCACGAAGATCTGCCGTTGTTTGGAAACATTAGCTTCTAAGGAAGGGAGGGGAGATGATGATGTGAGAGATTATATTTGGAAGGGGGGATAGATTTCGGGACGGAGCTCACCATCCGGGAGGGGGAGCTGGTGGGAGTTGCCTTGGGACAGAACGTGGAGGGTGTGAGGGACAAGGCGTGGCAGGACGCAGCGGTTCAGGAGTGGCAACATAGGGGAGACAAGAGGAGCAACCAGGGGGTTGTGGCAGTCAAGCTAACGGAAGGTTTAGAGGATGCGGGCGAGTTCAAGGTACATGGGGAAATGGGGGAAGGGTATAAGGTTGTAGTGGATCCGTGTGGGGGATGGGAGAGAGGTAAAGAAAGCAAGGCAGAGTGCACGGCGTTCAACGACCTGGAGGGATTGAAAGAAGGAGAGAAACCGAGCGCTTGGGGCAGTTATGCATACGGATGGTGTAGAGATGTGGGCATGGTCAAATTAGAGGATGAGATGGGGGAAGGGGGTGATTTCATAATGGGACTGGTGGGGAATGGGAGACGGACATGGAAGGCAAGGCATAGTGCATGGCGTTCAAGGACCCAAAGATATTGAAAGGAGGAGAGAAACCTGGGGGGTTATGGGAGTCAAGCCAATGGATGCTGAAGAGGATATCCAAGGTAGAGGAGCGGGGCTGGGTGGGGGGAAAGGGATGAGTTCGAAGTGAATCCTTATGGGGGCTTGCAGATGGATATGGAAAGCGAAGCAGAGTGCATGACGTTCAAAGACCAAGGGATTTACGTAATTTAGGAGAAGTAGAGACTCAGAAGACACTAGAAAAGCACAGGATGGGACAGATCGGGGTTTTGTAGGCGTAGGGGATGGTGGAAGGATGCACGCTCCAAGTAAGACCAGACAGTTGCTTGAGGGGACGAAGTCTGTTGTGGCTTTGCGTTGGATGGAGAGGAGATGGAGAGTCCAGGCGAAGTGCCGATGTAAGGTGTGGCCAAGGTACTTTATTATGTAGATGACATGGTTAGGACGGCCGTAAGTCTGTCTCTTTGGCCCTTTTCCCGCACTGGTACAGGGTCGGCGCTATGTTAAACGCGGATTTGGCACGTGCTAATAGTTACAGGGTGGCCGGATGCCCTTCCTGTCGCCACCCCATGCCCCCCCCCCCCCAGGAGGAATTGTGTACCCCAATTGTCTGCATTTAGTGTTATATGTGTGTGAAAGTGTAAAGTGTTACAAAATGTTTGCGAATCGAGTAAATGAGACGGGACTTGGAGACCAGGCCGGTATTCACCTAGTGGGCTGTGGAAAACCGCCTAAAAACCACATCCAGGCTGGCCGGCACTGCGACCCCTTTCGTCAATCGTCCGGACGGATTCGAACCCGGGTTAGAACGGCCGTAAGTGCTGGAGTAAAAATCTATGAGCCGGTAGGAAAGGATGGAGCGGCCTGTAATGATTGGCTGGTTGATGGAGCCAGTCGTTGCACCGAGTTGTGAATTGGGTGTGGTATATTAAAAGGAGTCACTAAGAACGCTGAGCAGCCCTGCCACTCCATCGCCCTTTTATAGCCTGTGTACCCGGCACCGCCGCCAGCGGTATCAGTGCACCTCAGTGTGCACGCCGGAAGCCGCGCAGCCAGCGCCTTGCAGAGGAGATCGCTGGGCAGAGGTTGGCAGCCGTGCCCGCGGCGGCGCGCGCACAGTGTAGTGTTTGCAGTAATTCAGACGCCGCGCCGGCGAATCTCGGCGAGGCAAGGAGGGGAAGCAGGGGGCCCATCCCGCGGGCAAACTCAATTTTCTGGCTCTCGTGCCCGGTATAAACGCCGCCGCCTCCGCACTCGGCGCCGCCAGCAATAACGCAACCGCCGCGATAATACGCCCCGCTGCGGCCGCGCCCTGCACAGTGCCCCTGCCAGCCTCCGCCCAACACCACCTAGAAGACAAGGCCTTACAACAGGCCGTGCCTACGTCACACTTAGAGGCCGCGGCCGCCATCTGACTGGCCGGCCTCTGCGCGGCGGTGGGTGTGCCCCAGCGGCCAGCCAGTGAGGTGGCGGCCGGGGCCTCTAAGTGTGACGTAGGCACGGCCTGTTGTAAGGCCTTGTCTTCTAGGTGGTGTTGCTCCGCCTCGAGACACCAGCGAGCCGCGGGTGCCTCGCGGCTCTGACACTGTGCACTCGCGCGTCCACCTAAGCTCACAGCACAAACATTACTGCGATCGCTAGACTAATTCGTTGAGGCTATATACGAGGCGCGTCCAGAAAGTAAGTTCCGTTTCAATTCATCTCCGCTGCAGCGCTGCGATTGCAGTTCCGCACATGCGCTGTAGACGATGTGTATCGAGGAGAAGAACGTGTGCCATTTGGATATCGCTGTCAGTTACGTGCGCTTTGTTGTGCTTGTTTGAAATGTCGGCGTTGATTGAAAATGCCGCCGCCTTTGAAATCAGGTCGTTGATTCGGTTTCTGAATGCGAGGAAAGTAAAACCTAGTGAAATTTATCGGCAAATTAAATTTGCGACGTTTACGGACCAAATGCGATGAGTGATTCGATGGTGAGAAGATGAGTCCGACAGTTCAATGGCGGGCGTAGTGATGTGCACGATGAAGAACGAACCTTTGGTTACAGAAGAACTGGTTCACGCGATTGATGACAAGATACAAGAAAACCGTAGGCCGCGGTGGAGTAGCCAAGCGGTCTAAAGCGTCTCGCTGCGGATTTTCCCCAATTTACTTCACCAATGACGACGAGCTGAAAGAAACTGTTTCCAACCTGGTTGAAGACACAGGCGGCAGATTTCTATGAAGATGGTCTACAGAACCTGGTGCCACGCTATGACAAATGCCTGCAAAATTTCGGCAGTTATGTGGAAAAGTAGTTTAAGAGTTGTAGAATTTTGTGCAATAAAAATTTCTTCTGTAACTGTACAACGTCATTTTATTACCAAACGGAACTTACTTTCTGGACGCGCCTCGTAGATGGCGTAGCGCTCGAGCCACTAGTTGAACCATGCTCGCTCGCACTTCTACGTGAACGTAAGGCAACAGGGATTATGGAAAGATTTTTGTTTACAGCAGACACTATACTAATGATACTGTTCACAGCGTTACTACACTACTGGCCATTAAAATGGCTACACCAAGAAGAAATGCAGATGATAAAAAGGTATTCATTGGACAAGTATCTTATGCTAGAACTGACATGTGATTATATTTTCACGCAATTTGGGCGCAAAGATCCTGAGAAATCAGTACCCAGAACAACCACCTCTGGCCGTGATAACGGCCTTGATACGCCTGGACATTGAGACCTTGGATGGCGTATAAAGGTACAGATGCCCATGCAGCTTCAACACGATACCACAGTTCATCAAGAGTAGTGACTAGCGTATTGTGACGAGCCAGTTGTTCGGTCACCTTTGACCAGACGTTTTCAATTGCTGAGAGATCTGGAGAATGTGCTCGCCAGGGCAGTAGTCGAACATTTTCCGTACCCAGAGAGGCCCGTACAGGACCTGCAACATGTGGTCGTGCATTATCCTGCTGAAATGTAGGGTTTCGCAGGGATCGAATGAAGGCTAGAGCTACAGGTCGTAACACATCTGAAATGTAACGGCCACTGTTCAAAGTGCCAACGATGAGGTAACCGAGACGTGTAACCAATGGCGCCCGATACAATCACGCCGGGTGATAAGTCAGTATGGTGATGACGAATATAAGCTTCCAATGTGAGTTGACCTCGGTGTCGCCGGACATGGATGCGATCATCATGATGCTGTAAACAGAAACTGGATTCATGTGAAAAAATGACTTTTTCCCATTCGTGCACCCAAGTTCGTCGTTGCGTACACATCGCAGGCTCTACTGTCTGGTATGCAGCGACAAGGGTTACCGAGCTGATAGTCCCTACTGCTGCTAACGTCGTCGAACTGTTCGTACAAGTGGTTGCTGCCTTTCAAACGTCCCCATCTGTTGACTCAGGGATCGAGACGTGACTGCACCATCCGTTACAGCCATGCGGAAAAGATGCCTGTCATCTCGACTGCTAGTGATACGAGGCCGTTGGAATCCAGCACGGCGTTCCGTATTGCCCACCTGAACCCACCGATTTCATATTCTGCTAACAGTCATTGGATGGCGACCGACGCGAGCAGAAATGTCGGGATACGATAAACCGCATTCGCGATGGGCTACAATCCGACCTTTATCAAAGTCAGAAACGTGATGGTACGCATTTCTCCTCCTTACATGAGGCATCACAATAACGTTTCACCAGGCAACGCCGGTCAACTGCTGTTTGTGTATGAAAAATTGGTTGGAAACTTTCCTCGTGTCAGCACGTTGTAGATGTCGCCATCGGCGCCAACCTTGTGTGAATGATCTGAAAAGGTAATCATTTGCGTATCACAGCATATTCTTCCTGTCGGTTAAATTTCGCGTCTGTATCACGTCATCTTCGTGGTGTAGCAATTTTAATGGCCAGGAGTGTATGTTCATTAAAGTCGGGTGTGAAAAAGTCACTCTTAGCGGGCCTAATAGCTCAGCTTCTATCACACAGATAACGGTCGAAGTGTTCTGAGTGGCCCTTAGCTTAGTGATAAGTTGCTGTTGTGACGGTTCTCACCGTACTAACGCCCCTATCGCAGAAAAAGTAATGCTTCAGATTAATATTTTAATTATATATCTATTTAATTAAAGAAACATTGAAACTGTTATGTATAGTTTGAAAATACCGTCATAAGACGTTACGGTAAAAAATTATCGATTTACATTGAGTAAAATGTACTGAAGTGGTCATCCCCACAATTGGAAATTTTTGTACCCTAAATCCATGTTTTTTTTCCGTGAATTCGTAAAGAACCGTCCGAGAACAAGTAATGCATTTGGAAATTGTATAAATACTTCCACAGACCGCACGTAATATACAAAAAACGGAGAGATTTGCTCAATTTGGCTAAGTGTCAGGAATTCATTAGTAAAATACCAATAGAGAGGTATGATCGAGAGGTAAATGTAAAAACAGCCGGCCGGCCGCGGTGGCCGAGGGGACTGAGGCGCTTCAGTCACGGTCTGCACGGCCACTGTGGTCGGGGGTTCGAATCCCCCCTCGGGCATGGATATTTGTGCCGTCCGCAGTATTAGCTAGTTCATAAGTAGTTTGTAAGTTTAGGGACTGATGACCCCGTAGTCAAGTCCCATAAGCACTACAAACATTTGAACATTTTTTTAAAACAGCCGGAATATCACTGATTCAATGCTGCAACAATTCGTGAAGAAATACTTTCGAACAAGTGAATAATTGGAGTTCGTTAGGCAGAAAGCCACAGAGTGTAAACACGTTGGGGTGGGGGTGCGAGGGTGCCAGGGGCTGTAAAGCCCTTAGCGCTCAACCCTGCCCAATTACCAGAGTATTGACCTAACGAGCGCCAGTTCAGCAAATGTGTAATGTAACACAGTGAATTCGCAGAATGAACGTGATGGAATGCATCCCAGCACACTTGTGCACCCAAAATATTGACGCAAGGGCAATTCCCAGAATATTAACGGTTCAGTGTGTCTCTGGAGACCCAGAATGAACTTTTTTGGCACTTAATAGTTTTACGTAGAGTACAGGCCTAATGAATCACACTGTTGAAATTTTAGTACTTTTTTTATGTAATTATTTTTTCATCCAAATATGACTGCACTGAAGTTTCCAGATACTAAAATTTGTGGCACACATGTAGTAAAATCTGTAGATTGTTTTCTTATGTGATGGGAAAGTTTTATTGGTTTTCACGTTTAATCACGTCTGTGTCGTTTTGTCTTCATCTGCAGCTATGGTGGATTATTTGGCCCGTTACGTATTGTAGGTATTGTATACATGTTTTCGATGTTCCACATTCAGGGACTTGGATGGCAGTGTAGCGAACAAAATTTCGCGTTGTCGCGTGGGTGTGCGGCGTCTTTCTGAAATATGACTTGGGGACAACGGAATCTTAAATAAACTTCCTTGTAATGTTGCATTTCATACTTTTCAGGGGCCTTCAGAATCTGCAGAAACACAAAAAAATATGCAAAGAGCCACTATATGTCTGTTACGTTTCCGCGAATAAACCTCCGAACCGATTTCGATTATATCTGAATGCTACGTAAAGTACACGTTGTATTGGGTGTATTTGCATCAGTCGTTTTGGCACGAAAACGTAACGGAGAGAATTTCGTTTCGTATTTGATAAATCTTTACTTCCGTCTCAATAAAGGACATTATACAGTGTCATTCTGTGTAAGGTGTATGTTTAACTTAATTAGAAATGTCCTGAAGATCCTGTTCAGTACATAAGAACAAAGTGGCTAAATTATAAGACTTTCTATGATCTTTAACACGCGTGCAAGGACATCAACGCGTGAGAAATTGCAGGCAAAAGCTAGTAGTATTACATGCAGAGTGAATTACCTAACACTTGCACCGCAAATATTGCGGAAACCGAAAGTGCGGTTTATTGTGCGGTTTTCACAGAATGCATTGGTAGTCAAGGACTCGTATTGTTAGCCAATAAACAGATTGTAAAAATACCTAGAAAATGTATTTTTATGCAGACATTCAATTTTTCAAATGGAACAATGATAGTTTCTATCATGCACTGGAATTTTTGACACCAGCTGTGTACAAAGAAGTTTAATTGACATTTTCATCACGTTTATTTTGGCAGCTACAATCATTCAAAGTTTTGGGGGCGGTGGCTACGACAGCGTAGCTGACTGGCTGGTGGTCATGAGGCAGTGGGCCGTGTCCCAGGGACTAGCCACTCGGCCAGTCAGCTACGCTATTACAGCCTCCGCCATCGAATCTTTGAACGGTTGTAACTGCCAAATTAAACGTGATAAAAATGTCATTAAAAATTCTTTGTATACTGCTGATATCAAAAATTCCAGTGCATGAAAGAAACAACCATTGTTCTATTTAAAAAACTGTATGTTTGCATAAAAAATACACTTTCTGAGTAATATTATAATCTATTTGTCGGCTAAAAATACGAGCTCCTAACTACCAATCCATTCTGTGAAAACGGCACATTAATTGCACTTTCCGTTTCCGCAATATATATACTATATACTTTTCGAGAATGTGTGAAAGAAAAAACTAATGTGTGACGTGTGAAATTTCATAAAATGATTGCCATGATAGCAGTTTTTTTAATTACTTTCAAACCTGTCACGAAAAAATAAAATGCACAAATATAATACAGGCGATTAAAATGAAATGAACCTTGCTAAAAGAGACCTGAAGAGCTAGATTCAGTTCTTTTGCGATATTCGATAAAGTTCGGAAGTGACACCAAACAAGCTTTAGCTAATGTGAAAAACGAACTGACTAAACTCCGTCCAACAGGCCTAGAGAGGCCCAATGCGTGTCATCCTCACTGCGAGGCATTCTTAGCTAATGTGAAAATTCTCAAAATGACTAGGAAGCAGAAATACGGGAATACTTTTCACTAGTAGTACTCGAATCGTAGTCGATTTTCTAATTGCCCTAGCTGCCATACGTCACTGCATAATGACTTTGTTTTCTGTATTACGTACTAGCTGAAAACCAGGCGTTGACCGGGTATTTATTTATTTATTCCTGCCATTTTTCAGGTATATATTCATTTGTATAGGGGCTGTGTCTCTGTAAACTCGCTTGGGAATACAATTAGTAGTAAAGACGTCATACATTAAAACTTCGTGCATGATGGGGCGGTTTTCCATGAATGTTACTGTTTATGTGCTCGTATCTCATGAACTACGTGTCGTACTGTGATACAATTTAGAAGATACACTCAACTATATGCGTGTATATTGCCTGTAAAATTTCCTGCAGCTACAATTTGTGGTGTAGAAATTATAAATTGTAACGTCATACCGAATGCCGTAGTTCACTCCACATACAGGGGAAAAGTAGTAAGCGGGAAACGTTTTTCCTTTCATCATTTTGCTATGGTTGTCAGGGACAAAAAGTTTAATAAAGGTTTGAAATTATGTTTAAAGTTTGTTGCAAGTCGCCAAGTACTCTCATTCTCATACAGTGTATTTCGAAAGTCTCGCCGCATTATATGGCATTTTTTGCGATTTCTATTGGTTATGACGTAATATCTTTTGAACCATGTGCCGTATGTGATTCTTAACATTGCAGCAATTTTTATCTCACAGTAAGGAATGTGTGTACCAAATTTGGTTGAAATCGGTCCAATGATTTAGGAGAAAATGAACAGCATTGTCGCAAAATGCAGCAGTTTTTCTCATATTTCATTGTTTATGACGTCATATCTCGTGAACTATATATCGTATGTGATTCTTACACTTACGGCGACCGTCCTCATGAATTGAAGCTTACGTGTACAAAGTTTCATAAAGATTGGAACAAAACTGTAGATTTGTATGGAAGACGTACAAACTTACGGACAGTTTGCTTTATATATTAGATTTTCCGATTTTTTCTTGTTGAATTTTCGTTCTAGTAGTTTCAAAATCGTGGCTGTTATCTTGAGTTCCAATCCCATTGCTCTCGTTGCGACAAAAAATTCTTTAGTAATGCTTACGTCGTTTGAAACAACTTGGGTTCTGTAAATTACCTTGATAGTTTTCCGTTATTCACGCTGAGGCCGCGCTCAGCTGAATGAAACTCCATCCGAGCACTCAAACTGATCGGTAGCCGTCACAAGCCATTAGCATTTTTTTTCTTTTTTGCAACTGATGCATTCATTAATTTTGAGTTATGATTACAGTTATGAACACTTTCCTATACGTTTAATAATGCATTTGGATCGCACAGCATTTATATGTTGCAGTGCTGTTGCATTTTATATTAAACCGTTAGCGAAATAATTATTTGTGACTAGAGTGGTGTTACGGCCTGTAATATAGCGCCTGATTGCGTTGTGGCCGCACTCACTGCATGCTCTGTACGGTCTTTTGTGCGTGCTTCATATATACGGAGGCATTTTCTTTGAAATAGTCAAATAACATCTCTTTGCCGAAAAAAAACAGTGTTCTGCCTGTTCAGATAATGATCCTTCGAGCTAGTACTATTCTTCGGTTTTCTTTGTTCTTCGTTCATGCTACTGGACTCATCGTTAGGGTAGTAAGGTCATTGTTATCAAAACATGAACCAAAAAGACGGACGGTTTTCTCCACTGGAAATCACCGTTCCTGTTGTTAACGGTGAAAATGAAGGTGCAGTATCGTCTAATGAACTTTTTTATCATGGTTCCACATTAGCATCCAAGTAGTTTCTGTAGGATGTACTTTGGACGTTTCTCACTGTTCGTTATCGCAATTCTGCTCACTGATGAAGAAATACCTTACTCATAAACGTGTAAAATACACCGCTTGTCTCCAAGAAGAACAGTTTATTTTTGAGATAACGCTCTGTCAAGAAGATCATATGGTTTAAAATGGCACCCCATGTTAAGTCAGGAAAATGATGAAGTCACCAATATTGTATTGACACCGCTGCTACACGCCTCTGGATTGAAGCCAAGAGGCCCTCGGTGTGTTGTTCGGGTGTTGCCGTCCATGGTGCTTTACCAGCATATAAGACGCACCCCGCTTTTAAGACCTTTTTAGGAAAATTATAAATAACACCTAATACATCTATTGCAATATAATTATAATACATCTGTTCACTCATATAAAAGATCTAAGGCAATACCTCCAAGCAGTGTTTATGAACTTTAAGCAGTCAAGTTACTTGACAGTTTGCGCTTATTAAGAAGTATTTTTCGCCTATGGCTGTTTACAGTGCGCGCCGACTACTGAGAATTTTGTATCCCATCCTGGTCGCCACTTTTGTGTCTCGTTGCCGCCGCTTGTCCTAGGTGTCGGTGGCCGAGTAGAGAGAGACCGACACAGGAAATAGGATGCACGCGTGTGCGGGTACAGAGTCTGAGGTGACCAGCCAGTGGGACAGCAGCAACTAGAAACACTAAGCTAGATTAGAACAAGATATATATTTCGTAGAAATAATACAGGGCGGCAGACTAGTGGAATGATGGTACATAGTTTAACTAGATAGAGGCCTGCCTACTGATGAGTCCTAGTGCCTATCCTATTGCCAAGTGACCGATGCAGTTCAGTGGTGGCCACGATCGGATTTGCATCAGAGGGCGCTCGTGGCTGAAGTCGTAAGAACGCCGCGAAGTGCGTGTATGGCGGCGCGCGGCGAAAGTACGTGACGCGCACTTCAGACTTGTGCCACACCACAGAGAATTTACTGTGAAGCGCCAATATTTATGTAAGTATTTTTGAGATGTTTCATAAACTGTGAGAATGATGGATGGTTTGCGTCTGTGTATTGGTCGGCGAACTGTATGGGGCACAGCATGTTATAACCTCAAAAATACTACAACTGTGAGACGCATAAGTAGTGCAAACATCACAAAAAATACTTCTGTACGTATTTGTACTTGAGAATGCGAATACATTCTCAAATATCGTCATGTGAGACTTGGGCAAATAGGTGAGCAGTGTTTCATTATTCAAATAATGAATTACACCATTACACGATTGCCGAAATACCGATTGTGACGAATAAAATTACGCCGAAAGTTTCTATTTCCTATGATGTTACGAGTTTCAGTTACGCTTGGCACTAAAAATGGTACAAAATTCAAAAAAAAAACTTTACTACATAATAAATCTCCTGACGGGTATTTTCATGCATATTATGTACATATATTAAATAAAAACTACGAAAATATAAGAGAGAAGCTTAAATGCAAATTTTCCCACAGAAAAAGATATTTTCCCGCTTAAAACATTATTTCCCGCATTTTACACTTTTTTTAACCTTGAAAGTTTGTTGGTGTAATCATGTAAATCTGAAACTCACTGACCTGTGGAGCACAGACTTATCACTGGATTCGACGTCCATTTACTGCCGAAAACAGGCGCAGGGCGAAACTTTTTTCGTTCCTTTTTTTCTGTCATGTGAGTAATCACGCAGCGAAGCCCCAGTGAACGAATTTCGCTTCACCTCTATTCGCACCGTCAACAGAACAGGCTCTGCTAACGTTTACTGGGCCGCGGTGGAGTAGCCGAGCGGTCTAAAGCGTCTCGCTGCGGAGCGCGCGGTTGCTCGCCGTGGAAGTCCGAGTCCTCCCTGGGGCATGGGTTTGTGTGTGTTTGTCCTTAGGTTAGTTTACCTAGGTTTAAGTAGTTTGTAAGCTACGGACTGATGATCACGCAGTTTGGTCCGATAGAATTACAAACATTTGAACATTTTTTTGATCGTTTACTGGCAACTGGTTCTACACAACACTGGTGACTACTTTGAAGAACAGAAACAGGTGCACACATGTAACACTTTTGTATCTAATGTGAAGAAATAGCTTGGAACTGTACTTGTAGATACATCTGCTCAAACGTCACACGATCTCCTCCGTCCATGTGGCTGCAGTAATTATTGATACCCGTCCAAAGCTGGTCACCAATATGATATGTTTACGTTGTTCGTGGGTAATCTGGTTACACATAGATGAAAAAGCAAAGGAGAAATGATGTGATTCTTCAGTTTCTCCCAGCGTATTTGATTATCAAAATATCCACGGGTGTACTGCCGGTCTATACTGTCCAACGGGCACAATATTTCGGCGATCATACATGCCGCCATCATCAGGTGAACTGACGGACTGAGCTCCTGGAAACGCGCCGGCATGGAGATCCACACGCTACGGCGGCTCGAAGGGAACTGGGTTCTAGGTACCTTCCAGCCGCCGTAGCGTGCGGATCTCCGTGCCGGCGCGTTTCCAGGAGCTCAGTCCGTCAGTTCACCTGATGATGGTGAGATGTATGATCGCCGAAATATTGTGCCCGTTGGACACTATAGACCGGCAGTACACCCGTGGATATTTTGATTATCAAAGGAGAAATGTTCAAATGTTTGTTAAGCTTAAGGGACTTAACTACGGGGTCATCAGTACCTAAACTTACAAACTACTTATGAACTACCTGCAACTAAGGACGGTACAAATATCCATGCCCGAGGGGGTTCGAACCCCCGACCGTAGTGGCCGTGCAGACCGTGACTGAAGCGCCTCAGTCCCCTCGGCCACCGCGGCCGGCAAAGGAGAAATGTTTCAGTTATACAAGTGTATTAGTTCGGAGCAAGCTGATATATATAAACGATAGTTTGAAAGAAAGTTTGAAGTTTTCAGTGATGAAAAACCTTCGTCGCCACAGCCCGGCGACTTCGTTTTGTTGCAGAAAGGTAATCACTTTTGTATGCAGAAGAGACGTGTTTCAATATAGCCGGCTAAAATTTAACATGGGCGCTCGCGCGCCACTGGATATACCGGAGCGACAAGCGGGAGGGCTTGGCATCGAATCGTACGTCATTGCATAAATATTGGCGGGCGGCAATCAGAGTCGGCTTTAGGAGCACGTGTGCGGTAATACTGCAGCCGCGCGGGGCAGTGTGTATCGCGATGGCGCGCCAGTAGATTAGCCCCATCAAAAGTACATTAATATGTAGTTAAGGCGGGCTAACGCGCTGCCTATAGGCGCCGCTAAGCCCGTTAATCAGCGGCGTTTCACCTGCCGCGGGGATCCCCCGGTAGCCGCACGGCTGCCAACGCTGCGCAACAAAAGGGCACTAACCGCCCCGTACTGTGCTTACTGCAACATAATGTAGCAAAATTATTAAAGCGACGTTGCATAGTGAAGTCGAGCTCATGTTTCTGGATTATGCAGTCAATCTATGTGTAGACTAGAAGGTATTTTAGGTTGCTTTATTTCCAAATGGGATATTTTATCACTATCTCTCTCTCTTATATATATATATATATATATATATATATATATATATATATATATATATATATATATATAGCGTATCAAAAAGGATGGCACAAACTTAACGCAGTTGAAAGTACACGATAATAGAAGCAGAAAGGTCCCCGTAAATGTGTTTTCGCAAAAGAGCCGTTTTCGAGATAATTAAGATGTTTGTTTTTAATGTTTGTAATTCTATCGGACCAAACTGCGTGGTCATCAGTCCGTAGCTTACAAACTATTTAAACCTAGTAAACTAACCTACGGATAAATACACACGCCCATGCCCCAGGGAGGACTCGAACCTCCACGGCGAGCAACCGCGCGCTCCGCAGCGAGACACTTTAGACCGCTCGGCTACTCCACCGCGGCGATAATTAAGAATGTATGGTTCAAGCCGCAACTGAAGTCATTGTAAACATTGTAAATGCGACATAAAGTCGTTGAGGAGGCAGGCGTCCATGATGAAATGATTAGGTAGAACTGCTGTGAAACTGGTTAGGTCGCAAATTCTTTATTATAGGTCACACTTCATGTATAGCGTGCCCTCAAAAATGACGCGTTTCGGCTCTACCATCGTCAGATTAGCATCGCTTCCGTGCCATGTGCACACGTGAACAGATGTAAGAAGTTGTTTGATGCACATACAAAAGCAGACTATCTGCTTTTGTATGTGCATCAAACAACTTCCGAACGACAAAACGCAGAGACTTAAATATTTGTACAGTTACTAATTTATACCTGAGGAGGGTTTTAGGCACGGTTTTACAGCGATCTGATAGATATTTAGTAATTTGAAGAATATAACTCGAAATGCGGAACAATAATTACTCTTTGAAAATTATATTTTCTCTTTGAAAATGGTTTTATTGGTTGTAGTGTTGCTTGAGGGTTGATAATGATAAAAGGGTGGAGTATATTGGGATGGAAAGTTATCGGTGTATATAAAATTCTATGTGTGTGTGTGTGTATGTGTGAGTGTTCATATTTCACTCTGAAGCGAAAACTACAGAACGCAAACGAATGGTCTGTGTGTAATTGTTGTCCGACGTCTCCCGTTGTACACCATAGCAGTTCCATGCCGATAGCTATAAGGGGGTGGAAGATATGGCGGTTGAAAGTCGCCAGATTTAAAAAAAAAAAAAAAAAAAAAAAAAAAAAAAAAAAAAAAAAAAAAGAAGAAAAAAATCGGACTGAAGGCCAGCGATGACGTTTGCGACTCTATAGCAAGGAGGTTACACACAGCGAAACGTGATGCCACAGACCATATCTTTAGTCTATGCCTGCTAGAATGTCTTCAGCTCTTTCTCTGTAAGGATAAACATACTGTCGCATTGTAATGAAAGCAGGCTTGACTTCGAAGGCCACTGAACACAGCACTTATACTGAAAGCACGTATATTACGAAGTTAACATACACGCAGCACTGACTGCCTCTCGGGCAGAGTGCTCTGCTATTTATACACAGACAGAATGTACCAGAAATTAAAGAACAGTTAACATAAGAAACAAGTAGAATTTACAAGTCAACATAAGGAAGATGTAGAAACTTTTGGAATTGTTAATTGCAAAGAAGTTTTTTTTTCCGATGGGCGGGATTGAATCGGCGACCTTCAGCACCGCAGTCGGTGACGCTATCCCCTGCGCCCTGCGCCCTGCGCCCTGCGTCGGTGTACGTTGTGTCTCGCGGCAATACGAATAAGGAAATATAAGAATAAATAAATAAAGGAGTGAAAACGAAATTTCTTTTAAAAAAATCGATTTGACGTTTCGCGCATTATCTATCATAATCAACGGACACGCGAGCAGAGCCGCGGGTTTAAGCTATGGCGTACGGCCCACTGTCTCATGACCACCAGCCATTTAGCTACGCTGTCGTAGCCTCCGCCCCCTAAACTTTGAAGGGTTGTAGCTCCCAAACTAACATTGATAGGAATGTAGTTTAAATTGATTTGGACGCAGCTGGTGTCAACGAATCCAAAGCACGATAGAAAAAGCTATTGTTCTATTAAAAAATTATGTCTTTGTGTTGTAACTCTTTGGAAAATGATACAATAAACTATGTTAATAGCTCCGCAGAAAGTGTAACATTTCTTGTGTTGACCTACCGCATTAAAATTCCCCGTCACCTATTATTCTATAAGTTACAGAGGCAAACACACTTAGTGAAACACCCTGTATACATATATAAATCTTCCGCTGTTTGCCGTTACATTCGAGGTCGGATCACAAGTTTCGAGCAACTGTTTCCGCCACCAGAGAAGCCGCGGCGCAGATTCCCAGCATCGCCAGTGGCTACAGCTGTCGCCAGTTACACGGGACGCTCGCGTACCGGCGAACACTGTGCCGACATACAGAAACTTAAGATTGGGCCCAACTCGGACGACGCGGCTGCGTGGCCGGCATCGTTATTTCTCGCCGCTGCTCCGCCTAATTTCGTTTCTCGCCGAGGGCTGCGAAATCTGGCGCGGCCGTTGAGCTCTTTATAAAGCGCGACGAGTGATACGCGAAATTCGCACCGGGGCTCGCGAAATGCGACAATTAACTGTGCGCCCGGCTAACGAGGCGAGTGGGGCAGTCCCAGGCGGGTGCGAGTCTGCGGGGCAGTTAGCAGACCGGCCAAGTTGGCCGCGAGCACCTGAGCTAGCTAGCGGCCGCACACGCATTAGGAACACTCGGCCGAGTTAAGGCCGCGTTACAAGTCGCAGGCTGGACGCGCATCTGCGCTCCAACCGGGAATTCGCTGAACGGTTCAGACAAACGCCTATCCCAGAGCAGCCAGCACTTACAACGACGAGGGAGGTTGCTAAAATCATTAGGAATACCAACAACCCAGCGCTGGGGACATCTACATCTACATGGAATACTTTGCAAATAACTTTTTAGTGCCTGGCAGAGGGTTCATCGAAACACTATTATACTATTTATGTCCCATTCCATTCTCGAATAGCGCGCGGGAAGAAAGAACGCCTGAATCTCTCCGTTGGATCTCTGATTTCTCGTATTTTATTCTGACGATCATTTCTACCTATGTAAGTGGGAGTCAACCACATATATTCTCATTCGGAGGAGAATGTTGGTGACTGGAGTTTCGTAAGTAGCCCACGCCGCAGCGATAAGCGCCGTTGCTGTAATGATTCCCATCCCCGATCCTGTATCATTTCCGTAACGCTGTCTCCCCTGTATCGTGACAATGCGAAACGAGCTGCCCTTCTTTGGACTCTTTCGATATCCTTCGTCAAACCCACCTGATAAGGATCCCACGCTAGGCAGCAATACTCCAAAAATGGACGCACAAGCGTAGTGTATGCAGTTTCCTTTGTAATTCTGTTACATCTTTTAAGGGTTCTCCCAATAAAACGCAGTCTCTGGTTCCCCTTTCCCACGACATTATCTACGTGTTCTTTCCAGTTTACGTCTGAAGTAATAGTAATTCCTAGGCATTTTGTGAAGTTTACGGCCTTCACTTCCGATTGATTTATTTTGTAAACAAAGTTTTACGGATTTCTTTTCGTACTCATGTGGACGACTTCACACTTCTCATTATTTAGAGTCAATTGCCAATTTTTACACCATGCTGATATCTTATTCAGATGGTTCTGCAGTTAGTTTTCGTCTTCAGATGATTTTACTAGACGGTAAATGACTCGCAGGGCGCTGATCGCGAATGTCGAGCGCTCCGACCGAGCCACCTGCTCTCGATCTAATGAAGTACTCGATCCCGAGACATTCACTGTCAGAGAAAAATGAGTACACCTGGAGAAGCGACGTCTACTTTCATCCGATGACGACAGCTGCACTTACAAGGAGACCGCATGGGTATCGGATTTCAGAATTTCTCTGCATTTATGATGCGAGAGGTTCAGAACTTTAATAACTTTTGTGCCCCAGTCTCGTCGCCGCTTTTGTATCTCGTTTCCGTCGTAGGTGTCGGTGGCCGAGTAGAAAGACCGACACAGGAATAAAGGATGCACGCTTGTGCAGGTAGGTGGCGACCAGCCAGTGGGACAGCAGAAACTAGAAACACTAGAGTAAATTAGAACGAGATATATATTTCTTAGAGACTAAGTAATACTTAACTTTTACATAGCTCAGTACTGAAGAATGCTGATACATAGTTGAGCTAGAAGCCTGCCTACTGCCTATCCGATAGCTAAGTCTTCACTGGTGCCTATCTGATTCCGAAGAGTTACCTGGTTCCTATCTCAGTCCCAAGTGAACGATGTCGTTCAGTGGTGGCCACGAGCGGAGTTGTAGCAGAGGGCGCTCGAGGCTGACGTCGTAAGAACGCCGCGCCGTGCGTGCATGGCGGTGCGCGGCGGAAGTAGGTGGCGCGCACTTTAGACTTGTGATTTATTTTGTAAACAAAGTTTTACGGATTTCTTTTCGTACTCATGTGGACGACTTCACACTTCTCATTATTTAGAGTCAATTGCCAATTTTTACACCATGCTGATATCTTATTCAGATGGTTCTGCAGTTAGTTTTCGTCTTCAGATGATTTTACTAGACGGTAAATGACGGCGTCATCTGCAAACAACCTAAGAGAGCTTCTTAGATTTTCCCCTAAATCGTTTATGTAAATAAGGAACAGCAGAGGATCAATAACACTACCCTGTGGAACGCCAGATATCATCTCTCTTTTAGTCGATGCCTTACCATCGATTGCTACGAACTGTGTCATCTCTGACAGGAAATTCCCTATCCAATAGCAAATTTGGGGCGATATACCATAAGCACGCAATTTGATTAAAAGCCGTTTGTGAGGTACGGTATCAAAAGCATTCTGGAAATCAAGAATTACGGAATCGATTTGCGAACTCTTGTCGATAGCACTCATCACTTCGTTTGAGTAAAGAGCTAGTTGTGTTTCACATGAAAGATATTTTCTAAATCCGCCAAAATTACCAATATCGGGCTTCGCCACCTGCAACGGAAGGCGGTCGTCCTACTAACCCGCATCATTAACGGCTGCTTGCTGCAGGCGTACTTTCGGTCAGCTTGGGAAACAGGAAAGCTTATCCTCATCCTCAAACCTGGACGCCATTTGGCGATACCGAGCAACCGTACTCCCATTACTTTGCTCCCGACTGTCGGGAAAATCTTGGAACGAGTACTACTACAAGGGTTGACAAGCTGCGTCCGTGAACACGGCGTAATTCGTCCAGAGCAATTCGGTTTTCGGCAGAAAATGTCAGGCGAATTACAACTTATCAGGATCACAGAGCACATCCGTCGCCGCTTCAACCGACGCCAATTCACAGTCGGCGTCTTTTCTGATATACAAAGGGCGTATGACAAAGTGTGGCGAGATAATCTGATTGCCAAACTCTATTATCAGACCCCACTCCCGGATTGCTTTATTAAAATCGTGGACTGTTCCCTACAGGGGAGGAACTTCTACGTAACAGTGGACGGAGAACGATCATCGGTTTAGACTTCATAGCCTGGAATTCCACAAGGGTCGGTGATATCGCCCCTGCTGTTAAACATATTCATAAATGATCTACCGGCGATGCCATTAGTTACCCACAGCCTATATGCGGACGACACAGATTTGATCACATCTGACCGCAACACTCACCAGGTGCTCGTCACAGCACAACGGCAGATACATGCCATGGAAGAATGGGCGCTATTTAACAAGATCACCATCACCCACACGAAGACTGCAGCGGTGTTCTTCACCGAACAGAGACTGAGGGTTATGGGGCAGCCGATCCCGTGGTCGACATCTACAAAATATTTGGGAATAACATAAGACAAGTCCTTGACCTTCACCTTGCACGCCAAACAGCGCAAAAAAAAAAAAAAAAAAAAAAAAAAAAAAAAAAAAAAAAAAAGGAGAGAGACACGCTGAAGATGGTAAAAACCAGGAGTAAAAACCTCAATGCGAAAACGAAATCCCAGCTTTACCGGTCGACGGTGCAACTAAATCTCCTCTACGGCTGCATAGCATGGGGTGTCACTTGTGACACAAATATCAAGTCTCCCCAACCGATACAAAATAGATGCTTCCGATGAACGTTAGCCGCGGCGGAGTTCAAATGTTAGTACATCTATCGGATCAAACTGTTTGGTCATCAGTCCGTAGCTTACTTACTACTACTTAAACTAACATACGGACAACACACACTCATGCTCCAGGGAGGACTCGAACCTCCGACGGCAAGCAACCGCGCGCTCCGCAGCGAGGTGCCTTAGACCGCTCTGCTTCGATACGCGAGGCCGGTAGTAACATAAGACTGGCATGATAGAAACTGAAAACTTGCTATGTTTAATACTGTTACTTTCATATTTACCAGTAACCAAAAGTGGCGGTAATTTTGTCAAGTGTTCAAATGTTTGTGAAACTATGGGACCAAACTACTGTCGCCATCAGTCCCTTGGCTTACAAACTACTTTAATGAACTTACCCTACGGACGAAGCACACCCACTCATGTCGAATGGAGGGGCCGCGGTGGAGTAGCTGAGCGGTCTAAAGCGTCTCGCTGCGGAGCGCGCGGTTGCTCGCCGTGGAGGTTCGAGTCCTCCCTGGGGCATGGGTGTGTGTGTGTGTGTTTGTCTGTAGGTTAGTTTACCTAGGTTTAAGTAGTTTTTAAGCTACGGACTGATGACCACGCAGTTTGGTCCGATAGATTTACAAACATTTGATTTTTTCCGATGGAGGACTCGAAACCTCCGGCGAGATCGCACAGTTGAATGTGGATTCCGAACCACTCGGCATTGTTCACATTAGCAACACTTCCAGAGATGAAAGCATTGAAGAGTTACATATAATGATCCTGGGACAGAGTAGGGATCGAACCCGTGAGCTTTTGATACTTATTCTTGGACTCTTACCACTGTGCTACCGACCATCACAATTTTAGGACACTTTGGGCATCTTTAAAACATACAGTTGGCATGAAAGGTGTTTTAGAGTTAGCAGCACTGTTGAGCGCGCTAGGAGCAACACATGGACCGCGCGCCGTCGCGCCAGCAACAAGTCGCGAAGAAAGTAGCGCTGAGCGCCCTCCGTCCGCCGTCCGCCGGCCGCCGACCCTCGTAAATATTCATCCGCGGGTCAGGCTAGTGCCGCGGCGCGCCTGCAGCCGGCACCATTTAAATAAACATCGCGCCCCTGCCGAGAAGGGGCTCCCGCCCCGCGCACACAGATTCGTTAAACTCCCGCTTAAAGGCGATTCCGCAGCACTCGCAGGGCGCTGATCGCGAATGTCGAGCGCTCCGACCGAGCCACCTGCTCTCGATCTAATGAAGTACTCGATCCCGAGACATTCACTGTCAGAGAAAAATGAGTACACCTGGAGAAGCGACGTCTACTTTCATCCGATGACGACAGCTGCACTTACAAGGAGACCGCATGGGTATCGGATTTCAGAATTTCTCTGCATTTATGATGCGAGAGGTTCAGAACTTTAATAACTTTTGTGTCCCAGCCTCGTCGCCGCTTTTGTATCTCGTTTCCGTCGTAGGTGTCGGTGGCCGAGTAGAAAGACCGACACAGGAATAAAGGATGCAAGCTTGTGCAGGTAGGAGGTGACCAGCCAGTGGGACAGCAGAAACTAGAAACACTAGAGTAAATTAGAACGAGATATATATTTCTTAGAGACTAAGTAATACTTAACTTTTATATAGCTCAGTACTGAAGAATGCTGATACATAGTTGAGCTAGAAGCCTGCCTACTGCCTATCCGATAGCTAAGTCTTCACTGGTGCCTATCTGATTCCGAAGAGTTACCTGCTTCCTATCTCAGTCCCAAGTGAACGATGTCGTTCAGTGGTGGTCACGAGCGGAGTTGTAGCAGAGGGCGCTCGAGGCTGACGTCGTAAGAACGCCGCGCCGTGCGTGCATGGCGGTGCACGGCGAAAGTAGGTGGCGCGCTCTTTAGACTTGTGCGGCACCACAATAACAATCAGCAACCCATTCGACGCAACTCTCAAAAATTCTCGAGAAAACTAACTTTGAAGTTTTGCAAGTACACGTAAATCCATGTAATGAAACGAATTCTGGCCGCCGCGGCGGAGCGGCCGAGCGCATTGAGGCACTATGATATGATGCGCGAGGCCGTTCCCCGTCGGGGGTTCGAATCCTCCCTGGATTATGAATGTTTGTGCTTTCTGTAGTATAAGATAGGTCATAAGTAGTTTGTAAGTTTAAGGACTGATGACCCTCCAGTAAGTCCCATAAGTTGGACAAACATTTGAACACTTTTATTTATTTATTTATTTATTTACTTGTTTTTTTTTTTTTTTTTTTTTTTTTTTTTTTTTTTTTTTTTTTTTTGTTCTGGCGTCTGTCCGTATAGCTAAGGTGGTAGCGTTCTGGCCAAGCAACCTTATAGTCGATGGTTCGAATCCTGCCGCGTCGGATTTTATTTATTTATTTCCTTGTGTTCGAATACTTACACTTTTTTAATATTTAATGGTAAGTTTTACAAAATTGCACTTTTTTGTACATTCGCTATTTTCTATATTTTATAATTGGTGGTCAGTAATGAAGGTTTAAATATAAAAATGTGATTTACATTTTTTTACCGCATTGGCTTCACTATTAGTTGATGACGGTAGTCTTCGATTTTCAGTTTGTGAAAACTTACGACACTGTTTTTGCAAAGTCATCTCCATAAGTACTACTAATGTTATTCCAAGCAGCAAAGCTACTCAAGCATCGTTTTAGGTGACTGCAAAGTGTTCAAATGTTCAATTGTTTGTAAAGGTTATGGGAGTTAACTACGGGGTCATCAGTCTCTAAACTTACATACTACTTATGAACTAACTTATACTAAAGACGGCACAAACATCCATGCCCGAGGGGGGATTCGAACCCCCGACCGCAGCGGCCGTGCAGACCGTGACTGGCACGTCGCAGACCACTCGGCCACCGCGGCCGGATACAAGGTGTTCAGCTTGTCTACATACACATAAACAAAAACTGACAACACGTGGAATTAGAGACCACAAAATATTTTATGTGACTGAATTTTAAAAAGAAAAAAATGTTTTGCAACGGGACTCGAACCACGGACTCTACGGTCGCAAAACCGCAACGCTACTACCTGAGCTACACCGACAGATGCTGCAATTGATTTAGTGATTGATACTTACGTGTACTTTGTAAAACTTCAAAGTCGATTTTCTCGATAATTTTTGAGAGTTGCGTCGAATGGCTTTAGCTGATTGTTATTTGAGTTCTGAACTTCACGTACCATAAATTAAAAAAAAAAAAAAAAATAATAATAATAATAATTCTAAAATCCAATACCCATGTGGTCTCCTTGTTAGAGGACAATAGATCTACAGATATACTCCGCAATCCACCGAAAGGTACCACTACTAAGCATTTCCTTTTCTCTTCCACTGCCATATAGAACGAGGGAAAATAGAATGTCTATAAGCCTATGTACGGGCCCTAATTTCTCTTCTTTTGTCTTTGTGATCTTTGCGCGAAATGTTAAGTAGGCGGAAGCAAGATCGTTCTACAGTCAGCTTCAAATTCCGGCCCTCTAAATTTTCTCAACAGAATTTCTCGAAAATAATGTCGTCTTTCCTCCAGCGATTCCCATTTGAGTTCCCGGAGCATTTCTGAGACACTCGCGCATTAGTCGCACCTACCAGCAACGATCCTAGTTGCTCGCCTCTGAACTTCTTCCCTGTTTTCCTTTAAAGTGATCAGCTGCGGGTCCCAAACTCTTGAGCAATACTCAAGACGTGGTCGTACAAGCGTTTTATACGCGGTCTCCTTTACAGGTGAAGTACATCTTCCAAAAATTCTCCCAATAAACCGAAGTCGGCTGTCTGCCTTACTCAGAACTGTCTTTAGATGTTCGTTCCATTTCATATCGCTCTCAAATGTTACGCCTAGGTACTTGAGCGACGCGACTGTATAAAGCAACTCACTACTAATACTGTATTCGAACATTATGGGATTGTTTTTCCTACTCAGGCGGATCACCTTACATATTTCTACATTTAGAGCTAGCTGCTATTCTTCGCACCAACTAGAAATTTCGTCTAAGTCACAGGCAATTAAAGACGACACCCTTCCATACACCACAGCATCACCAGCAAACAGCCGCAAATTACAAGATACTCTGTCCATCAGATCATTTATAAAGATAGATAATAGTAGCGGTCCTAGCACACTCCTCTGGAGCAGGCCTGACGATACCCTCGTATCCGATGAACACTCTTCCAGCCAGTCACAAATCTTTGAAACTATTCCATAGGCTCGTATCTTCGTTAGCAGTCTGCAGTGTGGCAGCGCGTTAAAAAAAAAAAAAAAAAAAAAAAAAAAAAAAAAAAAAAAAAAAAAAAATTGCAACCATACTCGTTCAGTAAACACTAATTGTAGCAATGTGCTCCGAGTTTCAGTACATGACCAAACAATTGTTCGATGAGATTTCATGTTTTCATCGTTAACTATTTATATTTGATCTGGACAAGCGCCAGGTATCTTCAAGTGATCCTTCAAACTGTCGAAGATGCCCTCCGTTCCACCTTGTTTAGCGCACTGAGTATTCAGTGCGTGGTAGAAGACTGGCTCTTGTGCAATTGAAATGTCGTGGAGTGTAAAGCAAAATTTTCACTCTGCAGTGGAGGCGCGCTGATATTCCTCGCAAATTAAAACTGTGTGCTATATCGGGATTCGAACCCAAATCTTTTGCCTTTCGTAGTATCCGGTCTACAGTTTATTTATTTATGTGTTCGCTGGTCAAATGTTCAAATGTTTGTATAGCTTATGGGGCTTAACTACGGGATCATCAGTCCCTAAACTTACAAACTACTTATGAACTAGCT
The DNA here is from genome assembly GCA_026315105.1 of Locusta migratoria. NCBI lineage: Eukaryota > Metazoa > Arthropoda > Insecta > Orthoptera > Acrididae > Locusta > Locusta migratoria. The sequence continues at coordinate 644,182,164 of CM048746.1, forward strand.
AACACTAAGGAGGGCACAAATATTCATGCTCGAGGAGGGATTCGAACCCTCGACCGTAGTGGCCGTGCGACCGTGACTGGCGCGCCGCAGTCCCCTCGGCCAACCGCTGCCGGCAACAGATGTAGTACTAATTCCATTGTCTTTTCCGTTCTTTCGCCCGTATCTTCACAAAACAATGCAGCTAGACAAGAGTATCTGTGCTATAGATATGAAGCAGTGTCGTGTTCAGTGTTACTTAAGAAAAATAACTGCTGCATACGTATTTCTGTTGATTGAAATCAATCTGTAATACGGAATGAGAAGGGTCTTGCGTTTGTTATCAAACGTTAACGCAGCGAAATGGAAGCGCAGGGACTCACGGGCGAGTAGCGGAGGATTAGAATCGAATCTAATTTCAGGATTGTAATAACTCCGGCTCGCAAACAGCTGTGAGCCGCTGACAAAGCTCGATGTACGCCGCGTGTGTTTTCTGCTGCAGCGTAAAGTGGACGACCCGTTCCCTCGCCGTTTATCCGCTCAGCACTTTGTGGTTACGACAGGCAGTATTTCAAAGGGCACGGTACACCGCGTATCAAGGAATTCGTTTCTCGCAAGACAGACGTAACGTAAGGTACTCATTCGGGGAAGAACGCTCTGTGCCTGTGTGCAACGAAGGGATCGCTGGGTTAATACGTTCTCGTCTATGGTTTACAGCCCCGTGTCTACTCCTAGAGTAACACACGCTATTCTAGTGGTGCTCGACATGAACCTAGCCGGATGATAACTTGCAGCTGAGAGTAATTGCGTCGGTATTATTTGGCGAATAAGTACACTACTAGCCATTAAAATTGCTACGCCAAGAAGAAATGCGGATAATATATTTTATACTGCAACTGACATGTGATTACATTTTCACGCAGTTTAGGTGCATAGATCATGAAAAATCAGTACCCAGAACAACCACCTCTGGCCGTAATAATGGCCTTGATACGCCTGGGTATTGAGCCAAACAGAGCTTTGATGGCGTACCTTATGGTACAGATGCCCATACAGCTTCAACACGATACCACAGTTCATCAAGAGTAGTGATTGGCGTATTGTGACGCGCCAGTTGCTCGGCCACCATTGACCAGATGTTTTCAGTTGGTGAGACATCTGGAGAACGTGCTGGCCAGGGCAGCAGTCGACCATCTTTCGTATCCAGAAAGGCCCGTACAGGTCTCATTCTAGAAACATCCCTTAGGCTGTGGCTAAGCCATCCTTTCTTCCAGGAGTGCTAGTCTTGCAAGTTTCGCAGGGAGCTTCTGTGAAGTTTGAAAAGTAGGAGGCGAGGTACTGGTGGAAGTACAGTTGTAGGTGGCATCGTGAGTCGTGTCGGGATAGCTCATTCGGTAAAGCGCCTGCGCGCGATAGGCAAAGGTCCCAGGTTCGAGTCCCGTTTCCGGCACACAATTTTAATTTGCCAGAAAGTTTCTAATCGAGGTGTTATTCACAATGGCGGTTATTGACTACCGTATTTGAGTCTTTCGAAAGCGTAATTGGCGGAACCACAATAATTGTATTTGAAGCATTCTCGGTAATGTAATGTATGTGTTTCGCTGTGTCTAAACAAAACTTTTAAAACATTCGCTACAGTTTAACGCGTATTCTTTCTTCCAATTGCAGCACGCCTGAAGTCCTACTGCTGCTGCTGCTTTTTGCCTATATCGGTTGGATGAGTTTTTGTAGAAATCTGAGTTCTATCAGATTACGATACCTGGAAGGTCTCAGTTGGAAACATCCCTAGAGGGTTCTACGGCAGAACTTTCGTTCTAAAAGGGGGGGGGTGGACGATTTGGTATTAACCCTTTATAGGATAGTGGTACATATATTGCCCACCTGCCATAAGTGCGAAACAGTGTACATTCCTCTTTGCCTTCCTTGTTTTCACCCATTTCACTGTAAATTACAAGTTAAACCCCACCCAGAATGGATTGTGGTCTGTACATTAACCACCTTTTTCTTCCTTTCACTTTCAAGTTAAATGAACAGAAAATAAGTCTGAGTATATTACATCCCTGTATACCTTTCAAATTTTCAGAAAATAAAAAGTTTTGTTCTATCGACGACAATATCGCAAACAACAGATGTTCTCAGATTTGGTAAGAATGTGATTAAAAACCACTGTAGCACTCTAACTAAAATATTTATGAAAAGCAAGTAAAATTAAATTTGCATGATCGGACGGGTTTTTGTACCTCCGTCCTTCCGAATGGCATTCTAGTTTTTGATCTAGCGTGTCACATCCCTCGGTGTAGAAAGTGCAGAAACGCCACTTATCACGTGACACCCGCTTGTAAATTTTGAATTCATCATAAACTAAAACTGGTTAGGGTCGATCAGAACGAATATTACCACGGTTTCACTTACAGACCCACTCTACCATTCGATTCAAGTTACTGGTGGGGAATCTACGGAAAATTTGGAACGAGTTGCCAGAGAGGGCCCTAAACTTGGCTTCCGTCCAGTAACTAATTCACTTCGCCCGATAATTCCGTACTACTACTAGCGAGTCGTTTTATTGTTCAGCAGAGTATTACCACACACTCGAATGTCGCTGCAATGCCGCTTGTTCGAAGTTAAAATCGAAACACTCTTCTGTAAAATACACTCCTGGAAAATGAAAAAAGAACACCATGAAATCGTTAACCCAACAGAGCGAAAGTTTATTGTCTCATTCTTGAGGATGTATACAACACACGATCACGCAGTCTGAACCATGCGCACGTCAGTACAGTCACCAGAGCATGCACTATGTCTTTTGTGTCCCAGCCTCGTCGCCGCTTTTGTGTCTCAGCCTCGTCGCCGCTTTTGTGTCTCGTTTCCGTCGTAGGTGTCGGTGGCCGAGTAGAAAGACCGACACAGGAATAAAGGATCCACGCTTGTGCAGGTAGGAGGTGACCAGCCAGTGGGACAGCAGAAACTAGAAACACTAGAGTAAATTAGAACGAGATCTATATTTCTTAGAGACTTAGTAATACTTAACTTTTACATAGCTCAGTACTGCAGAATGCTGATACATAGTTGAGCTAGAGGCCTGCCTAGTGATGAGTCCTAGTGCCTAACCGATAGCCAAGTCTTCACTGGTGCCTATCTGATTCCGAAGTGTTAACTGGTTCCTATCTCAGTCCCCAGTGAACGATGTCGTTCAGTGGTGGCCCCGAGCGGGATAGCAGCAGAGGGCGCTCGTGGCTGACGTCGTAAGAACGCTGCGCCGTGCGTGCATGGCGGCGCGCGGCGAAAGTAGGTGGCGCGCACTTTAGACTGGTGCGACACCATAATGTCGACGCTAGTATCGTGTATACCCTTATTTTGCAGTAATACAGGGTGCAACTTTCTCATGAAGACAATTGTAGAGGTGCCGAATGAAGTCTTACGGTATGGCCTGCCATGCAGTTTCTATATGATGCCCCATTTGAACCAGATTTAGTGCCGCTCAAGGATACCGTGCAACATGACGTTTCATCCGGCCCCAGACATGTTCAATGGGGGACAGATCTGGGGATGATGATGGGCAGAGTACTTGACGTCCGCTTAAAAGAGCAGGCTGTGTTGTACAGGATACGTGTGGGATGCACTGACCTGTTGGGAAAGCACATCGCCTTCTTTTGTGCATGAACAGTGGCAAGACGGGTTGAATGATGGTTTCAATGTACCGTGTACTGTTCAATTTCCGCACTACGGACACCAGAGGAGAACGGCCAGTGTAGGATGTGGCTACCCACACCATGATGCGAGGCCCCGTTTGCCTCAGTGCGTACACTCCAGATTTTCGCACTCCCCTGCACGACACCACACACGGTTTCGAACATCTTTGACACAGAGGCAGCGACGATTCTCATCACTGAAGACACGTCTGCATTCATCCCTTCATAAGCGCCTACCATGACACCATTGGAGGCGGGCTGAACGATGTTGAGGCGTGAGCGGAGGACACTCTAACGACATACATGATCATGCATCATTGTGAGGGGAGCGATATTGTACATTCGCCAATCTCCTCTAGTGATCGTCTAGAGAACATTGAACATTGCGCGGTACACTGAAACCATCATTTATCCTGTCTTGCTACCACTCATGCACCAACTAGGTGATATGGTTTTCCAACAGCACAATCCAGATCCACATGTATCCCGTAGCACCTAACGTGCTCTTCAAGGTGTACGTCAACTACCCTGGCCAGCACGATCTCCACCATTGAGCATGTTTGGGACCGCATGAAACGTCATGTTGGGCGGTCTGCATGAGCGGCACGAAATCTGATCCAACTTAGGCACCAGGGGAAACTGCATGGCAGGCTATTCCACATAACCACATTCGGAACCTCTACGATTGTCTCCATGAAAGAATTACAACTTGCATTGTTACAGAAGGAGGGTATACACGGTACTAACGCCAACATTGATGACGCTCTGGCGACTGTACTCACGAGCGTACGGCTCTGCGTGTGTGATTGTGTGTTGTATATAACCTCAAGAATGTGTCATAAAATTTCCCTCTGCTGGGTCGACGAATTCATGGTATTCTTTTTTCATTTTCCAGGAGTGTACGATCTGTTCTCAGATGCAGAGTTACTCTTGTCGTACCGCGTTCTGGTCCGACATTGCCCGAACAACGAAGGAAATAAAGGCACGAAGAGCGATCGTTTATTTTCATTCTGGTAACTGCAGTATCGTCGGTCAAACAGAACTCCCGCGGATACGAAACTGGGTGGAGAGGAATACTTCTGTACCGGCGTGCCGGGAACGAAAATGGAGAAACCAGAGTATAGCGGAGGCAGCTTAGCTCGCCCGGGAAACCAGAGGCACGGCAGCGATTGCTAATGCGTCGCGCACAGCTTTCTGATTGCTTCCCTTAGCAGATACCGAAGCCGACAAAGAGGATGTATAATGGGCCGGCGGAAAGTTGGTGCGGGATTCCGGCCGAGCAGCGAAACGCCGTGCATCGCGGTAATGAGATAAAATTCTGTAGCCGCCGCGGCGAGATCGTAATGCATGCGCCTGCGGGCTTTATTAATTAAAAGTTCACAAACGTAATTGTGCTCCATTTTAAAGTTCCGGTAAAATGTTTCAGAAGCTATTAACATTGCGAAAGTTAAAGAGGAGATTGGCAGCTACGCCCTACGCACGCCATTGTTTGCTAAGTTATTAATGAAAGAGCGAGAAGGAGACGTTGCAGGCGATGGAGCCTCATCCGCGGAGCGGAGCGCCGGAGCGGATAGTTCGCGCGGGCAACAACGCGCAGTTAAGACGGCGCTGCACCGCGAGAGGGGGTGGGTGCAACTCCTCAGTCGGAACTGCACGCTTTTCAGTATACGCGAGTTTACACTTCTCCGAGTCTCGAGGGAGTCTAAATAATTCGTGACGGTGTATGATACGCATCCTTTTATACGCTCTGTATCCGCTGTTATTCAATGAAGAGTCTGTGAGGGTACATAACTATGAGTTACCACGTGTTTTGGCCCACTGTAAGTTACGGTAGTAACACTAAAAGTGGACCTTTGCGATCGTCTTTTGACAGCTCGAAATTTAAATGAAAATAACGGCTTAACTATTCATTTCACACGAAAATTGAATAACCTGATTTGTAGAGGAGAAAATTGTCTACAACTTAGCTCTCTTGTGTTTTTTTTCATATCTCGTAGCGTTTCAAAGATATTTGCAAAAATAACGGCGATTTTGGAATGTACGTCTGTCTGTCTGTCCGTCTGTCCGTAACATTTTCCCTTTTTTAAGACGAACCGTTCAACCGATCAGCACCATATTTTACAGACATGATTGTAAGCCTCCAGAGACCAGAACCTCCTTTTTTTTTCAAATTTTTCGGACAAAAAATGCGGTAGTAATACCAAAAAAAGCCGTTTGTAATATAATTGTAATTGCAAACCAACCGTTCATCTGACACAAAAATTGAATAATCTAATTGGTAGAGGAGAAAATTCTCTACAACTTAGCTCCCTTACGATTTTTTTTTCCATATCTCGTATCGTTTGAGACATATTTGCAAAAATAACGGAGATTTTACACCCTCCATTGAATTAACGAAAACCAGCCGTTGTCACGTGACATTCCTCGCCCAGAACTCTCTCTGGCATCTTGCGTTGCGTATTTGATGATTTTCTTATTGTAACTTACACGCTGTCATTTCAAAGCAATGGAGCACTGAAGAATGAACAAAGACACACAGTTCTTCGTAGGATAATCTAGTATCTACAAATGCCATATTAGCATCAGTTAACAACTGCCATCAGTAGTATGAAATTAAAGGACTCATCTTGTGATTGATAGCCGTAGCGTAGTGGGTAAAGCGTTGGACTATGACGCTAAAGGTCGGTGTTTCGAAACCCTCAACTACCTACATTTTTTTCCCTAAAAGGGTTTCAGACCTCTTATTAATTAATTTTTTATTATTTAGATTATTATTTTGGTCCAAAATGTTTGCATATACTTATAAAACTGCAAATCAAAAGTGGGTCATAAAACACGTCATTGCGATTTTTTTTCTTATTATCTAATGCTGCTTTCCAAAACAGAATTACAAACAATCACACATATAGCATCCAGTAATGGCTATAACCCTGCCCTGATTGACAGTATACTGAATAAAAAGAAAATGAGAAAAATTACGGCACTTCTGTATGCTGGCCAGCAAGAACAAGTCAGTAGTCAGAAAAATTGGTGTGTGAGTCCATATTTAGGCAAAATTTCAGATCACATTGGAAAAAAGTTAAAATATCGAAATTACAACACAAACAACGTTTCAAAGTATTTATTCAATAGTAAGGACAAAATTCGACCCCTATCACAGAGTGGTGTGTACAAGATCACATGCAAGCATTGTGGGAAAGTGTATGTTGATCAGTCTGGCAGGGCTGTAACTATTAGGTTATAATAATAGTAATTTCGTGTGGCTCGTTGGGCTGGTGCAAGTCTTTCAATTGGACGCCACTTCGGCGACTTGCGTGTCCCTAGCCTACCCCCGTTATCCAACCGGGGAAAGGGGACCTACAGCTTAACGTGGAATCCGAACCAAGTATCGTTTCTGGCGACTCCTCACATCGTTGAGAGGTGAAGGATGGGTTAAAACGCAGACTGAAGAGAGAGAGAGAGAGAGAGAGAGAGAGAGAGAGAGAGAAAACGAGGAACGACCAGGTTTCGAACCCGGTACTCTTCGGTTTCCAGTCGAGGGCCTCACCCCAAGACCACCGAGTCCGACAGCTAAGGAAGCTGGAGGTTAAAAAAGATAGATTCAACCTTTGCTGAACATCTGCTCAGAGAAAAACCATGATTACGATGTACACTGTAAAATCCTACATTCCCTGAAGAAAAGCAGAAAGATGACACTACTGGAAATATTGGAAATCAATAAACATTTGGCTGAGAATGCCAGTTTAGTATTAAACGATCAGATCGAGTTTCCCCTTAACATCTCTACTGTAATAAGTTTTAGTTTCCAACTTTACTTTCAACACAAATAATCGTGTCAGTTTTGATACTTTACATATACTTATCATATTTTTATATAAATGCTAATAACTCTCATAAATATGTACTTGTAATGTACATTCCTGTGAACTAGGCGATTTTCTGAGATAACATCTTTGTAAATCGTAACATGTTTGTAACATCTTCGAAAACATGTATACTACCGTAGTTGTCAAGTGATGATGGCCTAAGAAGCCGAAAGCCGGTTTGTGACGAATAAATAAGTTTTGCAGAACATGAGTAAGTTGTTCCTCTTCTAAATTATTATAGAATCACATTAATATACATAGATAAATAGCTATCCGATTGCCATAAAACCGTGCCTAAAGCCTTCCTCGGGTAGACATTAGTAACTGTACAAATTTGTACCTCTTCATGTGTTGTGGTTCAGACGAGATAAACGTGCACCGAACAAACATTCACATTTATAGATATAGATTATTCATTGTTACTCAACACGTTAGTGAGATAAAATCAAATCAAATGTTTGTAATCCTATTGGACCAAACTGTAATAATCCTTACACTTACAAACTACTTTAACTCACGCTAAGGAGAGCACACACATCCATGCCCGAGGGAGGACTCGAACCTTCGGCGCCGCGCGGGAGCGGCCGTGCGCTTTAAGGCGCCTTGTTGCGAAGTGCGCGTCTCCTCCCCGTCGGAAGTTCGACTCCTCTCTCGGTCCTGTGTGTGTGTGTGTGTGTTGTCCTTAGCGTAAGTTAGTTTAAGTAGTTTGTAAGTTTAACATTCAAAAATACAGTTCATCGGTTGAAAAGCTACAGGTTGATTACTTAAGCATGGTTTCGGCCTCAACTAAGGAAGCCTTCATCAGAGGTATTTTATTTTATTTATTTATTTAGTTAAATGAAATGTGCAATGGTTCCTGAGGAACAGAGCTCACGTCCAAGTTACAAATGTAAAATTAAATGCGTCAGGATTAAAAAGCAGAACAAATTTCATGTAACTAAAACGCGCCGCAATGGGTCACCGTGTGACCCGTTTCGATTTTACATCATATCATCATTAGACCGATTAGTCAGTATAAGAGATAATTTGCCTTTGAAGGGAAAAGGGTACAATATAATACTAACTATAACACATCGCAAAAGATCAAATAAAGCAGTATACCTCAGGTTGGTGGTGATAGGGCGAGCGTGTAGTGACAGCTAAACAGCGAGAGAACGAAGCCAGATATAAAGGATAAGCCTCGCTCATCGCCTGCTGTATAAGCATAGCTTATCGTCACGCTAATCCTCTCGGCACCTACGCCAGGTATACTGTTTTATTTAATCATGCAATTCAGTTTTGTTAAATGTTATGGCTGGCATTCTGCTTTACTTTTCCCTCCAAGGCAAATAGTCTTTTATTTTACAGAGAAAACGGACAGATGACGGTCTGATGAAAGCTCGAAACCGGCCAGCTTTGTAATAAATAAATAAATAAAGTGTATAATGAATGGTAACTTGACTGATATTGTTGTTACTAAAAGCTTATTCAATTCACTGTGTATCCAAAAAGGAAAAAAATATTTCCAAACTCATCAATACAAACACGCCCCGCGGGAGTAGCCAAGTGGTTTTTGGCGTCATGTTGCGGACTGACCGGCCGCTCCCACCAGAGTTTCGAGTCCTCCCTCGGGCATGGGGGTGTGTTTTGTCGTTAGTGTTAGTAGTAAGTAGTATAAGTAGTTTACAGTTTACAGCTTTACAAACATTTGTTTTGCATACTAATAGTTAACGAACTCACAAATTTTACTGATCTTACCATTTAATTTGTATAAGAAAATGTGTTATTGGATAAAATAGTGGTGTTTTGGATCTATAAAATACAGGGTGTACATAAAACGGGTAACACTTTCAATTATTTTTTGCACAAGAACCAAACACTGTACAGGTATCATACATGTGTCATTTTGACAAGAAATCGTGAAAGGCTTTTTTTTTTATTTTTTTTTTTTTTCATATATACCGCCAGAGCGTAGTTTGGTAATTAGCCGATAGTTAGCGCTAGAAGCAAGCTTGGCGAGTTCAGGTCTGGAGCGAGCTTTGTATGTGTATTGGAGTTCGACAAATACAAGTGTCCTATCCACCTGATAAGAATCCTACACTGAGCAGCAGTACTCCAGAAAAGCACGGAGAAGCGTAGTGTATGCAGTTTCTTTAGTACTTCTCATGCATCTTTTAAGGCTTGTGCCAATAAAAAGCAGTTTCTCGTTCGCCTTTCCCACGTCATTATCTACGTGTTCTTTCCAATTTTAGTCAGAAGTAATTGTAATTCCTTGGTATTTACTGGAGTTTACAGCCTTCACTTTTGATTGATTTATCTTGTAAACAAAGTTTAACGGATTACTCATGAGGACGACTTTACACTTCTCATTATTTAGAGTCAACTGCCAATTTTTACATCGTAATGATCTTATTTAGATCATTCTGCAGTTGGTTTGGATCTTCAGATAATTGTAATAGACTGTAAATGACGGCGTCATCTGAAACAAACTTTTACACCATAATGATCTTATTTAGATCATTCTGCAGTTGGTTTGGATCTTCAGATAATTGTAATAGACTGTAAATGACGGCGTCATCTGCAAACAACCCAAGATAACTACTTAGATTTTCCCCTAAATCGTTTATGTAAATAAGAAGCAGCAGAGGACCGATAACACTACTCTGTGGAACGCCCGATATCACCTCCGTTTTTGTCGATGCCTTACCATCGATTAGTACGAACTGTGTCCTCTCTGACAGGAAATCCCCTATCCAATCGCAAATTTGGGGCGATATACCATAACCAAGCAATTTGATTAAAAGCCGTTTGTGAGGTAAGATGTCAAAAGCCTTCTGGAAATCAAGAAATACAGACTCGATTTGCGAACCCTTGTCGATAGCACGCTTCACTTCGTGTGAATAAAGAGCTAGTTGTGTTTCGCATGAACGATAGTTTCTAAATCCGTATTGACCTTGGGTCGATATATTTCATAATATTTGAATGCAGGATATGTTCTAAAACCCTGTTGCAAATTGACGGCGTCATCAGCAAACAACCTAAGAGAGCTACTTAGATTTTCTCCCAAATCGTTTATGTAAAGAAGGAACAGCAGAGGACCAATAACACAACCCTGTGGAACGCCTGATATCACCTCTGCTTTAGTCCATGCCGCTCGGTATGAAAGAGTTATGGGGGTGGCTCCTCTTGTTGCAGTATCGAAACCAGAAATCCACGTATCTTGATGCCTGTAGGAGTTTATAACCTGAACATGAGTGAGAAATGGGATAAGTACAGCAATGGCAGTGGGGCGGCGGCGGCAGAGTGTACCCAGTGCGCATGCGCGGCTGAGGTGTGGTGGTGCGCTTAACGGCGCCGGCTGCTGGCTGCGGCGGCGGCGAATACCTCGCCGGCTAATAAAGGCGCCGTCTTAATTAAGACTGACGGCGGGCGCGTGGGGCGGCGGGGACGGCGGGGGCGCGCCTCCTGCCCCCGGATTATTATTAATCTGCACCCGCGCGCCATGCAAAGTAGGCGAGGCGAGGCGAGGAGAAGCCGAGCGTGCGAAACAATCGCGGCGCCAAACCCCAGGGCTGAGGGCTGAGGGCGCGGGGCGGCCCTTCAGAAAGGGATCACCGCCGCCACACGCGTACCACACGCCGCCGTCCCTGGAGGGCCTGTATAGGGAGACAGTGGCCACGCGTGAGACCGCTCCTGGTTGGCTGACAGCCCAGGACGCCATGTTTTTACCAGATTTGGCGGGCTTCACATGTGTGTGCTGACAGCTATTTCACTGTACACTACGTACAGGTTGTATTACTGTATGCACTGCTCCAGTTTTGCACGTCTTTTGTCGGTTCTATTTACGAATATTAACTTTTTGTTCGTTGGTCGTTGACGATAACGTTAGAACTTCGCGGAAATTTTTAAGATTATATGTTGGTTTGAAGTGATTTACTGACAAGGAAAGTACATGGGCTGCAAAATTCTGCAATCATGCTCCAGATAGCGCTGTAAATGTAACTGTAGACGCGTACGTAACGCAGATATCTGTACTATCTTCTCGGAAGACTGTTGGTATTCACTGCCACTGCTTCCATCGTCTCTTCCCGCACTTACCGTAGCACTACCGCTTGCAATGAGTTCGTCATTATCATTCCTATTATCATCATTATGAGTTTGTAACAGTATCTAACTTATGCTCATATTTCTTTACCATAACAGATACGAGAAAGCATGCAAATGATTCATCTCCTACACTAATACCATCTTCACGAATGAGTGTTTTTCGTAACTTCATCTCAACCAATCGCAATACATCAGCAGGATTGATTACCAATCACCGCCCCATCTGACGCTTCACCACACAAATGTCACAAAACGCAACTTCGCAGGCACACTGCACCGTCCCTACTGGCGAACCGGCAGGTCAAAGTGCAATGTGGCAAGTCACACGCAGAGGCCTCTAATGGACGACTGCAGTTTTGCAGATGCGGGAGTATCACTAGTGCAATTATCTCTCGTACGATTTTGGTGTATATCTGTTTGTTCGAGTCCAAGTACTTACCTTGTGAGTGTAATTAATAATGTGAATTATATAATCATTAAGGGCAGTCAAGAGAAATGCCTCTTTCTTCCTCTGCTGGCTGTAAAAACCGAATTAAAGATTTTTTATATGATGCTCGTGTTTCTAAGAAATGAGGAAATACGTGAAAAGTGGACAGTGAAAATTAACCGATAACCGAGAAAGCAGGAACCGCAGAGGCGATTTATAAAGCAAGAAAGGCATTGATGAAATTTAGTAATAGAACTACTTCCTGTGAAATTATGTTGTGTTACGATTGATTAGACCGATTGACAAAACAGGCAGAAACGTGAGGATTTACAATTATTTCACATCTATACGACTGGGTAAGAAAATGTACGCCAATCATCGATTCACATTAGTACATACTCTACGGAAGAATGAAAGAGTAAACGTCTGGACGAAAAATGTAGGCAACAAAACAGCAGCGTTTGGAGATAACCTAGCAACAACTGCTTCATTTGCTCGTATGTCTCAAAAAAGAAACAGAAAAAGAATGTTATAATGTTATCCACCGTGCACAGCGACGATTCTGTAGACGCTGACAGTGGCAAAGCGACCAAACTCGAAGTAATTATATTCTACGATCTCAAAAAAAAAAAAAAAAAAAAAAAAAAAAAAAAAAAAAAAAACTGTAGATGATGTCGACCGTTCGAAATCACAATATATTATGTTTCAAGAAGCAACCGTGGTCCCCTTATAGTTTTTCAGTTTTATACACTTCCATATCCGACAGATGTCATGTACTCGCAAAACTCAATAAGACTATTTACTTTGCTCATAAAAGACGTAACATATGCTGAACACTCAGGAGAAAACAAACGAACACAGCCGCATGTTACAAGTACAAGAAACAGAATAAAAATGAAGCAAGGCGATTTTCCACGGAAGGAGAAGTAATTGTTACATTACGACTACTGTGTTAGAAAAAATCTAACACTGCGTACCACTTCATATTGTTCCTCAACTAGTAAGATATTGTTGAAATTTGATTGTCGAGTCACAGATTAATTGAATAACGAGATATGAAAGAATGCATTTCTAGACGGTCAGTTCATTAGCTTTGAAATGTGATGGAATATTCAACTAAAATCGTAAATGTTACATTTTTTCTAACGACGTGAGTGATCACGGGTTAAGAGGTAAGTGATGCGAAGTTCACCGGGTCATCTAGTAATATATATTTGATAAAGAGGGGGAGTCGTTTCTCTTCGGACTGGGGCCGCTTAGTTTGCTTGACGAGCAAACTATGTTGGCGGACGGCGGAGGTGGTCAGCAGGTATTTGTAGGGTAGGGTAGGGGAGGGGAGGTTTCTGGCGGGGTGTTTGATGGCGACCGCGGCGGCGATAAATTCGATCGGTAATGGCCGTTCCATGGAGGCCGAAATTGTTCATCTGGCGCGGGGCGTGGCTGCGCGCCGACTGTCGCCAGAAGTTGCCGGTCTGCAATTACACGTGGCCGCCCCCAACTTCCCTGATAAAGGGCCGCACTACCCTCCCCTCCCCACACCGTGGCCAGCCGGTGGCCGGCGTGTGTCACGACCCTCCTGCTCGCCGCAGGTCCGCCGCCTGCGATCACCTGTCTTTACCTGCAAACCGTCGCCACGTTCATGTGACCTGTCCACCCTAAACAACTGATCACCTCCATGGTGAAGTGACTGATATGTACAAAATCTTGTAACAAAAGCAAATAAACCACGTGTGTACAAGGACGTGTTCTGCTCGTTGCCCTTTTCTTAACCGTGTCCAGGTAAACCCATGAAAACAACTGTTGTTGTTGTTGTGGTCTTCAGTCCGGAGACTGGTTTGATGCAGCTCTCCACAATACCCTATCCTGAGCAAGCCTCTTCATATCCACATAAGAACGGCAACCTACAAAATGTTCAAATGTTTGTTAAGCTTAAGGGACTTAACTACGGGGTCATCAGTCTCAAATCTTACAAACTACATATGAACTACCTACAACTAAGGACGGCACAAATATCCATGCCCGAGGGGGGATTCGAACCCCCGACCGTAGTGGCCGTGCAGACCGTGACTGAAGCGCCTCAGTCCCCTCGGCCAACACGGCCGGCAGCAACCTACATCTGTCTGAATCTGCTTACTGTATCAATCTCTTGGTCTTCCTCTGCGGTTTCTATCCCACACACTTCCCTCCAACGCTAAATTCAAAATTCCTTGATGTCTAAGAATCTGTCCTACCAATCTATCCCTTCTTTTAGTCAAGGTATGCCAGAAATTTCTTTTCTCCCCAATTCTGTTCAGTACCTCCTCATTAGTTTTCCTATCCACCCACCAAATCTCCAGCATTCTTTTGTAGCACCACATTTCAAAAGCCTCAATCCTCTTCCTGTCCGCACTGTTTATCGTCCATGTTTCACTCCCATACAAGGCAACACTCCACACAAATGCCTTCAGAAAGGACTTCCTTAGGCTTAAATCAATATTCGAAGTTAACAAATTTCTCTTTTTCAAGAACGCTTTTCTACACATTGCCATTCTGCATTTTATATCCTCTGTACTGCGACCATCATTTGTTATTTTACTGCCCAAGTAACAAAACTCATCTACCTCCTTTATTGCTTCGTTACCTAATCTAATTCCTTCAGCATCACCTGATTTTCTTAGACTGCACTCCATTAACCTAGTTTTGCTCTTGGTAATGTTCATCTTATATACACCTTTCAGCACACTGTCCATTCCGTTCAATTGCTCTTCCAGATCCTTTGCTGTATCTGACAACTAGACACGAGAAAAGAAGAGGTGACAATAGGTACTGTTCTACAATTGTGTAATTTTTCAGGTATATATTCATTTGTATAAGTGCTGTATTTTTTAACAAAATCTGTTGGGAATACAATTAGTAGTAAAGAAGTAATAAGTTAAAACGTGGTGCGTGATGCGGCGGTTTTCCATAAACGTTACTGTTCATGTGCTCACATCTCATGAACTACGTGTCATACTGTGATAAATTTCGAAGGTACATTCAGCTGTATGTGCGTATACTGTCTGTACAATTTCCTGCGGCTACAATTTGTAGAATAGAAATTATAAATTGTAACATGATACCGAATGCCGTAGTTTTAACCCATGAACAGCGGAAAGCTAGAAATCGAGAATCTTTTTTCAGTATTTTTATGTGGTTTGTTAGCGAGAAAAAGTTTAATAGAAGTTTGAAATTACGTTTAAAGATTATTGCAGATGGCTAAGTACTGTCAGTCTCATACAGCGTGTGAATAAATTCTAGCCTCAGTATGTGGCATTTTCTTGCAACTCTTATTATTTATGACGTTATATCTCCTGAACCATATGTCGTGTGTGGTTCTTACTCCGACAGCATGGTTACCTCACGGTAAGGAATATGTGTACCAAATTTGGTAGAAATCAGTCCAGTGGTTTAGAAGGAAATGTGGAACATTGTTGTTGATGCAGCAGTTTTTCGCGTATCTCATTGTATATGATGTTATATCTCCTGAGATACGTGTCGTGCTCTTTTGTTTTTGGGTCAGGAATCTTCGTGGTCGTACGGTGAACAGTTCACGAAAGTTTCATTCCAATCGAATGAATGGTTTATGAACACATAGAGCCCATACAGACAAATATTCATTTTTTATAGATAGATAATTCTTAAAGTAATGGATATACGTCTGACTTATACCAAGAAAATATCAAGACTGCTTAATCGTTTCCTATTTACAAAATGTGTCTATGTATTCATAAATATTCTTTTCTTTATTCTCGGTGCTCCTCGGAACCCAGTACGCCAAAATCTCTTTGATGTACCTGTAATAATGTCAGGCCATCCCCAAAACAGTGCCGTCGCACTGAGCCTAGAAGAACACCTTGAACAAAGAAAAATGAACACACACACAACAGAATATGTTTAAAAATAAAATGATGTATGAAACATCGCTGTTTCAAAAATATATTTGATACAAATTGTCCGTTCCGCTGTGTTAGCTGAGCGGACTAAAGCGCCTGCCTAGTATGTAGGAGGTCCCGGGTTCGAATACCGCCTAGATCAAAATATACCTTTAGTATAACGAGACAATCTTTGTCTCAAGGAACTGTGTTATATTTGATACTACCTAAAATCCGCCTCTCCGCTCGCATGTTGGTTGATTATGATTGATACGCTATCTTTCAGTAGTGTGCTATCAGACTAGTTTTGAAGGATGAAATGAAATACAATACCTTTTTTAGAAACAAACATTTTTAATCAACATTCGAATAACAAAAATGTGAAGTGCTTAATGATTTACAATAAATAATACATACATTATCCCTTATAGCCTGTGTTGCAATATCGCAACACGCATGGTGAGAGTAATGTCCAAATTCATTTTAATTTCATTTTAGAGCATTCTAGTAAACTGCGTTATTTGTAGTACTGTTTGGAGCGTAAATGTAGAGATTTTTTGGGTTGCCCCCCTTGAGCAAGCGACGTATAATTGACCATGTGAAAAACATGAGGGCTGTAAATAGATTATTGCGGCGTTTAATTATTGTCCTTGAGCTTCGTTCATTGTCATGGCAAAAGCTAGACGAACTGGAAACTGAAGTCTTTTGAACTGAAAAGGCATATCTGAAGGGATTAAAGGAAATTCAGCAATAATGACTGTAATAATATCAAAGATCAATCACTTGATGTTATGCGCGAAACGTGAAATCGATTTTTTTAAAAGAGATATATTAAAAGAAATTTATTTTTTACTGTTTTATTTATTTATTCTTATATTTTCATACAGAGAAAGAGCTGAAGACATTGTAGCACGCATAGACCAAAGATATGGTCTGTGGCATCACGTTTCGGTGTATGTAACGTCGCAAACGACTTCGCTGGACTTCAGTTGGATTTTTTTTATAATGTGACGACTTTCAACCACCATATCTTCCAGCCCCTTATAGCTATCGGCATGGAACTGCTATGGCGTACAATGGAAGACTTCGGACAACAATTACACACAGACCATTGGTTTGCGTTCTGTAGTTTTCGCTGCAAAGCGAAATATTAACGCACACACACACGTAGAATTTTATATACACCGATAACTTTGCCTCCCAATATACTCCACCCTTTTATCATTATCAACCCTCAAGCAACAATGCAACCAATAAAACCATTTTCATAGAGTAAATATAATTTTTAAAGAGTAATTATTGTTCCGCATGTCGCGTTATATTCTTCAAATTACTAAATATCTATCAGATCGCTATAAAACCGTGCCTAAAACCTTCCTCAGGTATAATTTAGGAACTGTAGAAATATTCAATTCTCTGCGTCTTGTCGTTCGGACGTGATAAGCGTACACCGAACAGACATTCACATTAATATATACAGATAAAAAGCTATCCGATCGCCATAAAACAGTGCCTCAAGCCTTCCCCGGGTAGACTTTAGTAACTTGTACAAATTTTCAGCTCTTTATGTCTTGTGGTTCAGACGTGAGAAACGTATACCGAACAGACATTCACATTTATAGATATAGATGTTTATTACTTCCCGTCGTTTTCACAGTCGGCACAAGTTGTTGTCGCAATATTTAAAGTGATGTCAGTATCACTCTAACCTTCCGCCACCTTACAGAACACAGGAATCTGTTCAGATGTGCGGTCTGCGTTGTGTCGTGACTCCTCGGCAGTGGCGGGTGTGAACACTAGTGTCGGAGATCGGCAGCAGGGACCCGCGGCTGGGAGGAGGCGCTGGAATTGGGGCCAGCTGCCGCCTTCATAACGCCGCTGTCGGCGCGTATGACGTCACGCGCCACTGGCGGCGCGCGCATGCGCCGTCTGGGCCTCGAAGGCGCGACCCCGCCGCGGCATGCATTATGTATGGCGGCGCCTGTTGAACAGGTGACGGCTCGACACGCCTAATCCCCCAGGGGCCGCGTCCGTCCCATCCCCCCCCCCCTCCCCCAGTCCTATCACTTGCTGACAAGTGTCTGATCGTGTCTGCACCATGTGTTCCACAGAAGGAAAACCTGTCCTATTGCCGAGGCACCAGGTCTCTTATTACGGCATCTTACGTCACGCGAATATTCCGTCATAGCGCTGTGACGAACCAGTTCATCCGTGTGAAATACTTCACTCATTCACACTCTGCTGTGAAGCGTTCAAATGAAACAGTTCGTTCACAAGTGTCAGGTACGCGGAGGAATAATATTTCTCTGAGCAAAACGAATGAGACCAACAGCAATTCGTCGTGAAATTAGTGAAGTGAATGGCAACATTACGAGTCACAACGTAGTTCGACTTCGGTGTCGTGCATTTCGTGACGGACGCACTATTTTTCAGGATGAAGAGCAAAGGGGTCGACCTGTGTGTGTGAATGATCATTTTTTAAAGTAATTAATTGTCTGATCATCACCACACTTATCATAACATAGACGACATCACAAATTCGATCATGTACGATTATTTGGTTGGCTTCTTCGTCAAACTTGTCCCGAATGACAAAACGAGATGACGCAGTGGTAAAGCATTGGATTCCCATTCGGCATTACGGCGCTTCAAACTTGCCTCCGGTCATACTCATTTAGGTTTGATGTGATTTACGTAAGTAACAGCTGGCAAATGCCAGCGTGGTTCCTGTCAAAGCGCACGGCCTGTTTCTTTTCTCTTCCCTGACGAAAAATGCCCGAGCGTCAGCTCCGTCTCTAATGATTTCGCTGTCGGTGGGACATTAAACCCTAATATTCCTTCTTTCCTTCCTTTGTCATGAACAACCGTCTTTGACGATCACACCATACGCGCTCTTTCGCCCGCAACTTTGCTTACGGAAGCCGGAACCATAGGACTACAAGCATTTTCCCACGTTCGACTTAACCTACCTCGTAGATATTGCGCTCATTGCTTCTTCATGTGCATATGTACTCCGCAATCCACCGTAAAGTACAAGGCGGAGATTACACTGTACCACTACTAGGCATTTGCTTTCCTATTCCACTCTCAAATAGAACTAGGAAAAAAAGAATGTCTATACGCCTCTCTACGAGCCCTAATTTATCTTGTCTTTGTGATCTTTACGCGAAATGTAAGTAGCGAACAGGAAGATCGTTCTACACTCAGCTTCAAATTCCGGCCCTCCAAATTTCCTCAACAAAATTTCTGGTAAAGAACGTCGTATTTCCTCCAGCGATTCCCATTTGAGTTCCCGGAGCATTTCCGTGACACTCGCGCATTGGTCGAACCTACTAGTAAAGAACCTAACTGCTAGCCTCTGAACTGCTTCCGTGTCTTACTTTTAACTGATCTGTTGCGGGTCCGAAACTCTTGAGCAATACTCAAGACATGGTCGTACAAGCGTTTTATACGCGGTCTCCTTAACAGATGAAGTACATCTTCCCAAAATTCTCCCAATAAACCGAAGTCGGCTGTCCGCCTTACTCACAACTTTCATACATGTTCGTTACATTTCTTTCGCTCTGCAATGTTACGCCCCTAGATATTGCGTCAATAAGCTCACTATTCATACTGTATTCCACAATTACGGGATTGTGTTTCCTACTCACGTGCATCACCTTACATTTTTCTACATTTAAAGCTAGCTGCCATTCTTCACACCAAGTGGAAGATTTGTCTAAGTCATCCCTGTATGCTATTACAGTCAATTAATAACGACACCCTCCCATACACCACAGCATTATCAGCAAACAGCCGCAAATTACAAGTTACTCTGCCCATCAGATAAATTATATAGATATAAAATAACAGCGATCCTATCACACGCCTGACGATACACTCGTCTCTTATGAACAATCGCCGTCGAGAGCAACGTACTGAATTCCATTACTTCCAGCCAGTCACAAATCTGTAAATATATTCCGTAAAATTTTGTTGCGTCGAAAAATGGTACGACGTCGTTCAGTACTAAGTAGGTACTAATAGTTTTACTGGCATTGAAGTATTTAATTCAGATCCATATGCTCGTATCTTCGTTAGCAGTTTGCAGTCAGATGCCTTCAAATCGCTTCCATATTTCTGGATTTTCGAAAGGTTTTTGACACTCCTCACAAGCGCCTTCTAATGAAATTGCGTGCTTATGGAATATCTCCCCAATTGTGCGATTGGATTCACGATTACCTATCAGAAAGGACACAGTTCGTAGTAATTGACGGTAAGTCATCGAGTAAAACACAAGTAATATCTGGCGTTCCCCAGGGAAGTGTTATAGGTCCCTTTTCTTCCTTGTGTTTATAAACGATTTAGGAGACAATTTGAATAGCTCCCTTAGACTGTTCGCGGATTGTGGGGAAATCGAACCGAAGGTTATTTTTCATTGGCAGAACGCTTGGAAGATGCACCAGCTCCACCAAAGTGACTGCCTACATAACACTTGTGCGTCCTCTCCTGGAGTACTGTTGCTCAATGTGGGACTCTCACCAGGTGAGACTGACGGAGGACATTGAGAAGGTTCAGAGAAGGGCAGCTCGTTTTGTTTTATCGTGTTATAATGGGAAAGCGTCGCGGAAATATTGCACGATTTGAGTTGGAAATCATTAAAAGAACGTTATTCGTTGCGGCCAGTTCTATTTGCGAAATTTAATCAGCGACTTTTACTTCTGAATATGAAAAAATTTTGCTAGCATCCACCTACATAGGGAGACATTACCATCCCAATAAAATAAGAGAAACCAGATCGAAAAAGTAACGATTTAGGTTTTCTTTCTTCCCTTGCGCTATTAGAGAATGGAACGGTAGAGAAAGGTTATGAAAGTGATTAATGAACTCTCTGTCACGCACTTAAATGTGGCCGGCCGCGGTGGCCGAGGGGACTGAGGCGCTCCAATCACGGTCTGCACGGCCACTGCGGTCGAGGGTTCGAATCCCCCCTCGGGCATGGATATTTGTGCCGTCCTTAGCATTAGTTAGTTCCTAAATAGTCTGTAAATTTAGGGACTGATGAATCCGTAGTTAAGTCCCATAAGCTATACAAACATTTGAACTTTACTTTTTTTTTTTTTTTTTTACTTAAATGTGATTTGCAGAGTATCTGTGTAGATGTAGATGAAATCGAGAAAAACACAATCTGTCTGGTGCTCTTCATCCATGGCTCGCAAGATGTCATGTGAGCAAAGGGCAAGCCGAGTTTCACACGAACGATGTGTCCTAAACCCGTGCTGATTCATAGTCTCAAGGAAATTTACTATGTTACAACTGAGAATATGCTCCAAAATTCTGCAGCAGTCTGATGTCAACGATATTGGACTGTAATTATGTGGGTGAGCTCTTTTTCCTTTCTTACAAACGGCAGTCACCTGCGCTTTTTTCCAATCACTAGGAACTTTGCGCCGAATTAGAAATTCGCGATAAATGCAAAGCACGAGTGACTCTTTCAATACGGATAGTGATCTAATACGACTGATCCACTTACAGACTTACAAGGAAAGTACATGGACTCGAACAGACATATCTGTATGAACGTTGCTTGCAGGATCTCTGTGTACACCTCAATGTGCTGGTGGGTGTCGTTTTTCTGCAAAACTCTGCGATCATGCTCTAGATAGCACTGTAGATGTAATTGTAGACGCCATACGTAATGCAGATATCTTAACTATAACTTATATAGTAATCTTCGTGCATGTTCTCTAGCGTATTGCCATAAAAACCTTGATGATAGTTGCAACTTTAACCTTCTACCCGAAAGACTGTTGGTATTCACTGCCAATGCTTCCATCGCCTCTTCCCGCACTTACCGTAGCACTACCGCTTGCAATCAGTTGTTCCCTGTTATCATCATTATTATGTGTTAGTGTTACAACAGTAACTTATGCTCATATTACTGTACCATAACAGATACGAGAAAGCATGCAAATGGTTCATCTTCTACACTAATACCATCTTCACGAAGGAAGGTTCTTCGTAACTTCATCTCAATCAATCGCAATACATTAGCAGGATTGATTACCAATCGCCGCCCCATTTGACACCTCACCACACAAATAACATCACAAAAGGCATCATTGGAGGCAAACTGCACCGTCCCTACTGGCGAACCGACAGGTAATAGTGCAATGTCGCAACGCACACGCAGAGGCCTCCAACGGACGACTGCAGAGTTTTGTAGATGGGGGAGTATCGCTAGTGCAATAAGGGACCTTTACATTATCTCTCATACGATTTTGATTTATATGTGTTTGTTCGAGCCCAAGTACTTGACTTGTTAGATGGTATCTTCACATACATTTAAACGTCCATTCCTCGCAAAATTTCTGTGTTTCCCTCCACCCCTATTTTTCGGCAAATTACACAGATATACTTCTTACCTGGAAAGAGGAGGAGTCTTTCCTCCTCCCTCTTCATTTTTCCTCCCACACTCCCGTTCTTTCTCTCCCGCTCCTCCATTTCTCGGATTAGCCTGCAGGAAACGATCGCTTAATTATCTCTCCGGTCGCGCACGGCGCAGAAATTTAATTCTCCGAATAAGCTGCAACTGCCGACTGCCGATTCCACGCAAGCCGCTGCCGGATTTTTCTTACATTCTCCCCCAACCCCCCCTACCACCCTCTTTTTCTATTTTTTTTTTCCTTAAAAAAAGTGCTGACTCGGTCCTCATTTGTTTCACCGGCGGCACAGAATTTAAGAAGAAATAATATTTAACTGCCGACTCGGCACTTCTCTCGCCGGCGAAATCCGGCGATCGGGCGCGCTCTAGAGGAGATCAAACTTGCTCCTTTTTCCCGGCTTAGCATCTTCAGACCGGCGGGGTCGCGAAGAAGTCGCCCGCTATCTGATTACCGAGTCTTCTGCGAAATTGCGCAGAGAGGGGAGTTCGCGCGTTCCTCAGATGGCCGCGGAAATGCTTAATAGAAGGCCGAGATCTGCGTTTCTGGCAATTACAGACTACTGCAAGGTACATCTTTGAAATCTTTCCGCACCCAGAGGCCCAGCACAACAGCAGCAACTACCGCACTGAGAGAATTATATTAGTATCGAAGCTGTTATTGAAAGGAAACGTATTTGTGGTGCCAATAGAATGCGAAAGAGTTGTTCTGGTAGTAAATTTAAGCTCGTGCAAAAAACTGACGAGGGGGCCGTCAGACATGTTAATCAAAATGAAATTTTCACTCTGCAGCGGAGTGTGCGCTGATATGAAACTTCCTGGCAGATTAAAATTGTGTGCCGGAACCGAGACTCGAACCTGGGACCTTTGCCTTTCGCGGGCAAGCGCTCTACCAACTGAACTATCCCGACACGACTCACGATGCCGCCTCACAACTTTACTTTCGCCAGTACCTCGCCCCCTACTTACCAAACTTCACAGAAGCTCTCCTGCGAAATATGCAAGACTAGCACTCCTGGAAGAAAGGATATGGTGGAGACATGGCTTAGCCACAGCCTAGGGGATGTTTCCAGAATGAAACTTTCACTCTGCAGCGGAGTGTGCGCTGATATGAAACTTCCTGGCAGATTAAAATTGTGTGCCGGAACCGGGACTCGAACCTGGAATCTTTGCCTTTCGCGGGCAAGCGCTCTACCAACTGAGCTATCCCGACACGACTCACGATGCCGACTCACAACTTTACTTCCGCCAGTACCTCGCCTCCTACTTTCCAAACTTCACAGAAGCTCTCCTGCGAAATATGCAAGACTAGCACTCCTGGAAGAAAGGATATGGTGGAGACATGGCTTAGCCACAGCCGTCGGAGGTTCGAGTCCTCCCTGGAGCATGAGCGTGTGTGTGTTGTCCTTCGATTAGTTTACCTTAGTTTAACTAGTTTGTAGGCTACGGACTGATGACCACGCAGTTTGGTCCGATAGATTTCCAAACGGCCGGCCGCGGTGGCCGAGGTGACTGAGGCGCTCCAGTCACGGTCAGTACGGCCACTACGGTCGGGGGTTCGAATCCCCCCTCGGGCATGGATATTTGTGCCGTCCTAGTTCGTAAGTAGTTCATAAGTAGTTTGTAAGTTTAGGGACTGATGACCCCGTAGTTAAGTCCCATAAGCTTAACAAACATTAAAAAAAAAAAAAAAAAAAAAAAAAAAAAAAAAAACATTTAATTTCCATACGAACCAAACTGTGAGGCGGAGAGTACCTAGGATCACCAGTGGCCATTTTCGGTTCCACCCCCAAACAGAACGGCGCAAAAACGATTTTTTGTACGCCTCTATACGTACCTTAATTTCTCATATCTTTATGGTCTGCCGCGCGAGAATAGCCGGTTCAAAACGCCTTGTCAGGAACTGCGAGGCCCTTCTACGTCTACATCAATACTCCGCAATCCACTCAAAGGGGCGTGGCGGAAGGTACACACAACCACTACTAATTACTTTGCTATCGTGTTCCATATAGAACGAGAGGAAAACGAATACTTGTATGTGTTGTGACCTCGTCGCCTTTTGTTGTTTCCTCGTCAACTGTAACAGCTATTCAGATTAATAATACAAGTTTTATTGACTGAAAATTATAATATTCAATAAAACTTCCTGGCAGATTGAAATTGTGTGCCGGAACAGGTACTCGAACCTGGGAACTTTGCCTTTCGCGGGC
Organism: Locusta migratoria; assembly: GCA_026315105.1. Taxonomy (NCBI): domain Eukaryota; kingdom Metazoa; phylum Arthropoda; class Insecta; order Orthoptera; family Acrididae; genus Locusta; species Locusta migratoria. The sequence goes on from CM048746.1 coordinate 644,206,729, forward strand.
AAGCGCTGTAGCGACTGAGCTATCCCGACATGACTCATGATGCCGCCTCACAACTTTACTCATGTCGGGATAGCTCAGTCGGTAGAGCGTTTGCCCGCGATAGACAAAGGTCCCAGGTTCGAGTCCCGGTTTCGGCACACAATTTTCATCTGCCAGGAAGTTTCATGTTAATCAAAGATTTAGATGGACGTCAGTCAGGGTGCAGAGGGGCCCATCGTGAGTTCCTGGCCTAGTGGCCTCTAATTTATTGGAAAATCTAACTTCCGACGGCGAGCTCATCAGTTGTGCGGACCAGGATCCGTCGTTCCTCAACATGATAATAACTGGATACGAAACATGGTGTTTCCTTTACGATCCACAAACTGAAACGAGAATCAGCCACCAGAAACTTGCATCGTGTGCAACATACAGAGTCGTGTGGGTGCCTATCCTTCAAGGGTCAAGTCTCAGAACTTACCGACTCTTACCACGTATTAATACTCAATAGCAGGACAAACATTCAAAACAGGTACTTCCATAAAATATTTGCGGGTATAAATAAGGAGCGACATGAAATGGCCGCCCTGGAGGGACGGAGCGGTCCAAGAAGCCTTCTGTTTCATTTTCTTTTGTTATTCCACCAATTATTCATAAATTTTCCCAATCCTATATTATCGTTAACAAATTAGTTACATTATTGAATAAAAATTATTTTCTTTTTCTCCAATAACACAATTCATGGCGGTGGGTTTTCCTTTTTTCATTGTAACGTATATGAGGAGAAACATTGGGTTTTTAATCAGAACAGCAAAGTCGATTGGGAAATATTCAATTTTTATACCAATAATAATTATTAAATAGAACCGCAGTGGTAATCGTAAAAACAAACAAAGCAATAATTTCGGTGACATCTTGCGCAACATATAAAAGCGCTTTTTTTTTTTTTTTTTTTTTTTTTTTTTTTTTTTTTTTTTTTTTTTTTTTTTTTTTTTTTTTTTGCATATTGAATCATTTCTCGGAATATTGGTGACGATAATTGATGGTGAATTATATAATGCATTTTTATACAATTTATAATTGGTGGAATCACGAAAGAAAATGAAACAGAAGGGAAAAAAGTACCGGAGTAGGAATCGAATCCGAGACCTCTGGCGTAAGAGTTCGAGCCCTAACCATCTAGGTGAGATGGCGGCTCGGCAATGGACTAACATTTTATACTCATTAAGGGACCTAATAAACTTCGGATCGATATTTCTCTGGATTTTCCGAGTAGTGCATCCCAATATTTTAACCACGTGAGGTGTTAATGGTTCTGTTTCACCACACAAAATTTCGGTCAAATCCCCGACCCCAAGGTCGTCTCCTTGTAAGCCTACTTCGAGGCAAAATATTTTTATGAATACTATTTCCGTTACTGTCATAATCTGTTAGTGCTCTAAAGTAGACTTGCGCATAATAGTTCGCGATCGGGAGCGCTCACTTTAGTTCGCGGCAGAGCCGCGAACTGGTTCGTTCTTTTAGTTCGTCCGCTCCTAGTGACGGCTGAGCGGCGTGGTCTGCGCATGCAGGTGGAGGGAGAAGTTCCCCCACGTAGCTGCTTCATGCGCTTGCTGCGTGAGCCGCTAACGTTATCACGCAAACCAAAAGAAACAGTTTGTGGATAATTTCTCGCGTTTAAGTTTAGAGTTATCTCTATATCTTGGCATTATGGAATTTATTACTCTGATATTGCAGAGTGCAGAACACTTCAAAACAGAAATTTTGTATCACTGAACTATGTAGTCTAGCAGACAGACGCTCATCTCGAAATGGCTCTCATCGGCAGAAGGCAAAAACGTGATTTTTAATTCTGCTGCGCGCCCTCTCGCTATTGCCCTTCAGTCTTCGGAAAAGAATTCGACGAACTAAGAAGCGAGATACGTTTTGCATAATAGTTCGCGACCGGTAAAGCATGTTTTAATTCGCGACAGATCGCGCATATTTTAGTTCGCAGCTAGGTCGCGAAGTAGGTCGCTCTTTTTAGTTCGTCCGCTCTTTGTAGCTTTCGCTACCGCTACTAAGAGCTCTTTCTTTTGTTATGACAGCTTTTTCATATAATGATCAGTGTTGCCCAAGCGTGTGCTGTTACCCGTATTTTTGAGCAGTTAGACGTCAAATACGTAAGCAAATAAACCAGTTATTTACTCGAATGGGAGATACGATGGTATTCAACTATTTTGTATACAGATTACTTGCAGTAAATATTATTTAGACACTGCTGAATACCTTACAAAATAAAATTTGTGGCAGTGAACTATGAAACTACATCTGAGCTGCATCTCAACTCGAAATGACAGTAACCGACAGAAGGAAATCAGGCGATTCTACGCGCTCTCGCGTCCTCTCGTTGTTCCCCGTCAGCTTTCGCAAAAGGAGCGGACGAACTAAAAGGCGAGGTATCTGCGAACTAGTTCGCCTGTGGGAGCACACTTCCGAACTAGTTCGTTCGCGAACTACACAAGACTACACTAAAGAGGCGATATGTCCCAGTAAAAAATTTTAATTTCCATAAGGCCTTTTATTTAGAGTCTCTCAAAGTTTCCTGATGAGTAAACCGCCGCACGGGAGGTCGACAGATATTCAACGAACGGACGGCACGTCAAGCGGGCTTAGCGACATTGGGTCGCCTTCGATTTCAACACGGGTCGGAGGAGTGCAAAAACCAGTGATTTCCAAACTTTTCCTCATGGCGACACCTTTTTATAGATTACAGTTTTGCGCGACACCCTTTCATTACTATAAATACATATAGTACAATTTAGATGGCTGTAGCGGGGGATAGGGGGACGGAAATAAAGTATCGCTTAAATGTTGTTTGTAAACGAAACTGAAATCCTCGTACCGATTGACATGTTTAATATTGATCCTGACTGCAGCAATTACGTACGCTCTTCACAAGAAAAGGAAACATTAGGAACTACGGAGATGTACAACAGAGTAAAACCGCAGACAACAATGCCTAACTCGCACAGTAACACTTGCTTCTTCCACATGCGACGCAACTTTCGAAATACGAAAACTGAATTTCGGAAACCGTTTTTCGCTGTCGTGTGTACATGTCAGGGCCTGATAGGGTTTTGCTGGATCGACTGAAAACGGCCTCTGGAAATTTGCTGCTCGGATTTATGATTTAGACAGCACAGTGGGTGTTCCCTTTCAGTTCAATATTATCACATTATTTTCAGAAATAAAGAGGCTGTATTTATGACATGTGATGAATTATTATGTAAGTTCTATTGTTAGTTTCTTGCTTCATCATGACCTGGGAAGTCCCGACATATTCGGAAAAAATGGATAAATATTTGTGACTAGTAAGAATATGAAAGTCATTTCTGGTCCCAGAATCTGTTATATACAGGAAACTGAGAGAAAAAAATATTAACGCATACCAGGGTTCGAACCAACAATCACCGCATTTAAAATACTACTCTCTGTTAATCACCAGGCCATACTCCATAGTAAACGTCGCTACTGAATAGCTTTAGTCGGTGCACAGTTGTGACTGCCTTTACAGTCTGTGACAGCTTTTACAGACACTGTGTCATTGATTGACATTTAATTGTAAGAAACCGAGGGTGACGTAGCTTTGATAAATCCATTAAAAAACGCTCAGGTGCAGCTTTTTGAGAAGGAAAGCAGAATACAGTGAAGGGTCGTTCAAGCAGCTGCCAGTTCCAGTAAATTGCGCAAGGCAAGAGCTCTTATCGAGTATCAGCAGCAGCTCTACGGATGCGCAGTTTGCTGGAATCTGGCAACCGGCAGCTGCTTGAACGAAACCTGAGTGTCTACTGCTGCTGAAGCAGAACTGCCGCCTAGCGGCTGAGCACGCAATTTATGTACACCGATCATTCTTTTATTATGTGATCTGTGGTGTACTGAATGAAGGATGATTAGCTGCAGGCGAGTCTTCAGGGTAGTATGTTCAAATGTCTGTAAATCTATCGGACCAAACTGCGTGGTCATCAGTCCGTAGCTTACAAACTACTTAAACCTAGGTAAACTAACCTACGGACAAACACACACACACCCATGCCCCAGGGAGGACTCGAACCTCCACGGCAAGCAACCGCGCGCTCCGCAGCGAGGTGCTTTAGACCGCTCGCCTACTCCACCGCAGCGCAGGGTAGTATGAAGAGAAGGATATTTTGTGTTATTTTATGACAAGTGTTTTTGTTTAGAGTCTAAATTTGTTAGTCTCGCGACAGCCTAGAAACTACTACGCGACACCTCAAGGTGTCGCGACACCCAGTTTGGAAAGCCCTGGCATAGACAAACGAACGGCACTTCACCAGTCGACAGCCCGTCCGCGTCACACAGCCTGCCGTGACTTTCAGTGCGTAATCTGCTATTCTTGCCCGATGACGATAAATCCGGCCGACACCTGTTTCGAAAGCTAATGTATTTACCCTGCAGATTGGCGAAAGCGCGTCCGCCGTGTCGCGTGCGCGGGTTTGTTCCCGGTGCGTCACGGCCGGCGGACGCGTGTGTAATTCACAAATGCGAGCACGCGCAGAGCCCCAAGCCCGAAGCGTCCCCCCCCCCCCTCTCTCTCTCTCTCTCTCTCTCTCTCTCTCTCTCTCTCTCTCTCTCCCTCTCCCCTACCCCTTTCCTCTTTTTTCCAGTCTGTGCAACCACAGGTGAAGCGGCCTTTCATTTGATGCGTGCCGGCGCGTTTAAACGCCTGAAAAGTGCGTCGCTTTCACAATTTTAAAATAGTGGCCGCAGTGTAACGCTTAGCGACCCAGTCTCCATGACGGCTGCTGGCGAAAAAAAGAAAAAAAAAGAGAGACAGAGAGATAAAAAAAAGATACAGCGAGAAAGCACTGTGTCCGTGACGTCTTTTTTTCCCCCTCTTCGTATCGTCTCATTATTCTCGTCAAATGCCTCTGGGGCTCGGTGCCATTGACCGTGATTCTAGGCCACATATCCGGAATAATTGCTGGCCTTAATTTGAGACCCACAGCGGGGAGTGAGGCAGACAGAAAAAACGTGTGTGTGTGGCGGCGTTTAGAGGCTTGTTTCGAGAGCGACGGTCGCTCGACTGCAGCTACCCGCTGCGACCCAGACCAGTGGAAAAGTGCGTGCTGTAATGCGTAATGCCGTCCGGTGGAGGAGAGCTTTCGCTTTGAAGTGCACCTCCTGCTCGAATGCCCGACAACTGTCATCAGTTCCGACTGACGGCGAGCTTTCCGTCTCGTCTACGAAAGAAATTCGGCAAAATTTATTCGTAGCCCGTACGGCATTTGTCAGTCGTTTCAAAACATTACTGGTCATTAAAACAGCTGCACCAAGAAGAAATGCCAATGATAAAGGGCTATTCATTGGACAAATATACTAGAACTGACATGTGATTACATCTTCACGCAATTTGTGTGCATGGATCCTGAGAAATCAGTACCCAGAACAACCTTCTCTGGCCGCAATAACGGCCTCGATACGCCTGGGCATTGAGTCAAACATATCTTGGATGGCGTGTGCAGGTACAGATGCCCATGCAGTTTCAACACGATACCACAGTTCATCAAGAGTAGTGACTGGCCAAGTGTATGGAAACAGCTGAATGCGCAAGCAACCCGTCGTAACGAATTTGTTGTGCCAGTGGTAAATAGCCTTCCTTGTTGGCAGCTTCTTACCGTGCTTGGTTCTAAACATCCGTTGAACAGCTGTAGCACACTTCTTTTTGTCGAACTCCAACACACAGAAAGATCTTTCCGAACCTTAACTCGCCATATTTTGTGACTAGCGAAGACTGTCGACAAATTACCAAACTAAGCTGTGGCGGTATACATGAGAAAAACGTTCAGGGCTTCTCTACAAAATGACATATGTATGATATGTACAGAGCCATCTCAATGATATTGGGCGTCGGGATGCGTAAAACCAGCTAGCGCCCCCCCCCCCTTTCTTGGTATAAAAAGGAGGAAAAAATTAATTTTTATGTTCCATTTCATTTTAGTTTTTGGTGTTTTTGCGGTGTAAAGTATCATCTTGAAACGCGTGGCTGCTGTAATGAGAAGTCTGCCACACAGTATCAGGGCAAAAAGTACAGTTGTAATCTGTCATTCGTTTTCGAATGACATTCAAATGCAGAAAGTCTAGGTTACGAAGTACCAATGTAAAGTCCGTTTCAAACTTTCTTCAACATTTAACATCCTTACAGAGGCGCCGACTTTTGAAAATCAGCGCCGGTGCTCTATATCACGGTTCACAAATGTCCGAAACCGACCCCCCTGAAAATCATATTCATTTATTTTTGATAAAAGTAAATAGGCAGTTGTCTGGCCTTTTAAATATAGAAGGAAGAAGGAGGAGGAAGAAAAGGAAAGCATGGCTGCATTAGGACACTACAATAAAGCGATCTAATTGGCCGAAGTGGATATTTCGATATAAGTAACGCCCCAAAACTTCTACACGACCAATGAAATAATTTTTCACTGTACACTAATCTAACACTTTTTGTGCGAAGCTATTCTTTGTGACAAAAGCGTTTGGTAGAACACCGTCACCAAAGTTTAAAGAAATCTTTGAAATATTTTGAGATTTTGAAGTCCGACATCAAATTTTTTTTGGTCAGTTCCAAGCAAGGACTGAATACTGCATCGAAACTTTCATCACTTCGAGATAACTTCATGACATCTCTGACAGTATTAATAGAGTCCAAGGTTTTTTTTTTATTTATTTATTTATTTTTAACAAAAAGCCTGAGAGAAAAACATTACAAATTTCAACTGAATCTATAATTTTAGTAACAAGGGAAGTGACAAAGATAAATTAAAAATGATTAACTTTAGCATCAGCATCAGATTCTTCAAGCTAAATTCCTGAAAGAACGTAATTGAATGTTTTGTATCTCGTTTTCGCCGGTTGTCATGGGTGTCGGTGGCCGAGTAGAGAGAGACCAACATAGGAAAATAGGATGCACGCGTGTGCAGGTACGGAGGTGACCAGCCAGTGGAACAGCAGAAACTAGAAACACTTAGCTAGATTAGTATAGGAGATATATTTCATAGAAATAATACATTACTTAACTTGGAGAGCAGCAGACTGTTAGAATGTTGATACATAATTGACTAGAGGCCTGCCTACTGATGATTCCTAGTGCCTACCCGATAGCCAAGTCTTAACTGGTGCCTATCTGATTCCCAAGTGGCCGATGCAGCAGTCGTGGCCACGAGCGGAGTTGCAGCAGAGGGCGCTCGTGGCTGACGTCGTAAGAACGCCGCGCCGTGCGTGCATGGCGGCGCGCGGCGAAAGTACGTGGCGCGCACTTCATACTTGTGCGACACCACAGAATGTTCATAAATTCGTACACCTGAAAGGTCAGAAGGACCGACGTGCTTCAGGATGAATAAAGCTAGCATAGTGGGTAAAACACGGACACTGACTTCTACTCGCTTGGGGACCCGCGAACAAAACTGATCATTTCTTTCAGGTATGAAATATCGTCTCTCACTATGGTCACGTTTTGCATTGCCTCTTGAGTCATAAGAAAGGTTTTAATTTTTCCCGATTTTTTTTAAATTTATATAATTTTATTTTCCACCTCAATTTTATGTGGGTGCTCAGCAACCCCAAAAAGTTCTTGGGGGGTGCACGAGTCCCGGAGCACCCACGGAGTCGGTGCTCCTGCATCCACAGATTACAAGTTGCAGTATTATTATAGCGTGGGTAATCTAAGCTTTACAGTTTCTGTCAGCAGCATCGAGTGTGTATCATGTTGACATTTCCTCTCGTTCGCCTTCCGTTTCCGCAACTGCAGACAAGCAGCTAGCACCTGCAAGAGCTGCTCACGACCTCTCTGGGCTCTAGCTTTTCCGAATGGTGCGTCGCCGATGGTCGATGTAAGCGTTCCCACCAGCGCTGCTATGTTTACTCGCTCGACGAACATGACATTTGTTGCGCCGCGGACTAATTTCGACAATGGCGCGGAATGTGTATTGAGCGGTCGGTGCGCCGTCGTGTTTCATTTTGTAAGTGGCGCCGCCACGCTTTTAGCGAGCTGTCGACTTCCTTCCGTAAATATTGTCCGGCGCAAATATTTCATGCCGCGCGGCGTGTCACAACAAGCAGCGGTCGCCGGCTACGGATGTTTAAGCGTGTTTGACCGGCAAAGTAAATGCCATGCGTTTTATCGCCGTCCGCTTTCCGTATGAGAGGAAACGGATTAATCATAATTCTCTCCCTCTCTCTCTCTCTCTCTCTCTCTCTCCCACTGTGCGTTCGTGTGTGTGTGTGTGTGTGTGTGTGTGTGTGTGTGTGTGTGTGTGTGCAAATCCCGCCGTTTCAACATAATGTGCGGTTTTCGCGGCTTCAGAGGATAATTTGATTGGCCGATACGCTCCGGTGTCTAGATGAGTCTGCCCAGAATAGTTAACGTTGAGGTTCACCACCGAGCCAGGTCCACTGCGTCAGCGCCGCTACCGTCGCTGTTGTAGAAACGTAGTGTGTTTGCCTGCTCCGCCACCTTTGTAGATAAAGCCTTTGACAATGTTGACTGAAACAAAACTATCAAAGTCTGGAGGTAGCATTGACGAAATATAGGGCGTGGGAATTGTATAAACCACCAGTTAAAAGGATCGAAGGGTATGAAAGGGACAAATTGGTTGGAAAGGGAGTAAGAGAGCGTTGTACCTCTTCCAGTGTTATTTCAGTCTGTACAATGAGCAAGCTGTGAAGGAAAGCAAGGAGAATTTTGCGGAATGTATTGAAGTTTCATATTCACGGAATGTATGACATTAACTGCGAAAGGTTAAAGCACCAAATCTGTACCCACCCGGGATTCGAACTCCGATCTCCTACTATTTACGCAGTTCCGCTGACCCCTACAGCACGTCGTACAGAGCGATCACCACACATGCACAAAATTACTCGAGTACGCCTCCCGTCAGATACAAATTCTCAACTTTATCCTGCACACTGTTACTCAAACTAGTAGTTTTTGTAAACTGATTCTAGTAAGAGTAAGGGCCCAGGAGTGCCTCCGCACTGAAGAAAGGATCGACGCCAGTTATCGGCAATTTGTGTAAGTTATATACAAATTACACACACACGCTGTTACAAAAAGGTACGGCCAAGCTGTCAGGAAACATTAATCACACACAAAGAAAGAAAGTATGTTATGTGGACATGTGTCCCGAAAAGCTAAATTTCCATGTTGCAGCTCATTTTATTACTTATCTTCAAATCACATTACTCATGGAATGGAAACACACCGCAGCAGAACGTACGTACCAGCGTGACTTCAAACACTTTGTTACAGGATATTCTCAAAATGTCCTCCGTTATCGAGGATACATGCATCCACTCTCCGTCTCATGGAATCCCTGATGCGCTTATGCAGCCCTGGAGAATGGCGTATTGTATCACAGCCGTTCTCAATACGAGCTCGAAGAGTCTCTACATTTGGTACCGGGGTCGCATAGACAAGAGCTTTCAAATGCCCCCTTAAATGAAAGTCAAGAGGGTTGAGGTCAGGAGAGCGTGGAGGCCATGGAATTTTTCCGCCTCTACCAATCCATCGGTCACCGAATCTGTTGTTGAGAAGCGTACGAACACGTCGACTGAAATGTGCAGGAGCTCCATTGTGCATGTACCACATGTTGTGTCGTACTTGTAATGGCACATGTTCTAGCAGACAGGTAGAGTATCCCGTATAAAATCATGATAACGTGCTCCAGTGAGCGTAGGTGGAAGAACATGTGGCCCAATCAAGACATCGCCAACAATTTCTGCCCAAACGTTCACAGAAAATCTTTGTTGATGACGTGAATCGAGGAAGTACAGTACATACTAACGAAACAATTGGGTATTTTGACAATTGTCTGCACGAATTATTTAAATTTACATTTAAAGAGAAATACTGAAATGAGCTCTAACATGTAAATTAAGCGTATCCGGACACATGTCCACATATTTTCTTTCTTTGTGTATGAGGAATGTTTCTTGAAAGTTTGGCCTTACCATTTTGTAACACCCTGTATGACTGAAGGCGAGTTTTCGTTGCTGCACGATACTGTTACGAGTTAACAATTAACGAATAACGTTAACTTCCGGCGGTCGCGGTGGCCCAGGGGACTGAGGCGCTCCAGTCACGGTCTGCACGGCCACTACGGTCGGGGGTTCGAATGCCCCCTCGGGCATAGATATTTGTGCCGTCCTTAGTTTAAGGTAGTTGATAAGTAGTTTGTAAGTTTAGGGACTGATGACCCCGTAGTTAAGTCCCATAAGCTTAACAAACAACAACGTTAACTTCCGTTAAATAAGAGTAACCCCTTAACGTTTAACGAAGTTAACTTTCTTAGTAACGAATTAAAGATTAACGAAGTTTGGTACTAAGGTACGTATGGCTCTGTGTGTGTCACCTTCTGTATTATACATCCACAGGAAAATATCAGTAAAATTTCCGTCTTCTCCCTCGACGAATTCATGGTGTTCCATTTTCACTTTCCTGGAGTGTATTTGAAAACCCATTCCGTGCACTCGGATCTTTCTGGACAATCTACGATGTCCGGACACTTCCCCGGGAAAAAAAAAAATTCTAGGAACACAGATACAGAGTGCTGTCGGCCTGCATTTATCATTCGCAAGATATCGTTCGCGGGAAAAAGGTAAAGGGGTCCACAAACGTAGAAGAAAGACGGGAGTGAATGGTCGCTGATTTTCTAAAACCTGCTAGCACGTAATGCGGCGGATAATTTGGAGAGCGTCGCCTCTATCGGACCTGTGCCCGCGGCATTCAGGTGGGTGTGCCACGCGTTCCCCACGTGGCGGCGAGGCACCTGCCGTAATGAATAGCCGGGCCCGCCCCCTCCCCCTCACCCCTCCCCTCCCTGGGCTTATCGATTGTCCAGCGGCGCCCCTGTGTGTCTCTCGTAGCCGCCGTGCCGCGCAGTCAGTCTGCAAAAACCGCGCCGCTACAAACGCCACCCTGCTGCTGCTGCTGCTACCATCGCCATTCGTTAGCGAAATTACGGGCCCCGCCATACAGGTCATTATCTGCAGCCGCTGATCGAGTGGCCGCGCATCCCCCTCTTTACTGCACTTACCGCAAATTTAGTTTGTTGCTATTAAATACGGACGCCTCGCTTTGCTTTCCGCGAGCGCATTACTGGTCGGAAATACCTACCGACTATCAGCGAACGTCAGAGCGAAAATCACATGAGGTGTCATAAAAAAGGAAAGGATTTTTTTTTTCGTAAAAAAATATTTGTTCGTCAACATCAACTTTGACACCTGCCCCCTCCCCTCCCCCCCCGCCCCACCTGAGAAATAAGACACTGTTCCACTTTTTTTTTTTTTTTTTTTTTTTTTTTTTTTTTTTTTTTTTTGGCCGCGTTAGAGTAGATGAGCGATCTAAAGCGTCTCGCTGCGGAGCGCGCGGTTGCTCGCCGTGGAGGTTCGAGTCCTCCCTGGGGCATGGCTGTGTGTGTTGTCCTTAGATTAGTTTACCAAAGTTTAAGTAGTTTGTAAGCTACGGACTGATGACCACGCAGTTTGGTCCGATAGATGTACAAACATTTGAACATTTTTTCAGTTTTGGAACAACTTTCGGAACTCACTTTTCGTTATGGCATAAATCACAATTTGCAATCAGTTCTACATCTACATCTACACAGATACTCTGCAAATCACATTTAAGTGCCTGGCAGAGGTTTCATTAACCACTTTCATAACTTTTCTCTACCATTCCATTCTCTAATAGCGCAAGGAAAGAAAAAACACCTAATTTTTTCCGTTTTCCATCTGATTTCTCTTATTTTATTGGGATGGACATGTCTCCCTAAGTAGGTGGGTGGTAGCATAATATTTTCACATTCAGAAGTAAAAGTCGGTGATTGAAACTTCGCAAACAGATCACACCGCAATGAATAACATCTTTCTTTTAATGATTTCCACCCCAATTCGTGCAACATTTCCGTGACGCTTACCCTCCCCGTAACGTGATAAAACAAAACGAGCTGCCCTTCTCTGAACCTTCTCAATGTCTTCTGTCAGTCCCACCTGGGCAACAGTACTCCAGAAGAGGACGCACAAGTGTGATGTAGGCAGACTCTTTGGTGGAGATGGTGCATCTTCGAAGCGTTCTGACAATGAAACGTAATCTTTGGTTCGCCTTACCCACAATATTTTCTTTGTGTTCTCTCCAGCCTAAGTTGTTCGTAATTGTAACTCCTAGGTATTTGGTAGAATTTACGAACTTAAGATTTGACTGATTTATCGCAGGACTGAAGTTATGGCTTAACTGTACTAGGTGTAGATGGAATACCAAACTGCGGCGAATGAAAATTTGAGCCCGGCCGGGATTCGAACCCGGTATCTCCTGGTTACTAGGCAGACTCGTTGACCACTCCGCCACCGAGGACACAGTGACCAGTCCCACTGCAGAGGACTCTTCCCTGCACGTCTCCCGCCACACCCAAATCTCCATTCGCCACGCTGTCTGTTTCCTATTACCACAGCCTATTTGTTCTGTAATGCTCGCAGCCACAATACTGTATTCCCGCATCAGGAAGAACAGACCATGAGTTATCGAGACCCATTTAACTGTCGTGAGGAGCCCAGCCTCGGCTTGTATACAATTATATATTATTGACGACGTTACAGCGTTCAATGAATGAAATAAATCGCAATCTGCGATCAGTTATGGCTTCACTGTACTAGGTTTAGATGGAATACCAAACTGATCGCAAATTGCGATTTATTTCATTAAATGAATGCTGTAACGTCGTTAAAAATATATAATTGTATACAAGTCGAGGCTGGGCTCCTGACGACAATTAATTGTGTCTCGATATCTCATGGTGTGTTCTCCCTGATGGGAATACAGTATTGTGGCTGAGAGCATTACAGAATAAATAGGCCTTACAAAATCACTGTTTCCGTATTTTTCTTGGGTGTGTGAAATTAAGTGATAGCTTAAATCACAATAAACACCAGTATTGAACAATTTTTATCAGTCCTCTAACTACTAAAAAATTGTGGATCCAGGCACTGATGAAAATATTTCTTCATTTCATTCTACTGATAGATTTTTTCTTCCTTCATTTTAATTGTTAATATACCGGAGTAGCAGCAGTCAAGTTAAAGAGGACAGGTGTGACTTGTTCGCTGACCACATCCTACCTTCACATTAATATCTCGTTTGAGCTTCTATACTGTCGCTTTTTGTTTCGACCTCTTCGTGGCTGTGTGGTCCGTTCCGTGCTATTTGGGTGAGGAAATATAATAAAGTAACTGTATGCAAATGCAGTACTGCGTTCAGCTGACGTGTAAATATTTGATGAAACAACATTTGCTATTCGGATGGGCCGGTGAAATTAAGTGGCAGCTTAATGCGCGGTAAATACCATTGTGGAATAATTTTACGTCGTGCTTCAAGTGATGGGCAAATAAAGGGGATTCTCTCGTTTAAAATAACCCCACTAGTGTGGACAAGGATTTTCGCAGAAACAGTTTTATACGCCTGCTCATTCTGTGTTCAGCTAAAGGAGAGAAGATGATAGTTAATTGCCTTCATTCTCTTCGTGGCTACTTGTTCAAAAGTAGCCTGAACGACACAGGAAGATTCTATCGCTCCCCTGTCAACAGTGTAAGAATATTTCATAAAATTTCAGAATAATGTGGTGCTCGTTGGTCGCTCAATGTGAAGCAGTCCTCGTCTGATCTATCAGCGGTGCCACAGTTGAGTCGTTACGACAACGGACTCGCATTTGGGAGGACGATGGTTCAGTTCCACGTCCAACACTACAGATTCATGTTTTCCGTGAATTTCCAAAATCTCTGCAGCCAAATTCTGCTATGATTCCTTTCGATTACGGTTGATATACATTCCCATCCATGAATAAGAATGGAAACCACGTCGATTTGAACCTGCTTACTGTATATACCTCTCGGTCTCCCTCTGCAATTTTTACCCCACACACTCGAGTCCAATACTAAATTGACGATTCGTTGATGCTTCAAAATGTGTCCCTCCAACCGATCCCTTCTCCTAGTCAATATATGCCAGAAACTTCTTTTCTCCCCATTTCTTTTCAACATCTCCTTATTACTTACGCGATCTATCCATCTATTCTTCAGCATTGGTCTATAGAACCACATTTTAAATGTTTCTATAGTATTTCTGTCTGAACTCCTTATTGTCTACGTTCCACTCCCGTGCATTGCAACATTCTAAACACATATTTTTCAGGAAGAACTTCTGGAAATTTAAATTAATTCTGGATGTCAACAAATTTCGATTCTTTAGAATTTATTCTCTTCCCGTAGTTATTTTGAATTTTATATCTTCTTTACTTCAGGCGACATCCATTACTTTCCTACACAAATGACGAAACTAATCTACTACTTCTATTGCCTCTTAACTAATTTAATTCCTTCATCACGGCCTGATTTTCTTAGATCACATTTCTCTTGTTTTACTTTTGTTAGTGTTCGTCTTAATATCGTGTGATCGAGCGTTGCTCGATAATTTTTCTTTACTGTCACATAGTGGTATTGTTATATAAGTATTTTGCAACACTACCTACGCAGGAATTGCAACGGTTAAACGAAAAAAAAATTATAAATGCACCTAGTTCAGTGTCGCAGTAAATATTTTTGTCCAAAATTTCCTAGATATTTCGAAGTGCACAGGTTGGCTACAAATGCGTAAACTGTTTCAGTTCGTTCGTGTAGCCGAAGAAAACCGTATATAACATTTATTGTACTATCCCAGTGGCGACGGTGCTAATCGCCGCGTTTTCGAGGCTGTCATATCTTCTATGATCCGAAAAACAAGAATGATTCATCTTCTACACTAATACCATATTGACGAAGAAGGGTTCTTCGTAACTTCATCTCAACCAATCGCAATACATTAGCAGGATTGATTAGCAATCGCCGTCCCATCTGACGCTTCACCACACAAATAACATCACAACATCACAAAACTTCGGAGGCACACTGCACCGTCCCTATAGGCGAACCGACACGTCAAAGGGCAATGCGGCATGGCACACGCAGAGGCCTCTAACGGAAGACCGCGGAGTTTTGCAGATGCGGGAGTATCACTAGTGCAATAAGGGATCTTTACATTATATCTCATACGATTTTAGTGTATATGTGTTTGTTCGAGCCCAAGTACTTTCCTTGTGACTTATCGATCATGGACGACTAGCAGAGTATCCGTATATTTGTAGGTGTTGCATACAAATCTACAGTTTTCTTCCAATCTTTATGAAATTTTGTTTGACACAAAATGTTTGTAAATCTATCGGACCAAACTGCGTGGTCATCAGTCCGTAGCGTACAAACTACTTAAACCTAGGTAAACTAACCTAAGGACAAACATACACACCCATGCCCCGGGTAGGACTCGAACCTCCACGGCGAGCAACCGCGCGCTCCGCAGCGAGGTGCCTTAGACCGCTCGGCTACTCCACCGCGGCTGAAATTTTGTACACGTAAGCTTCAATCCATGAGGACGGTCGCCGTAAGTGTAAGAATTACGTGCAACACATAGTTTACGAGATATGATGTCATAAACAATGAGATTCGCGGAGAACTGCTGCATTTTGCGGCAATGCAGCCTATTTTCTCCTAAACTACTGAACCGATTTCAACCAAATTTGGCACACACATTCCTTACGTGAGATAACAATTGTCATATGTGTAAGAACCACACGCGACACATGGTTCAAGAGATATAGCGTCAAAAGCTATATGAGTTGCAAGAAACTGCCACATAATGCGACGAGACTTTATAAATACAATATATGAGAATGACAGTACTTAGCGACTTGCAACCAACTTAACACATAATTTCCAACTTTTATTAAACTTTTTCTCGCTGTCAACCATTGTAAAATCATGAAAGGAAAAAAGTTTCTCTCTTACTACTTTGTCGGTGTTCACGGCGTAAAACTACGGCTCTCGGTATGACGCTACAATTTATAATTTGAACACTACAAATTGTAGCGACAGGAAATTTTACAGACAATATACACATATATAGTTGAATGTAGCTTCTAAATTGTATCACATTCCGACACGTAGTTCATGAGATATGAGTACGTAAACAGTAACGTTCTGCTGTTCATGGACTAAAACTACGGCATTCGGTATGACGTTACAATTTGTATTTTGTACAGTTTTAATTATAGCTGCAGGAACTTTTACAGACAGTATACAAACGTATAACTGAATGTACCTTCTAAATTGTACCACAGTGCGATACGTAACTTCCTGGCAGAGTAAAATTGTGTGTCGGAACCGGGACTCGAACCTGGGACCTTTGCCTTTCGCGGGCAGGCGCTCTACCACTGAGCTACCGCGACACGACTCACGATGTCGCCTCACAACTTTACTTCCGCCAGTACCTCGCCTCCTACTTTCCAAACCTCACAGAAGTTCTCCTGCGAAACTTGTAAGACTAGCATTGCTGGAAGAAAGGATATGGTGGAGACATGGTTTAGCCACAGGCTAAGGGATGTTTCCAGAATGAAACTTTCACTCTGCAGCGGAGTGTGCGCTGATATGAAACTTCCTGGCAGATTAAATTGTGTGCCGGAACCGGGACTCGAACCTGGGACCTTTGCCTTTCGCGGGCTAAACCATGTCTCCACCATATCCTTTCTTCCAGGAATGCTAGTCTTGCAAGTTTCGCAGGAGAACTTCTGTGAGGTTTGGAAAGTAGGAGGCGAGGTACTGGCGGAAGTAAAGTTGTGAGGCGGCATCGTGAGTCGTGTCGGGGTAGCTCAGTGGTAGAGCGCTTGCCCGCGAAAGGCAAAGGTCCCAGGTTCAAGTCCCGGTTCCGGCACACAATGTTAATCTTCCAGGAAGTTTCATATCAGCGCACACTCCGCTGCAGAGTGAAAGTTTCATTCCAGTGTGATAAGTGGTTCATGAGATATGACCACATAAACAGTAACGTTCATGGAAAACCGCCCCATCACGCACCAAGTTTTAATCTATTACGTCTTTACTACTAATTGTATTCCCGAGGGATTTTACAGACATACAGCCGTTATACAAATGAATATATACCTAAGGAAAACTGGCAGTAATAAATAAATAAATACCCGGGCAACGCCGGGTTTTAAGCTAGTACAAAATAAAGCTATAAGGCGGATTCACATTCTGATTCACAAAAAATAAAGCTAAAAATCTATAAATAATGAACTTCAGCATGTGGCTGCCTACTTTCAATAAAAGGTAAAAAAGGTAAAGCAGTCAACAATCCGAAGATTGGTTTGAACACCACAGTGCTTTACTAGGCATGGTCCTGTTTGGAGGTGGTATGCCGTTGCCTTCCTCCGACCTTCGAACTGACTTACCCAGCCAGTTATAGGGGGACCTACAGTGCTACTCGATATTTTTCACATTAGCAACACTGCTAGAGGCGAAATAAGTGGAAAGTGACAGATAAAAATCCTAGGACGTGGCGGGGATCGAAGCCGCGACCTTTGGATTTATAGTCTGGCACTCTACCACTGTGCTATCGAGTCGCACTTACCTTACCTACTTTCAATATCGGACTATAAATCGTAACAAGTCCTCGCTCAATACTTATTGACGGACCCAATAAAAGTGTGAGAGGGAGGCTGTAGGGAGTATTGAGCCAAATTTCGTGCTTTTTGCATCGGAATGGCAGATAATTAGGGAGTCTGTCGGAGCGCCACTTTAGGCAAGATGCGCAGCTCACTTCCGCGGCCGGGTTCTCCCGCAGTATTGAGCCGCTTCGTCCTGAGGAGACAGTGCCGGGTCCAGAGTAACGAGCCCCGCTAAGAGGCCCGCCTGCCACCCGCCTTCTTTGGGCCCGACCGGCCGGCATATCCCTCCTAATGGGCAATCTAACAAGCGCGCGATTACGCCCGCTGTCCGTCTGTGCCGGGTTAATCAGGATTTGCCGACTCCTCGGCGCGGCGTTCGTTAAAACTAACGAGTGCCCGCCCCTGCGGCGCGCGCGATTGTGCGGTCTGCCCGGCCCGGCCTCGCCTCGTCTGCCTGCTCATTACGCGCTCCTCGACAACTTTATTAGCCGGCGCGAGCGCAAAAAAGCGGTGGCGCCATTGTCCTGCCGCGCTTCACACCACAGCGCGCCAGAACACTCCGTAGCGGCTCAAACGACCAGCTGGCCACTCGCGTTCTGCGTGTTTTGCCGCGTTGTCTCTCGACACCTGGATGGAATCCACAGGAAAAAAGTCTTACACTATTGTACCTTCATATACAGGGTGTCCAGAAAAGGGCTCCCTAATTTCAAAATCAAATATCTCGAAAACAAAGATCGATAGAGGAATGCAGCAAACGGTATGTGTGGTGTCGCACAAGTACAAAGTGCGCGCCACCTACTTTCGCCGCGCGCCGCCATGCATGCACGGCGCGGCGTTCTTCCGACGACAGCCACGAGCGCACTCTGCTGGAACCCCGCTCGTGGCCACCACGGAAAGACATAGCACTTCGGACTGAGATAGCAACGAGTTAGGACCTTCGTAATCAGATAGGCACCAGTGAAGACTTTGCTATTGTACAGGCACTAGGCAGGCCTCTAACAACTATGTATCAACATTCTGCAGTACTATGTAAAAGTTAAGTATTGTTACATTCTGTGCAAAATATATCTCTTTCTAATTTACTCTAGTGTTTATAGTTTCTGGCTGCTCCCCTCCGTACCTGCACCGGCGTGCTGTCTTGTTACTGTGTCGGTCTCGTTCCACTCGGCCACCGACACCTACGACGAGGCTGGGACACAAAAGTATGTTTATTGTGAAAGCTGTAAGACGTTTATACAGCAGTTAGAAGTAATAGTTACAAAAGCTGTAATCGCCATACGTGATGCCTAGTATCCATAGTGATCAGATTCCCAGAGCGATCAGTTCCACTATTGAAACGTGAAAGGAGGTTAGCGTACCGAAGGAAGAGATTAAAACCATGTACTCCATTGAACAACGCGTTTTTCTGGTGCTAGAGTACCACGGGTTAGAAGAGAGTCCTACGACAACAAGGCGAAGTTTTCAAGCACGATTTAATGTTCCAAAAGGACCCGATGCGAAAACCATTCGTACGCTCTTCGCAAAATTTCAACGAACAGGCAGCGTAACTGATGATCTAGTGGGGCATGTTGGCCGCAAGCAAACCGTAGTTACGACTGAAAATATCGCCAAAGTTTCTGCAATTATTCAGCGAAATCCAATGTCATCACATTTCGTAGTGTCTCAACCGAAATGGATTCACATACCACAGAGATCGCCGATTCAAAAATGTTCAAATGTTTGTTAATCTTATGGGACTTAACTACGGGGTCATCAGTCCCTAAACTTACAAACTACTTATGAACTACTTACGAACTAGGACGGCACAAATATCCATGCCCGAGGGGGGATTCGAACCCCCGACCGTAGTGGCCGTGGAGACCGTGACTGAAGCGCCTCAGTCCCCGCGGCCACCGCGGCCGGCGATCGCCGATTCAAGCTCGTCCAGCGTGGCGGGATGGTTCGGGTAGAACGTGTCTTTCACTGTGCCCCACAAAAAAAGTCACAGGTTGTCAAATCCGGCGAATATGGAGGCCAATACATGCCTGCACCAGCAATGACTCGATTCCCGAAGTATTCCTCAAGAAAGCGAAACACTTGTTCGGTCCGAAGTGGTCGGGCTCCATATTGCAAAAACCATTCAGTACCTGGTCGATTCTCTAACGCTTGCTGTGTGCGACAAATTGTTCCAAAATTGCAACGTAACGTGCACCAGTGACCGTTTCGCTAATGAAGAAAGGGCCAATAATACCTCTGCTGCAAACTGCAGCTCACACAGTAACTTTAGGAGAATACAGGGGTTTCGCTTCACACCAATATGGCTTTTCGGAACCCCATAATCGCCAGTTCTTCTTAGTCACGTATCCATTCAGGTGGAAGTGTGCTTCATCTGTAAACTAGATGCAGCCAACATCAAATCCTTCATTATCAATCATTGTGAGCATCTGATTAGCAAAGGCAACCCTTTGTTGCACAGCTCGTACGGGTGTGGCCTGGTGCGTTTGAATTTTGAATAGAAACATGTGTAGGCTCTTTCTCAGTATTTTCTGCGTGCTGGAACGCTTCAAACCAGTCTCAGATGCTTGCGGCCAACATGCTCCACTAGATCATCAGTTACGCTGCCTGTTCGTTGAAAGTTTGCGAAGAGCGTACAAATGGTTTTCGCATCGGGTCCTTTTGGAACATTACATCGCGCTTGGACACTTGGCCTTGTTGCCATAGGACTCTCTTCTAATCTGTGGTACTCTAGCACCAGTAAAAACGCATGGTTCAATGGAGTACATGGTTTTAATCTCTTCCTTCGCTACGCTAACCTCCTTTCACGTTTCAATAGTGAAACTGATCGCTCTGGACTTCGGATCACTATTTATACTAGGCATTACGTATGGCGATTACAGCGCCATCTGTTAGCAGCTTTTGTAACTATTATTTCAAACTGCTGTATGAACTTCTTACTGCTTTCACATAAACATACCGTTTACTGCATTCCTCTATCGATCTTTGTTTTCGAGAAATTTAACTTTGAAATCAGAGAGTCCTTTTCTGGACACCCTGTAGCAGCATACCTGCCAACTCTCCTGATGTAGGTGGGAGTCTCCCGATTTTTCACTATATCTCCCACCTTCTGATTTTGCCACTATTTCTCCTGATTTTTAGCTTTTATCGTGAAACCTAAGACTCCTTTTAAAAACCTAATTTTTTTTCCAATGGTCAAAAGTCATTGGCCTATTTATCTGCCTGCCCTGTATTCACATGAAGTGATAAGTGCCATCGACAAGGGATCTCAAATCGATTCCATATTTCCGGATTTCCGGAAGGCTGTTGACACTGTACCCCACAGACGGCTTCTAATGAAATTGCGTGCTTATGGAATATATCCCCAATTGTGCGACTGGATTCACGATTACCTATCAGAAAGGACACTGTTCGTAGTAAATGACGGTAAGTCATCGAGTAACATAGAAGTGATATCTGGCGTTCCCCAGGGAAGCGTTATAGGTCCCCTACTCTTCCTTGTGTTTATAAACGATTTAGGAGACAATCTGAATAGCTCCATTAGACTGTTCGCGGATGATGCTGTCGTTTATCGGTTAGTGAAGTCAACAGAGGATCAAAAGCAACTGCAAAGCGATTTAGACAAAATTTCTACATGGTCCGAAAATTGGCAATTGACACTAAATAAAGAAAAGTGTGAAGTAATACACACGACCACTAAAAGAAATCCGCTGAACTTGAATTACGCGATAAATCAGTCAAATCTTAAGGTTGTAAATTCTACTAAATACCTAGGAGCTACAATTATGAACAACTTTCACTGGAGAGAACACACAGAAAATATTGTGGGGAAGGCGAACCAAAGATTACGTTTCATTGGCAGAACTCTTCGAAGATGCACCAGCTCCTCCAAAGAGACTTCCTGCATCACACTTGTGCGTCCTCTACTGGAGTACTGTTGCCCCTTGTGGGACCCTCACCAGGTGGGACTGACGGAAGACATTGCGAAGGTTCAGAGAAGGGCAGCTCGTTTTGTTTTATCACGTTACCGGGGGGGGGGGGGGGATGCGTCACGGAACTGTTGCACGAATTGGGGTGGAAATCATTAAAAGAAAGACGTTATTCGCTGCGGCGTGATCTGTTTGCGAAGTTTCAATCTCCGACTTTTACTTCTGAATGTGAAAATATTTTGCTAGCACCCACCTACTTGACCAACCCAATAAAATAAGAGAAATCAGATCGAAAACGGAACGATTTAGGTGTTCTTTTCTTTCTTCCCCGCGCTATTAGAGAATGGAACGGTAGAGAAAGTTTATGAAAGTGGTAAAGAAACCATCTGCCTGGCACTTAAATGTGATTTGCAGAGTATCTATCTAGATGTAGATGTAGTGTGTCCGTTCGGAATCATCAGACCAAATGCTTATTGATTAAAATTGGAACTGGAACCGATCGAATGGTGATAACTGAGCTGGTATTTTCGAAGAGAACCGCGGATTCAACCGAATTAATGACATCCACTGTTCACCGGGCGGCTTCAGGAAGACTAGGGGAAATAAACAAACTATTCGACGTGGAATACGAAACTGTTGTCGCCACGTAAAAATAAGTCTGCCCTCAGGACGCGGCACTTCTCGATGCTTGGGTAATGTCTTTGTACAAAAGTGCACTGAAAGATTTATGCGAGACGAGAAAGCGGAACGTCTGCAGCGCGGGAGAGTCAAGTTTCTTTCAGCAGCGGGAACTTTTGTCATCCGGTAACGCAGTGTCGGCGTCCCGTGAATATTTAACGCGCACGAAATACTCATCATTTTAGCCGGCTGCGACAGGGTCTACCTGTTGTAGCGCACGAGTATAGGGCCCTGAATATTTAAGGACCGCAACAGACACATCCGTCCGTCTTGTTTATGCCCCTAGATTATTACTATTGGTAGCTCCGTTTCTTATATACACATCCTGCGATGCCACTTCCATAAAGTAGCGACGAGAAATGTGAACTGTCAGTGTTCGCTCATTGTCGAATGAAATGCGTATCTCTGGGTGTAACGCACAGACTTTTTGAGGGCACGCAATGCGTGGAAGCAAGGATTGTGCTATAACCAAGAAACAGAGCAACGTAAAATTAATTATGTTATTCCGACCACGGATTCGAGTTGCCAGTAAAATTACGAACTCCTGGATACCTATAACAGAACGGTCGTATCCTTAATTAAAAAGTATCAAAATTAAAACATTTAATTTACTAATTTTCACCAACCAAGGAGCATCACAGAGTGATTGCTTACTTAGAGAACAGTCGAATGGAAGGGACAGAGTAATTTCTACGTAGAAGAGGATATGAGCTTTTTAAATGTGCTTGCTATGCAAGAATGCAGAAGATTATTTTGGTAAATCGCGTAACTAACAGGATTGGGAAGAAAAGTAATTCCCTGGCATTCCATGGCTAAAAGTAGGATTAGTAGGACACATTCGGAAACATCAAGAAACTGCCCATTTAGTATTGGAGGGAAGTGCGTGGCGTAAAAATAGTAGCGGAACAACGGAGACGAATACATGAAGCAGGTTCAGAAGGATGTGCGTTGCCGCTCTTAGGAAGAGATGAAGAGGATTGCTCAGGAACAGTAGAATGGGGAGCTGCATCAAACCAGCATACGGGCTGAAGACCACAACAGCAACAATGGTGTTTTGTAAGTAAATCACGGTGCTCAGTAGATGGATGGGTTAACTGATATTGATCAGTTTGATTTGTAAAAAGTAAGGGTACATCCTTAACAAAAGAAAAATCCCTATTGCGAAAAATCGTTGTTTCGAGTCATACAACACGCCGCCATCAGGTGTTAAAGTCGACGAGTATTATCGCGTAACTCAATTGACCCGTTGATTTTGTTACGGTATTACTGAGTCATCAGTACAGTGTTCGGAACGACGTGCGGTATCGCGTAATTCAGCTGACGCGATGTTATTCTTACGGCATTACTGAGTCTTCTGAACGACATGTGGTATCGCGTATTTCAGTTGACGTGATGTTATTCTTACGGTATTACTGAGTCATCGATACAGTGTTCGGAACTAGGTGTGGTATCGCGTATTTCAGTTGACGCGATGTTATTCTTACGGTATTACTGAGTCATCGGTACAGTGATCGGAACTAGGTGTGGTATCGCGTATTTCAGTTGAGGGGATGTTATTCTTACAGCGCATTACTGAGTCTTCTGAACGACATGTGGTATCGCGTATTTCAGTTGACGTGATGTTATTCTTACGGTATTATTGAGTCATCGGTACAGTGTTCGGAACGACGTGTGGTATCGCGTATTTCAGCTGACGCGATGTTATTCTTACGGTATTACTGAGTCATCGGTACAATGCTCAGAAGGACGTGTGGTATCGCATATTTCAGTTTCGCCATGTTATTCTTATTTTATTACTGAGTCATTGGTGCAGTGTTCGCAACTAAGCGTGATATCGCGTATTTCAGGTGACGCGATGATATTCTTACGGCAGTACTGAGTCATCGGTAGTGTTCGGAACTAGGTGTGGTATCGCGTATTTCAGTTGACGCGATGTTATTCTTACGGTATTACTGTGTCATCGGTACAGTGTTCGAAACGACGTGCGGTATCGCGTATTTCATTTGACCCGATGTGTTTGTTACGTTGTTACTGAGCTATCGATACAATGTTTGGAACTGTTACCGGTGCGAAGTGTATGGAATCTGGCATCGAACACGCGACACACGGCCTAGGACTCGGTATACAGTGGAGTAGGCGTGTCAGGCCTGCCAACTTCTGGACACCGAGAGCGCGCGCGTGCGACCGCAGTGTCACTTGGGAGGCAGTCTCTCTCTCTCTCTCTCTCACACACACACACACACACACACACACACATGCACACACACACCGGCAGTGAGCTGCGCGCACCGCCGCCCGTATCACCGAGTAGCACGCCGGCCAGGTCCCCCGACGTGAGGGGCAGGAGTCTGCGGCTGACAAAGAGCCAGCCATTCGGCAATCGCGACTGCGAGCTGACGGCTGGGGAATACGCGCGCGGCTGCCACCGCCGTATTAAGAAGTCCGCCGCCGCAACTTACTCGTTCGACGTCCTGTCCCGCCTCTCCTGCTGCTCCTCCTCGCCTCTCCTCTCTTTCGCTCCCCTCCCCCCTGTCCCCCCTTCCCCCCCCCCTTCTCTCTCCCTCTCCAATTCGCCGCCTTTTCTCCTCTCGCCGCGCCCCTCCACGCCCGAATGCATCACCATCGTAATGTGCCCACCGGAAGGGCCGCGTCACTGCTTGTATAAAAGATGTCTCTGGGGGGATTAAAGAGAGGCTTTTTTCCCTCTGTAAAGGAAATCCCGTTCTTGTAAAGTTCCGCTGCGCGGCCGCCTCCGCCGTCTGTCAGACCGCCGCGGCTGCTTATCCGGCGCGTGTATGCCCCTATGTGCCCACCCCCTCCCTTCCCCTCTCTTCCCCTCCCCTACATTCCCCCCCCATCCTCCCCTCGCTCCTCCCGCGTCCACAATTTATCGCCGCGGAACAAGAAAAATATTCCGGCCCGCTGAGATACGGCTGGCGGGCTCCATTTGTCATCCGGCCAGCTGTTATTTTATTAACTACCGACACGTCCGATTCGATTTGGAAGCGCGGCCGATATTCATTTGTTGCGTTCGCGGAAGCGCACATCCCCCTCCCCCCCCCCCTGCCACCGCCTGCCAAGGTATCGCTACCGCTGCGTGCGGCGCAATCGAACCGAGGAGGAAACCCGGAGATTTATCACCCGGTTTTCCATATTATTGCTAAATTCACCACGTATGACAACTCAGGCCTACCGTACGTAACGGTTTCCCACGCATTCACCGCCACACATTTTTCAGAAGACGCGCACAAAAATATACGTTTTTCAGCGGCAGGCTTTATCACTCCTTTTTTGGTTGCTGTCACCCAAGGACAATAAGCGCTTAAAAATACTTCTTTTATTGGCCTTTGTGCAGTATCTCTCACCAATAACTTTTATGCTTTATTTGTGTGACGTTTCTTCTGTTGTCTTGTCCCTTCTACCTCTAAACATTACATTGTAGCATTGAAACAAAATGCAGGTTTGTAAGGTATCGACGCTAAGTGTATGAAAAGAATAATTGCAGGTCAATCTCTCGAAGTAATTATTTCCATAAAATACTATATAACCCTGAGAATAATTCGCACCGTCAGTAGACTGTGACGAAGTGGAAATAAGTAAATGTAAATACGAGAGGGACTTCGAAAATAAGTTTCCTCTGTCGACTGTGAAAAAAAGAGACATTAAAGATAAGATAGATCTTTATTTTTCTACATAATTTCCATCTACATTGACACATTTGTCATACCGCTTTATAAACTTCAAGAAGCCTTCCAGGGGAAAAAAATCAGGGCGTTGCATACAGAGGAAACGTTGAACGGCTTGTTTCTTATTTCTTCTATTTTTTTATTTATTTATTTTTATGGAAAAATACTGACAAGGAGGTAGCACACAGAAACTTAAGGGACAGTTATCGGCTAGGGGGGAAAGAGAAAAATCTATTTATTTGAACACTGTTACACTGCATTTTAGGGAAATGGTTAAACGTTAAGTGAGAAACTAAATCTTAAATGAAGCAGATGAAATTTAATATTGTATGGGTAATAAGAAAAACTCGCGAGAATTATGTCTTATATGCCTTTGATAATGAGTAGAAAGAAGCAGATTTCCCCTTTATGATACACATAATGCAATTTTATACGCGTTAATTTACAAAATTAAAAAAAAATACGAATTAGAAATGTTGAAAAATTTCGACCGTTTCACGACATTGAAATAAATTCATCGGCGAAATAGAAAATGTTCTGGACCGGGATACGAACCCGGATTTTCCGCTTAGGGGCCAGCGGTCGTCTTAAGCAGTTACGCTGTCCAGGAACGTTTCCCTCCCTGTCCTAATTCTCAATTTGTAGCACACTACCCATGGTAGTGCCCCATATTAATAAATATGTCATAATTGTAAAATGTAAATAAATGGTGATGGACACTGATAAGAATAAGCGAAGAAGCAGAAATTCATAGTTGACAAAGAATCTGAAACACATTGAGAATAAGCGAGCTCAGTGAACAAAACAGACGACAGCTCAATATCGAGCAGTGACCTGGAACTGAGAAACTGAAGCAGAGTGATCGGAACATGATCGACCGCACGGCCTGCCTGGAACAGGAACGGCCACCCTGCAGTTCCTGGGGCTGGAAATAGCCGCAATCGTTCCAGATCGGAAACAACAGTTCCTGGAACTATAATTCGCCGCAATCGTTGCAGAGCGGGAACGACAGTTCCTGGAACTGGAAGTCGCCACAACTGATCTAGAGTGGGACCGGCGGTTTCTGGAACTAGAAGTCGCTACAATCGTTCCAGATAGGGACCGACAGTTCCTGGAACTGGAAGTCACTACAAACGTTGCAGATCGGGACTGACAGTTCCTGGAAGTGGAAGTCGCCACAAACGTTCCAGTTCGGGACCATCATTATCAAATGTTCAAATGTTTGTACAGCTTATGGGACTTAACTACGGGGTCATCAGTCCCTAAACTTACAAACTACTTATGAACTACTTACGAACTAGGACGGCACAAATATCCATGCCCGAGGGGGGATTCGAACCCCCGACCGTAGTGGCAGTGCAGACCGTGACTGAAGCGTCTCAGTCTCCTCGGCCACCGCGGCCGGCCCATCATTATCTGGAACTGGAAGTCACTGCAATCGTTCAAGATCGGGAACGACCGTTCCTGCAACTGGAAGTCACCACAAACGTTCCAGATCAGGACCGACAGTTCCTGAAACTGGAAGTCGCAGCAATCATTCTAGATAGGGACCGAAAGTTCCCGAAACTGAAAGTCACAGCAATCGTTGGAGATCGGGACCGACAGTTCCTGAAACTGGAAGTTGCAGAAATCGTTCCAGTTAGGGACCGACAGTTCCCGAAACTGGAAGTCGCAGCAATCGTTGCAGATCGGGGCCGACAGTTCCTGAAACTGGAAGTCGCAGCAATTGTACCAGATAGGGACCGACAGTTCCTGAAACTGGAAGTTGCAGCAATCGTTGCAGATCGGGACAGACAGTTCCTGAAACTGGAAGTCGCAGCAATCGTTGGATATCGGGGCCATCAGTTCCTGAAACTGGAAGTCGCAGCAATCGTTCTAGATTGGGACCAACAGTTCCCAGAACTGGAAGTCACAGCAATCGTTCTAGATTAGGACCGACAGTTCCTGGAACTGGAAGTCGCGGCAATCGTTCCAGATCGGGACCAACAGTTCCTGCAACTGGATGTCACAGCAATCATTCCAGAATGGGCAGCAATAGTTCCAAATCAGGATCGACGATTCCTGGAACTGGAAGTCGCAGCAATCGTTGCAGGTGCGGAGTGACAGTTCCTGAAACTGGAAGTCACTGCAATCGTACCAGATAGGGACCGACAGTTCCTGAAACTGGTAGTCGCAGCAATCGTTGCAGATCGGGGCCGACAGTTACTGGCACCGGACGTCGCAGCAATCATTCCAGATCGGGACCATAATTACCTGGAACTGGAAGTCACTGCAATCGTTCCAGATCGGGAACGACAGTTCCTGGAACTGGAAGTCACCAGAATAGTTCCAGATTGGGAACGACAGTCACTGGCACTGGAAGTCACGGCGATAGTTCCAGATCGGACCGTTAATTCCTAAAGCGGGAGGTCTCTGCAATTGTTCCAGATCGGGACCGACAGTTCCTGAAACTGGAAGTCACAGCAATCGTTGCAGATCGGGACCTACAGTTCCTGAAACTAGAAGTCGCAGAAATCGTTCCAGATAGGGACGGACAGTTCCCAAAACTGGAAGTCACAGCAATCGTTGCAGATCGGGGCCGACAGTTCCCAAAACTGGAAGTCACAGCAATCGTTGCAGATCGGGACCGACAGTTCCTGAAACTGGAAGTTGCAGCAATCGGTCCAGATCGGGACCGACAGTTCCTGAAACTGGAAGTCGCAGCAATCGTTCCAGATCGGGACCGACAGTTCCTGAAACTGAAAGTTGAGGCAACCGTTGCGACGTTCCGGACCGGGACCGTCGAATGGGACCGACTGGTAGCACCTAAGTGAACTGCGAAGTGCTGTTCCTCGTGCGTAGCTCCTCGGTGCTTCAGTGCAGTTTTTCACCCATCCCTACTGCCCACGTGCTAGCAGGTGAGCGCTCGCGGGCCCGCGCGCTCGCACCGCCGCAGCCCCGCTCTGGCGTGTAACGGTCAGTGTGTAAGCATCGGCCTCGGACAGGCGGGCGCTACTTTCAGGCACACAGCACGGCCGTGTAGCGCGTCGTCGCGCCGGGCCGGCAGTGGCGTGTCCAGCCGCAGCCTAATGGAGCGGCGGCGGCGGCGGTATCGACCGCCCGCTGTTTACAGGCCGTGTTTGCTGCCAGGGCGGAGCGCCCTCCTCCTGCTCCACGCCCAGTCACTCAACAGCGCGCGGCCGCCCGCCGCCCTGCCCAACTCCTGCCGCACCGCCTGCTCTGCGCTGCGGGGTTGCATACCGCGCAGGCTACTCAAACATCGTACGCGCCCAGTCTACAACAAACAGGCGCCAAAATCTGTAGCCAAACAAGGGCGGCTCAGGCGCTTCGAGCGGCCAGTAGCAAGTATCTTAACAATGGCATATTTACAAATTGTACAAAAGGACACCAGTAATCGGAACTGAAGGGCTTGAAAGGGAAGCGGCCGAGTAAGACAGGATTGTAGCCTTTCTCCAGCGTTATTCAATTTGTACATTGAGCAAACTATGAAGGAAAGCAAGAAAAAATTAGAAGAAACAATGAAAGTTTAGAGTGAAGAAATAAAAACATCGCGTTTTGCCGATAACACCGTAATTCTGTCATAGACAGCAAAGGACTTTGAAGATCAATTGAACGGAATGGAAAGTGTCTTGAAAGTAGCGTACAAGATGAACAGTATCAAAGGAGAAACAAGGTTAAATTAAATGCAGCCTAAGAAAACCAAATGTTTGTAAATTTACGGAACTTAACTGGTGTAGTCATCAGTCCTTAGGCTCACAAACTACTTAAACTAACTTATTCTAAGGATAACAAACACAGCAATATATTTTCGCATTCGGAGAAGATTGGAGTTTCGTAAGTAGCCCACGGCGCAGCGATAAGTGCCGTTGTTGTAATGATTCCCATCCCAGATCCTGTATCATTTCATAACACTGTCTCCTCTGTATCGTGACAATACGAAACGAGCTGCCCTTCTCTGGACTGTTTCTATGTCCTCCGTCAAACTCGCCTGATAAGGATCCCACACTGGGCAGCAATACTCCAAAAATGGACGGACAAGCGCAATGTATGCAGTTTCTTTAGTAGTTCTGTTGCATCTTTTAAGGGTTCTGCCAATAAAACGCAGTATCTTTTCGCCTTTCCCACGACATTATCTACGTGTTATTTCCAGTTTAAGTTTGGAGTAAAAGTAATTCCTAGGTATTTTGTGGAGTTTACGGCGTTCATTTTTGATTGATTTATCTTGTAAACAAAGTTTATCGGATTTCTTTTCGTATTCATGTGGACGACTTCACTCTTCTCATTATTTAGAGTCAATTGCCAATTTTTACACCATACTGATATCTTATTCAGATCGTTCTGCAGTTGGTTTTGATCTTCAGATGATTTTACTAGACGGTAAATGACGCCGTCATCTGCAAACAACCTAAGAGAGTTACTTAGATTTTCCCCTAAATCGTTTATGTAAATAAGGAACAGCAGAGGACCAATAACACTACCCTGTGGAACGCCCGATATCACCTCTGTTTTAGTCGCTGCCTTACCATCGATTACTACGAACTGTGTCCTCTCTGACAGGAAATCCCCTATCCAGTCGCAAATTTTGGGCGATATACCATAAGCACGCAATTTGATTAAAAGCCGTTTGTGAGGTACGGTGTCAAAAAAGCCTTCTGGAAATCAAGAAATACGGAATCGATTTGCGAACCCTTGTCGATAGCACCCATCACTTCGTGTGAATAAAGAGCTAGTTGTGTTTCGTGTGAACGATATTTTCTAAATCCGTGTTAACCTTGGGTCAATAGATCATTCTGTTCGAGGTAATTCATAATATTTGAATACAGGATATGTTCCAAAACCCTGCTGCAAATTGACGTCAATGAAATCTACATATAAAAATGAATTGCTGTTCGTTAATCTCGCTAAAACTCGAGAACGGCTGAACCGATTTGGCTAATTTTAGTCTTGAAATATTGGTGTAAGACCAGGGAAGGTTAATTTATGGAAAAAGTGTCCGGAAAAGAGGAAAATCTGGAAAAACTGAAACAGTAAACTATCAATACCGTTCGTGTAATTGCGATAAAATTTTGTAGATTTCATGTTGAAAGCAAGATGAAGGTTCGCATCAAATAAAAATTTGGTAAAGTCGTCCGGAAAGTAGGAAAATTTAGGAAAAACCGAAAGTGATTGTTTTTTCTACGAATAAAAATAAATTGCTACATGGTTGTAAGAGCATCACTTGAGTACCGCTAACAGGACAAGGTTTGTTTGAAATAATATTTTTAAATATACTGGAAAATTGGAAAATTTGAGAAAAACTGAAAGTGCGTTTTTCAATGTGTTTTTGATTGAATTCAGTACTATAACTGACTATTATGGTCTTTGAAAGGTTTCACTACTAAAAATTTGGAAAGTTACCCGGAATTTTTGGAAATCCGCGAGAAACTGAAAGAGCTTTTTTCAATGGGATATCTATCGTTCGTCTGTTTGCGAAAACTTTTTGTGTATTTGACGTTCAGATCAAGAGTATCGTTCTTATGAAATAAAAATTTTGAAAAGTTCCCCGGAAAATTGGAAAATACAGAAAAAACAGAAAGAGATTTCTCTATGAAATATCAATCCCATTCGTCTGACTGCGATAAAATTTTGCACACTCGACGTTCAAAGCGAGAGGAAGGTTTGAGTGAAGTAAAAGTTTGGAATAGTTGACCAAAAAATAGGAAAATTTGTGGAAAACTGAAAGAGCTCTTTTCTTTGCGATATCAGTTTCATTCGTACGATACGATAAAATTTTTCACATTTGACGTTCAAAACAAATGCCTTTATAAAGGTACTGCGTCTAAAATACATGTGATTTAAATTAGTGTGGTTTATATTAAGAGGTAAGTGATACGAAGTTCACCGGGTCATCTAGTGTGCAATAAATACTTGAAGACCTTTGTGCAAGTGGACCTTTGAGCTGATGAAGTAGGCAGAGGATACAATTTCGAGGGGGCCCGCATAAAACCAGTGAGGGAGCCATTCTGCGTCGTTGAAACGCTTTGAATTTCAGCAGGCGCTTTAGTTCGAGATGGGAAGAAAGTTCGGAATTTGATTTGTTGTTGGTTTTTTGCTGGTGACTGTGGGTTCGGGAAGTGGTGGTGGAGGGTGGTTCGGCTCCCGCGGCGCCCCGCCTCGGCAGTCCCCGGTGGCCGGGTAGTGGCTCGAGGGCCCTCGAGCAGCGCCACCCCCTGGGAAGTCGGCGGCGCGGCGTATGAGCAGCTGCTCGCTGCCGGCTGCCTGCTAACCCTCCCTGTAGCTGGCAGGCTCTCCCACACTCGATCACTATGGCCCACTTCCCGGGCACAGTACTGCAGGCTGCTTTCGGTAAGTGCAACTCACTTCCGGCAGCCACTTAACCGAATAACTGGCGTCGCTGATTGTGCCGAGTGTGCAGACCGAAGTTCTGAAATCGTGGGACTGTATGCTGAAGACGGCAGTAGCGTAGAAACGAGGGGCAGGGACACTAGTGTCGCCGTGAACATTACTGACGACAAGCTGTGACGTTACCTCACCTTTCGCGCCTTTCATTTTATTACTTAGATTTATTTTCCAAATTTTATTCTTCCGTACGGCCAGCCGTGGCAGGCCAAAATGTTCAAATGTTTGTAAAGTCTATGGGACTTAACTACGGGGTCATCAGTCCCTAAACTTACAAACTACTTATGAACTACTTACGAACTAGGACGGCACAAATATCCATGCCCGAGGGGGGATTCGAACCCCCGACCGTAGTGGCCGTGGAGACCGTGACTGGAGCGCCTTAGTCCCCTCGGCCACCGCGGCCGGCGTGGCAGGCCATAGCGGATACGGTGCACTTAGCGCGGGACGGTCCGGGCTAGCAAGCGACAGATGCTACCGTCACTGCGAATGGCGGGAATCAGCTTCGTGAAATACATTTTATTATTAACTTTGTAGGATTCTTGTTTTGACTCCAACATTTCTCAACGATATAGCTATGGCTGATTAATATTTTGTTTATTTAATACTGTCTTAAAGTTTAGTATTATTAAGAGTAAGTTGAATATAGAACGGGTGATGTTGTTGGACAGAAACTGTCAGCCAATGGCGTGATAGTATGATGGATTCTCGCGCCAACACTCTGAGGTGGACACTGGGCAGTCGGCGGGTGGTGTCCGGTGTGGAACCGCGTATTGTGTTGTGTGTGGGCCGATAGTGTGCTCGGCTAGCTAAGTGTATAGACAGTTGGTGGATATCACAGTGTTTATCGTTGGTGTGTGAGGTTCCCGTGTGGAGTCACTTATTGTTTCGATCGCGCTACGGGCGTGCAGATAGTAATGTTTGGTGTGTGGTGTCGGGTACGGAACCAAGCATTTATTGAGTTATTTGGCAGCATATGTTAATGTGCACTGTACTTGTATTTGGCTGCGTTAATTACTATAATTATGAGAGTGCTAAAGGTAACAGTTAGTGGAGAGTTAGGGTCTTCGGTTCCAACTCTGGTGACGCGTATTTTTTTCTGTATGACGTTGCAAATCTTTCCTGAAATATAAAGAGGACTGTTCGGATTTCATATCACTGTGTAATAGGTAGTTTGCTTCTGCTTCGTTTTATTTGAAAGTAGCAAACCTGTAGAGTATATTGGTAGAAGAAAGAAACAATTGCATCATACGTGCGATAGTATTAAAGTAATAATAATAATAATAAATGACTGCCATTCAGCGGATGTTCGTGTTGTGGCTAGTAGTCTTGTATAGTTCGCGAACGAACTAGTTCGGAAGAGCGCTCCCACAGGCGAACTACGCGAACTAGTTCGCAGATCCCTCGCCTCTTAGTTCGTCCGCTCCTTTTACGAAGACTAACGGGGAACTTACCGTCATTTCGAGCTGATATGCTGCTCAGCTGTAGTTTCATTGACATTGCCCAAAAATACGGGTAATAGCATACGCTTGGGCAACACTGATCATTATATAAAAAAGGTCTTAACAAAAGAAAGAGTTCTTTTAGTAGCGGTAGCAAGAGCCAAAAAGAGCGGACGACCTAGAAAGAGCGACCTACTTCGCGGCCGAGCTGCGAACTAAAAGGAGAGCTACCGGTTGCGAACTAAAATATGTGCGATCGGTGGCGAACTAAAATATGTGCAATCGGTCGCGAACTAAAACATTGGAGTCTTTTGCGAAGATCGACGGGCAGTAGCGAGAGGGTGCGCCGCAGGATTAAAAATCACTTGTTTGCCTTCTGCTGATGAGTCATTTTGAGGTTAGCGTCTGCCTGCTAGATTACATAGTTCAGTGCTACTAAATTTCCGTTTTGAAGTATTCTGCAATTTGCAATATCTGACTAATAAATTCCATAATGCTAAGATATAGAGATAACTCAAAACGTAAACGCGAGAAACTATCCACAAACTGTTTCTTTTGGTTTGAGTGATATCGTTAGCGGCTCAAGCAGCAAGCGCATGAAGCAGCTAGGTGGGGGAACTTCTCCCTCCACCTGCATGCGCAGACCACGCCATGCAGCTGTCGCTGGGAGCGGACGAACTAAAAGAACGAACTAGTTCGCGGCTCTGCCGCGAACCAAAGTGAGCGCTTCCGTTCGCGAACTATTATGCACAAGTCTAGTGACTAGAGTGTCGTGTGTTTTCCCACTCCATCAGGTGTGTCTGACGTTGCTGTCCAGTCCGCACGCTGCTTCTACTGCTGCAGCTGTCAGTGCTGTTCTGCGAAATGAACCCGTGGAACGTTATAGACAGTCACTTTTAACAATTTTCAACGTACTGCAGTTGAAAAAAAAGGCTTTAGGCGAGGCTTGAACCCACGAGCTTCTGTTCGATGAACTAACGCTGTTCCAACTAGCCCACGATAGCACAACATGATAATCTCTCACAGTTATGCTTTTCCTGTACTCTGTAGGTTAGGTGTTACATATTATTTCCCATTTACGCGCATTCTCCTGGACGGCAGCACATAGTACTTATTATACGGAAGTTTCGGTTGATACTCTGTCGATATACAACGTTTGGTACCGATATGAGTGTCTGACATCTGAAGGTTTGGGTGTGAGGCATGTTATATTTATGGCAAGTAAACGAATGCTCTACTTTGGGCACTAAAAATACCATCAGACTTATTAACTTAAGTCCAGACACCGTACATTAATAATTCTTCGTTCCATTGGTAGAGCGGAATGATTTCTGTGGGTCAATACATGTATGGCGTGTTCAAACAGTCTCTCCGTATTGCCGTATGATTGTTCGCCTGCCTGGGTTACTTCACTTCAAGTCGACTCTCCCAAAATTCTACTGTTTTGTTCATCTCAGCCAGCGCAAGTAATTTCGTTGGAGTGTCATTACGTGTTAACGTGAACATTAAAGTTTAGTTCTTTGTTCATTTCTTTGTCACTGTTAAAATGCCCCATTCATCATTTCTATGTTGCTCCCCCTCCACACCCCCATTCAGCATTCCTTTGTTGGTGTGGCCCCTGTTCAATCTCTGTCCCTTTAATTGTTTCTCTCGATTCAGAATTTCTGTGTTGGTCCCACAACTCTCTATCTGGCGTCTCTTTGTTGACTATTCTCGCTGTTCAGCATCCCATTGTTGACTACCCCACTCTTCAGCATCCTGTTGTTGACTACCTCATTTCTGTTCAGTGTCTCGCTGATCGTTCTTCCCCATTCAGAAATTTTGTGTTGGTCCCCCTGCCCCTTTCAGCCTCCCGTCGATGACTACCATTCTATTCAGCGCTCTTTTGTTGGTTACTCCACTCCTGTGCAGTGTCCTCATTCAAAATTTCTGTGTTGCTCCCCCCTCCCACTGAGCTTCCCTTTGTTAGTCCCTCCCCCCATGTTCAGAGTCCTTGGACGCAGTCACAGACAAATATATACAGACGGGAAACCTCTGTAAGAGCCCGGTCACACGTTCAGGGGTGCGGGGAAGGAGTGCCAGAGCAGTTCTGAAAGATGTGCCATGATGGCGCTGAGGTTAGAAGCAGCCCTTTACATCTAGCCAGAGCAGGTGGCAGGTAGCGGCTGTCCCCAGCACCACCTCCCCTCAAACGCTGGCACACCGGACACAGCCGCGGCCTCGTGGCACGCGGCACGAACTCTGCCCTCAGCCTCCCCTCCACGCTACCCTCTGACATGTGAGAGGCACCCTCAGAAGTGCCTCTAGTGTGGTCTACCGGTACTAAGCCAGGGAACTGTCTGACATCTGCTGGTATCTTACGGAACTACAAGGGGAGCGTAGGACAGTGGTTTAGGGGGGCTGCTTCTCTGTATATGTTACTCTGTGCTTGGATGAAGTCACAGACAAATATAGACAGATGGGAAACCTCCGTAAGGGCCCGGTCACACGCTCAAGGGTGTGGGGAGTCAGGGCCAGAGCAGTTCCGTAAGATGTCTCATGATGGCACTGCGGTCAGAAGCAGCCCTTTAATACTGGCCAGAACAGGCGGCAGGTAGCGGCTGTCCCCACCACCACCTCCCCTCAAACGCCGGAAAGAGCCGTGGCACAGACAAATATGTTACTCTGTGGCCGTGGCAGATGGCACGAGCTCTCCCCTCAGCCTCCCGTTCACACGAGAGGCACCCTCAGGAGCGCCTGTAGTGTCGTCTTCCGGTACTAAGCCAGGGAACCGTCTGACATCTGCTGGCATCTTATGGAAGTACGAGAGGAGTGTAGGACAGAGGTTTAGTGGGGGCTTCTTCTCTCTTTGTGTTACTCTGTGACGCAGTGTATGCCACGCCCCGGAACCCTTACATCACAGCTACTGGCTGAGGCAGCTGTGACCTGGGTTGCCGCTGTTCAGGGGCGCGCCACCCTCTGCGGTGCAGAAGCAGCGCCCTCTGCGGCGCGCGATGCATCTCGCGGCTTTTCATTGCCGGCGGCGATCGCTCGCAGACGGCGCTGCAGTGTCTCGGCGGCGCCGCAAGAAGCCGCAATTAGAGTGGCGGCCGGGTCGTAACGCGGCAGCAAGAACGCGCCGGCTGATTTGCGCCGCTACACGCCGCCTGTTTACCCCGCCCCGCCCAGGCCAGATATATGCCCAAAGTTTCTTACGGGGCGGTGGGCGACCTCGCTCTCCCGCGGCAGATTACTGTAACGGCCCGGCATCAGCGCCCGCGCCCGCGCTATTTGCATAATCTGGGCGCGCAGAGTCAACACGCGGCGGCGACTCAACTTGTAAGCCGGCAGCAGCCAGCCGCCGGCAGCCAGCGGCGGACATCGGCAAACAGTCGCCGCGCTGCACAGGCTCGATATCTCGCTCTCTCCACCTTCCTCTCATCTCCTCTGGACCCGCCCTGTCGACGCGTTCATCGTGCGCCTCCATTTCGCGTTGCGGGAAACCGCACAGAACGGGCCTCGCCACACCTTCTAGCCGGTTGTCGAACAGAAAATGTTGACCTTCAGAGTGGTCAATTTAAATACGATCAAACAAACTAACACGAATTTCTTCTTTGTTTTTGGCCTCCTTTTCCGCAGTTTCAGTTATACAATTTGAATAGGTTATGGGACCGTCTTAGGCAACTGTAAATTAGTCTAGTTTAGACCAGATTCGTTTCGCTTCATTCTAAATTATCTTCAGTGGTCAGCTGTACAAGAAATGGTTTGCATTATATTACTTGTTTGATTTTTTACTAAATTCGATCGGTAACAGTTCTCATGCAATTGGATTGTTTTGATTCTGAATATATTGGACTACTAATATTACTCACGAATTTTCATGTTTTCCTCTTCATGTGTGATTTGTAGCACATTGCTACTTGCTGTCACTGCTTATATTTACACTTTTTAAAGTAACATTTCTTACAAAAGTTTTTGAAAAATAGCTCACTAAAGTGAGCGCTTCCGATCGGGAACTATTATGCGCAAGTCTATTATAGTGACATACACAGATAGGAATTTGCAAAATGCTCAAATGTCGGTCAAGCCTAAGGGACTTAACTATGCGGCCATCAGTCGCTAAACTTACAAACTACTTATGAACTAGCTTGTAGTAAAGGCGACACGAACATCCATGCTCGAGGGGGGATTCGAACCCCCGACGGGGAACGGCCTCGCGCGTAGGAGCATAGCAGCTGAATGCGCTTGGGCGCTCCGTCGCGGCAGAGAGGAAGTTCTATCCAGAAAAGAGGAAATACACTATATATTGAAGTGTTTTGCTGCTTATTCCTTCCTTACTTGCTGTCCCGGAGTGGAATGATGGAGAAATTGAGTGCTTCAGCGTCTGGTAAACCCTTAAGTGCGAATGACGCGGTAATTATGCAGGCGTGGATGTGAATGGCAGTATGGAAGTGGTGTCTGGTAGTGCGACGTGGGCGGCAGCTGAGGCCGTACCGC
Source organism: Locusta migratoria (assembly GCA_026315105.1). Classification (NCBI taxonomy): domain Eukaryota; kingdom Metazoa; phylum Arthropoda; class Insecta; order Orthoptera; family Acrididae; genus Locusta; species Locusta migratoria. The sequence goes on from CM048746.1 coordinate 644,244,882, forward strand.
CTGCTGTAGCAGCCGCGTGTAAATAATAGAAGGCGTCATTAGCCGGCGGCCGCGACCGGTGTGTCGCGACAGCAGCTAGTTTTTCGCCTCCTCCGCTGCCGGCGACGGGCTTTTAGCGGCGGCTCGCGCCAGCCAGGTGGCTGCGGTGTCCGCGCCGCTGTGAGAGCGCCGTGCATCAGCCGCGCTAAAAGGCTGCCTGCTACCTGCTGGCTGCTGGCTGGTCTCTCTGCCGCCGTTGAAACACTGTGCCGCCGCCACACTCTGCATCCGCGCTCTCACGGTCACTGTAAGGTGCACGCAACAGGCCACTACCCACTCTGGTTCTTATCACTGGGTAGTGTCTATCGAGCGGATCGGGCTGGGAGCTTGGCGCTTACCGAGATGAGCAGAGTTCCGTCCAACTCGCAGACCTCGATGCCTGGTCACAGAGTAACATATACAGAGGAGAAGCCCCCCCCCCCCGTACACCACTGTCCTACGCTCCCCTCGTAGTTCCGTAAGATGCTAGCAGGTGTCAGGCCGTTCCCTGGCTTAGTGTGCCTCTCGCACGTCAGAGGGTATCGTGGAGGGTAGGGTGAGAGGAGAGCTCGTGCCACCTGCCACGAGGCCACGGCTGTGTCCGGCTTGCTGGCGTTTGAGGGGAGGTGGTGGTGGGGGCAGCCGTTACCTGCCGCCTGCTCTGGACAGTTCAAACAGCTGCTTCTGACCGCAGCGCCATCATGGGACGTCTTATGGAACTGCTGGAAACCCTCCCTCCCCGCACCCCTGAGCGTAGGTCCGGGCCCTTACGGAGGTTTCCCGTCTGTATATATTTGTCTGTGGCCTGGTACAAGAGCTGGAATTTTTTCAGGTCAAGAAACTCTGTGGGAATTAGAACGGGGAACTCTGTTAAATAACTGAGGCTGTACTCTAATGTAGGATAAGGAAAAGCTAATAATCCTATGAGGCACACAGAGATCAGTCCGTCCACACTGGCTATGGTATTACACTTCCCATCAGACGCAAAATCTGAGCTTACCCACTAGACTTGCGCATAATAGTTCGGAATTGGGGCGCTCACTTTAGTTCGCGTCTCTGCCGCGAACTAGTTCGTTCTTTTAGTTCGTCCGCTGCCACTGACGGCTGAGTGGCGTGGTCTACGCGTGCAGGTGGAGGGAGAAGTTCCCCGATCTAGCTCCTTCATGCGCTTGCTGCTTGAGCCGCTAACGATATCACGCAAACCAAAAGACAAAGTTTGTGGATGATTTCTCGCGTTTAAGTGTAGAGTTATCTCTATATCTTGGCATTATGGAATTTATTATTCAGATATTGCACAGTGGAGAATACTTCAAAGCAGAAATTTTGTAGCACTGAACTATGTAATCTACCAGGCAGACGCTAACCTCGAAATGCCTCTCACCAGCAGATGGCAAACACGTGATTTTTAATTCTGTTCGCGACCTATCGCGCATATTTTAGTTCGCGACCTATCGCGCATAGTTTAGTTCGCGACCTATCGCGCATACTTTAGATCGCGACCTATCGCGGATATTTTAGTTAGCGACCTATCGCGCATATTTTAGTTCGCGACCGGTAGCTCTCCTTTTAGTTCGCAGCTCGGCCGCGAAGTAGGTCGCTCTTTTTAGTTCGTCCGCTCGTTTTGGCTTTTGCTACCGCTACTAAAACTACAGCTGAGCTGCATCTCAGCTCGAAATGACGGCAACTGGCAGAAGGGAATCACGCGATTCTGCGCGCTCACGCGTCCTCTCGCTGTTACCCGTCAGTCTTCGAAAAAGGAGCGGACTAACTAAGAGGCGAGGGATCTGCTAACTAGTTCGCGTAGTTCGCCTGTGGGAGCACTCTTCAAAACTAATTCGTTCACGCACTACACAAGACTACTCAATAATACAGTGACCACTGACTCGTGTTGTGCAATCGTACCAAAACTCTGTGCAGCTAAGTGCCACGACAATGTAACCCTCGTCCCGGAGGTCGGAGGCAGAGTAGCGCGGGTCCAGCGTCTGAGGCCAGCAGTCGCAGGAATGCCGGTGTCACCGCTCGTAGAGACCCGCATGACACCCCTCCCTCGCGATTACTCGCCGCGCTTGTGACCACCACTCCTGGAAGATCCGCCGCTGCCAGTGACGTAGCCACACACCTGCTCGTGACCGACACTCACCTGCCGCAGCATCCTACCGTCCCGCCTGACGTTAGCTTGCCACTGTCTCCCTTCACATGCTGCAATACTACCTTCTCCTAGTACTCTCTCATTGCTCATTGCTCGTCGCGCGACACATTCGCGACAAGAGGTCCGCCTCCGTAGTCCGGTGGACAGCGTGTTGGGTTGCGACGCAGAGGGCCCGGTTTCGGTTCCCGGTCGGGTCGGAAATATCGTCAACTCGAGGTCAGCGTGTTCTGCCACCTTCATCATCATTCTGTTGTCATCCACGCGCAAGTCACCATAGTGGCTTCACCTGTAAACACTTGTATCAGGCAGGCGGAACACGACCCCAGCTCGGGTCTGGCGGCCAGAAATGGCACACGATCACCACCAACACTTACCAGAGCGTCTGCCCGCTGCAGTCTTCTGTGCCCTACACGTAGGGCTGACGGTCTTAAATAGCCCGTCACACAGGTTCGGCTTGTAGACCAACTGGAAACTTGCAAGGAATTGGAGGACAGCTGACGTAATCTCGACGTTGGAAGATTATCCACGTAGATGTCACACAGTTTAACGATACATGATAAGAGAAACTCACAAGGAAAGTACTTGGGCTCCAACAAACATATCTGTATGAACGTTTGGTTACAGTATCTCTACGTACACCTCAACGTGCTGGTGTAATTGTAGACGCCATACGTAATGCAGATATCTAAACTATAACTTACGTAATAATCATCGTACATGTTCTCTAGCCAATTGTCATCAAAAGCCGTGATGATGTTGCAACTTTAACCTTCTTCTCGGAAGACTGTTGGTATTCCCTGCCACTGCTTCCATAGCGTCTTCCCGCACTTACCGTAGCACTACCGCTAACAATGAGTTCTTCGTTATTATCATCCCTATTATCATCATTATGTGTTAGTATTACAACAGTATCTAACTTATGCTCATATTTCTGTACCATAACAGATACGAGAAAGCATGCGAATGATTCGTCTTCTACACTAATACTATCTTCATGAAGAATGGTTCTTCGTAACTTATCTCGTAAGAACACTCGGTCCCACTATCACAGCAGCCGGGCGAAGGTTCAAATTACCCCTGCGACAATATCGCTGTTAATGAGTCCAATTATTTTTTGCAAGGTCTTTGGCTTCACATCAACACCACGGAAGGCAGGCATATCGAACATGTCATAATCTGAAACTTCTTGGCATATTAAACTTGTGTGTCGGAATCGGGACACAATTTTAATCTGCCAGGAAATTTCATATCAGCGCACACACCGCTGAAGAGTGAAGGTTTCATTCTAGAAACATCCCTTAGACTGTGGCTAACAAGGAAAGTACATGGGCTCGAAGAAACATATCTGTATGAACGTTTGCTTACAGGATCTTTACGTACACCTCAAAGTGCTGGTGGGTGTCGTTTTTCTGCAAAGCTCTGCAACCATGCTCTAGATAGCACTGTCGATGTAATTGTAGACGCCATACGTAAAGCAGATATCTTAACTATAACTTATGTAATAATCACCGTACATGTTCTCTAGCGAATTGTCATCAAAAGCCGAAAGCCCGAAAGACTGTTACCGTAGCACTACCTATTGCAATTAGTTGTTCGTTATTATCATCCCTATTATCATTATTATGAGTTTGTAACAACAGTATCTAACTTATGCTCATATTTCTGTACCATAACAGATACGAGAAAGCATGCGAATGATTCGTCTTCTACACTAATACTATCTTCATGAAGAATGGTTCTTCGTAACTTCATCTCAACCAATCGCAATACTTTAGCAGGATTGATTATCAATCGCCACTCCCTCTGGTGCTTCACCACACAAATAACATCACAAAATGCAAGTTCGGAGGCACACTTCAACCGCCCCTACTAGCGAACCGACAGATCAAAGTGCAGTGTGGCAAGGCACACTCAAAACCCTCTAACGGACGACTGCAGAGTTTTGCAGATGCGAGAGTGCCACTAGTGCAATAAGGGATCTTTACATTATCTCTCGTACGATTTTGATGTATATGTGTTTGTTCGAGCCCAAGTACTTTCCTTGTCAGTATATGTCTACACCATTAACCTTTTCGGATGAGCGAGCTCCTTCCAAGTAAAATTTTTCTCGCGACATACCCCCGCCGCCAATCTCATCACGAACCATAAGAAAACTACGCTATCTCGCAGGAAACAAATTTAATCTTATTAAAAAATGCTCAGTCTCTGTTGCAGTATTTTATTTACCCATTACGCGTTTCGCGCTGTTAGCGCATCGTCAGACTGGAAAAAGACATATATTTTATTACCGTCCGTGTACCTGGTGCGCAGCGAACCTAATGTGGCTAAGGTGAGTAAATTTGGAAATTCGGACTTACTTGGGCGGAGATGGAGTCGCAGAAGTATCTATTGCTTTCTAGGAGGTATCTTAACAATTTGTGTTATTGGGCGCCTGCAAAGAGGTAAACGTACAAAGTGCGTAAGGGTTATTTGAGCTATAATAATTAGGAACTAAAGGGGTGTGGTATGGAAATTAATAAAACGCTTTACATGATAAAACTCACCATAGCAGCAGAGGGGTCGCTGTCGCGGCAGGTCCACGTTTACAACTGGTAGTATTCTTAATAACTACGGAACATGACTGCGACCGTTAAACAGAGCGGTATGGGCAGAGTTACGCCTGCGAGAATGAGCGGCTAGAGATGTTTGTGACGTGAGGGAATAAATCTTGTGAAATGATGCATGTTGGTATGATATAATAATAGATGAATGAAAACGAAATTATTAGAGGCCAAATTGTTAAGATACCTCCTAGACAGCAATAGATACTTCTGCGACTCCATCTCCGCCCAAGTAAGTCCGAATTTCCAAATTTACTCACCTTAGCCACATTAGGTTCGCTGCGCACCAGGTACACGGACGGTAATAAAATATTTGTCTTTTTACAGTCTGACGATGCGCTAACAGCGCGAAATGCGTAATTGGTAAATAAAATACTGCAACAGAGACTGAGCATTTTTTAATATTCAACACTGTTGCTGCACCAGCCACCATCACCACCATCATGGAATGGAGGGAAATGTATAAATTTAATCTTCTTTCATTTGCTACAGCTTTCTTCTAAATTTCTGGACGATACTTTTCGGTCTGTTTCATAAAAAAAAAAAAAAAAAAAAAAAAAAAAAAAAAAAAAAAAAAAAAAAAAAATAATGGTACATTTAATCCTACTTTTACATGATTTTCGACACAAAAATATATTTACTTAACCAAAAGCTAGAATTGTAAATTTGCGTTCCCTTAACCTGTTTGCTAAGATAAGTCTTGAGGTGCGTATTCTCTCCCGTATTTCTACATTTCTCCTAAACGCAAACTTAACCTACTCGAGATCGGCTTCTACCAACGTTTGCACTCTTTTCCTAGTTATTCGTCGTAGAATTTCCAAATCGTGTCTTATTACACTCAAGTGTTTCTGTAATTTTTTGACCTGTCTGCGTCTTATGTCAGTTATTTTGAATCATTTCTTAGCAGCCACGGACTGAGGTGAGCAGGAGACGGCGGCGGCGGCGGCAGCAGCAGCGAATGAACGCGGTGAGGCGCCTCGGATAAAACGCAGGCAAAGAGGCCGGGAGCCGCGCGGGATTCTGTTTCAGAAGTTGGGCCCACATTCCGCCAGGTTTACAAGGAAATTCACTTTCCGCCATCTGTTAGCGGGAGCGTTCCGTTCCGTATCAAGCCGCGCCCGACGCGGCGGGTTATAATCTCGCATCCCGGCCGACTGCGAACTCCACTTTAGCTCCGGTTTAAGAGTGCGCTCGACCGCGCCCGTCTTGAGTGATCTCATTATCCAGGCGCAGGGCGGGCATTACACGCCCACCACTCGCTCTCTAAGTTCCAGCAGCGGGCGGGAGCTTCCTCACTGCCTGGAAGAACACCGAAGGCGCCGAACAATGGCACGACTCTAATATCCTTGTCTCTCTTCGCTAGATTTCACCACACGCATGACACTCGTATCAGGACTGCTGCTCAACTATCGGTAAAAATGTCACCGATAGTCACTCGACTACACTCGGTTCACCGTTAGAATGCATCTATATCTACATACATACTCCTCAATCCACCGTAAGGTGCATTTCCTTTCCTACTCCACTCCCAAATAGAACGAGGAAAAAAAGAATGCATCTATGCCTCCGTACGAGCCCTAATTTCTCTTATCTTGTCTTTGTGATCACTACGCTACGTACGTAAAATTTGTATGCAGACTGTACTTTACCTATGAACTTCGACAATATCTACGGTTGTATTCAGATCTTGACCAAATTTTGTACACTTAACCCCTCAAAGACAGTCACCATAACCTTTCCGGCCAGATTCTCCCTTGGTAACCCATGGTTTCTGGAGTCGTAATCTCCACAGGGCGTCCATAACCGTCAGCGTCACTTGTGCCCATACGGCCACTCCAAAAATTTTGAAGCCTCTTGTCAATTGTTCTAATCGAAGGTGCAGAGTCACCATAATCTACATCTACATACATACTTCTCAATCCTCCGTAAGGTGCGTGGCGGAGGGTACACAGTACCACTACTAGGCATTTCCTTTCCTACTCCACTCCCAAATAGGACGAGGAAAAAAATGCCTATATGCCTCCGTACGAGCCCTAATTTTTCTTATCTTGTCTTTGTGATCACTGCGTAAAATGTAAGTAGGCGGCAGCAAGATCGTACTACACTCAGCTTCAAATTCAGGCCCTCTAAATTTCCTCAACAGAGATTCACGAAAAGAACGTCGTCTTTCCTCCATCGATCCCCAATTGAGTTACCGGAGCATTTCCGTGACACTCGCGCATTGGTCGAATCTACCAGTAACAAACCTAGCTGCTCGCCTCTGAACTGTTTCTTTGTCTTCCTTTAAACTGATCTGCTGCGGGTTCCAAACACTTGAGCAATACTAAAGACGTGGTCTTACAAGCGTTTTATACGCGGTCTCCTTTACAAGTGAAGTACATCTTCCAAAAATTATCCCAATAAACCGAAGTCGGCTGTCCGTCTTACTCACAACAGTCCTTACATGTTCGTTCCATTTCATATCGCTCTGCAATGTTACGCCTAGATATTTGAACGACGCATCAAGAAACTTACTACTAATGCTGTATTCGAACCTTAAGGGATTGTTTTTCCTACTCATGCGCATCGCCTTACATTTTTCTACATTGAGAGCTAGCTGCCATTTTTCGCTCCAACTAGAAATTTTGTCTGTCATCCTGTATGCTATTACAGTGAATTAAAGACGACAACCGTGTTCGACGAAGAGAGTGTCAGTTTCCAAGAAATTCATATCCACCATTTTCGTACTGTTTCAAAAGTTCGCTGCATACCGTTTTTCGTGTTTCTTAGTGAGCTACTGTCAACATCCAGGGAATCCACCTGTCGCAAACCTTTTTTAACGCCAACACTTTCAGTATTCTGCAAACAGTTCCTTCCCCTATCCCAACTCTCTGCACATTGTCCGGAGTGTGTGCAGTACGAGGTCTGCCGCTGCGAGGACAATCCCCGGTATTTCCGTGCCGCCGCGGTGGAGTAGCCGAGCGGTCTAAAGCGTCTCGCTGCGGAGCGCGCGGTTTTTCGCCGTAAAGGTTCGAGTCCTCCCTGGGGTATGGGTGTGTGTTTGTCCTTAGGTTAGTTTACCTAGGTTTAAGTAGTTTGTAAGCTACGGACTGATGACCACGTAGTTTGGTCCGATAGAATTACAAGCATATGAACAAACATTTATTGCCGTGCCCGCTTTCACCACGTAACCTGCTTGCCCACCGACAAACTGTACTGCGATCGACAGCAGCGTCTCCATACACCATTTTTAACCTCTTGTGGATATTTCCCACTGTCTCATTTTCACAGCACAGGAATTCAATGACAGCGCGTTGCTTCTGACGAACGTCAAGTGTAGCAGCCATCTTGAAGACATGCTGTAATGGTGCCACTCACGGGAACAGGTTAAACTAAGTTTGAAAACAAGCGGGAAGGGTGTATCTACACACTGTAAAACTTTCAAACATGTAGAATGAAAACTGTATTTTTAAAAAATAGTGTGCATTTCTTTTGAAGTGACTCTCGCAAATAAGAAAGGATCCCAGGCTGTTTCATAATATTTATTTATATGTCGTAAAACAACAAGCTATATATGTAACAATGTCCATGATCATGCAATGAAGGCTTTCACGACCGGATGTCATAGTTCCTGGTTGAACTTCCGGGTTATAAGGCCGTGGTCCATAAAACTTTTCAGATTCTCCTAACGTTTCGTCCAGAGCTGCGTCGGACATCTTCAGAGGTCTTCTTACTTGCATTCGGCCGAGTCGGCAAGACTCAACGCAAGTAAGAAGACCTCTGAAGATGTCCGGCGCAGCTCCGGACGAAACGTTAGGAGAAACTGAAAAGTTTTATGGACTGCGGCCTTATAACCCGGAAGTTCTACCAGCAACAATGTCCATGATCTTCGTACACTTGAATCCTAATTACAGAAGTTAATAATATAAACTTTGAATTGGGTAACCGGCTATTTTAAGAGTGCGACTGTGACCGGTCCTACCGCGTGAGCGTATGTGCTGGACTGCCTGCAATTGGCCAGTGCTGCTCCCGCGTACATCAATTTTGGCGCGAAGCGCACTTTCTAGAACAACATACCGTAATAAAGCTTCATGTAAATACAGTAATATACAAAATCACGTTAAGTTCAATACATTAGTTTATCTAATTTTTATAATTACAGAATGATAGATGGAGTCTTATACAGAGATGGGAGCGGCCAATCAAAATGAGTCTAGACAGTATTGGCGCAATTTCTCACGGGAATGCGATGTGTTACACCATGTGTCATCTTTTCTACCCATTCCACCTGTGATGTAATCTACTAGTTTCTCAGCAGCTCAGTACCTATGGCCATGGGCCAGCCATCCTGCACGCGTCGTGTTGCGGTAATTCTGCGTGATCGCGGGGAGTTAATACGGTATTAGCCAGGTGCACTAGTTGCGTTGGCTATTTAACATATACAGGGTGTTACAAAAAGGTGCGGCCAAACTTTCAGGAAAGATTCCTCACACACAAAGAAAGAAAATATATTATGTGGACATGTGTCCGGAAACGCTTAATTTCGATGTTAGAGCTCATTTTAGTACGGATGAGGCTTCATTCCAACGTGATCAAATTGCAAATTTTCACAATCAACATGTGTGGGCTGACGAGAATCCGCACGCAATTGTGCAATCACGTCATCAACACAGATTTTCTGTGAACGTTTGGGAAGGAATTGTTGGTGATGTCTTGATTGGGCCTCATGTTCTTCCACCTACGCTCACTGGAGCACGTTATCATGATTTCATACGGGATACTCTACCTGTGCTGCTAGAACATGTGCTTTTACAAGTACGACACAACATGTGGTTCATGCACGCTGGAGCTCCTGCACATTTCAGTCGACGTGTTTGTACGCTTCTCAACAATAGATTCGGTGACCGATGGATTGGTAGAGGCGGACCAATTCCATGGCCTCCACGCTCTCCTGACCTCAATCCTCTTGACTTTCATTTATGGGGGGCTCTTGTCTACGCAACCCCGATACCAAATGTAGACACACTTCGAGCTCGTCACTATATTCTGTACTTCCTCGATTCACCGCCAGTTAACCCAACTGAAGGAAGGTAGTGTTGACTTAGTGCTTGTGTTGACATGTTCTTCCACCTACGCACACTGGAGCACGTAATCATGATTTCATACGGGATACTCTACCTGTGCTGCTAGAACATGTGCTTTTACAAGTACGACACAACATGTGGTTCATGCACGATGGAGCTCCTGCACATTTCAGTCGACGTGTTCGTACGCTTCTCAACAACAGATTCGGAGACCGATGGATTGGTAGAGGCGGACCAACTTCATGGGCACCACGCTCTCCTGACCTCAACCCTCTTGACTTTCATTTATGGGGGCATTTGAAAGCTCTTGTCTACGCAACCCCGGTACCAAATGTAGAGACTCTTCGTGCTCGTATTGTGGACGGCTGTGATACAATACGCCATTCTCCAGGGCTGCATCAGCGCATCAGGGATTCCATACGATGGAGGGTGGTTGCATGTATCCACGCTAACGGAGGACATTTTGAACATTTCCTGTAACAAAGTGTTTGAAGTCACGCTGGTACGTTCTGTTGCTGTGTGTTTCCATTCCATGATTAATGTGATTTGAAGAGAAGTAATAAAATGAGCTTTAACATGGAAATTAAGCGTTTCCGGATACATGTCCACATACCATATTTCCTTTCTTTGTGTTCAAAATGTTTGTAGAGCTTATGGGACTTAACTACGGGGTCATGAGTCCCTGGACGGCACCAAATATCAATGCCCGAGGGGGGATTTGAACCGCCGACCGTAGTGGCCGTGAAGACCGTGACTGGCGCGCCGCAGTCCCCTCGCCCACCGCGGTCGGCTTTCTTTGTGTGTGAGGAATGTTTCCTGATAGTTCGGCCGTACCTTTTTGTAACACCCTGTATAAACATGCCGTGCTCAAAGTTTCTTCAGATATGTATTGTGGTGGTAGATTCAGTTGCTAAAGATGTAGTTGTTGTTGGTAATCCAAAAAAAGTAGGGATTTTGTGTGAGCCCAAAAGTTGGAAAATAAATCCACAAGCATAACGTAAATGACGCTTCCACTGTGTGGCTGTGACGAACCCGGCCACAGCGTGCTACTTACTTATTTTAAAAAAGCAGCGACGCAGCACGCATATCCGTCAATGCATCACGTCACGTTTGACACCTGATTGGCCACTAATAGCTCGCCATCACTCTCCGGGTCTCGCGGCGTCACGTTTTAAACGCTGTACTCATTAATAGTCTGTCAGACGTCCCAGCTGACACCTAGTAACCAGCCTGTGGTTTTAATAAAGTGTTGCGAGCAACTGAAGCGCTGAAATTATTGCCAAACAGCTTGCGGCGTGAAGGAAATGAATAATGATTCCTGGAACTCACACGTCTGCTTTTTATGCACCGCAGTACCTAGCTTTTGGCGGAAATACCTACGGCACTTTGTGGAACAGTAAAGCACTTATTCCCACGTGTTTATTTTTCCTACATAAACTGGTTCGAGCAGTTACTGTACAAGTGGAAATGTGGTAATAGTCACGAGTAGTGACATTGACTGTTTGACACGTACAGTCTTGACAAAATTCTGTTCTTCCTTTACAAAACACTAATAATAAGTGTTCAAATGTTCGTATAGCTTATGGGACTTAACTGCGGGGCCATCAGTCCCTAAACTTATAAACTAATTATGAACTACCTAACACTAAGGACGGCACTAACATCCATGCCCGAGGGGGGATTCGAACCCCCGATCGTAGTGGCCGTGCAGACCGTGACTGGAGCGCCTGAGTCCCCTCGGCCACCGTGGCCGGAACTAATAATAACTAAACGTGTGTAATTACTGCGATAAAAACTGTTTAGATAATGAAGTCATTCAATTCTAGGTGGTTTTCTCTAATTAGGAAAAAGATACATTGTTGTTAGTTTATTTGCAGGAACATTGCAGCTTCCTCTATTTCTCATCCCTCACTGGATTTGTTTCCATTTATTCTTGTTGGTAGAGACATACGATCATACCAGTTTCCTTCTATATAATGTTCACCTGTTACGAGCATACTGCTTATTTTGTTTCACTTTTAATGCACAGGAGAGTGCACTTTATTTTCGTTCTCTGACACTGGAGTAATTAAGGTACAATTTTCCTTAATTTTCTATACCGTTGTAGCTATGTAATACTCGGTATATCTTGTAAGAACACTCGGCCCCACTATCACAGCAGCCGGCCGAAGGTTCAAATTACCCCTGCGACAATATCGCTGTTAATGAGTCCAATTATTTTTTGCAAGGTCTTTGGCTCCACATCAACACCACGGAAGGCAGGCATATCGAACATGTCATAATCTGAAACTTCTTGGCATATTAAACTTGTGTGGCGGAATCGGGGGACAATTTTAATCTGCCAGGAAGTTTCATATCAGCGCACACACCGCTGAAGAGTGAAGGTTTCATTCTGGAAACATCCCTTAGGCTGTCGCTAACAAGGAAAGTACATGGGCTCTAACAAACATATCTGTATGAACGTTTGCTTACAGGATCTCTACGTACACCTCAAAGTGCTGGTGGGTGTCGTTTTTCTGCAAAGCTCTGCAACCATGCTCTAGATAGCATTGTAGATGTAATTGTAGACGCCATACGTAATGCAGATATCTTAACTATAACTTATGTAATAATCACCGTACATGTTCTCTAGCAAATTGTCATCAAAAGCCGTGATGATAGTTGCAACTTTAACGTTCTTCTCGGAAAACTGTTGGTATTCACTGCCATTGCTTCCATCGCCTCTTCCCGCACATACCGTAGCACTACCGCTTGCTATCATCCCTGTTGTGTGTTAGTGTTACAACAGTATCTAACTTATGCTGATATTTCTGTACCATAACAGATACGAGAACGCATGCGAATGATTCATATTCTACACTAATACCATCTTCACAAAGAAGTGTTCTTCGTAACTTCATCGCAACTATTCGCAATACATTAGCAGGACTGATTAGCAATCGCCGCCCCCTCTGACGCTTCACCACACAAATAACATCACAAAACGCAACTTCGGAGGCACACTGCACCGTCCCTACTGGCGAACCGACAGCTCAAAGTGCAATGTCGCCAGGCACATGCTCAGCACAGCCACTACGGTCGGGGGTTCGAATCCCCCGTCGGGCATGGATATTTGTGCCGTCCTAGTTTGTAAGTAGTTCATAAGTAGTTTGTGAGTTTAGGGACTGATGACCCCGTAGTTAAGCCCCATAAGCTTAACAAACATTTGAAGGCACACGCAGAGGCCTCTAACGAACGACTGCGGAGTTTTGCAGATGCAGGAGTATCACTAGTGCAGTAAGGGATCTTTACATTATCCCTCATATGATTTTGCTGTATATGAGTTTGTTCGAGCCCAAGTACTTTCCTTGTAAGTCATGTCTCCATCATACCATTTCTTCCAGTAGTGCTAGTCTTGCAAGGTTCGCAGGAGAGCTTGAAGTAAAGTTGTATGGACGGACCGTCAAGCGCGCCGGGATACCTCAGACTCTTTACTCCGTTCAGCGAGACGAGAGACGTACTGTAAACACACTGAGGCGCGTGGCCAGGGCTGGACAAAGCAGGGTCGCTCGCTCAGTTTCGCTGCAACCATTTCAGGTGTGAGGTCGTTGTGTGTTTTGTTACATAGCAGTGATATTAGACGCCAAACATTTACAATTAATTTCTTTTAATGCTATATAAAACGTGATTTTCTCCGAAAATTTACCAAATCTACATCTTCGCTTACCACAACGAGCAATTTGTCAAGTGTTGGAAATTTCTTACGAAATACTTTTCTTCGTATCGCATTTCAGTCAAAGCCATCAAGACGTTCTAAAAGCTTTGTTGTAATTCTTTTTTCTTTCTTTTTTCCTTGGAGGCTTCAAAGAGTGCTTGGATTCATTACAATATCAGTCATTGACTGTTCTGCTAGGAGCCATGTGTTTCTCGAAAGATCTTTATTACTTCTTTGCTCGCTTCTTGGATGCACTCAAATTGAAGAATGACATAATGTTTCTCTTACGTGACACTAAAGGGAGAGAAAAAGAGACTATGAATGCTGAATGTTATTGTATACACTAATACGTTCGTTTCTATTCAGCACCTAGTCCTTTAAGATGAACACCTATTATCACTCTTCAGGTAAAATTTCCGGGCTGATGGTCCGTGGTCCAGATGTAAAAGTTCCTCCCGACGTTTCGTCTCCAACTGCGGGAGACATGTTCAAGGGTCTTCCGGCTACTGCCACTGTGGGCCGAGGGGCTCTCGCATTTATAGAGGGCGCCACCATACGTCACGTGATGCTCACTTTGTAACTATCTCTGGATGACGTCGTCATTCTCGATTAATAATAATCGATTGTCGTTTTGTTGGTGCAGTGTCGACATCCATATTTTATTTAACTTCAGACCTTCTTATTTCCTATTAAAATTATTCTGGTGTTTGTGGATCTCTATTGCTTCTCTATACATGCGTGCATTGTGGTGTCGCACAAGTCCAAAGTGCGCGCCACCTACTTTCGCCGCGCGCCGCCATGTACGCACGGCGCGGCGTTCTTACGACGTCGGCCACGAGCGCCCTCTGCTACAACTCCGCTCGTGGCCACCACTGAACGACATCGTTCACTTGGGACTGAGATAGGAACCAGTTAAGACCTTCGGAATCAGATAGGCACCAGTGAAGACTTGGCTATCGGATAGGCACTAGTCAGACCTCTAACTCAGCTATGTATCAGCATCCTGCAGTACTGAGCTATGTAAAAGTTAAGTATTGTATGAATTCTGTGCAATATATATCTCGTTCTAATTTACTCTAGTGTTTCTAGTTTCTGGCTGCTCCCCTCCGTACCTGCACCAGCATGCTATGGTTATTCCTGTGTCGGTCTCATTCCACTCGGCCACCGACACCTACGACGGAAACGAGACACAAAAGTGGCGACGAGGCTGGGACACAAAATGCATGGTACTGAGATGTCCTAGGTAAAACGCTCGTCTCGTCAAATTGTATTTCATGATTTCCTTTTTGAAAAACATGTTCAGCCACTGCCGATTTTTCCATGTGGCCCAGACGACAGTTCCTTTTATGTTCAGATATGCGAGTGTTGACGCTTCTTTTTGTTGTGCCAATATATACTTTACCACAGCTGCAAGGAATTTTATAAACCCCAGACATCGCCGGCCCTGAAAGTTTAAACCTATTATCACTGCTATATAACAAAACACACAACGACCTTACACCTGAAACGGATGGAGCGAAATTGAGCGAGCGTCCCTGTTTTGTACATCCCTGATCACGCGCCTCAGTGTGTTTACAGTACGTCTCTCGTTTCGGTGAACGGAGTATAGAGCGATTGCCCAGGTTAGTGTCCCGGTTGCGGCACACGATTTTAATCTGCCAGGAAGTTTCGTATCAGCGCACACTCCGCTGCAGAGTGAAAGTTGCATTCCGGATAACACCGAATATCTGTAGTGACGTTTAATGGCCGAATAAAGTGTGCGCACGCCGTAGTTTGAGTCTAATTTCCGTTTCCTTTCGCGTATTTCGGTAACTGTCAGCCTGTGTAATTAGTATTAAAACTCGGCACTCGAGTTTGGGTGTTTCGGTATTAATACCGCGATTGCTGCAGCGCGGGGCTTCGCGCCCCGTGGTGATATATTCGCGGCTGCGGCTCGGCGCGCCGCCCCCGACTCGACTTACAATGGCGGCGGCGGGGGCGGCAGCGGGGGCGGCGGGGGCGGCTAATTCTGATTCCGCGCAGCGCAGCGCCGCCCCCGGGCCCGGCCTCAGAAGCAACAATCACCACCCGGCCGCAAAACACAACCCCCTCCCCTCCTCCCCCCCACCCGCAGCCTCTGCCCCGAGATTATTATTATGCGCCCCCCTCGCCTCCCCGACACCAAAGGACGAACCGCGCCCTCACTCAGCCTCTCGCCTCTCACAGCAGCGCCGTCGTAGCAGAGCGCCCGGCTGTACCGCCACAGCAGAAAGGGCGCACTGTCTCGTCCAACGCAACCATTCAGACTGCTTTAAAGCTCCTTACTGCCAAAACATTCCGATAATCTATATCTATAAATGTGAATGTCTGTTCGGTGTACGTTTATCACGTCTGAACCACAAGACATAAACAGCTAAAAATTTGTACAGTTACTAATGTCTACCCGGGGAAGGCTTCAGGCACGCTTTTATGTCGATCGGATAGCTATTTATCTATATATACTAGCTGAACCTTCGCTGCTTCGCATGCGCAGGCTGCTTGGTCTGCACCAGTTGTTTCTGTTTAATCCCGATGAAGAATCCATATCATAAGTTATAGCTTGAAATTTGAGTTAACAGCACCATTTTTTTGAAAATCAATTTTTGCATGTCGTATTTTACCCCCTTATTGGTCGAATTTCCAAAAATACCGAAACACCTGTCTTTCAGATTTGCACCCCGAAATCAAATCCGAAAATTTGTAATTTTAACTTCAAAATTGCCTAAATAGCAACAGATTTTAGAATAACCCCCTCTGCAATTTAATCCCCTTATTGGACGAATTTCCAAAAATACCGAAACACGTATTTTTTAAATCATAACGAACAATAGAAATACCAATTTTTGTAGCTATAGCTACAAAATTGTCGTGACAACAAAGTGTTTTCGAAAAGAATTCTTGATCCCCTCTTTTACCCCGTAGTATTTGAATTTCCAAAAATACCGAAACTCGTGTCTTTTTAATCCTGACCAAGAGTGCATATCCTAAGTTTCGTAGTTATAGCTCGAAATTTGAGTTAACAGCAACATATTTTTGAAAATCAATTTTTTGCGTCACCTATTATACCCCCTTATTTGTCGAATTTCAAAAAATGCCGAAACACGTGTCTTTAAAATTCGAACACTGAATTAAAATCCGAAATTTTGTAGTTCTAGCTTCAAAACCGACTAAATAGCTACGTATTTTCAAAAAACGGTTCACCCCCTTACGGACGGAATATCGAAAAATCGCTTCTTAAATGACGCCTACAGAGTATGATCGACACCCTCCACAAATTTCAAGTTTCTATCTTCAGTGGTTTGGGCTGGGTGATGAGTCAGTCAGTCAGTCAATCGGGACACTTCCTTTTATATATAGAGAAGATTAATGTGAAATCTGTTCGCTGTACGCTTATCATGTCCGAACGACAAGACGCAGAGACTTAAATATTTGTACAGTTACTAATTTATACCTGAGCAAGGTTTCAGGCACGGTTTTATAGCGATCTGATAGATATGTAGTAATTTGAAGAATATAACGCGAAATGAGGAACAATAATTCCTCTTTGAAAATTATATTTACTCTTTGAAAATGTTTTAATTGGTTGCATTGTTGCTTGAGGGTTGATAATGTTAAAAGGGTGGAGTATATTGGGATAGAAAGTTATCGATGTATATAAAATTCTACGTGTGTGTGTGTTAATATTTCGCTCTGCAGCGAAAACTACAGAACGCAAACGAATGGTCTGTGTGTAATTGTTGTTCAAAGTCTCTCGTTGTACACCAAAGCAGTTCCATGCCGATAGCTATAAGGGGGTGGAAGATATGGTGGTTGAAAGTCGTCAAATTATAAAAAAATTCGTACTGAAGGCCAGCGATGACGTTTGCGACTCCATAGCAAGGAGGTTACATACAGCGAAACGTGATGCCACAGACCATATCTTTGGTCTATGCGTGCTACAATGTCTTCAGCTCTTTCTCTGTAAGGATAAGCATACGAATAATTTTTTTTATTTGAATGTTGATTAAAAATGTTTGTTTTATATAGAAGGAATTGTATTTCATTTCATCCTTCAAAACCAGTCTAATAGCACGCTACTGAAAGATACCTTATCTATCATAATCAACCAACACGCGAGCGGAGCCGCGAGTTTAAGCTAGTTTTTCATATACTGGGAGTACACGAAGTCAGGGAACACTTTCAATTCTTTATTACGCAAGAACCAAACATAGTACAGATACCAGGCGAGTCAGTAAGTAAGTCGCAAACTGAGGTGGACACGCCAGTACTGCTTGCACACGGCTGAAAATTACTGTTTAGCTGACTCCATCTGTAAATTTTAAACACTCGTCCTATCTTTCGAGAAGGCTTTGAAAAGCCTGGTATTGGAATTTTTTGTGCAGCGTTTGCATCCTATAGCTGACGCTCTTGAGCTGTAGCTTCATTTGGTTCCTTCAACTGTTGCAGACCACAGGACGGATGTGTCGCAGTGGTAGAGAAATACCGCTACACAGCGCGCAGTACTGGCGTGTCTACCTCAGTTTGCCACTCATTTACTGACTCACCTCGTATCATACATAGGTGATTTTGAACAGAAAAGCTGAAAGTAGTTTTTCATGTATACCTAAAAAGGTAAAGCAGTCAACAATCCGAACATTGGTTTGAACACCACAGTGCTTTACTAGTCATGGTCCTGTTTGGAGGTGGTATGCCGTTGCCGTCCTCCGACCTTCGAACTGACTTACCCAGCCAGTTATAGGGGGACCTACAGTTTAACCTGGGTTCCGAACCACGGTGCTACGCGGTATTTTTCACACGAGCAATATTCCCAGACGTGAAAGAAGTGGAAAGTGACAGATAAAAATCCTAGGGCCTGGCGAGGATCGAACCCGCGTCCTTTGGATTTGTAATCTGGCACTCCACCACTGTGCAACCGAGGCGCACCTACACAGCATGATATGGTAATTTGCGGATATTCAGCGCTCTTTGCAAACATGGCGAGTTCAGGTGCGAAGTTCAAATGTTTGTAGAGCTTATGGGACTTAACTGCGGGGTCATCAGTCCCTAAACTTACAAACTCCTTATGAACTAGCTACCACTAAGGACGGCACAAATATCCATGCCCGAGGGGGGATTCGAACCCCCGACCGTAGTGGCCGTGCAGACCGTGACTGAAGCGCCTCAGTCCCCTCGGCCACCGCGGCCGGCGCCGGCAAAGAGAAGCGGACGGCCCAGTATGAGTGAAGTGAATGTGGAGTGGATACAAGACACATTCATGAGTCCAAAGAAATACGTGCGTCGTGCATCCCGTGAACTCGAAATGGCAGTGTTGACAGCCCTGCGACATAAGCGGTCTATGAAGCCATTAAAACTGGAGCTAGTGAAGAAGCTCAATGAGACGACAAAGACAACAGTTTTGAGTTCTGTTCGCATCAGTTGAATGAGAATGGGGATGGCGTTGTTGATCGCTCAATTTTTAGGGACCAAGCCACTTTTCACACTAATGGGAAAGCGAACAGGCATAATTCTCAAATCTGGGGTACAAAGCATCCACACGAATGCACTGAATTTGAGCGTGACTCCCCAAAGGTAAATGTTTTCTGTGCTTTGTCAGTTCGAAAACTGTACGGGCCATTTTTCTTCGCCGATAGCACTGTCACTGGATATTGCTACCTGGACACGTTGCAGCCTGTTGGGTGTGTTTCCCGGTACACCAATGTGCTATGAGTGTTGCCTGTCGACTGGGGCTGCTCCGTGGCCGGTTTAGCATCTGAACTCAGCATGTTTGCGTCTAGCGCTGACTAGCGCCAAATTACCAAACTACGCTGTGGCAGTATACATTAAAACATACTTTCAAGTTTCTTTTCAAAATTACATGCATGATACCTGTACAATCTTTGGTTCTTGTACAATAAATAATTGAAAGTGTTGCCGGACTTTATGTACACTCTGAATTATCTGAAAAATCCGTTAACTTTTTTTTCTATTTAAGGAAAACAAAAGAAAATTTTATATTGTCACATTACATACTTCTTATTAGAAACACAACCGCTTTCACGCCATCATAGGCGCATCTTCATAAGAATAGCATTTACTTCATAGGGGGAAAAGTAGATTCTGATTCCCAGCTTCAACTTGTAGATCATTTTAAAATCTTAGGTGCCTTAATCAGTCTATATCTGTTTTTCTATCTGGGGGTAGCGACCCCCCTGGGTTCACAAAATGATGCTCAGGGGGTCGCCGTCAGGAGCGGATAAAGTTGCATGAGAAGACAACCACCCCAGGGCAAGTTTGAAAACTAGGGTTTCGTGATACCAATCAAAGGCCTACGAAGATTACAACTTATATTAAATGCACGTAACGTAATTCGTTGACATAATAAATACACCGTGTTAACGATGAACAAACGCCGCGGCGGAATGGCCGAGCGCATTGAGGCGCTATGCTACGATGCCCGAGGCCGTTCCCCGTCGGAAGTTCGAATCCCCCCTCGGGCACGGATGTTTGTGCCGTCTTTAGTACAAGCTAGTTCATAAGTAGTTTGTAAGTTTAGGGACTGATGACCCCGTAGTTAAGTCCCATAACCCTTAGAAACATTTGAACATTTTCGAGGAAAATTGTATTCTGCCTGCAAAACGTAACATTCATTACGCAACAAATATTTTTGTGTCGGAATACATCTCAAATTAGAATAATGTGTTCAATTACTAAAAATAAATAAAAATGCATCCTATGTTGTATAATACTGCATTTAAAAAAGTATCAAAAGAAGGGATTTAAACTTGTTACGTCTGAAATCAAACACAGTTATGCGGTTTGGAAAAGGGGATTGCCTTAAGACAATCCGTGCCTCCCTAGTAAGCAGTAGGTACCAGGTTCGAATCCCGGCCATGGCACAAATTTTAATCCAATACCTCTCCTTCAGATTTCTTTAACATTGGAAGAGTGTATGGGAGTATACGTAAGAGACGATAAGAAGTGGTGCGACCATTTAAAATCAGTTATGGATCAGGCAGATGCCAGACTGAGATTCATTGGAAAAATCCTCAGAAAGTGTAGTCCCACAACAAAGGAAGTAGGTTGCTTGAGTATTGGTTATCAGTGTGGGATCCGTACCAGGTAGAGTTCATAGAGGACACAGAGAAGATCCAACGGAGAGCAGCACGTTTCATTAAGGGCTCAGTTAGCAAACGCGAAAGCGTCACAGAAATGATCAGGATACACCAGTGTCAGACGCTGCGAGTGAGAGAGGCATTCCGTATCGCGGTTCCGGCTTCTGTGCTACTGAGGTACAGTGTCCTCCAACGTATATTTCCCGTAACGACCACACGGATAGATGTAGGATAATAGCCTGCACGAAGGGATACCGGCAATTGTTTTTCCCGCGAACAATAGGCGTCTGGAACAGCGGGAGGAGGTTTCGATGGTACATCTACATCTACATACATACTCCGCAATTCACCGTAAGGTGCGTGGCGGAGGGTACACTGTACCACTACTAGGCATTTCCTTTCCTATTCCACTCCCAAATTGAGCGAGGAAAAAAAGAATGCCTATATGCCTCCGTACGAGCCCTAATTTCTCTTATCTTGTCTTTGTGATCTTTACGCGAAATGTAAGTAGGCGGCAGCAAGATCGTATTACACTCAGCTTCAAATTCCGGCCCTCTAAATTTACTTGACAGAAATTCACGAAAAGAACGTCGTCTTTGTCCAGCGATCCCCAATTGAGTTGCCGGAGCATTTCCGTGACACTCGCGCATTGGTGAACCTACCGGTAACAAATCTAGCTGCTCGTCTCTGAACCGCCTCTATGTCTTCCTTTAAACTGATCTGCTGCCGGTCCCAAACACTTGAGCAATACTCAAGACGTGGTCGTACAAGCGTTTTAAACACGGTCTCCTTTACAGGTGAAGCACATCTTCCTAAAATTATCCCAATAAACCGAAGTCGGCTGTCCGCCTTACTCACAACTGTCCTTACATGCTCGTTCCATTTCATATCGCTCTGCAATGTTACGCCTAGATATTTGAACGACGCGACAGCATCAAGAAGCTCACTACTAATGCTGTATTCGAACATTATGGGATTGCTTTTTCTACTCATGCGCATCACCTTACATTTTTCTACATTGAGAGCTAGCTGCCATTCTTTGCACCAACTAGAAATTTTGTCTAAGTCATCATGTATGCTATTACAGTCAGTGACAGACGACACCCTCCCATACACCACAGCATCATCAGTAAACAGCCGCAAATTACAAATTACTCTGTCCATCAGATCATTTATATAGATAGACAATAATAACGGTCCTATCACACTCCCCTGGGGCACACCTGACGATACACTCGTCTATGATGAACACTCGCCGTCGAGAACAACGTACTGCGTTCTATTACTTAGGAAGTCTTCCAGCCAGTCACAAATCTGTGAACCTATTCCATAAGCGCGCATCTTCGTTAGCAGTCTGCAGTGTGGCACCGCGTCGAACGCCTT